>JAQQAF010000008.1:35911844-37111844 GCA_029747655.1 Ensete ventricosum | reverse complement strand
GGCATGCTAATACAAAAATGAATTAGAGACTTTATCTAAATTCAAATTTATAAAAGAAAGATTTTGATGATGATTATGATTGAAAAATAGGTTCAAAATCATTGGCTTGAATATTTGTTGATTTAAATGCAAAGGCTATTGTTGAATAATTTAAATATTATGATGTTTTTGGCTAAGTTAAATATCATTCTTGAATGATTGATTTAAATGGTTGAAAAATTGTATGTTGAGAATGAATGTATATTGTTAAATGATAGATTACTTTTAAATTTGAATATGAAATAAGTAAAAATTTGGAAATGAGTTTGTCAACTCCTTGCACTGTGTAAAGAGTTAAAACTCATTTAAAAGTTAAAATTGAGATAGGTTGAATTTTGATTGAAGATACTTTATAAAACCATGCTTGATGATTTAATGATGCATAGTGATCATGCTTAATGAGTTTATATTTTTGAAATTATGCATGATGATCTTTGTGGTTTATAGCTTATTGATCTTTATCGTAATGAAAGTTCTTTTTTGATTTTAAATGATTATGCATGTTTTTATTTGGCTTAAAAGACAAAGGCATGTTTTTATGAAATAAAAAGGGAATACATTTTTCTTGAAAACTTATCTATCTTATAAATTTTTCAAAAAAAGTTAACAAATTGATTATGTTATTTTTTATGAATCTCTTGAACTATGAAAATGATTTTGATAATTTTGATTATTTGAAATTGAATGAGTTTTTGACTATATTGTGATTTTGATTTCTCAGAATTATAACTTAAAATCTTTTATGAATCAAAATATCTTATTATGTGTTCTTATATTATTTAAAACGAGATTTTTATATAAATCATGATCTTGACAACTTGAGATTTCTTATGCATAAATCAAGATATTTTATTTGTTTCTTGATATTCATAATTTATCCTCATAAATTGAACATCTCATCACCATGTTAATTTTTCTTGATATATTTCATGTGATGATTTGAAAAATGATGTGGTAGAAAAATTTAGCACTATTGTAACCATCCCTTCTTTTCGACAATGACAAAGAGAGAACAAAGCTTGCTAGCTTGCTCATCTCAAAAGAGAAGCAAGAAGTACTTACTATCTTGCAAATCTCAAGAGAAGCAAAATTTTTGCTTAACCTCACATTCTCAAAAAACATGCTAAGAGAAGTAAACTTGCCAACTTGTTAGCTTGCATGATGTAAAATTGCTAGCTTGAACATTGTGAAGGAAGCCAAAATTTACTAGCTTGCACTTCTCAAAAGAGAAGAAAGAACTCATTAGCTTGCATGTTCTAAAGTGATGAAAAATTTACTAAATTGCTAAGATTTCATATCTCAAAAACTTGCTAATTATACTTCTTCTTTTTTGTTGATGACAAAAGGGGAAAAGGTATGATAATGTAAAATCATGTATGATGATCATGCATATAATGATGATTGAGAAAATCTACACGAAGATAATGATTTATTATTTTTAAGATTGAGTCCTAAATGAGTGTGATTTCGAAAAAATTCAAAATAACTCAAAGAGGCAACCGGGTCCACTAAAAGGGTTTGATTGAACTCAGGTTGAGCTTAATTGGTTGACCAGAGAATTAGTCAACATGTGGTTCAAGTCGGGATTGGAAAAGTGAAGGAAATCACTTTTTTGGGATTCTCAGTGGCTGAACCACCAGCGAGCAGTGGGTGTACCACCGCCGCCTAGGATTTTGGGTGGCTATCAGTGGCTGAACCGCCCAGGCTGGGTGGTTGAACCGCCCAGGCTGGGTGGTTGAACCGCCCATACCTTGGATTCTGGGTACTTTCGGCATTTGACCTGCCCAAGCTGACGGTTGAACTGCCTGTACCCAGATTTTTTAGGTATATTTGAATTTTAGCTCTAATTTATGAAGTCATTTGGGGCCTATAAATACCTCAAGTTTTACTGCATTCCATACAACACTTTTGGGGGATAAATTATGTGAAAAATTTGTATGAATTGTAAGGAAAAGAAAAGGGGTAAGGGAGTGATCAAATAGTTATAATCCTGTCTCCCTTGTAAGTATGTAAGGGTTTGGTCTTCACCCAAAGAAGATCGGTAATAGACGCTGGTGTGCCTCAAGGAGGACTCGGTAGTGGATGTAGGTCGGTTGGTGCCAAACTACTATAAAACTATAAATTCTCTTTACTTATCTTGCTCACTACTTTTCTATTGACGCTTCCAATTTTATTTACGTTTTGAAGGCAAGGTTTCGAAATCAAGCGCTTCACTTACGACATTACCTATCTCGTTATTCAGATTTGCTTGTTCTTTCTTGAGTCGTCTTGAAGCGCTTTTGGGGTTTGGCCTATAAATACCACCGCCGCCTAGGATTTTGGGTGGCTATCAGTGGCTGAACCGCCCAGGCTGGGTGGTTGAACCGCCCATACCCTGGATTCTGGGTACTTTCGGCAGTTGACCTGCCCAAGCTGACGGTTGAACTGCCTGTACCCAGATTTTTTAGGTATATTTAAATTTTAGCTCTAATTTATGAAGCCATTTGGGGCCTATAAATACCTCAAGTTTTACTGCATTCCATACAACACTTTTGGGGGATAAATTATGTGAAAAATTTGTATGAATTGTAAGGAAAAGAAAAGGGGTAAGGGAGTGATCAAATAGTTATAATCTTGTCTCCCTTGTAAGTTTGTAAGGGTTTGGTCTTCACCTAAAGAAGATCGGTAATAGACGCTGGTGTGCCTCAAGGAGGACTCGGTAGTGGATGTAGGTCGGTTGGTGCCAAACTACTATAAAACTATAAATTCTCTTTACTTATCTTGCTCACTATTTTTCTATTGACGCTTCCAATTTTATTTACGTTTTGAAGGCAAGGTTTCGAAATCAAGCGCTTCACTTACGACATTACCTATCTCGTTATTCAGATGGTGCACAAGAGGATACGAGATTCCTCGTATTTGATTGATAGACCACTATCGATAGCTTGTTGTCGATGATAGTATTGTTGAGCGTGGTGGAATTCAATGGTCACTAGCCTAATCGTGGGCAACAACTCTGACATAGCGAAAGCACCGTGTGCGATGATTGTAGCTACCCCACTACTATAGCAACTATAGTAACTATAGTAGTGCCGCTGCATGTGATGACTATAGCAATATCACTGCGTGTGGTGGTTCTAGTAATGCCGCTACCTTTGGTGCTTGTAGTGCTTGTTGCAATTGTCACTCTACATGCGATGATTGTAGCTGCCCCGCTGCCTATAGCAACTACAGTGACTATAGCAGTGTCGCTGCATGTGATGACTATAGCAATGTTACTGCATGTGGTGATTGCAACCGTTGCTATCTTCAATGATTATAGCAATATCACTATGGAGACATGCTTATTGTGACCGACACTATAGGACATCGAAGGGCAACAGTTGCACTAGGTGGAAACATGGGCATAACCATGCTATGACGATTGTGGGGGTCGCCAATTGGTGCATGTGCACGTGACAATTATGGGGGTTCATCGGGCAATGTGTGTGCATAGCCATGCACGTGGGCAAGGTGATGGTGCACAAGAGGATACGAGATTCCTCGTATTTGATTGATAGACCACTATCGATAGCTTGTTGTCGATGACGGTATTGTTGAGCGTGGTGGAATTCAATGGTCACTAGCCTAATTGTGGCAACAACTTTGACATAGCGAAAGCACCGTGGGGTGTGATAGCCTTGCGACAAATGCAATAGTCTCATTCCCTATGGCACCTACAGCAACTACAACAGAGACGTTATGTGTGGTGGTTGTAGCAATGCTGCTACCTATGGTGCTTGCAATGCTTGTTGCAATTGTCACTCTATGTGCGATGATTGTAGCTACCCCACTACCTGTAGCAACTATAGTAACTATAGTAATGCCATTGCATGTGATGACTATAGCAATATCACTGCGTGTGGTGACTGCAACTGTTGCTGTCTTCAATGATTGTAGCAATGTCACTATGGCGACATATGCTTGTCGTGCCCGACGCTATAGGACATCGATGGCCAACAGTTGCACTAGGCGGAAACATGGTCACAACCATGCTACGACCATCGTGGGGGTCGCCAAATGGTGCATGTGCATGTGACAATTATGGGGGTTCGTCGGGCGATGCGTGTGCATAGCAATGCACGTGGATAAGGTGATAGTGCACAAGAGGCGGCCATAGGCCATGCATGACGATAGTTGTGCCTCGTTCAACAAACATGGACAGGAAGTGAGAATTAGGTTTTATTTAAAAAAAAGGATACTTATACTCCTCAAAATAAAGAAAACTTCAATCTGCACCCTGAAAAATATTTTTTATTTATGCCCTTTAGAAATCATAAATTTTCATTGTATATCCTAAGTGAAATAATACTTTTTACCCTTAAGAATTTTTTTAATTTATGTCCTCAATTATAAAATTAATTAATTAAATTTATTTTTATCAAATATTTTGTTCGAACTTAATCATGATTATATTTTGACTACTTAACTAAATTTAGATTTAATTAATCATGTTTTGATGAAATTCATGGAAAGGCAAGCTTTAATTAATTTTTTATTTTGATCAATTTTAATTTCTGACTCACTTAATTGGGCTCTAGCTCAATTTTAAGTTTTCCCAATTATTGACGGGTCTAATTTAAGGTTTTATGGAGAATTAAAAATATAAATTATAATTTTCTTTTATAATTTTCTCATATGACATATTAGTAAAATTTTGCAAATGAAAAATAAAAATCTAATTATTGTTCTTGGATATTTATTTTTATTCTTATATATATGTTCAAAATTATGAAATAATATTTGTTTTTTAAATAAAAGCATAATTTATCATAATTATAATTATCATATGAATTTTTTTAAGTGAACTTTTCAAGTATTGTTATTGTTATTATTTTATTATTTATATAACTAATATTCATAAGTTTTATCTGATTGATAGCTATCAAAGTGACTTAGAATGATAGGCATATGACATATGAATTATAATAAATATTTATTATTTATAGGATATTTTAAACTATATTTTATATTACTGTATTGGTCTTGTAGCTGTCAAAGTGATCGAGACTAATAACTTATAAAATTAAATTAATAAATTAGTCCTAAATAATATTCACAATGACACATAATTAGGAGATTTAGATAATTCTAAAAAATAATTTACTTCAAATAATTATGTGATAAGGTGGAATGATACTCTTATAGATATCCTTGTAGTATAGGATTGTATACCCAATAGTAGCATTACTATTCTATGATTACTGTAGAGAGCATTCCTATATCATTCCTAATGATTGGGATGTCATCCATATATAGCACCAAGAAGGTGATAGTGCTTTCACTTACTTTCCTGTATACACAAGGCTCATCTTCGTTCTTAACGAAGTCATAAGATCTGATTACCTCATCAAATCTTATGTTCCAACTTTGGGAAGCTTGCTTCAATCCATTAATGGATCTAAACAACCTGCACGCTTTATTTGGACTCTCTTTGGATACGAATCCCTCTGGCTGTATCATATACACCTCCTCATCGTGGTTGCAATGGCCAAAATAATTCTAATGGACTTAAGCATGGCTATAGGTAAAAACGTTTCATCATAGTCAACTCCTTGTCTTTGATGATATCCTTTAGCTACCAGCCTTGCTTTATAGGTCTCTACATTTTCATCCACTCCGATCTTCTTATTGAAGATCCATTTACAGCCGATGGTACAATACCCTCAGGTGCATCCATAAGGTTCCAAACCTTGTTAGAGTACATGAAATCCATCTCAGAATTCATGGCTTCTGGCCACTTTCTGAGGTCTATACTTATAATAGCCTCCTCGTAGGTTTGAGGATTAACATCCTGAGAGTCATTTCCACTGATATGTTCCACATATCTTTCAGGAGGGTGAGATACTCTACTAGACCTATATAAATTAGAAATTATGTTAGGTACCTGAACAGACTCGGGCTCTGAAATGGTGCTTGAGCTAGATTCTCTAACCTCGCTCAATTCTATCTCACTCCCACTGTTTCCACCAAGAAAGTGTTCCTTCTGAAGAAACACAGCTCTCTTGGCAACAGAGACCTTTTGGTCCTTGGGATGATAGAAATAATGCCCACAAGTTTCCTTTGGGTATCCCATGAATGTGCATCATTCTGTCATTGATTCCAACTTATCGGGGTTATGTCTTCTAACATGGGTAGGATAGCCGTAAATCTTAACAATCTTAAGATCGAGCTTCTTTCATTTCCATATCTCATATGGTGTAGACACTACCGACTTTGATGGAACTTTGTTCAGAAGGTAAGCTGCAGTCTATAGGGCATACCCCCAGAATGAGATCGGTAGGTCAGCGATACTCATTATGGACCACACCATATCTAACAACGTGTGATTCCTCCTTTCTGATACACCATTGAGCTGAGGTGTATAAGGTGTCCACTATGATAGAATCTCATTGTCCCTGAGGAAATGGGTAAATTCTGTACTCAAGTACTCTCCTCCTCGATCTGATCGAAGAGTCCTCTTTCTAATTTGGTTTATTACCTCATTCTTATATTCCCTGAATTTCTCGAAGGCCTCAGATTTATACTTCATTAACTATACGTGTCCATACCTAGAGAAATCATCAGTGAATGTAATGAAGTATGAGTAACCACCTATAGCCTAAGTCGACATGGGACCACATATATCACTATGTATGAGTTCCAATAACTCGGTGGCTCTCTCTCTAGTTCCACGAAAAGGAGAGTTAGTTATCTTTCAACGAAGGCAAGGTTCGTAAGTTGCATATGACTCATAGTCAAATGGATCTAAGTATCCATCTTTCAGCAACTTTTGAATCATTCCCTCATATACATGACCTAGCATTTAATGTCATAGGTTTGCATTATTCACCTCATCTCTTTTCCTCTTAGGCATATTTATATTTATGATGTGTGGAGAAGTGTCTAACACACATAACCATTTACAATGGTCCCTCTAGTGATGATCTCATCATCCATAATTATTGAACAACTATATTCTCAAAAACTAATTTATATCAACTTATTATCAAACAAGAGATGGATATAATGTTTTAATAATATAAAAATAAAATAGCATGCATCCAATGCAATGATAGCTCCACTAGATAGATGTAAGGTGACCTCCCCAATGGCAACTGCAATAACTCTTGCTCCATTGCCCATCTTGAGGTCCATCTCGCCTCTAGCCAATCTCCTAGGTCTTGCCAAGACTTGCAACAAATTACAGATATGATAAGCACTCTCAGTATCCAATACCCATGTGTTATCATAAAAATCTGACAAGTAGAGACTGACCATGAATATACCTGAAGCTTCTCCAAGCTTCTATTTCGCCTTATTTGCAAGGTAGTCCTTATAGTTCCTCTTCTAATGCCCGTCTTGACCATAGTGGAAGCACTGTCCTTTGTCCTTTACTGGGTCTTTCTTGGCAACCTTTACCTTACCTAGTCTTTCTTTGTCATTCCCCTTCTTAAGAGTCTTTACTAGCCTTCCTTTTCCTATTGGTCTCACCAATATAGAGAACTGGCTTCTTGAGGAGCTCAGGTAGAGTCACCTCAAACTTATTCATATTAAAGTTAATAATAAATAGTGAAAAGGAATCTGGTAGAGACTGAAGTATAAGATCAACATATAGGTTATCCTTTAGGACTATCTTTATACTTCACAGAGCGAACAATCTCATCCTCGCTTGTCCTTTCCTCCAGCGTAGGCACAATCGTGTTAAGGACATATATAATTTTCTCTTTTGTGAGAATAATTCTTAAATTGTGGAGCATTTGGACTAATGAGGCGGTTGGCATCAAGTATGCCACATAGGGGTTTTGCAAGCGACAAACAATATATAGCGTAAATAAATAATATGCAGACTTTTTACAGAAAATACTAATTAAGATATGAACTTTTATCTTAATGTACTCTCACTATTTTTCTAGCGAATCACGCGACACCCTCGACACGTGAGACGAAAGTCTCCGGCAGACTCCTAGTGGGGATCGAGATCCAATTGGCGTCTTTGTGCAACCTCGAGGGACTCGATCAATTACACTAAGCCCAAAAGGTAGGCAACTCTTGCCAATAACAACTCCTTATAATTCCCATCACGTTCGGCCTTCGAATCATCATAGTCTCGAGAGACTCGACCAACCATGATATTCAGTTAACTTATCACTATCGTTACAAGATGAGTCTAATTTGATGATATGTCATCGAGGGACTCGAACAAGCATACCATGTCCTCAGGTCACTGGTGATATCTCTATGTCGTAGGCAAAAACTCGATCACGTAGATAGGTGAGCCTCGAGGGACTCGACCAACTTAACCTATGTCGTGATTCAATTTCTTCCTATAACGATGGAAGGCCATTTGGGTCAATCTTATTGCCTCACACTTACCGACTTAATATTATCGTAAGAGGGGTTTTTGTTTCATATCAATCTCCTAATATGTTGTGTCATACACATACATATTTAATATATATTTACATCGCATGCAAATATATATATACTTATATCTAGTAGGTGTATAACACATCACATATGCAAGCCATACCGGATGATCACGAGCCGTCAACTAATATGATTAAGCCCGAGTCAATGGGCCTAATCACTCATAATAGGATCTATGTGTGCATTAGCGCATCTCCATGCCTTATGATTGTTGATCTCGTCATCATCGATTTCGTCGGATTATCGCATCACCATACGTCATGATCTCTCGCCACGGCATCGTGAGTCCCGCTGTCACCTCCACGCTTCTGCTGTGCCTCTCTATATAATTACAAATAATGACAAGCATGTAGGCCCGATAATAAACGAGAAAGAAAAATAAAGGCTCGTAGGCCCCAATAATAATAATAATTATAATTACACACATCACAACACATGGCTCATGATCATCCATCCACATCATACATCACATGTACATCACATCATATGTAGGATTACTAGATATATATAATAATTAATTAAACTCTTTAATTAATTATTTTTCTGAAAATCAGGACACGCTCAGAATTTCCAGAATTGTCAAGAGTATTTTTATAATTTTAGATCAGAGGGCAATCCTTAGAATTTCTAGAATTATTGAGGATATTTTGAAAATTCTGTACACGAGGATAATTCATAATTAATTAAACTCTTTAATTAATTATTTTTCTGAAAATCAGGACACGCTCAGAATTTCCAGAATTGTCAAGAGTATTTTTATAATTTTAGATCAGAGGGCAATCCTTAGAATTTCTAGAATTATTGAGGATATTTTGAAAATTCTGTACACGAGGATAATTCTCAGAATTTCCCTAATTCAGAGGGGTATGATTATCTTTCTCTCAAAAGAATGCCCTAGCCCTCTTCCCTTACCCTCACTCGCTGCCGCCGTCACTGCCCTGCGTAGGAGGCGACGCTGCATGCCATCGACGTGGGCAGCCGCCCCTGCGGCAGGTGCTGCTGCCCTCGGGTGGCACCTCACGGGTGGGCGGTGCAGCCTTGCATGGGCGCTGCCCCTGCAGGAGCGGCAGCCCTGGCTATGGGGCTACCCCTTATGGCCTCGTAGCAGTAGGTCACAACCTGTTGCCCATCGAAGCCGGCCTAGCTGTGGGTGGCCGACCCTGCATGGGAGCTGGCCGTGGCTGGCCGCCCCTCCTACCCGCTGCCTACGCTGAGAAAATGCAGCAAGAATGCGTAGAACAATTCTACGCGATTCAATCTCATCACACGTAGTTTAAAACCAATCTTTCGCACGAAAACCTTGGCTTTGATACCACTGTTGGGAAAACTCAGCGGGTGCATCACATGCACAGCAGAAATCAAAACAAATATTGGTTTCCCATGGAGATCAAATCATCATGCAAAATATTAGGGTCACGAGAAAAATGCAAAAACTGATACAACCGTGATGTGTGAGAGATTGATTTTACCCAGGAAGATCGTATATCCCTATATTTTCAAATCCGGATGGAGAGGATGAAGGAGGTCAAGCATCCTCCTCTCTAGCAGTATCCACACAATGAATCTCTCCAGCGAAAATCCTCCAATATGATCTCGCAACTCTTGCGCAGAGGGAGGGAGGAGAATAGGAGGTGGTGGCTAAAGCTGCAGCCTATCAACCATGAGTCTCTCCTCCTATTTATATAGAGCCACAAAAAAAATATAGGGCTCATGCCTTAGTGGGTATTGGATCTTCATCCAATTACCCACTAACCTTGCATTATTGGATCTCTATCCAATAATCTTTTTAGGCTTCTAATTGTGCCTTAATCAAGGAGCTCATGTGCATAGAGTCTCATTTAATGAGAATAGGGGCTAATTGGATCTCTATTCAATCCTCTATTCGTGGAAGCATCCACCATATGTGTGTGACCTACCGAGCTGGCCGTGAGTCACTCCCATCAGAACTCCTTCTGATATAGTGAATTATAATCCCCATAATAATTCACTTGACTCATCGACTATGGACGTACTAGGCCACTACACCATAGTCTCCAGATCCATTGGACCTGTCTATCCACAATTACCGTATATCTATAATTTCACATCCAACTAATATCCCAGAGACCGTATATTGGACATGGTACTATCAGGTCACATACGGAATCCATCATAGTCTGGCTCTAATCAGATTCTCTTGGATAACTCTTTCTCTCTCAATCCGAATGACCCTTACTAGGGATTTATCTGAGCAAGCACATATGAGATATTTCTCTCATGATACCGAGAGTGGATGATCCTCTATTGACACTCAATTGCCTTCGTAAGGTTGGCTACCAATCCTGATAACCTCTATTGACACTCAATTGTCTATCGTCAAAGAAAGGAGTACTCATACAAGGCATCCTTGGTGTCTCAAGTCTAAGGACCAGATACACAATTGAGACGATGAAATCATTGTCTGACATTTGGTATCATTAACCATATAACATTCCATAAGCGGATCAATTAGTGAACTCATTCTCCAATGAGAACCTGTACTATATCCTAAGTGTCTCCACACAAGTGGGTGTGAGACCAGCCGCGTCCATCATATGGATTGATATATAAGACACTGATCTGTCTGATTATCTCAATGTCCCTCTTGAGTAACCTATGACCAGGATTATTTAGGATCTATGTTTAAAGGTGAATCGATCTCATTATTATGATCTCATCACGATCCGACTCACATTGCACAGAACCAAGGATATCATAATATATATGTAATAGATAATGTGAGAATATGCCAATATTAATCATAAGCAAAAAGATCACACAGCGTGTCACACGTGCCATCACTCACGTGA
The DNA here is from genome assembly GCA_029747655.1 of Ensete ventricosum. Taxonomy (NCBI): domain Eukaryota; kingdom Viridiplantae; phylum Streptophyta; class Magnoliopsida; order Zingiberales; family Musaceae; genus Ensete; species Ensete ventricosum. The sequence continues at coordinate 37,100,550 of JAQQAF010000008.1, read as the reverse complement.
TTGGCTTGCAAGGCACATGTAACCAGCACGTACGAGGCCACTGTGCTATAATCCACAGATGGTACAAGGGATCTAATCCATTGAACTTATCGATCCTCAATTACCGTGTATTCATAGTCCCTCATCCATCTAATATCCCGGAGACCATGTAGTAGGCATGGTACTATCAGGTCATATATGAAATCTATCTGAGTCTCGCTCTAATCAAATTCTCCTAGAGAACTCTCTCAATCCGAACGATCCTAGCTAGGGATTTGCTTGAGCATAAGTACATAGGATATTCCTCTCGTAATACCAATAGTGAATGATCATCTATTGACACTCAATTACCTTTGTAAGGTTGGCTACAAATCTTAATAACTAGTTGTACTAGATTTAAAATACTCTAGACCAGTAAGTCTGACGTCAAAGAAAGGAGTTCTCAAACAAGACATTCTTAATATCTCAAGTCTAATGACTAGACATATAACTGAGACTACAAGACCACAGTTTGATGTTATGTCATGAACTTAGATGGTTTCGCCTAAGTCGTGCGGTATCATCGTGTGTCAATCTGTAAAGGTTAGTCTCCTCGAAACCTCATATAGTCCCTTAGGAGCTACAAATAGACAATGGGTCAGAGAAAGCATTTCCCACGGGATCCATAAGCAACCACTTTAATAAACACTTTATATAACTAGTGTAAATTATAACCATGGACTTTACAAACTTTGAATTGTCGCACACAAAGGATAATGGTCCTTTACAAACCGAAGTCCATACAAGTGTCCACATGACACAAATATTATTTCAAAGCCCAATATGGCCATGAAAGCTATCCAAACTAGGGCTGTGATAGAACCCCAGAAGGAGCTCTATAGATTTTGACCCTTAAGGGGGATCAACCCTTGGAACACTGTAGGGGTTCCTCTCTCCTAGACTCGGCATAAGGTTGAATAAAAATTGATAATTGCTTGATAAAAGAGAGGGGGCGGCTACATCATTATATAGGGTTCTAAACCCTAGCCCATGGGGTGCTTGCCTAAGTAAAATTACCCCTTTGCCCCTTTTATAGCCGACCTGCCTAAGGAACAGGTGGCGGCTAGGTTGGCTCTATAGCCGACCAAAGCAGGGGGAAACCCTGGTTGACCAGCCCAGTAAAGGGGGCGACAGCCAACCTAAGGCCCTAATCTAAACCCTAACCACACTTCTTTATAGGATAGAAGTGGCTAGGTGGGGATTTATTACAATCTCACAAGGTTTTTTATTGACTACTTCTAGGGAGATTATGACTCAACCCTACTGGAGTCCTATCAAGCCCGTCCTCTTAGAATCAGCCTTGTCCTCATGGCTGAGGGTCCATAAACTCTGGAATTTGGGTCTTCAGCTCCTCATGCGACTCCCATGTTGCATCTTTAGATGGTAAGTTATTCCACTTCACAAGAACTTCAGTTGAAGGGCATCATTGATGTATCATAATTCTTCGATCAAGTATAGCTTTAGGTTGGGCTTGGATTTCACCGTTAGTTGTAGTGTTCGACAGTTGAGTCTGCACCAACTCTCATTCTCCCAATTTCGACTTTAGCAAGGATACGTGGAAGATGGGATGGATCTTAGCGTCATCTGAAAGCTTTAATTTGTATGCCACAGTCCCAATACGCTGCAAAATCTGATATGGTCCATAGAATCATGGAGATAGCTTCATCGATGCTCTGGTGTTGATTGACAACTGCTTATAAGGTTGTAGGCAAAGGTAGACCTAATCTCCTACTGAAAATTCTCACTCGCTCCAATGAGTATCTGTTTGTTGCTTCATGCGAGCTTGAGCAATAGTTAGGTTGTCCTTAAGCAATTGTAGTAGCTTGTCCCTGTCAATTAAATTTTTAATCTACTTTGGCTGTACCAATTACATATTTTGCTATTACAGGGGGCGGTCGACCATACAATACCTCATAAGGGGTACATTTGGTTGATGAATAATAAGTTATGTTGTACCATCATTCAGCCCAGGGAAGCCACCTTGTCCACTCTTTGGGCCGGTCACTTGTGAAGCACTATAAGTAAGTCTCAAGGCATCTGTTCACCACTTCGGTTTGGTCATCCGTTTGTGGATGGTAGAGTATGCTCATCTTCAGTTGGGTGCCTTGTAGTTGGAAGAGCTCGATCCGAACTTTACTTTTAAACACCCTATCACAGTAGCTCACAATCGACCTTGGCATCCTATGCAGTTTTACAATATTTTCCATAAAAAGTTGAGCAATGCGGGCAGCGATATAAGGATGTCTCACAACACAAAAATGAGCATATTTAGTTACATGATCTACCACCACAAAAGCGTGCTTTTACCTTGAGATGATGGTAGCCCTTTGATAAAATCCATGAAGATGTCAGTCCATGCTGAGTCCGGCATAGGTATTGATTATAGTTTATCTAGATTTGCCACCATTTCACCTTTCTGCTGCTGGCATACATCACATTTTGATACATAGTCATAAATTAATTTTTTCATGGTCCTCCAAAAGAAGTTTTATTTCACCCTCTTGTAAGTTCTTAGACAACAATTCAGTCTTTGTAACGTAAGTCCTTTGAGTCCCACATGTAGTGACCTATGGAACTCGGATCCTTCTCTAATTTTTCTATGATGTCTCAGGTCTCTGAGTCATTCTTCCATTCCTTCCTAATGTCTTTGAGGAAGTCAGTCGAAGGAAGGGAGATGGCTAAAATTTTGGCTTGTCCCGGTAGTCGTGATAGAGCATCTGCAACAACATTCTCTTTCCCCTTTCGATAATTAATTTCATAATCAAAGCCAAGAAGTTTAGTTACCTATCGTTACTACTCTGGAAAAAATATTTTCTGATCCAAAAAATATTTAAGGCTTCGGAGGTCGGTCTTAATTTGGAAGCATCGGTCGATCAGGTAGGGTCTCCACTTCATAACTGCGTGTACGATGACATATTGGGCAGATGGCCCAGATTTAGCCCATAATGGGCTTTAGTGAAGCCCACAGCCCAGAACCTCACTTATATTAACCTAAAACCTAGATTAGGTGGCTAGGGTTGAGATTAAGAGAGCAGCGGCGGCTGAAAACGTGGGAGAGAAAAAGCAGACTGCAGATTGACAGTAGAGGCCAGAAAACAAGAGATCCAGGAAAGGGAAGAAGACAAGGGCAGGAAAAGACTATTCTCAATCATTCAAATCTCAGGTTAGATCAGTTTGTAGTGGATTCTTACTGTGATCTCTTGGGAAGGTTTTGGATATTGTGCTTAGGATTATAGTCCTTGTATCCCTGAGATTCTCTTGTGGCTATTGCTTTGGGCTTGGGCAAGAAGTCTGAGATCTGTATATTCATTATTTTGATAGTGGATTTTCTCTGGCTTGTCCCGTGGTTTTTATCCTTCGAGTTGAAGGGGTTTTCCACGTAAATCTTGGTGTTCATCTGATTGTGATTTCTGTTTCATTCCGCTGTGCGTGACGGTCTGCTAGTATTTGTTCGTATACAAAGTTGATTCTTGTTTTATTCCCATCAACTGGTATCAGAGCAGGGTTTTAGTGGTATTTAATCTTTTGTATCTGAACATGGAGGCCGGTAATGTTTCTCTGATGATTAGTTTAAACGGAAATAATTGGATGATATGGAAACCAAGAATGAAAGATCTCTTGTATTGCAAAGATTTGTATGGACCTTTGCAAGGAGATAGTGTAAAGCCCATATCTATGACAAATGATGAGTGGAAGAGGTTAGATCGAAAAACAGTTGGCTTTATTCGACAATGGCTAGATGATAGTGTCTTTCACCATGTTTCTACTGAATGTTCTGCATACTCTCTTTGGAAAAAGTTAGAAAGTCTTTATGAAAGAAAAACGGTTGGCAACAAAGCTTTTCTGATCAGAGAACTTGTGAACTTGAAATATAAAGAGGGTACTTCTATTCCTGAGCATTTAAATGAAATGCAGAGTATTACTAACCAGTTATCCTCTATGAAAATGCCTCTTGATGATGAGTTGCAGGCGTTGTTACTTCTCAGTTCTTTGCTAGAAAGTTGGGAGACACTAGTGGTTTCTCTCAGTAATTCGGCACCAGATGGTATTGTCACCATGAGTCAAGTGACAAGCAGTTTGTTGAATGAGGAGTTAAGGAGAAAGAATTCATCAACTTCTCAGATTGATTCACAAGCACTTGTCTCAGAGAACAGAGGAAGGTCAAAGTCAAAGGATAGAAGTGGTTCACGTGTGGGTAGAAGCAAGTCAAGGTCAAGGAAAGATATTGTTTGCTACAATTGTGGTGAGAAAGGACATTACAAGAATCAGTGCAAGCAACCTAAGAAGAACAAGAAAAGAGGGAAAGAAGTGGAGCATACAGAGTCAAAAGAGAATATCACAGCTACAGTACAAGGTAGTGATTATTTGATTTTGTCTACTTCCGATGATATTTTTTCTTATGTGTGCCAGGATCTCAAGTGGATAATTGACACAGGTGCTTCTTATCATGCTACACCACGGAGGGAGTTCTTTGCTACTTATAGGTCTGGAAATTTTGGTGTTGTCAAGATGGGCAACTATGACACAGCAAACATAATTGGCATGGGAGATATCCATATAAAGACCAACCTTGGTTGCAAGTTAGTACTTAAGGATGTGAGACATGTGGTTGACTTAAGACTGAATTTAATTTCAGTTGGAAGGCTGGACGATGAAGACTTTGATGTCAGATTTCATAAAGGGCAGTGGAAGCTCAGTAAGGGTTCTCTTATTGTAGCTAATGGGAAGAAATATCATACATTATATAGATTGCAGCCTAAAGCTTGTGGTGGGCAGTTGAATGCTACAGAGAAAGACTCCAGCATGGAGTTGTGGCATAGGCGACTAGGACACATGAGCGAGAAGGGGTTGCAAGAACTTTCCAAAAGAGAGGTATTGCCATCCCTCAGAGGTACACGTTTGAACCCTTGTATTGATTGTTTGGCTGGTAAACAACATAGAGTTTCCTTTGTTAGTCCTGCCTTATCTAGAAAAATGCATGCCTTGGACCGTGTCTATACAGATGTGTGTGGTCCTTTGATGACAAAAACTCCTGGTGGATCTGTTAATGTTCCTAGTATCAGTGGTGCACTTTACTTTGTTACTTTTATAGATGACTTTTCCAGGAAAGTTTGGGCCTATGCTTTGAAGACTAAAGATCATGTTATTAATATCTTCAAAGAGTTTCATGCCAGAGTTGAAAGGGAGACAGAAAGACAATTGAAATGTATAAGATCAGATAATGGTGGTGAGTACATAGGATTGTTTAATGATTATTGCAGGTCACATGGCATCCAGCATGAGTTGATAGTCCCTGGTACGCCTCAGCATAATGCAATTGCAGAGAGGATGAACCGCACCATCATGAAAAAGATCAGATGTATGCTTTCACAAGCCAAGCTACCCAAAAGGTTTTGGGATGAGGCTCTGAGGACTGCAGTTGATGTAATCAACTTATCACCATGTACAGCTCTAGATGGTGATGTTGCAGAGCATGTATGGTCAGGGAAAGATGTCTCCTATAGGCATTTAAGAGTGTTTGGTTGTCGTGCATTTGCACATGTTCCAAACAATGAAAGGTCCAAGCTGGATGGTAAGACAAAAGAGTGTATTTTTCTTGGTTACTCACATGATCAGTTTGGTTACAGGCTTTGGGATCCAGAAAAGCAAAACGTGTTCAGAAGCAAAGATGTTGTCTTCTTTGAGATCAAATCATTGAGGATTTGAAGGAGGCACCAACTAAGACTTCTGCAGAGGGATTTGTAGACTGTGACCCAGTTATTCCTCCAGTATATCAAGGTGATGGGGGAGATGTGCAAGAAGATGGTGCAGAGCCAGATGTTGATATACCTGCAGGACATGTTGAGCAAGAAGAAGAAAGAGAGCAAGTTCCCACAGAACCTCAGTTAAGAAGATCTTCTAGACAATGTCAACCTTCCAGAAGATACTCTACAGATGAGTATGTGATGCTTACTGATGCAGGTGAACCAGAGAGTTACCAGGAAGCAGTTGAAAGTAAGTAGAAAAAGAAGTGATTTATTGCTATGCAGGAAGAGATGGATTCTTTGCAGAAGAACCACACATATGATTTGGTGCAACTACCAGAGGGAAGTAAGGCCTTGAAGAACAAGTGGGTTTTCAGGTTGAAGACTCAAGAATATTGTTCTCAACCAAAGTATAAAGCTAGATTGGTTGTGAAAGGCTTTGGTCAAAAGAAAGCTTTCCTTCATGGTGATTTGGAGGAGGAAATTTATATGGAGCAACCAGAAGGCTTCAAAGTCAAAGGTAAAGAAAATCTTGTCTGCAAGTTGAAGAAGAGCTTGTATGGGCTGAAGCAAGCTCTAAGACAGTGGTATAAAAAGTTTATTTCATTTATGATTGAAAATAAATATAAAAGAACAGCTTCAGATCATTGTGTGTACATCAAACGGTTTGGTGAGGATTTTATTATTCTCTTACTTTATGTTGATGATATGCTTATCCTCGGAAAAGATATGTCTATGATTGATAGGTTGAAGAAGGACCTAAGTGAGTCTTTTGCAATGAAGGACATGGGGCCAGCAAAGCAAATACTGGGCATGCAGATTTCTCGTGACAGAAGAAAGAGAAAGATTTGGTTGTCACAGGAAAAATACATTGAGAAGGTATTGGATAGGTTCAGTATGAGTAATGCAAAGCCAGTTGGTTCTCCTCTTGCAGGTCACTTCAAGTTGTGCTCAGATCAGAGTCCGTCAAGTGATGAGGAGAAGGAGAAAATGCAAAAGGTTCCTTATGCTTCAGCAGTTGGAAGTTTAATGTACGCAATGGTATGTACGAGGCCGAACATCGCATATGCAGTGGGTGTTACTAGTAGATTTCTTGCAAATCCAGGTAAAGAGCATTGGGCAGCAGTGAAGTGGATTTTTAGATATCTCAAAGGAAGTTCTAAAATTTGTTTAAGCTTTGGAGGTGGACCACCTGTATTGACAGGTTACACAGATGCAGATATGGCAAGAGATATTGACACAAGGAAGTCCACATCAGGTTTTGTACTTACTTTTGCAGGGGGAGCTGTGTCATGGCAGTCCAGATTACAAAGGTGTATTGCTCTCTCCACCACAGAGGCAGAATATATTGCTGGAGGTTTGCAAAGAAATTTTATGGATGAAAGAATTCTTACAAGAATTGGGGCTGAAACAGGAAAACTATGTGGTGTATTGTGACAGCTAGAGTGTCATCCATTTATGCAAGAACCCAACATTTTATTCTAAATCAAAGCATATAGATGTCAGATATCATTGGATCAGAAATGTGCTTGAAGAGAAGCAGTTACAACTTCAGAAAATTCACACAGATGATAATAGAGCAGACATGTTGACAAAGGCTTTACCGAAAGAGAAACAGGAGATGTGCTGACAGCTAGTCGACATGGTTTCACATTAAGGAGTCATGAGACAGCCTCCCTTATGGGCTGAAGGGGGAGGTTATTGGGCAGATGGCCCAGATTCAGCCCATAATGGGCTTTAGTGAAGCCCACGGCCCAGAACCTCACTTATATTAACCTAAAACCTAGATTAGGTGGCTAGGGTTGAGATTAAGAGAGCAGCGGCGGCTGAAAACGTGGGAGAGAAAAAGCAGACTGTAGATTGACAATAGAGGCCAGAAAACAAGAGATCCAGGAAAGGGAAAAAGACAAGGGCAGGAAAAGACTATTCTCAATCATTCAAATCTCAGGTTAGATCAGTTTGTAGTGGATTCTTACTGTGATCTCTTGGGAAGGTTTTGGATATTGTGCTTAGGATTATAGTCCTTGTATCCCGATATTCTCTTGTGGCTATTGCTTTGGGCTTGGGCAAGAAGTCTGAGATCTGTATATTCATTATTTTGATAGTGGATTTTCTCTGGCTTATCCCGTGGTTTTTACCCTTCGAGTTGAAGGGGTTTTCCACGTAAATCTTGGTGTTCATTTGATTGTGATTTCTATTTCATTCCGCTGTATGTGACGGTCTGCTAGTATTTGTTCGTATACAAAGTTGATTCTTATTTTATTCACATCATGGCAAACATTTCTTTATCATACATAGACATTTTAAGATATGAGGGAGATAAAAATTTACTAGTGTAAGCAAGGGGTTGACCATCTTGTATTAGAACACTTCCAATTCTAACTCCTAACGCGTCAGCCTCAATGACGAAGGTGCGACTGAAATCAAGTAGCGCTAGGACCAGCGTCGTCATCATGGCTACCCTGAGTCATTCGAAGGCTGCAGAGGCTTTATCCGACCACAAGGAATCTTTCTTGAGTTGGGAAGTGAGTGGGGCACTGATCTTATCATAATCTTTCTTGAATTTTCGATAGTAGCCCATGAGTCCAAGGAAGCCATATAGCAATTTTATGTTCATAGATCCCGGCCATCCTTGTATTGTCTCGATCTTCGTCGGGTCTACCGTCACTCCATCCTCTAATATAATGTGCCCTAGATACTCTACTTTACACTGTGAAAAGTTGTACTTTAATTGTTTAACATAAAGGATGTTCTTCCAAAGAATCGTTAGAACAGTTTGTAAGTGCTGAAAATGCGTATCAAATATAGGGCTATAAATGATAATATCATCAAAAAATACTAACACGAACTTGCATAGAAAACTCCGGAAGATGTCATTCATCAGGCTTTGAAAAGTGGAAGGAGCATTCATAAGTCCCAAAAGCATTACCAGAAACTCGTAGTTGCTATTATGTGTGCATAATACAGTTTTCGGGACATCTTTAGTGCATACCAAAATCCGGTGGTAACCGGAACGGAGATCCAATTTTGTGAAGACTCGAGCTCCTTTTAATTCATCTAAGAGCTCATCTATGACTAGTATAGGATATTTATCATTGGCGAAGATGACATTCAAAGCTCGATAATCAACGCACATTCGCCACGTACCATCCTTCTTGCACACTAGCAACACTAGCGAAGAATAAGGGCTACAGCTTGGCCGAATTACTCCGGTGTCGAGCATCTCCTTGACGATGTTCTTAATCTCATCCTTTTGCAAGTGAGGGTAGTGGTATGGTCTCAAATTTGATGGAGGTTTGCCCGACAGAATCGTATGTGGTGGTCATGCGATCGATTAGGGGGCATCCGTCACGGCTTTGTAAAAACATCCGTGAATTCATCCAGTAAGAGGGCAAGCTTAGGATCTGAATTTTGCACATTCTCTTCCTTGGATGGCTGATAGATATGCATAAAAAACCCTCCATGTGCTTTGTGCATAACTTTCTCCATCCGTTGTGTCGAAACGGTGGAAATATAGCTCCGGCACTTGCCTCGTAATGTGATCTATCTCCCTTTGCAATAAAACTTCAAAATTAGTTTAGAAAAATTCCAAGAGATATCACCTAGAGTTGTGAGCCATTTGATCCCGAGCACGGCTCATAATCATCGATGGATAGGAGGAAGAAATCAGCTACCACTTCTTGGTCTTGGAGGAGCAGTTTCACCCGTAAGCACCGTTGGTCGCAATTGAGGATTCGATCGTGGCGACCCTTACGTCAAACTTGTTACAACCTTCAATTTGAAGCACCATATGTGTAGCAATCTTACTATTAAGAAAGTTATTTGTGCTGCCCGTATCAGTGAGAACGGTGATGAGTTGCTATTTTAGAAGTCCTCCAACTTTCATCATATGCGGGTTGGAGTAGTCGACCAATGCGTGCATTGCGTAGTCGGCCGGTTGGGGCTCTTCCAACATGGATTCCTCTTTAGGTATGAGGCCTTCTTCAGATGGTTCACTATCCTCATCCTTCACTGGTTCAATCACGAGGAGTCACCCTTTTTGCAGCGATATTCTCAGCTCCATGGTTCATCGCAGTGCCAACATAACCCCTTGGCCGAATGTTCACGAAACTCGTCTCTTATTAATTTCTTTGATGCGGGGACTTTGATGGCAGTAGAGGGGGCTGTAGGCCTTGGCATGGCTGGTCAGGGAGCGACCCTTGTCCTTCGTACCTCGTGGTTCAATCGTTCTTCTTGGATACACGTGAAGGAAATTACCGCCATAAGAGTGTACGGTTGCCACGCCTTTACTTCTCCTCAAATCTCTGACTTTATGCCCTCAATAAAAGTCCCTAAAAGTTGTTTTTAGACCAATCCATAGTTTGGTTAGATAAATATTCTAACCTTGTTTGGTATTCTTGTATTGTAGAGGTTTGACGAATCTTTGCTAATTGTTCATCGATGTTGTCAAAATCGGTTGGTCCGTAGTAATTTAGTAGTCCTTCCTTGAATCGCTAACAAGAGAGTCCTCTATGGGTATGCTCAAGCCAATTGAACCACTGAATAGCATCTTTCTCGAGGTGGATAGCAGCAATCTCCACCCATGTAGCGTCGGCGGTTCAGTAGAACCGAAAATAGCGGTCCGCTCATGAGATCCATCCGATCGGGTCTCCTTCTTCCCATCTTGGGAAGTCCACCTTCATGTGTGGGTTATTCTGATTAGGGATGATGTGTCCATGCTATTGAGGATTGTCTCACCGATCTGAAGTCTCTCCATTCTATGACTTCCTCGGACTTGATGGTCGGCCTATGCTGAATTCGGCGAAAATGGATCGTATCTTCTCCTCCATGAGGCTTTCAAAGGCTTCGAACTTGGTGTTGATGGCCTCCTCTGATGTTATGGTGTATGCCTCTAGATCTGTAACATTGAGATCTTTCGTTTGCTGTTGGGTTAGTGGCATGAGAATTTTTGGAGAGGTGGTGGCCGGTTGGATGAGTGGATCGGTTTATATAGGAGTAGGCTGCGGTTTAGGGCTGATTTGGGTGGCTGTTTGGAATCGGTTTAGGGTGCGGTTTGGAAGGGTTTTTTGGTGAGGATGGTAGGGTTTGCAGATGAGAGAAAGAGAATTTGAAATCCAACAAAAGACTGCACTCAAATCGATAGAATTCTACAAAGAAAGGTGCTGCGAGGTGCTGTTCTACCAAAGAGATTTTACGTCGTAGAAACGATGAATTCTCGACATAAATTCTAAAGAAAAATATGTAGAAACCCTTGGTTCATATGTGATCATGACCAGTAAAAAGTTTGACAAATTTTTAGCAGCGTAACAGTAGAGAAATAGGGCAAAAGACGGAAGGTAGATCCTTCATCATAAAATTTCAGCACTACGTGATGATGAAAGAAGGCACAATAAAACCAGTTTTAGAAGGAATTTTTTTTAGAAACCAATCTCAGATGAAAGCTAAGTTGATTTATAAAATTGTATAAAAATTTTGGCCAATAAGGAGAAGAAATAAACTAGTTTCAAGAGGCAAATAGGCAGCTGAAAATTTTTGCAGCGTTTCACCGCCGTAACAACGATAACATTTGCTACGAATGAAATTTGCAGCAGATAAAATTTGGAAAATTTCTTCAACATGTAAGGTAAAAGATCTTGTAGTATTGAAAAGGCATGGGTGATAAAATTATACTAGATTTCTAGATGTTGATTCAGATGACGACAGCAAATTGATGGATTTGCGGCTTGGTGGGTGACGGTGGAGGTGACGTCAAAAGCAATTGTGGGAATTACTTGGGAAGTGGAGGCAGCAGAGATGGCAACAGGAATACAGATATGATACCAGATGATAGAACCCCAGGAGGAGCTCTATAGATTTTGACCCTTGAGGGGGATCAACCCTTGGAACGCTGTAGGGGTTCCTCCCTCATAGACTCGACACTAGGCTGAATAAAAGTTGATAATTATTTGATAAAAGAGAGGAGGGGGCTACATCATTATATAGGGTTCTTAACCCTAGCCCATGGGCTGCTTGCCTAAGTAAAATTACCCCTTTGTCCCTTCTATAGCCGACCTACCTAAGTAGGAATAGGTGGCGGGTAGGTTGGCTCTATAGCCGACCTAAGTAGGGGGAAACCCTGGCTGACCAGTCCAGTAAAGGGGTCGATGACCAGTAAACCCTAAGGCCCCAATCTAAACCCTAACCACACTTCTTTATATGATAGAAGTGGCTAGGTAGGGTTTTATTACAATCTCACAAGGTCTTTTTATTGACTACTTCTAGAGAGATTAGGACTCAACCCTGCTAGAGTCCTATTAGGCTGTCAAACCTATTGTTAGCCCACTACTTGTTATACAAAGTATGAACAAAACCCACAAGATATGGACATACATGAGCATTATATTGAGCACCCTCTTCATATTTTTGTTTATGATATTCTTCCACACTTATTCCTTTGCATCCTCGTCGAAGCCGCTGCAGATGCTGCATCTCCTCATAGTTTATTGAATCTTCAATCTTTTGCTCTGGCTACAACATGCCTGTTGTTTCCTAGCTTCTCTCCGTCATTATTGTTGAGTAGTTAAACTTTGATCTACCATACTACTTCAACTCACCAATGACTAACTCTGGTTTGGGGTTGGTTGAGCTGTGTTGTGCTAGTTACAGGTGCCCTACAAGCCAATCACGTGAGTAATGGCACGTGTGACACGTTGTGCAATTTTTTTGCTTATGATTAATATTGGCATATTCTCATATTATATTATCTGTAGCATATATATTGTGATGTCCTTGGTTCTGTAATGGGAAACAGATTGTGATGAGATCACGATAATGCGATCGATTCACCTTTAAACACAGATCCTAAATAATTCTGGTCATAGGTTACTCAAGAGTAACATCGAGATAACTGGATAGACTAGTATATTATATAACCGCCCATATGACTGAGGCGACTGGTCTCATAGCCACTTGTGTAGAGACACTAAGGATATAGTAAAGGTGCTCATTGGAGAATAAGTTCATTGATTCATCCGCACTATGGAATGTTGTATAGTTGATGATACCTAATGTCAAATAGTGATTCCATAGTCCTAGTTGTGTATCTGGTTCTTGACTTGAGACACTAAGGATGTCTTGTATGAGTACTCCTTTCTTTGACGCTAGACTTATAGGTTTAGAAAGTTTCAGATCTAGTACAATTGGTTATCGGGATTGGTAGCCAACCTTATAAAGGCAATTGAGTATCAATAGAGGATCATCCACTCTCGGTATTATGAGAGAAATATCCTATATGTGCTTGCTTAGGCAAATCCCTAGCTAGGGTCATTCGGATTGAGAGAGAAAGAGTTCTCCGGTAGAATCCGATTAGAGAAAGACAAAATGATTCCGTACGTGACTTAACAGTACTATGTCCAATATACGGTCTTTGGGATATTAGTTAAATGAGGGATTATAGATACACGGTAACTATAGACAAATAGGTCCGATGGATTCAATCCCTCTTGTACCGTCTAATGCAGGAGCCCTAGAGTTTTGGTGGCTCTCTATAAATAGTAGAGGAGACTTACAGTTGATAGGGGAGCCCTACGATTTTTCTCGCAACCCCAATCTTTTGCACGACGATTTGATCAACATGGGAAACTAGTTTTTTATTTTGATTTTCGCTATGCATGTGGTGCTCCCGTTGAGGTTTCCCAACAGTGATATCATAGCCAAAGTTTTCATGTGAAAGATTGGTTTTAAACTTCATGTGATGAGATTGAGTTGCATAGAATCGTTCTACGCATTCTTGCTGCTTTTTTGTAGCAAACGCAGTGAGGATAGGAGGCAATCAGCCATGGCTAGGCCATCTGCAAGGGTGGCCAGCCACGGCCTAGCCACCTGCAAGGGGGCGACCAGCTACGGCCAAGGCCCCCTACAAAGGGGCGATCGGCTGTGGCCAAGGCCCCCTGCAAGGGGTGGTTGGATACTGCCAGGGCCAGCCCATAGGGGCTACCGCCCGCGGGCACAGCCACTTACAGCGCTGCGGCAGCAAGGGTAGCCATCTGCAGGCGCCCGCAAGGGGTGGCCCCAGCGGTCAGGGTTGCCGTTAGCAGGGGCAGCAACGTCGGCCGCAAGAGTGGCTATCGACAGGCAAGGGCAGTCGTCGCCTTCGCAGGGGCGACGATGGCAGCGTAGAGGGGGCAAGAGGGTTAGGGCACTCCTTTTGTGAAAAGGGCGATCCTTCCCCTCTGAATTCAGAAAATTTTGAGGACTGTCCTCATGTATATAATTCCCAAAATACCCTCAATAATTCTAGAAATTCTAAGGATTATCCTCTCATCTAGAATTATAAAAATACCCTTGATATTTCTAAAAATTCCAAGTGTTACTGATTTCTAAAACATAATTAATTAAGTAGTTTAATTAATTATTATATATCTAGTAATCCTACATATGATGTGATGTACATGTGATGTATGATGTGGATGGATGATAATGAGCCATGTGTTGTGATGTGTGTAATTATGATTATTATTATTATTGGGCCCTGCGAGCCTCCATTTTTCTTGTTTATTGTCGGGCATGTGTGCCTATGATTATCTGTAATTACATGAAGAGGCGTGGCGAGAGCGTGGAGATGATAGCGGGTCCCATGATACCGTGGCGGGAGATCACGATGCATGAAAATGCAATGAGGATTCGATGGAACCGATGATGAAGAGATCAACAATCATAGGGTATGAAGATGCATTGATGCACACATAGATCGTATTGTGAGTGACTAGGCCCATTGCTCGGGCTTAATCATATTAGGTGATGGCTCATGATCATCCGGTGTGGCTTGCATATGTCATGTGTTATACACCTACTAGATATATGTATATATATTTGCATACGATGTAGATATATATTAAATATGTATGTGTGTGACATGACATATTAGAAGACCGATACAAAATAAAAAAACCCCTCCTATGTTAATATTAAGTCGGTAAGCATGAGGCAATAAGATTGACCCTCGTGGCCTTCTATCGTTATAGGAAGAAATTGATTCAAGACATAGGTTGAGTTGGTCGAGTCACTCGAGGCTCACTTATCTACATGATTGAGTTCTTGCCTATGACATATAGATGTCACCGGTGACCTGAGGATATAGTATGACTTGGTCGAGCAGTCGAGAGCATATCCATCGAATCAAACTCATCTTGTAATGATGGTGATGACTTAACTGAACTTCATGGTTGGTCGAACAGTTGAGACCATGATGATTCAGAGGTCGAACATGATGGGAAGCACAAGGAGTTGTGATTGGCAAGAGTTGCTTACCTTTTGGGCTTAGTGTAATTGGTCGAGTCCCTCGAGGTTGCACTAAGATGCCGATTGGATCCCGATCCCCACTAGGAGTCTGTCGGTGACTTTCGTCTCATATGTCGAGGGTGTTGCTTGATTCGCTAGGAAAATAGTGGGAGTACATTAAGATAGAAGTCTATATCTTAATTAGTAGTTTCTGCAAAGTCTGCATGTTATTTATTTACACTATATCTTGTTTGTCGCTTGCAAAACCCCTATATAGCATACTTGATGCCAATCGCCTCACTGGTCCAAAGGCTCCATAATTTAAGAATTGTTCTCATGAAAGAGAAAATCGTATATGTCCTTAATACGATTGTTCCCACACCGGAGGAATGGACAAGCGAGGATGAGATCGCTCGCTTTATAAAGTATAAAAATAGTCCTAGTGGACAACCTGTGTATTGATCTTATACTTCAGTCCCTACCAGATTCCTTTTCACAGTTCATTTGACTTTACTATGAACATGTTTGAGGTGACTCTACCTAAGCTCCTAAATATGTTGAGGGAAGTTGAGAGTACCATCAAGAAAGAGAAGTCAGTTAGTTCTCTATACTGGTGAGACCAATAGGAAAAGGAAGGCTAGTAAGACCCTTAAGAAGGGCAAGGGCAAAGAAAGACCAGGTAAGGTAAAGGTTGCCAAGAAATACCCGGGAAAGGACTAAGGATAGTGCTTCTTCCTCTACGACCAAGACGGGGATTGAAAGAGGAACTGTAAGGACTACCTTACAGATAAGGCAAAACAGAAGCTTGGAGAAGCTTCAGGTATATTCATGATCAGTCTCCACTTGTCTGATTTTCATGATAACACATGGGTATTGAATACTGGAAGTGCTTATCATATTTGTAATTTGTTGCAGTTTCTGGAAAGACCTAGGAGATTAGCCAGAGGTGAGATGGACCTTAAGATAAACAATGGAGCAAGAGTTGCTATAGTTACCATTGGGAAGGTGACCCTACATCGATCTGGTGGAGCTATTATTGCATTAGAAGCATGCTATTTTATTCCCTCTATTATAAAAAAGTATTATATCCATCTCTTGTTTAACAATTAGTGGATATAAATTAGTTTTTGAGAATAATAGTTATTCAATAATTATGGATGATGAGATCATCACTCGAGGGATATTGATAAATGGCTTACATATGTGAGACACTTCTCCACATATCATGAATATAAATGTCTAAGAGGAAAAGAGATGAGGTGAACAATGCATACCTAGAGCATTATAGGCTAGGTTATATACATGAGGGAAGGATTCAAAAGTTGCTGAAAGATGGATACTTAGATCCATTTGACTATGAGTTATATGCAACTTGCGATCCTTGCTTTCATGGGAAGATGATCAACTCTCCTTTTAGTGGAACTAGAGAGAGATCCACTGAGTTATTGGAATTTATACATAGTGATGTATATAGTCTCATGTCGACTCAGGCTATATGTGGTTACTCATACTTCATTACATTCATTGATGATTTCTTTAGGTATACACATGTGTGCTTGATGAAGTACAAATCTGAGGCTTTTGATAAATTTAGGGAATATAAGAATGAAGTCGAGAACCAGATTGGAAAAAGTATTAAGACTCTTCGATCATATCGAGGAGGAGAGTACTTAAGTATGGAGTTCACCCATTTCCTTAGGGACAATGGAATTTTATCCCAATGGGCATACACCTCAGCTTAATGGTGTATTAGAAAGGAGGAATCATATGCTATTAGACATGGTGTGGTCCATGATGAATTTTGCTGACCTACTCGTCTCGTTCTGGGGATACACTCTAAAGACCACAACTTACCTTTTGAATAGAGTTCCATCAATGTCGGTAGTGTCTATACCATATGGGATATGGAAAGGAAAGAAGCTTGATATTAAGGTGGTTAAGATTTAGGGCTGTCCTACCCACATTAGAAGACACAGCCCCAATAAGTTGGAATCAAGGATAGAATAGTGCACGTTCGTGTGATATCTTAAGGAGACTTTGGACTATTATTTCTATCATCCCAAGGACCGAAAAGTCTTTATTGCCAAGAGAGATGTGTTCCTTGATAAGGAACATATTCTTGGTGGAAACAGTGGGAGTGAGATAGAATTGAGCGAGGTTGAAGAACCTAGCTCAAGCACCATTCCAAAGCCCGAGTCTGTTCAGGTACCTTACACACAAATTTTAATTTTGCGTGGGTCTAGTAGAGTATCTCACCCTCCTGAAAGATATGTGATACATATCAGTAGAGAGGACTCTTAGGATGTTGATCCTCAGACCTACGAGGAGGCTATTATGAGTATAGACTTCGGGAAGTGACAAGAAGTCATGAATTCTGAGATGGATTCCATATAGTCTAGCAATGTTTGGACTTTGTGGATGCACCTAGGGTATCGTACCCATCGGCTACAAGTGGATCTTCAAAAAGAAGATCGAAGTAGATGGAAAGGTGGAGACATATAAGGCAATGCTAGTAGCTAAAGGATATCGTCAAAGACAAGAAGTTGACTATGACAAAACCTTTTCACCTATAGTCATACTTAAGTCCATTAGAATTCTTTTGGCTATTGCAGCACACTATGATTATGAGATATGGCAGATGGATGTCAAAATAGTATTCTTCAATGACAACCTCGAGAAGGAGGTGTATATGATACAGCCAGAGGGATTCGTATCCAGAGAGAGTCCAGATAAAGTATACAGGTTGCTCAAGTCCATTTATGGACTAAAGCAAGCTTCCCGTAGTTGGAACATAAGATTTGATGAGACAATCATATCTTATGACTTCATTAAGAATGAAGATGAGCCTTATGTGTACAGGAGGGTTAGTGGGAGTACTATCACCTTCTTGGTATTATATGTGAATGACACCCTAATAATTGGGAATGATGTACAAATGCTCTCCACAGTAAAGACTTCACTATCTAGAAACTTCTCCATGAAAGACTTACGGGAAGCATCATATATTTTGAGGATCCCGGATCTATAGAGATAAATCTAAGAGGATGCTTGGCTTGTCCTAGTCTAGGTACATAGACTCCATTGTCAAAAGATTTGGCATGAAGAATTCTAAGAGAGGACTCATATCGATGAGATATGAAATATCACTTTCTAGGAGTATGTCATCAAAGACTCCTGAAGAAAGGGTAGACATGGATAAGATACCTTATACCTAAGTGATAGGGTCTATCATGTATGTTGTACTATGTATCAGGCTTGATATAGTACATGCTTTGAGTGTCACGAGCAAGTATCAGGCAGATCCAGGTTTAGAACACTAGAAGACAGTAAAGTGTATCCTTAAGTACTTGAGAAGGACTAAGGATATTTTACTAGTATATGGATAAGGTAGCCTCCAGGTAGAGGGCGCTGCGGACTCGACTTTCCAGTCCAACATTGATAATAGCAAGTCAAACACAGGGTATATTTTCACCATGAATGGAGGAGCAGTAAGTTGAAAGAGTTCCAAGCAAGATACTACTGCTGACTCGACCACAGAGGAGGAATACATTGCTGCAGCAGAAGCAGCAAAAGAAGGGCTATGGATGAAGAAGTTCATTAGGGATTTGGGAGTCGTACTAAGCAGCATGGAGTGGATTCCTATATATAGTGACAGCGATAAGATGATAGCTCTAGCAAGGGAACCCAGGTCTCATCAGAATTGTTCTGAGGAGGTTTCATCTGATTATAGTGATGATGACCCGAAAAGATATAGTAATAGAAAGAGTTTCATCTAAAGATAACATTACAGACCCACTAACGAAGCCACTGGCTCAGATTTTATTTGAGCGTCATAAGAGTCTGATGGGGATCAGACACATAGGTGATTGGCTTTAGGTCAAGTAGGAGATTGCTGGTTATAGGTGCCTTGCAAGCGAATCATATGAGTGATGGTACGTGTGACACACTGTGTGATTTTTTTACTTGTGATTAACATTGCCATATTCTCATATTATATTATATGTGGCATATATATTGTGATGTCCTTGGTTCTGTGCAATGGGAATCGGATTGTGATGAGATCATGATAATGAGATCGATTCACCTTTAAACATAGATCCTAAATAATCCCGGTCATAGGTTACTCGAGAGGGACATCGAGATAATCGGACAGATTGGTGTACTATATACCCATTCACATCATGGAGGCAGTTGGTCTCATGGACACTTGTGTGGAGACACTAAGGATATAGTACAGGTCCTCACTAGCGAATGAGTTTACTGATTGATCTGTTTATAGAATGTTGTATGGTTGATGATACCTAATGTCAAACAGCGATTCAATAGACCTAAATGTATATCTGGTCCTTTGACTTAAGACACCAAGGATGTCTTGTTTGAGTACTCCTTTCTTTGATGTCAGGCTTATAGGTTTGGAAAGTTCCAGATCTGGTACAACTAGTTATCAGGATTGGTAGCCAACCTTACGAAGGTAATTGAGTGTTAATAGAGGATCATCCACTCTCGGTATCACGAGAAGAATTCCCATATATGCTTGCTCACACAAATCCCTAGCCAGGGTCATTCAGATTGAGAGAGAAAGAGTTTACCGGTAGAATATGATTAGAGCAAGACAAACTGATTTTATATGTCCCATATCCAATGTACGGTCTCTGGGATATTAGTTGGATGAGGGATTATAGATACACGATAACTGTGGACAGACAGGTTCGATGGATTCGATTTGTACCATCTAGGGACTATGGCATAGTGGCCTAGTACGTCCATAGTCGATGAATAGAGGATTGTATGAAGATCCAATTAGCCCCTGTTCTCATTATATGAGACCTTTTACAGATGAGCTCCTTGGTTGAGGCCCAATTAGAGGCCTAATGAGATTATTGGATAGAGATCCAATAATGTAAGGTTAGTGGGTAATTGGATGAAGATCCAATACCCACTAAGGTATGAGCCCTAGGGTTTTGGTGGCTCTCTATAAATAGGAGGGGAGACTCATAGTTGATGGGCTGCAGCTTTAGCCACCACCTCCTATTCTGCTCCCTCCCTCTGCGTAAGAATTACGAGATCAGATTGGAGGAGTTTTGCTGCATAGATCTATCGTGTGGATACCGCTAAAGAGGAGGACGCTTCACCTCCTTCATCCTTTCCAACCGGATCTAGAAATACAGGGATATAAGATCTCCCTAGGTAAAATCAATCTTTCACGCATCATAGTTTTATGGTTTTTATGTTTTTCTCGCGACCCCAATCTTTTGCATGATGATTTGATCTACATGGGAAATCGATTTTTTATTTTGATTTTCGCTCCACATGTGATGCTCCTTCTGAGGTTTCCTAACATGTTGATCCTTGTTTATTCCTGTGGATCCTTCTGATGAAGGAAAAGACATTCTTTGTTATGTATCAGTATCGTAATGGTCTCATGTTGCTTAAACTGGATTGATGCTTGATGGTGCTTTAACGAGCATTGTCTCACAGACTTTGAAGTTTTTAAGGTCCTTCCTCCATAAAATTTGCCCATCAATTCTTCTTCAACTTAATTGTCACTTCCAAGTATGTTCGCATCACTTCCACTTTCGATGGCTTTCTGTTAGAAAATGAAGCAGACAATCTACTCTCATTAGCACTAATCACCATTGGAGAGGATAAGACAACCTATCTTCCATTAGATTTCTTCGAAGGGTATTTTAATTTGTGTAGAGCTCCTCTACTAGATAAATAAGAGAACAGTGATACTCAGATTCGCCTATTCTCTTAATTTACGAAGGCAAAGGTTACTTGATTTCACTTACATCCTCGAGATAAAAGAACTGGGTTACTCAGTTTCACCCATTCTCTTGAGTTGAGAAGGTAAATGTTACTTGATTTTGCTCGCCTCCTCTAGGTTATACTTTATGCATTGGGCTAGTGTTTGCTCACACTTCCAAAGCACATGAAGTGTTTGCATTCCTTGCGTTGAGTTAGCTACTGTGATTCGCCTTCTCATTGCCATCAAACTTCTAGAATACAAGAACTTTTACCCGAAAAGAGCAAAGTTTCACCTCAACATGGAGCAAATCTCTGATAGTTTTGGTCACCTCCAAGATTATACCATCTTCTCCATCATCTTTGTTACCTGCTCCTCTGAGTAGAAAAGATACAGCACCACGTACTGCCTACTTCATTCCTTGGTCGAGCACTCCTGCATCAACCTGAAATCTCCCACATTCGACTATTTTGATGAGAAGCCCGTTGACACTGGTCTTATAATGTTTATTGACCTCTACCCTTCAGCCTTGTCCTAGTACTTGGAGTTTGCCTCTGCATTCTTCACCTCCTTGGCCCCTTTCTTGACCAACACTTTCCCTCCACGAGAGCAAGGGATCAGTGACTTCTCAGAAGTCCTATGGTAGAACCCTAAAATTAGCTCTATAGATTTTGATCTTTGAGGGGGATCAACCCTTGGAACTCTATAGGGGTTCCTTCCTTCTAGAAGTCAGCCATAAGGCTGAATAAAAGATTAATCTTGCTTGATTAAAATAGGTGGGGGCTACATGCTTATATATGGCTCTAAACCCTAGCCCTAGGGGGGTGCTTCCTAAGTGAATTCTCCCTTTTGGCCATCCTATAGCTACCATGCATAAATAAAGGGGGTGGCGACTGAAGTGGCTGCACAAGCCATACCCCTTTGCTAGAAATCCTAGCCGACCAGCCCAGTAAGAGGGGTGGCGGCTAGGAAGCCCTAAGACTCCAAAATAAACTCTAGTCATACTTCTTTATAGGATAGAAGTGACTAGGTAGGGTTTTATTATAATCTCATAGGATTCTTATTGATTACTTCTAAGGTGATTAAGACTCAACCCTACTGGAGTCCTATCAAGCTTGCCCTCTTTGAATCAGCCTTGTCCTCAAGATTGAGGGTCTATGAACTCTGGAAACCGAGGCTTCAGCTCCTCATATGATTCTGATGCGATCATTAATTGAACTTTGGCCTCCTCATCAGCTTGGGTGTCAGTTGGATGGATTTGGGTTGAGTCATCTTCTTTAAATTTCCATTTGATGTGAGATACTTGGAGGATCAACTGTAATCTTGATCTAGTGTGTAGATCTATCTGATCTCCAGGTTAGGGCCCTAATCCCCAATTTTATAAGGCCCAAAGAAATAGGGAGACCACTTTCTTGAGGCTTGAATTTCATGATAGTGGAGCTGGAGATCAAGGGGAACTTGATCTTTCTCAGGAAACTTTCTTATGCTGCAATGTTTGTCAGGAGAAAGTTTCTTCCTTGCATGGGCTGCCACGTGGTTGCTCTGTAATAGTAGTCGTGCCTTCTTTTGGAATGAGGGCTATCCTTTGATAAAATCTCTAGTGGTGTGAGCCTGATCTGAGTGTGAGGTGGGTAAGAGTGGTGATTTTTTGGGGCCCATTTTCGCTTCTTCATGCTGTCGACCATCTTGCATGAGGATAGTGCTGACCCCTACTCAGGATGTGTCTGCTCCAATAATAAACATATGGCCATGGTTTGGTGTGAATGACATCATGATCATGAGGGCTATAGTTTCACTGAGATAGAATCTCATTGTCCTTGAGGAAATGGGTGAACTTCGTACTCTAGTACTCTCCTCCTTGATCTGATCGAAGAGTCTTAATACTATTTCCAATTTGATTTTCTAGCTCATTCGTATATTTCCTGAATTTCTCAAAGGCCTCAAATTTATACTTCATTAAGTACATGTGTCCATATCTAGATAAATCATCAGTGAATGTAATGAAGTATGAGGAACCACTTATAGCCTGAGTCGACATGGGACAACATACATCACTATGTATGAGTTTCAATAACTCGGTGGCTCTCTCTCCAGTCCCACTAAAAGGAGAGTTGGTCATCTTCCCACGAAGGCAAGGTTCATAAGTTGCATATGACTCATAGTCAAATGGATCTAATATCCATCTTTCAGCAACTTTTGAATCATTCCCTCATGTACATGACCTAGCCTACAATGCCACATGTATGCATTATTCACCTAATCTCCTTTCCTCTTAGATATATTTATATTTATGATATGTGGAGAAGTGTATAACATATATAAGCCATTTATAAGGGTCCCTCTAGTGATAATATCATCATCCATAATTATTGAACAACTATTATTCTCATAAAGTAATTTATATCCATTAATTGTCAAACAAAAGATGGAAATAATATTTTTGATAATAGAGGAAACAAAATAGCATGCATCCAATACAATAATAACTCCACTAGGCAGATGTAGGGTGACCTCCCCAATAGCAAGTGTAGCAACTCTTGCTCTATTGCCCATCTTGAGGTCCATCTCGCCTCTAGCAAATCTCCTTGGTCTTGCCAGAACCTGCAATGAATTACAGATATGATAAACACTCCCGGTATCCAATACCCATGTGTTATCATAAAAATCTGACAAGTAGAGATTGATCATGAATATACCTAAAGCTTCTCCAAGCTTCTGTCTCGCCTTCTCTCCAAGGTAGTCCTTACCGTTCCTCTTCCAATGTCTGTCTTGGCTATAGTAGAAGCACTGTCCTTTATCCTTTGTCAGGTCTTTCTATGCAACATTTGTCTTACCCGATCTTTATTTGCCCTTGCCCTTCTTAAGGGTCTTGCTGGCCTTCCTTTTCCAATTGGTCTCACTAATATAGAGAATTGACTTCTCTTTTTTTGATGGTACTCTTAGCTTCCCTCAACATATTGAGGAGCTCAGGCAGAGTCACCTCAAACTTGTTGATATTAAAGTTAATAATAAATCATAAAAAGGAATCGGGTAGGGACTGAAGTATAAGATCAACATACAGGTTATCCTTTAGGACTATCTTTATACATCACAAAGCGAGTGATCTCATCCTCGCTTGTCCTTTCCTCTGGCGTGAGTATAATCATATTAAGAACATATACGATTTTCTCTTTTGTGAGAATAATTCTCAAATTGGGGAGCTTTTGGACCAATGAGGCGGCTGGCATCAAGTATGCCACGTAGGGATTTTGCAAGTGACAAGCAAGATATAGCGTAAATTAAATAACATGTAGATTTTACAGAAAATACTAATTAAGATATGGACTTATATCTTAATGTACTCCCATTATTTTCTTACTGAATTAAGCGACACCCTCGACACGTGAGACGGAAGTCTTAGGTAGACTCCTAGTGGGGATCGGGATCCAATCGGCATCTTAGTGCAATCTCGAGGGACTCGACCAATTACACTAAGCCCAAAAGGTAGGCAACTCTTGCCAATCACAACTCCTTGTAATTCACGTCATGTTCGGCCTCTAAATCATCATGGTCTCGAGGGACTTGACCAACCATAATGTTTAGTTAAGTCATTACCATTGTTATAAGATGAGTCTAATTTGATGATATACTCTCGAGGGACTCGACCAAGCATACCATGTCCTCAGGTCACCGGTGACATCTTTATGTCGTCGATAATATCTCGATCACATAGATAGGTGAGCCTCGAGGGACTCGACCAACTCAACCTATGTCATGATTCAATTTCTTCCTATAACGATGGAAGGTCACATGGGTCAATCTTATTGCCTAACGCTTACTGACTTAATATTATCGTAGGATGGGTTTTTGTTTCGTATCAGTCTCCTAATATATCGTGTTACACACATACATATTTAATATATATCTACATCGGATGCAAATATATATATATACATAAATCTAGTAGGTGTATAACACATCACACATGCAAGCCACACCGATGATCATGAGCTGTCACCTAATATGATTAAGCTTGAGCCAATGGGCCTATTCACTCACAATAGGATCGATGTGTGTGTTGGCGTATCTCCATGCCCTGTGATTGTTGATCTCGTCATCATCGGTTCCGTTAGATCGTCGCATCACATGTGTCGTGATCTCTCATCATGGCATCATAGGTCCCGCTGTCACCTCCACACTCCCGCTATGCCTCTTCATGTAATTACAAATAATCACAAGCATGCAAGCCCAACAATAAATGAGAAAAATGCAGGCTCGCAGGTGCCAATAATAATAATCACAATTACACACATCATAACACTTGGCTCGTGATCGTCCATCTACATCATACATCACATGTACATCACATCATATGTAGGATTACTAGATATATATAATAATTAATTAAAGTATTTAATTAATTATTTTTTTAGAAATCAGGACATGCTCATAATTTTCAGAATTATCAAGGGTATTTTCATAATTCTGGATGAGAGGATAGTCTTCGAAATTTTCAGAATTGTTGAGGGAATTTTTAGAATTCTAAACACGAGGACAGTCCTCAGAATTTTCAAAATTTAAAGGGGTAGGATCATCCTTTTCTCAAAATGATGCCCTAACCCCTCTTACCCCATCTGCACCGCCGCCGTCGCTGTTGCTGTTGCCCCTGTGCAGGCGGCAACTGCCCATACCCGTCAGCATCCACCCTACTAAGGGGCGGCCACCCCTACGACCGACGCCGCTGCCTCTACTGGCGGCAGCCCCTTGGGGGCGCCCTGCAACCAACCCCCTTTGCGAGCACCACGCTGCAAGTGGGTGTGCCCGCGGGCAGCAGTTGCCCCTACGGGCGGCACTTCTACTGTAGGTGTCACCGCTTGCGGGCACCGCTGGCCTCCCTTTCAGCTGGCCCTGGCCGCAGCCAACCGACCCCTTGTAGGGGGCCTTGGTCGTGGCCTGGCCATGGGTGGCAGACCTTGCATGGGGGCTGGCCGCCCCTCCTCATTACTGCCTTCGTTGCGAAAATGCAGCAAGAACGCGTAGAACGATTCTACGTGATACAATCTCATCACACGTAGTTTAAAACCAATCTTTCGCATGAAAACCTTGGCTCTGATATCACTGTTGGGAAACCTTAGCGAGTGCATCAAATGCGCATCAAAAATTAAAACAAAAATTAATTTCCCATGAAGTTCAAATCGTCGTGCAAATGATTGGGATCACGAGAAAAACGCAAAAACCTATAAAATCGCAATGTGTGAAAGATTGATTTTACCTAGGTAGATCGTAAATCCCTGTATTTCCAGATCTGAATGGAGCGGATGAAGGAGGTCAAGCGTCCTCCTCTCTAGCGGTATCCACATGATGGATATCTGTAGCGAAACTCCCCCAATCTGATCTCGCAACTCTTGCGCATAGGGAGGGAGGAGAATAGCAGGGAGAGGCCAAAGCTACAACCTATCAACCATTAGTTTCCCCTCCTATTTATAGAGAACCATTAAAACCCTAGGGCTCCTTCCTTAGTGGTTATTGGATCTTCATCCAATAACTCATGAACCATGTATTATTGGATCTCTATCCAATAATCTTCTTAGGGCTCTAATTGTGCCATAATCAAGGAGCCCATAAGCATAGGGTCTCATCTAATGAGAATAGGGGCTAATTGGATCTTCATCCAATCCTTTATTCGCTGAAGCATCCACCATATGTGTGTGACCGTCTAGGCCCGATACTGAGCTAGCCGTGAGTCACTCCCATCAGAACTCCTTATGATATAGTGAATTATTATCTCCATAATAATTCACTCGACTCATCGACTATGGACGTACTAGGCCACTACGCCATAGTCCCCAAACGGTACAGGGGGATCAAATCCGTCGGACCTGTCTGTCCACAGTTACCATGTATCTATAATCCCTCATCCAACTAATATCCTAGAGACCGTATATTGGACATGGTACTATCAGGTCACATACGAAATCTGTCATAGTCTCGCGCTAATCAGATTCTCCCGGAGAACTCTTTCTCTCTCAATTCGAATGACCCTAGCAAGGGATTTGTCTGAGCAAACACATATGAGATATGCCTCTTGTGATATCGAGAGTGAATGATCCTCTATTAACACTCAATTGCCTTCGTAAGGTTAGCTACCAATCCCGATAATTAGTTGTACCAGATCTGAAACTTTCTAAACCTATAAGTCTGGCGTCGAAGAAATGAGTACTCATACAAGGCATCCTTGGTATCTCAAGTCTAAGGACCAGATACATAACTGAGACTATGGAATCGCTGTTTGATATTAAATATCATTAACCATACAATATACCATAAACAGATCAATCAGTGAACTCATTCTCCAATGAGCACCTGTACTATATCCTTAGTGTCTCTACACAAGTGACTATGAGACCAACCACCTCTATCATATGGACGGGTATATAGTACACCGGTCTGTCCGGTTATCTCGATGTCCCTCTCGAGTAACCTATGACCGGGATTATTTAGGATTTGTGTTTAAAGGTGAATCAATCGCATTATCATGATCTCATCATAATTTGATTCCCATTGCACTGAACCAAGAATATCACAGTATCTATGCTACAGATAATATAATGTGAGAATATACCAATATTAATCATAAGTAAAAAGATCACACAGCGTGTCACACGTGCAATCACTCACATGATTGGTTTGCAAGACACTTGTAACCAGCATCAAGTTGTACTAAGAAGCCGCTGCATGTTTTACCGAGTAGAACCATCTGTTTTCCCTGGCTACAAAACTTTATGATTAATTTTAAAAAATTTCATGAAACATCACCTAATATTATTAGTCATTCGATGCTAAGCTCGGCTTCATAATCATCAAGTGGGAGGAGGAAAAAATCTGTGATTATTTCTTAATCCTACAGCAAAAGCTTCACCCGAGGGCACCAGCGATCACACTTCAGAATTCGTCTGTCGGTGACTTTGACATCAAACTTGCTACAATCTTCAATAGGCAAGGCCATCTGAATAGCAACCTTGCTATTCATGAAATTATTAATGCTTCTGGTGTCAACGAGAATGGTAATTGGTTGTTGCTTCAGAAATTCTCTCACTTTCATCGTTTGCGGGTTCACATTGTAATATCAATCGTCTGCTCTTCTTCATACGTGACCTCTTCCTCATGCTCCTGGACCTCCTCCTCCACATTTTCATGTGGTTCAATCAATAAGAGGTGGCCCTTTTTGTAGCGATGATTGCGACTCCACTATTCATCGCAATGCCAACAAAGCCCCTTTGCTGATCGGTCACGTAGTTCTTCTCTTGTCAATTTTTTGACAGCGAAGGATGGCTAGGAATAGAAGGAGGCTTGTATGCCGTGGGCCTAGGAGTGGTTCTCATCCTCTGAGCATCTTGGTTGAGCCGCTCTTCTTAAATTCAGGCGAAAAAAATTGTAGAAGCTATGATACGAGGCTGTCGCGCCTTAACCTCCCATTTTATCTCGGGCTTGAGTCCCTCGATGAAGGTACATAGCAATTATCGATCAGTCCAATCATGAGCAAGGTAGGATAGCTTCTCAAACTTGGTTTTGTACTCTTGAATTATAGAGGTTTGCCAAATTTTTTTGAGTTGGTCGTCGATATTTCCGTACTCCATAGGTCTGAAGCGGTTCAGTATTATGATTTTAAATTAAATCCACGTTAGAATCCCATGATTATATTCTAGCCAATTGTACCATTGGATTGCATTACCTTCAAGGTGGATGATAGCAATTTCCACCATAGCATCGTCCGACGTTCGGTAGTAGCAGAAGTAGTGTTCGGTGTGTGAAATCCACCCTACCGAGTCTCCTTCCCAATGTGGGATGTCCACCCTCATGCATCGTTGAAGCATGTCCGAAAGTTGTCCCTCCTCTGGAGGCCTCTCTGAACTCTCTCGTCGCTGAGATTTAGTTGGACTCGGTGGTTGTCCAATTTTGAACTCCGCGAACAAAGTACGTAGTTTGTCCTCCAAGGGTAATTCGAGCTGCGATTCAAGCCGAGATTTCAATGCTTCAAACTTGGCATCAATTGGATCTTGGGAAGCCATGGCGTATGCCTATTGTAATTCACGGGAAGATCACAGTATGTTCTGTGGTAGTGGAGATGATAGTGGAATTTGATGACAATCTTCAAGCAATTGTGGGAATTGCTTTGGACGGCTTTGGGTAGCTGATGGATGGCTGTGGAAGGGCAGCGAGACACAAGAACACTACTATAATACCAAGTGTTAGAACTCTAGCAGATTCTAAGCTTGGGAGTGATCACTATAAGGGATCGGCCTCCTTGGAACTCTATAAGGGTTCCCTCCTCTAAATTGATGCTCAAAGGGTGCAGAAAATACTCTTCTTTTGATGATAAAAAATGGAGGATTATAAGACTATTTATAGGCCTTCTAACCCTAATTCCTAAGAGGACTCCTACTTCAAGACTCCTATTCTCATTCAACTCCTAATGCATCTCTAAGTCTAACTACCAACCGACCCATCTATGGTGGTCGGTTGCTTATTGTTTTCTATTTCTTTTCTAACTTAACCCCTCCTCAACCAACCCCTCTTTAGCTAGGATAAGGGGTGGTTAATTAGGGTAACATGCATCCTACTCTTTCTTAAAATATATTCCTCCCATCTAATCCTAACCTAGCCGGTCTCCTTACTTCTTTATTAGGGCGGCTATATAGGATTTATAAAAATACCCTTAGAATTTATATATTTGTCCTCTTTAATGAAACTAAATTATGACTCCCCTAGCTAGAGTCCTAACATTGTATTTCTTGTAAGAAGTCTCCCTTGAGTTGAAAGCTTGTAAGGCTTTGGTTGTCACCTAAAGAAGATCGATAGTGGACCACTGGTGGACCTTAGAAAAGAGGACTCAGGAGTAGACGTATGCCAGGTTGAGGCCGAACCACTATAAATATGTGATTGTTTCCTATCTTAAATTTTATTTGGATTTACATGTTCATACATGAGCTTTCATTAGGCAAGAATATTAGCATTGTTCTATAAGTTAAATTACTCATTTACTCTACTTAAACGAAACGCTTCCAAGATTGATTTTATTTTGAATTAAGTTTTCTTTAAACCGAGTTTTCATCACTTGCACTAATTCACCACCCCCCACCCTCTTAGTGACATTTGATCCTATCAATAAGCACTCCTGTATCTAATACCCATTTATTATCATAAAAATCTAACAAATGGAGACTGATCATAAATGTACCTGAAGCTTCTCCAAACTTATGTTTCGCCTTCACTATAAGGTGCTCTTGATAGTTCCTATTCTAATGCTTATCTTTGCTATAGTGGAAGCATTAGCCTTTGTCCTTTGTCAGGTTTTTCTTGGAAACATTTATATTACCAAGTTTGCCCTTACCCTTGCCATTCTTAAGGGATTTATCAGCCTTCCTTTTTTTGTCTCACCAATGTAGAGAACTGGCTTTATTTTTTTGATAATGATCTCAGCCTCCCTCAACATATTGAGGAGCTCAGAAAGAATTACCTCAAGCTTGTTTATATTAAAATTCATAATGAACTGAAAAAAAGAATTTGGTAAGGACAGAAATATAAGATCAATGCATAAGTTATCCTCTATGATCATTCATAGACCTGTGAATTTCTCAATCCACTCAATTATCCTAAGAACATGGTTCTGAACTGATGTCCCTCTCTCATCCTTGCACGGAAGAGACTCTCGGATATCTTATATCTCTGAGTTCTTTCTTGTGTCTCAAACAACTGACGAAGATGAAGAAGGGTGGAATTGGCATCTATGCTCTCATATTGCCTATGTAGCTCAGGAATCATTTAGGCCAACATATACCATTTAGCCAAAGTGGAATATTTATATAGTTCACATAGTAAGCGATCTCGTCCTCACTTACCACTTCCTCTAGAGTGGTCAATATCATGTCAATGACATATGAGATTTTCTCAACTTCGAGAATGATTCTTAGGTTGCAAAGCCAATCTATATAATTTAAACTAATGAGGTGGTTGGTATCAAGTATGTCATGCAAGTGGTTTGTAAAAGACATGTTTCTGACAAGCAACGAGTATAAATGATTAATATATAGATTTTACAAAAAAGTAGCAATTAAGACATGAACTTTTATCTTAATTTACTTCTACTACTCTTTTAGCGAGTCATGTGACACCCTTAACACATGAAACAAAAGTCTCTAGGAGACTTATAGTGGGGATATGGATCCAATTGGTGTCTTATTGTAACTTCGAGGGACTCGACCAATTACAATAAGCCCAAAAACGTAGTCAACTCTTGCCAATCAGAACTCCTTATGATTCCCATCCTGTTCAGCCTCCAAACCATCATGGTCTTGAGGGACTCGACCAACCATGATGTTTAGTTAAGTCATCACTATTATTAAATGATGAGTATGATATGATGATATGCCCTCGAGGGACTCGACCAAGCATATAATGTCCGTAAGTCACCGTGATATCTCTATGTCGTAGGCAAGATCTTGAATCGTGAAAATAGATGAGTCTCGAGGGACTCAACCAACTCAACCTATGTTAGAATTCAATTTCTTCCTATAACGATGGAAGGCCATGTGGGTCATTTTAATTGCCTCACGCTTACTAACTTAATAGTATTGTAGGAGGAGTTTTGTTATGGTCTCTTAATATGTCATGTCATACAAATATATATTTAATATATTTCTACATCACACATATATATATATACATAAATATATATATACATATATATATACCTATATATATAATACATATATATACATATATATATATACATATATATATACATATATATGTGTATATATATATATTCTTTTTGGAGCAGAAGATATCATCCCCTGAGTAGCAAAAATGGGTAACTAAACTTCTTATATTTGATTATGAAATTATTTATAAAAAGGGGAAAGAAAACTTTGTTGCAAATGCACTCTCACGGCTACTCGAACAAGCCAAAATTTCAACCATCTCCCTTCCTACCACTGGCTTTCTCGAGATCATAAGGGAGGAATGGAAGAAGGATCCAAAGACCAACCACATCATTAAAAAATTTGAGGAGGATCCAAGCGCAGAAGTCCAATATGCTTGGGATTCAAAGGATTTGCGCGACAAAGGTCACATTGTGCTTATACTCGACTCTCCTTATATCAAAACCATCCTGCAAGAGATGCACTCTACACCTTCAACAGGGCATTCCAGATTTTTGAGAATCTACAAAAGAATAAAGTAAATTTTTTATTGGAGAGGGATGAAAAAAATTATTTCTGAATATATAGCACAATGTGATGTATATTAATAGCAAAAGGGTAAAACATTAGCAAGTCCAGGAAAGCTACAACCACTACCCATACCTAACTCGGTGTGGACTGACATCTCCATATATTTCATCAAAGGGCTACCATCATCCCAAGGTACAAGCACAATCCTCGTGGTGGTTAATCGACTTACGAAATATGGTCATTTTTGTGGTGTGCGACATCCCTACACTACTACTAGTATTACTTAGATTTTTATATAAAATATTATTAAACTACATGGAATGCCAAGGTCCATTAGAAGTGATCGTGATAGGGTCTTCATAAGTAAATTTTGGATCAAGTTATTTCAACTACAGGGCACCAAACTCAAGATTAGCACAACATATCATCCACAAATTGATGGCCAAACCGAGGTGGTGAATAAGTGTTTAGAGACATACATTTGGTTCTTCACTAGTGACCGGCCAAAGGAGTGGGCAAAATGGCTCCCTTGGGTAGAATGGTGGTATAATACTACGTATCATTCATTTACAAAATGTACCCCGTATGAGGTACTATATGGTTGACTGGCCCCTATGATTCGAAAGTATGTAATTGGCTCGGCCAAAGTGGATAAGGTCGACCAAAATTTAATTGATAGGGATAAACTCCTATAGCTACTAAAGGATAATTTCACTGTCGTTTAAGCCAGAATAAAGCAGCAAGCTGACCACGATAAAGCGAAAGAGAGTTTTTAGTAGGAGATTGGGTTTATCTTCGCCTACAGCCATACAAGCAACTATCCATCAACATACGAGCATCCATGAAACTATCTTCACATTTTTATGGGCCCTATAGAATCACAAAGCATATTGGAGCTGTGGCGTACATACTTAAACTGCCTGAGAATGCCAAAATTCACTCTGTCTTCCATATGTCCTGCTTAAAGCCCAAATTAGGAGAAAATGAGTCGGCCCATATTCAACTACCCAACACCACTAATGATGGAGATATGCAAGCCATGTTGAATCTTAAATTTTGATGATAAAATCAATTGATGAGTATTTGATCTAACAAGGTTGTTAGAGTTGATTGATGCATGATTAACTACGATAGAGAGAAGATTACAATCAGAGGTTTGGCCAAAGTCAAGTCCAAGCATCATGCTAGGGTTTGGACAATGCGGTTGGGAACTCACTCAGAGTGTGTCGGGAGCTCGTCGAGGGTATCGAGAGCTCGCCAGGATGGCACTAGGGAGTTTATCGGAAGAAGATTGAGACTTGCTAGAAGATTATCGGGGGTAGTCGAAAAGCTTATCGAGAGTTTGGAAGGTCTTGAAGTGGATGTGTTGGCCATTATGATTGTAATTAATTAAGTCATAGTTAGCATCGTGCTAGTTTAACCACGATGATGAAAAGGAGTTATAGAAGCTTAGGCATCGGGCCAAGGTTTGGACGATGTAGTGGGAGATCGCTGGGAGTTCACTAGGACTTCGTTGAAGGTATCGGAAAGATGGCTAGAATTACGTTGGGAGATCACTGAAGGAAGATCGTGAGACTCGTCGTAGTGTCACGAACTTAGCTGGTTTTGCCTAAGTCATGCGACACCCTTGTGAGTCTATCCGCATAGGTCAGCTTCCCTGAAACCTCCTAGGATGGACCTACAAGAGAGAAAATGGGTTAGAGGAAGCACTTCCCACGGGATCCATAAGCAACAGCTTTAGCAAACACTTTATATAGCCAATACAAATTATAATTATGGACTTTACAAATTCTGAACGGTTGCACACAAAGGGTAATGGTCCATTATAGACCGGAGTCCCCATAAGTGTCCACATAACATAACTCTTATTTACAAGCCGAAATCGACCATGAAAGTTAACCAAACGAGGTTGTCAAGCCTAAGGGCACAGACAAACATGAGAATTACATCGAACACCTTGTTTATATTTTTCTCCATGACATTCTCCCCCACTTATTCCTTTGACATCCTCATCGAAGCTACTATAGATGTTGTATCTCCTCACCTTTTGCTGAATCTTCAATCTTTTGCTTTGGCTGCAACACACCCCTTAGCTCCCAACTGCTCTTCGCTGTTGTTATTGAGTAGTCGAACTCTGATTCGCTATGCACTTCAATTCACCAATGACTGACTCTTGTGTGGGGTTGGCTGAGTTGTGCTAATCCTTGTTGATTTCTTCGGATCCTTCTAGTGAAGAAAAAGACCTTCCTTGTTATGCTCCAGTATTGTAATAGTCACATATTGCTTAAACTAGATGGATGCTTATTGGAGCTTTAACGAGCATCACTTCACAGACTTTGAAGTTTTTGAGGTCCTTCCTCCACAAGATTGGCTCACTGATCCTTCTTCAACTTTAGTTGTCACTTCCAAGTAGGTTCGCGTCATTCCCACTATCGATTGGTATTCTATTGGGAAATGAATCGGACAATCTACGCTCAGTTGTACTGATCACAATGGTGAGGATTTGACAACTATTATCTTCCATAAGCTTTCCTCGAAGGATCAATGAACTTGTGCAGAGCTCCTCTAGTAGATAAATAAGAGAATTGGGATACTAAGTTTCATCCTTTCTCTTTGAGTTGAAGAGGCAAATGTTACTTGATTTCTCCCACCTCCTCGAGGTAAAAGAACTAGGGTACTTGGTTTCACCCACTCGCTTTAGTTGAGAAGGCAAGAGTTACTTGATTTTGACCACTTTCTTGAGGTTGTACTTCATGCATCGAGCTGGTTAGCAGCATTTTGCTGCTCTTTGCTCACACTTCGGAAGCACTTGATATGTTTACACTCCTTGCATTAAGTTAGCTACTGTAATTCACCTTCCCACTGCCATCGAACTTCCAGAATACAAGAAGCTTTGCGAGAAAAGAGCAGAAGTTTACTCCAACTTGGAGTCCCCCAACTTGGAGTAAGTCTTTAATAGTTATGGTTGCCTTTGGGATAGTACCATCTTGTCCATCATCTTTGCTGCCTACTCCTCGGAGTAGAAAATGTACATCAACATATACTACCTATTTATTACTTGGTCGAGCATTCCTGCATCAACTCGAAGTCCCTCACCTTTGGCTATTTTGATGAGAAGCCCGTCGACACCGGTCTTGTGAAGTTCCTTGGCCTTTGTCATTCCCCCCTATCTTGGTACTTAGAGTTTGCCTCCTCATTTTCCACCTCCTTGGCCCCTTTTACGATTAGTGCTCTGCCTCTATGAAAGCAAGGGATCGATGACTCCATGGAAGTCCCGTCTCTGCGGTATCATGGCGCTACCGAGCCCATGGCCCTACTATTTGTTGTCTTGCATCTACGTTTCTTTCTTCATAATCGGTAGATTTGCCTCTACGGCATTATAGCATTCCTCCAAGTCCATATCCCTTTTGACCGACGCGTTGCTTTTGGGTAGCTAAGCCCCTTCGGACTCATCGTCGCTTCCTCATCCCTTCCGACCACCTTGCTTCAACACGTCTGTATTCTCCAAGCAGTTTCCCTTAGTTGATGGAAAGACAGACTGCAACTCTTATGGATGACCTCTACCATCTTGTTGCAGGGCTCGTGCCGATTATGTTCTCCTTAGCTTCCTTAGTAGCAACGCTCGCTTACTCGGCTTTGTCCTCTAACTTATCGCGCTCTCTTGAGTGAATATAAGCACTGAAGTAGTCCAACTCTCTAGTGGCTCCAATCATACCTCTCTATGATCAAGTTCCCTCTATGGGACTCACTAGTACTTGTAATCTGACTTCTCCTTTGGTGATATATAGCCCCCATATGCTGATGACCAAGGCTTTCATCTGATGCACACACATAGAAGACCCGCCTCTACGGTACCATGGCATTCACTCCTTGAATCCATAGTCCTTGCCATTGTATTGTTCACTGAAGTTGAGCTCCCAGTAGCTCCTCATCATACCTCACGGGACATCTCCATATGTGTTGTATTGCTGCGAACTATTCCACCACGATCTGCTACACTATGTCATCTCCTGGTGACATCTCCATTACATTCAGATTCTTATATGATTAATGCGGACTACGATCTCTCTATGTCTGGCCTCTGCCAACATATCGTAGGGCCTGTACCACCTCCGATTACATTCACTCCTTTGACAATTCACCTTCGCCCACCATTCTTGAGTCACCCCTGGATGAAGTATCACTCTAGGATAGTCCGTCGCCTAGTAGCTCTCGAAGTCCCCAGACTTTATTAAAATTGGTGCACCATTGTCTGGATCCTAGGCCTCTATCTCCCACCAGCACAATCTCTGCTGTGCACCACTTCCTTTATGACAACTCGAATAGCAGCACTGTGACATATTCTTCAAGAGAACCTGCCTTTGTGTCCTCTTGCCCCGTGCTAAGGCCTTCTGATTCCAACTTCATCTCTGCAAGTTGAATCACCTTAGTTCCTCTGTTAAATGCTTATCTAAGATAAGATGCATGTGCCTCGAATCTCCCTTCGTCTTTATCTCCATGCAAAATGTGTCCACCCCATCAGAATGAAAAACCCATAGAACGACATAGTCTCACTCTTGCCTCTACAAGAGTTAATGTCCTTGACCTCTGTCCAAGGACACCTCTGTGCTTCCGCTCCATGTTTCCATCTTCTATGTCGACTCCCTTCATATGGCTTGGATACTTTACTAAGTTCCACCCAAGTTTCTCCGCCTCTAGAATTGCATTGAGTTGACGGTGGCCCTCATGCCCAGCATTCTATGGGTCAGCCCTCCGTTGAGTTTGATTTTCACATTGACTCTAAGTGTGCCTTCGTATGATGTTGCTATAGTCGCTCCCCCACTTGATCTCGTAATGCATCCACCAATGCATTGCTTCATTCGAGATCATGCAATGACTCCTCGCTGCTCGCTCGATCCGTTGGGCTTTATGGAGATACTGTCTTAAGGTACTCTTCCTCAACATGTATGGTTCGCTGCATATGATTCTCCCTTTAGAGAACTAGGACCTATCCCTCTTAGATATTTGTCCTATTGGAGTAACTTTCCTCTGTTACATTATTCCCTCTGGAAGTTTCAAAGACCACCATCCCCTTGGACTACTCCATTTCACTGAACAATCTATGCATTATTCTGCCGCCACAAATGCGGTTGCTAGCTTGTGACTCTTTGCTAATACTGCCCCCACTGCACCCTTCAAGGCCTAGCAATGTGCTGAACTTGTTGCACACTTCAGTCTCTTACGGACATATCCATTCCAAACCGAAGAGAAAGTTTCAGTGCTCCATGGCGCCAAGTTCCAGTCACCTTGGGATGGCCATGAATACTCTATCGTCCGTATACAAGCCCTTACATTAGTACCAAATTCTTCGAGTTAGCAACTCCCCTTATCTTTGTGAGCTTTGCCTAACTCTTTCAGTCGTTAAGCAACACATCCCACTTTGCATAGTCTCATCTTTTACCAAGTGCCCCGCTTTCCTTAAGCACCATCAAGTTTAGTTGCCAACATCGAGCCGTAGCTTGAACTCAGCCATCCCAACCTATATGCACTACACATTCTTTTTAGCTTACTTGTCCTTATGGTGCCTCTCGCACAAAGGGTTGGCCATTCCTCTGAATGCCAATCAAGGATGGCCACTCCTCGAAGCGACTCCTTTCTCTACATCTCTATGTCTATTTCTCGTAAACGATTGTGCCTGTTGTCTACCCTCCATGTAGTCTAATTAGGTCCCCCACGTTTGGATGACAAGTGTTTCTACATGTGCTTGTCCTGCTCTGATACCAAAATTTAATGAACTTAGTTGGTTTTGCCTAAGTCGTGCGACACCCTTGCAAGTTCGTCCGCACAGGTCAACCTCCCCGAAACCTCCTAGGGTCTATTAGGACTTGCATGGGTTAGAGGAAGCACTTCCCACAGGATCCACAAGCAACAACTTTAGCAAACACTTTATATAGCTAAAACAAATTACAATTATGGACTTTATAAGTTCTGAATGGTTGCACACAGAGGGTAATGGTCCATTACAGACTAAAGTCCCCACAAGTGTCCACATGACATGACTCTTATTTATAAGCCGAAACCGACCATAGAAGTTAACCAAACGAGAGCTACCAAGCCTACTACAAGCCCACTACTTGTTGTACAAAGTATGTACAAAAATTGAAAGATACGGACAAACATGAGCATTACATCGAACACCTTGTTTATATTTTTATCCGTGATAGCATGATAGAACCCCAGAAGGAGCTTTATAGATTTTGATCCTTGAGGGGGATCAACCCTTGGAACGTTGTAGGGGTTTCTCCCTCTTAGACTCGACACAAGGCTGAATTAAAATTGTAGATTGCATAATAAAAAGAGATGGAGGCTACATGCTTATATAGGGCTCCAAACCCTAGCCCTAAGGGGTGCTTGCCTAACTAAAATTACTCTTTTACCCCTTCTATAGCCTACCTGCTTTAGAGGGAATAGGTGACGGCTAGGTTGGCTCTATAGCTGACCTAAGCAGAGGGAAACCCTAGCCTACCAATCCAGTAAGGGGGGCGGTGGCCACTAAGCCCTAAGGTCTAATCTAAACCCTAGCCATACTCCTTTATAAGATATGAGTGACTTTATTACAATCTAGTAGGGTTTTATTGACTACCTATAGGGAGATTAGGACTCAACCTGTTGGAGTCCTATCAAATCCGCCCTCTTAAAGTCAGTCTTGTCCTCAAGGCTAAAGTTCTATGAACTCAGGTAACCGGGTCTTCAGCTCCTCATCAACTTGGGTGTCAGTTGAAAGAACTTGAGCTGAGTCGTCGTCTTTAAATTTCCATTTGAGATAGGATACTTGGAGGATCAACTGTAATTTTGATCTAGTGCACGGATCTGATCTCCAGGTTAGGGCCCTAATATGATCCCCAATTTTACAAGGCCCAAAGAAATAGGGAGACCACTTTCTTGAGGCTTGAATTTCGTGCTGGTGGAGCTAGAGATGAAGGGGGACTTGATCTTTCTCAAGAAACTTTCTTCTGCTCCGTCGTTTGTTAGGGGGAAGTTTCTTCCTTGCATAGGCTGCCATGTGGTACTCTGTAATAGTAGGCTGCCATGTGGTAATCTCTAGTGGTGTGAGCCTGATCTGAGTCTGAGTGGGTAGAGTAGTGATTTTTTGGGGCTTATTTTCACTTTGTCGTGCTGTTGACTATCTTGCATGAGGATGGTGCTGACCCCTACTCTGGATGTGTCTACTCCAATAATGAACATTTGAACATGATTTGGTGTGTTCGACATCGTGGTCGTGAGGGCTAAAGTTCCACTCGGGCAAGGTGGTGCATCTTTCTTTATAATAAGAGGGATGATGTTTATGCTTCATTGAGTTCTATGAATGATTCCTTTTCTGATTTTGCCACTAGAGGGGCTCAATTTTCTCACGGTCTTGGGCCGTAGATCGGAGGTCATCATCAAGGAAGTCTTTAAGCATGATGGTATGATCCTAGGGAAAGTCGTGGAAGTCACATGAGATCTGGAAGTGCTGCATCAACAACCATGGTGAGTTCGACATGATGTAACACTTTAGAAGTAGCTTATCTCCGGGGAAAAGGATGTAAGGATGTGTTGTAATGGGAAATAAGCATGGCTGAATAATCTGTGTCTCTGTTATCTCTTGGATGATCCTTTTATCTTTGACCTTCTAAGGTTGTATGAAGCAATTTGGTCGAGCAACAATTGGTAGAAGTTTCGACCTGTTCAGCATATGGGGGTCGGCCAGCTTCAAAGGAGGTTGTCGGCTTGGTTGGGTGGAGATGCCCAAAAATTCAGCAAGTTGTGGGAGGGGTTTTTTATCTTCAATCTTATGAAACTCTTGAATTTGAATTGGGAAACCACTGGATTCTTCTTTTGGTACCCCCTCCAAGTGTTGTGTTGTGGTTGTAGTCGCTGGGCTCTCTCGTAGAATCACCTGCTTTATCATAACACCCACATAAGCCCTTTGTTGATCCGTCATGAAGGTCTTCTCTTGTTAATTTCTGTGGCTAACGGGATCTGGTGATAGTAGGAGGAGGTGAAAGCTTTGGTGCCGCTAGTTGGGGAGCAACTCTAGTCTCCCGAGCTTCATAGTTCAATCGCTCCTCTTGCTTATGTGTGTACAGCTGTCGCACTTTAACTTCTTCCTAAATCTCCAACTTCAAGCCTTCAATAAAAGTCCTCAATATATATTTTCCAAACCAATCATAAGTTTAATTAGATAACCTTTCAAACCTGGTTTGGTACTCTTGGATGGTGGAGGTTTGACGGATCATCGCTAGTTCTTCGCTAAGGTTCTTTTTACAATCCAAATTTGCATCGTGTTGAGATCTTATTGGGCTTGGTGATTGGTCCAATCTAAACTCCTCAAAGAGAGTACATAATTTAACATCCATATGCGTCTCAAGAGCCTCCAATTTGGCTTCGAATAAGCTCACCGATGTCATGACGTAAGGATCTCCAACCTGTCAAATCAAATCGATTAAAGAGTGTAGTTGCAATCTTCAAGTTGAAGGTAGCAATGGCAGCGATGTCGAGGTTGCGGTGGTGAAGTCTCCAAGTGGAGGATGGCAGCCAAGGGTAGTAGCAACGGTGGAGGAAGAAAATGGCAACAGTAATGTCAGTTGCGGTCCTTCAGTGATGCTGCAATGTTCACGCTGCAATGTCATCGAGGCTGCAATTTTTTTGGTGGCTGATATTTGTCGAAAGATGGCAGCTATGAGATCTGAGTCGGAAGGCAGCAGTGACGATGGAGGAAGAAGAGGGCAATAACAATGTTGGCTGTAGTTGCGGTGTGACTTCGTGGCTACAGGTGGCATCGGTTGCAGCAAGGTTGCGGTTGCAATAGGAGGAAGACAGGATAGCGATGTACATGGCTATTGCAGAGGAGGGCAGCAATAGTGTGGAGTGAGAGACGACTACTGTTGTTTTCAATTTGTTGTTGATCGCGATCAAGATAGTTGACAACGAATGATTGTTGCGGGCTGCGATGTAAATAACTTGCAGTGAAAGATCACTACTGGTAGCTTTTTGTCGCAAGGATCATTGGTGGCTACGATCAAGGAGGATGGTAGAAAAAGGTTGTTGTTGGCAGTGTTGGGCAGTGAAAGATGCATGCTGCGGTTGAAGGGATAAGGGAGATTGGGCAACTGAAAAATCGGTGGACCGAAGGCTACGATTTTTTGGTGCGGTTTATGGCTGTTTTGGGTGTGATTTAGGGCTACAGTTTTGTAGAGTTTAGGCTGTGAATTGGTGTGCTTTTAGGGCTGTGATAGTAGTAGATGAAGGTTAGGGAAATAGATTTTAGATCTGGGATAGATGGCAGCAAAGGTAGGTGTATCGGTAAGGATAGTTGGCTGAAAAGGTAAGTGGATCGATAAGGAATTAGGCTGTGGTTAGGGCTGATTTGGGTGGCTGTTTTGGTTGGTTTAGGGTAAGATTTGGAGTATTTTTTGGTGAGGATGGGGTTTAGAGATGAGGAAAAGAGAGTCCAAAATCCCACAAAAAATAGCACTTAAATCTGATAGAATTCGGCGAAAAAAGGTGGTGCGATGTGTTGTCCTATCGAACAGATTTTATGTCAGAGAAATGATGACTTCTTGACATAAATTCTAGAGGAAAGTTCAAGGAATTTATGCAGAAATCCTTGGTTTAGATGTTGGTAACACAAGTAAAAATTTTGGCGAAATTTTGGTAGCGTAACAGTAGGGAAATAGGGCAAAAGACGAAAGGTAGATCCTTCATCGTAAAAATTCCAGAACTGCGTGATGGTAAAAGACTGCACAAGAAAACCGATTCGAGAATGAATTTTTTTCAGAAATCAATCTCAGATGAAAGTTAAGTTGATCTTTGGAATTATATAAAAATTTTGGCCAAAAAGGATGAACAAAAGTCTGGTTTCAAGAGGCTAATAAACGGAAGGCAGATTCTGCATTGTAAAATTTTAGTACTATGCAACAAAGAATCACAGTGCTATAAGTCCAGATCCAGAAGGAGTCTTTCACAAGATCATTCTTAGATGAAAGCTAAGACGATCTATTAATTTGTACAAAAGTTTTAGCTAAAAAGGATGATTAGAAGTTCAGTTTCAAGAAGCAACAATCGGTCGAAAATTTCTGCAGTGTTTCGTTTTTGCAACGATAATGATGTTTGCGACGAAAAAAATTTACAGTGGATAAAATTTGGAAAAAAATCTTCAATATGTAAAGTAAGGAATCTTGCAATATTAAAGAGGCGTGGATGATAAAAATATACCAGATTTTCAGATCAAATGCAGGGGGCAACGATAGATTGATTTGATCTACGGCTGGGGTGGAAGGTGGAGGCGCGTGTCATAGCAATTATGGGAATTGCTTGGAAAGGTGGAGGCGGCTGAGATAGCTACAGGGGCAGCAAGATCGTTGCTCTGATACCAGATGATAGAACCCCAAAAGGAGCTCTATAGATATTGATCCTTAAGGGGGGTCAACCCTTGGAACGCTGTAGGGGTTCCTCCCTCCTAGACTCGGCACAAGGCTGAATAAAATTGTAGATTGTTTAATAAAAAGAGGTGGAGGCTACATGCTTATATAGGGCTCCAAACTCCAGCCCTAGGAGGTGCTTGCCTAACTAAAATTAGTCTTTTGCCCTTTCTATAGCCTACTTGCCTTAGAGGGAATAGGTGACTGCTAGGTTGGCTCTATAGCCGACCTAAACAGGGGAAAACCCTAGCCTACCAACCCAGTACGGGGGGCGATGACCACTAAGCCCTAAGGGATAATCTAAACCTTAGTCATACTCCTTTATAAGATAGGAGTGACTTTATTACAATCTAGTAGGGTTTTATTGACTACTTCTAGGGAGGGATATTAGGACTCAACCTTGCTGGAGTCCTATCACAGCAGGGAATGTCGGAGGTTGTCGGATTATGGGAGTGAAGTCATTAAGCTTTGTGGTCATGTATGATTATAATCCTTAAGTTGTAGGTTAAGATTGAGTTCGAAATGAGTGTGATTTGGAAGGAATCCAAATAAACTCAATGAGGCAATAGGGTCCACTAAAATTGTTTGATTGAGTTTTGGTTAAGCTCAATTGGTTGGTCAGAGAATTGGTCAACATGTGGTTCAATTCAGGATTGGAAAAGTAAAAGGAATCACTTTTTCGGGATTCTGAAAGGTTGAATCACCGGTGAGTGACGGGTGTACTACCACCGCCTAGGTTTTCGGGATTATCACAGGCTTAGCTAATTTTGCCTAAGTCGTGCGGCACCCCTACGTATCCGTCCGCAAAGGTCAGTCTTCCCCGAGATCTCCTAAAGTCCCTTAGACTTACAAAAGAGAAAATGGGCCAGAAGAAGCAATTCCCACGGGATCCACAAGCAACTGCTCAAGAAAACACTTCATAAAACCATATGCAAATTACATCCATGGACATTACAAACTCAGAGAGGTTGCATACAAAGGATAATGGTCCATTACAGAACGAAGTCCCCTATAAGTGCTTACAAGACATACTTGTATTTACAAGCCAAAATTGACCATAAAGCAAACCAAACTCGGGCTGCTAAGCCTACTGCAAGCCCGCTACTTGCTGTACAAGGTATGTACACAACCCGAAGGACACGGACAAACATGTGCATTTCATCAAACACCTTGTTTACATTGTTGTTTGTGACATTCTCCCCCACTTATTCCTTCGACGTCCTCATCGAAGCCGCTATAGACACTGCATCTCCTCGTATTTTGCTAAATCTTCAATCTTCTGCTTTAGCTGCAACACGCCCCTTTGGCTCCCAGCTGCTCTCCGTCGCTATTGTTGAGTAGTCGAACTCTGATCCACCATGCTGCTTCAACTCACCAATGACTGAATCTATTGTGGGGTTGGCTGAGTTGTGCTGATCCTTATTGGTTCTCGCAGATCCTGCTGATGAAGGAAAAAAACCTGCCTTATTATGCGCTAGTATCGTAGTATACTCGTGTTGCTTGAACTGGGTGGATGCTTGTTGGAGCTTTAACGAGCATCGCCTCGTAGACTTTGAAGTTTTTAAGGTCCTTCCTCCATAATGTTTGCCCATTGATCCTTCCTCCATGTTTAGTTGTCACTTCCAAGTAGGTTCGCATCACTTCCGCTTTCGATTGGCATTCAATTAGAAAATGAAGCGGATAATCT
Source organism: Ensete ventricosum (assembly GCA_029747655.1). Lineage (NCBI taxonomy): Eukaryota > Viridiplantae > Streptophyta > Magnoliopsida > Zingiberales > Musaceae > Ensete > Ensete ventricosum. The sequence continues at coordinate 37,056,445 of JAQQAF010000008.1, read as the reverse complement.
ACTCTCAGTAGTACTGATCACCAATAGTGAGGATTTGACAACTATTATCTTCCGTAAGCTTTCTCTGAAGGGTCATTGAACTTATACAGAGCTCCTCTGCTGGATAAGTAAGAGAACTGGGATACTTGACTTTGCCCATTCTCTTAGTAGTTGAGAAGGCAAGGTTACTTGGCTTTGCTCACCTCCTCGAGTTAAGAGGATTGGGGTACTCGGTTTCGCCCATTTCTTGAGTTGAGAAGGCAATAGTTACTCGATTTCGCCTACCTCCTCGAGTTTGTACTTCATGCACTGAGCTAGTTACTAACATTCGCCCGCTCTTTGCTCACACTTCTGAAGCACTTGAAGTGTTTGCACTCCTTGCGTTGAGTTAGCTACTGTGATTCGCCTTCTCACTGCCATTGAATTTATGGAATGTAAGAAGTTTCACCCGAAAGGGCAAAAAGTTTACCCCAACTTGGAGTCCCCCAACTTGGAGTAAGTCTTTGATAGATTTGGTCACCTCTGGGATTGTACCGTCTTCTCCATCACCTTTGTAGCCTACTCCTCTGAGTAGAAATGTACAGTATCGTGTACTGTCTACTTGTTCCTTGGTCGAGCACTCCTGCATCAACCCGAAGTCCCTCGCTTTCGGCTATCTTGATGAGAAGCCCATCGACATCGGTCTTATGAAGTTTCTTGGCCTTTGCCCTTCTGTCCTGTTTTAGTACTTGGAGTTTGCCTTTGCATTCTCCACCTCCTCGGCCCCTTTTACGACCAATGCTTTCCCTCTATGAGAGAAAGGGATCGGTGACTCCACGGAAGTCCTGCTCAGCGGTACCATGGTGCTGCTAAGCCCATAGCCCTTTTATCTGTTGAATTGCATCTGCATCCCTTCCTTCGCGATCAGTAGATCCGGCTCTGCGGCACTGTAGTGCTCCTCCGAGTCCACCTCCTTTCTAACCGACGCTTTGCTTTTTGGGTAGTTGAGCCCTGCTGGACTCATCGTCGCTTCCTTGCCCCTTTTGACCACCTACTTCAACACCCATGTGTCCTCCTAGCAGTTCTCCTTGGTCAATGGAAAGACAGACTGCAACTCTCATGCATGGCCTCCACCATCTTGTTGCAGGGCTCACGTCGATTCTATTCTCCTTAGCTTTCTCGGTAGCAACATTTGCTTACTCGGCTTTGTCCTCTGACTTGCCAGGCTCCCTTAAGCGAATGTGAGCACTGAAGCAGTCCAACTCTCCAGCTACTCCAATCATACCTTAGTATAATCAAGTCCCTCCATGGGACTCACTGGTACTTACAATCTGACTACTCCCTCGGTGGTACACAGCTCCCATATGCTAGTGACCAAGGCTGTCATCTGATGCAAGCTCCGATGCATACACACGGAAGACCCACCTCTGCGATACTGTGGCATTCAATCCTTGAATCCACAGCCCTTCTTGCCGTTGCATTGTTCACCGAAGTGGAGCTCCCAGTAGCTCTTGATCATTCACATGATCACGTCCCCCTCCATGGGACTCACTGGTACTTGCACTTGGACTTCTTCCTCAGTGGTACACAGCCCCCATATGCTGATGACTAAGACTTTCATCCAATGCAAGCTCCGATGCACACACGAAGACCCGCCTCTGCGATACCATGGCATTCACTCCCTGAATCCATAGCCCTTCTTCTTGTTGTGTTGTACATCAAAGTGGAGCTCCCAGTAGCTCCTGATCATACCTCCGCATGATATTGTCCCTCACGGGACACGATCGCCTGTGTTGCATTGTCACAAACTATTCCATCATGATCCGCTGTACCATGTCGCCTCCTGGTGACATCTCCATTGCATACAGATTCTTGTGTGATGAACTCGGACTACGACTTCTCCATGTGTGGCCTTTGCCAACACATCGTAGGGCCTCTGCCATCTCCGAATTTTAGTTCGCTCCCTTGGCAATTCACCTTCGTCCACCCACTCTTATGTCACACCTGGATGAAGCATAGCTCTAGGACAGTCCGTCGCCTAGTAGCTCATGAAGTCCCCCTGACTTCGCTAGAATTGGTGCACCATTGTCTAGATCCGGGGCCTCTATCCCCTACCAACACAATCTCTGCTATGCACCTCTTGTTACTGATAACTTGAATGGCAACACTATGGCATATTCTTCAAGAGTACCCGCCTCTGCATCCTCTTGCCCCGTGCTAAGGTATCTTGATCTCAACTTTGCCTCCGCAAGTTGAATCACCTTAGTTACTCCGTCAAATGCATCTCTGAGGTAGCTTGCATGTGCCTCGAAGCTCCCTTCATCTTTGGCACCATGGAAGATAAGTCCGCCCCATCAGAATGATCCGTGAAAGTAGCAACAGAAGAATAGGCAGTAGGTTGAGAGGTGGATGGCCACTGGTAGATGTTATCTTTACTCCGGCCTTGAACTAACGATGCCCCCGTGTTCAGATCCTTGACAAGAAAGTGATCAGGAAAAAATTCAATAGAGGTATTATTTTGTTTACATAATTGAGAGACAGAGATGAGATTCCATTTGATATGAGGTGCGCACAACACATCACCGAGTGTAAAGTTAAGATAATTCGAAGTAAGCCTTGTGGAACCAGTATGAGTAATAGGAAGTCACTTACCATCACCAATTATGATGTCATCAGTACCACCATCGCTGTTGGAAAAGGACAGGTTCTGGAGATCCGCAGTGATGTGATGAGAGGCTCCAGAGTCCATAACCTAGGAGTGTTGATCAGAAGGTGGAGCAGCAGTGAGAAGTGCTTGGGGCAGAGGTCGTGGATGAGATCGACAGACCTTGGCGGAGTGACCAACCCTATCACACCGCTAGCAGACTATTTGATTTGGAAGCATAGGAGCAGGACGCCAAGGATGTTGGTAGTTGTTGGTGCTATCTTGAGGTATTGGAGCAAGACGCCAAGGCTGGTGATGAGGGATGCTGCTACCTCCCAGCATGGGAGCATGATGCCAAGATGGTTGGATACCATAGTTACCACTTGGATTGTGATAAGATGGTGCTTGCTCTGGACCCTTGTTGGTAGACTTATAGTACTGATTGCTTTTTCTTTTGAATGTTTGACTTACTTGGACAGTAATAGGTTGTGCTGTTGCCCTATCCTCGCACTTCAGATAAGTCTCGTAGTCAGTCAGCTTGTCGTGCAGCTTTTTAAATGATAGTGGAGAGTCACGTGCCTGAATTGCTGCTACTAATTCTTTGTATTCAGCCCCAAGACCATTGAGGGTGTGGACGATAACTTCATCATTACTGAGATATTATCCTATTAAGACTAAGTCATCGATGATTACCTTGATAGTTTGGAGGTAATCAGTGATGGTCTTCCCTCTTGTTTTGTGTTCATAAGTCTGGAGAGAAGGCCGAACATGCAGGTGCATGAGCAATTTGCCAAGATAGTTTGTAGCTTGCACCAAGCTTTGACAGAAGTAGCATATGAAGATATAACTGGTGCGATGGAACCAGCAACTGAGGCTTAAATTGCTTGAAGAATATGACGATCCTGTTGGAGCCATAGTTTATGCTTTGAATTCGGTGCTTGACTTGTTATTCCTGGGATATCAATCATTGCTGGTGGGCAACTGAAGGATCCATCAGCATATCCTAACAAATCATATCCAAAGAGGAGATTAGTGAACTGAGTGCGCCATGAAACATAATTCCCTCTGGATAATTTGAAGGGAATGATGACGGCAGCATTGATGGAGATTGGTCTCATACTCGGAGAGGTGCTGGAGCTTCCTGTAATAACACTAACAGAAACCGGAGAAGTAGTTGATGAAGACATTGTAGAGGAATACTTTTGTCCCTTTTTTTTTGTTCTGTCGATTTGTGTCTCACTACAGCAACGAATAAGAGTTCAATGCTGTGGTGAGCGAGCGAGAGTCCGACGTTGTGCAGTTGTCAGAGGAGGCTTCCTGTAGAGGGAGCCTCTGAGAAGGGAAGAGTTCAATGCTGTGTGGCTTGCTCGCGATGACAGAAGCAGGGTCGGCAGTGGTAGGCGACAACAGGTGAGCAGCAGTTGATTCTGATGATGGATTGCTGTTGGTGGTAGCAAAGGGCAGTAGGTGAAAAGATCTAATGTTGGAGCAGCACCAGATCTGGTCTTAATCGCTTCGGAACAGAGGAAAATAGCAGAGAGGGTTCGGTCCTCTGCAGCGCTGGTTTGGGCAAGCACGGGCGACGGTCACGGGAGGTGGACCTCTGTTCCCAATCGCTCTGTGGAGGAGGAGTAGCAGATCTAGTTTGGGATCACCCGCCTCGATGCTCAGGCGGCTGCCGAGGAGGGTTTGTCATGGCCGCGGCTGTCGAGGAGGATTAGGCATTGCGGTTGTAGATCTCGAAGAGATTGGGGCTTTCGCCGCCTTTTGCCGGTTCAGCCCACTCGTCGTCGTCGCTGATCCACTCTGACTCGTCTGTTGGCAATCGAGTCACCAGTCATATTTCTCTGATTCGATCGCCGGGGCGGACCGAAGCTTTGCCGGAGGAATATGTCTCTGGCTTCCACATATGTGGAGAGGATGATGGCACGGTGAAAAAAAAAAAGAAATGCAGCGGTAGTAAACTTGTCGATAGAGAAGGTAGAAGTGCCGCGACGACAGATGGGTAGGAGTCTGTAGCAGCTTTTGTACGCGGCCAGAAATGGTGAAAATTTGCTGTTGTTTGACAGTGAGAAGAGAGCTTGCTCTTAGGCAAGCGGCTCTGACCCCATGATAGAAATGAGAAAAAGAGTTGAATGAAATAGTGTGTCGTCACTTTTGTTCATTCACTGATGTCTATTTATACAAGGGAAGAGAGGGATAGAGAGGTTAGACGTTGAGGATTTCCCTCAACAATCTAACTAATCTGGTACTAGTTGTTACAACAAATGCTAATAACTCTATCTTTCATCAGGGAGGAGGCGATCTTCTTTGTGGCTGAGGAAGAGATGGCATTGGTGTGGTTGTAGGTGGAGATGGTGGCTGTTTGCAAGTGACAGTAGATGGTGACGGTCAGATGTCGCGGCTGCAGTGCTCTTCCTTCCTTCCTTCTTCTTCTTCTCCCTCTTCTTTCTTTGGTTGATGATAGTTGCAACAAAGATGGTGAGAAACTACGGCAAGGTAGCCGCAAAGCTGTAAGATCTTGGAGGAGAAGTTGTAGTGAAGATTGATAGTGGAATCGTAGTGAGAACGCCGAGGATCGTCGCATTGATATCAATTGATAGGAACCCCTAGGGTTCTATCATAGATGAAGATAAAAAAGGGGATATAAACGATTACTTCGAGGGGATTGAGCCTCCTTGATCTATATAAGGGATTGCCCTCCTAGGGCTTTGGCCAATAGTCTAAAACAATAGTTTCTTCAATGATTGATTAAAAAGAAATAGTTACATCCCTATTTGTATAGACTCTTAGGCGAATCCAACTCCTACTATGACTCCTAATCAAATAGACTCCTCTTAATTGACTTGATTAGACCGACTAACATGACTCCAACCCTATAAGGGTCATATTATATATATATATATAGTAGGTGTATAAGCAATCACATATCACATAGGCACAATCATATTAGATGATCATTGACCATAACCTAATGTGATCAGGCCCGAGCCAATAGGCCTAATCACTTGCATTAGGATCTATGTGTATATCAACACATCTCCATGCCTTGTGGTCGTCCATCTCGTCATCATCAATTCTACTAACACCTCGGCGCATCACTATGCGTCGCAATCATCCGTCTCGACCTCAGGGGTCCAGTTGGCACCTCCACGCTCTCGTGTGCATCTTCGTGTAATTACAACATAATCATAGGCTCGTAGGCCTCAATAATAATAATAATAATCATATATACACATATCACATCACAAAGTCTATGATCATCCATCCACATCATACATCACATGTACACATCATCATATAGGACTACTAGATAAATAATAATAGTTAATTAAATATTTTAATTAACTAATATTAAAAGGGTATTTTTGAAATTTGGTTAAAAGGATAGATCTTGGGATTTCTACAAATTAGCACAATCATCCTTTTTTCCAAAACCCTAATTTCCTTTCACGTAGGCGGTCATCACCCTTGCACAAGTGGCCCACTGCCTCACGTGTCGTCACCTCACGTGAGCACCTAACCTGTAGGTGGCTACCCTTCCGGATAAACACCGCCTTTGCTTGCAGCCGGCCAAGCCGCGCGTGCCTCCCTTGCAGGCGGCCTGCCCCAAGCAGTCATCGCTCAGCATAGCCCTTGACCACAAGTAGTTTTCTCGTGGGCACCTTGCCCATAAACATTGCCTTTACATGTCTCCTCCGCAGCCTTGCATACACACTACCTTTCCACATGTGGCCATTGTAGGCATCTTCAAGCGCAACAAGAATGCGTAGACTAATTCTATGCGATTCAACACAACACATATATTTTATAAGCTAATCATCACATGATGAACCTAGCTCTAATACCACGGTTGGGAAACTTTATTAGAAGCATCACATGCATAGTAGATAAACAAAACAAAAAGGTCTCCCACATTGGTGAAATCATCGTGCAACAATTGGTGAGAAAAAAATTATTAAACTAAAAAATTTGCATGTTGTGTGTTAGATGTTTTACCTAGGGAGATTGTATATCCCTGAAAACTCATATTCATAAGTGTAGATGAAGGAGATTAGATGTCATCCTCTCTGGCGGTATCCATACGGTGGATGCGATGATGACGCTCCTCTAATCGCTGCGGCATCTCCTTCTTCACGTGTAGCACACAAGATCTGTCACCCAAGGAGGAGAAGAGGCTGAAGAGAATAGGAGGGACAATTACTAGAAGTACTAGCCTATGACCCCTTTATTCCCCTCCTATTTATAGAGGTCCATATCAACATAACCCTAATGGATCATGTCCTATTGGGTACTGGATCTCTATCCAACTACCCAAGCTTATTAGATTAGTAGATCTCTATCCAATAATCTCTTATTAGCTCTTATTGGATCTCATCCATATGATCCAATAATATAGGGGCTTATTGGATATCCAATAAAATACGGGCTCTGTGGATATATAATATTCGAACCTCTACTCATTATAACATCCACTATATGTGTGTGATCCTCTAGGCCCAATATTGAGCTGGCTGTGAGTTATACTTATCAAAACTCCTTCTGACTCAGAACTCCTTTTGACTCAGTGAATTGTTATCTCATAACAATTCACTTAACTCATCGACTATAGATGTACTAGGTTATTATGACATAATCCTTATACGGTACATGTATATCTAATATATTGGACCTATCTGTGTATAGTTACTATGTATCGATAGTTCCTCATCCATCTAATATCCCAAATACCATGTATTAGGCATGGTACTATCAGGCCTCATACAAAATCCATCTGAGTCTTGCTTTAATCGGATTCTCTTAGAGAACTCCTTGTCTCTTAATTCGAATGACCCTGGCCAAGGATTTGCCTAAGCACAAACATATGGGATATTTCTCTCGTGATACCGAGAGTGGATGATCCTCTATTGATACTCAATTGACTTTGTAAGGTTGGCTACTAATCTCGATAATCGACTATACTAGATCTGAAACTTCCAGACCTATAAGTCCAACATCAAAGAAAGGAGTACTCAAATAAGACTATCTTGGTGTCTCAAGTCTAAGGATCATACACAATTGAGGCTATAGAATCATTATCTAACATCAGGTATCATTAACCATCTAGCATTCCGTAAGCAGATCAATCAGTGAACTCATTCTCAAATTAGCACATGTATTGTATCCCACATTAGCGGCTATAAGACCAACCACCTCCATTATATGGACAGGTATATAGTATATCGATTTGTTCGGTTACTCGATATCCCTTTTGAGTAACCTATAATCGAGATTATTTGAATCTATGTTTAAAAGTGAATTGGTCTTATTATCGTGGTCTCATTATGACCTGGTTTATATTGCACAGATCCAAGGATATCACAATATATATATAGCATACAATATAAGAATGTGAGAAAATATCTATAATAATAATTATACAAAAAGATTATGCAGTATGTTGATAGAACCCCAGAAGGAGCTCTATAGATTTTGATCTTTGAGGGGGGATCAACCCTTGGAAAGCTATAGGAGTTCCTCCCTCCTAGAACACAACATAAGGCTGAATAAAAGATGATCTTTGCTTGATAAAAGAGAGGGGGTAGCTATATCATTATATAGGGTTCTAATCCTAATCCATGGGGTTATTTGCCTAAGTAACATTACCCCTTTGCCCCTCCTATAGCCAACCTAGCTGAAGAAAACACTAGCTGACCAGCCGAGTAAGGGGGGTAGTGGCAACTATGCCCTAAGGCCCCAATCTAAACCCTAGCCACACTTCTTTATAAGATAGAAGTGGATAGGTGGGGTTTTACTATAATCCCATAGGGTTTTTATTGGCTACTTCTAGGTTGATTAGGACTCAACCCTGTTGGAGTCCTATCAAGTCCGCCTTCTTTGAATCAGCCTTGTCCTCAAGGCTGAGGGTCGATAAACTCTGGGAATCGGGTATTCAGCTCATCGTAAGACTCCTACCTTACATCTTCGGATGGTAAATTATTACACTTCATGAGTACTTTAGTTGAAGGACGTCGATGGCGCATCATAATCCTCCGATCAAGTATAGCTTCAAGTTGAGTTTGAATCTCACCATCATTTATAGTGCTTGGCAATTGAGTTTGTGCCAACTCACATTCTCCAAATTTTGGCTTTAGCAAGGATACGTGGAAGACGGGATGGATCTTAGCATCATCTGAGAGCTTTAATCTATATGACACGGCCCTAATATGCTTCAGAATCTGATACGGTCCATAGAATTATGGAGATAGCTTCATTGACGCTCTAGTGTTGATTGACAGCTGCTTGTATGGTTATAGGCGAAGGTAGACCCATTCTCCTACCAAAAATTCTCGCTCGCTCCAGTGAGTGTCTTGTTGCTTCATATGGGCTTGGGCAGCAGTTAGATTATCTTTTAGCAGCTGCAGAACCTTGTCCCTGTCAATTAAGTTTTGGTCAACCTGGTCCACTTTAACTGCACCAATTACATATTTAGGTATTATAGGGGGCGATCGGCCATACAATGCCTCATAGGGGGTAGATTTAGTTGATGAATGATAAGTTATGTTATACCACCATTCACCCAAGGAAGCCACCTTATCCACTCTTTAGGCAGGTTACTAGTGAAGCATTATAAGTAAGTCTCGAGGTATCTGTTTACCACTTTTGTTTGGTCATCAATCTATGAATGATAGGTTGTGCTCATTTTTAATTGGGTGCCTTATAGTTGTAAGAGCTCGGTCCAAAATTTACTTATAAACACCCTATCACGGTTGCTCACAATCGACCTTGGCATCCCATGCAGTTTTGTAATATTTTTCATAAAAAGTTAAGCAATATTGGCAACGGTATAAGGATGTCTCACGACACAGAAATAAGTATATTTGGTTAGATGATCTACCACCACAAAGATCGTGCTTTTACTTTAAGATAGTGATAGCCCTTCGATGAAGTCCATGGAGATGTCAGTCCATGCTGAGTTCGGTATAGATAGTAGTAGTTTTCCCGGACTTGCCATCGTTTCACCTTTTTATTGCTGGCATATATCATATTTAAATACATAATCATAAATCAATCTTTTCATGCCTCTCCAAATGAAGTTTTGCTTCACCCTCTTATATGTTCTCAGATATCCGGAGTGCCCTGCTGAAGGTGAAGAGTTCATCTCATGTAAAATAATTTTGATGCAAGGGAAAGAAGGAATAATCACAATTCAATCTTTGTAGCGCAGGTCCTTCGAATCCCAAGTGTAGTGACCCATGGAACTCGGATTCTTTTCTAATTTTTCTATGATACCTCGGGTTTCTGGGTTGCTCTTTCATTCCTCCCTAATATCTTTAAGGAAGTTGATGGAGGGAAGGGAGATGACTAAAATTTCAGCTTATCTTAGTAGCTGAGATAGAGCATCTGCAATAACATTCTCTTTCCCCTTCTGATACATAATTTCTATAAGGATCAATGTGGCACTAAGAGGAGGAGGGAGGGGGGGCGGGGGGGGGGGAGTGGGGGTTCGGGAATTAGTGCTGATGAGAAATCTTCATCGATTTGAAAAATTTGCTCAATAAAAACCATATCAGAAATGCGTTTAAGTGTAGAGATGTTTGTAATAGTGCAATCAAAGATAATAGATAGTTAAATAACAGAGCAATGAAGCTAAAGAGCAAAGAAGAGGAAGCAAACTAATTTTATAGTGGTTCGGTCTCGTGACCTACGTCCACTTCCTGATTCCTCCTCTGTTGAGGCCACCAGCTTCCACTATTGATCTTTCTTCAATGAGTGAAGATCAACTATCCTCTTACAACTCTATTCTCCTTTTACAGGTTTAGGAGATAACCTTTACAATATTCAAAGCTCTCCCTTAAACAAAAAACTACACAAGATGAAATGAGGAGAAGCTCTCAATTACAACAGCGTTTTCACTAGAATTTTGCACTTAATTGCTTGCATTACTTAGGCAAGAAAGGGTGGGGTATTTATAGGCCCCAAATGGCTTCAAAAGTGGAGCCAAAATTTAATTTTTAAGTGATCCCGAGGTGCTAGTCTCGAAGACTGCATTCTGGGTGGTTCAACCGCTTGACACAGTCTTGGAGACTGTGTTATAGGCGGTTCAGCTGCTTGACAGTATGGGAGACTGTGTCTGGGTGGTTCCACCGCTTAGTCTAGGCGGTTCAACCGCCTGACACACCTTCGAAGATTGTGTCTTCTTGGAGATCATGTCTTCGAAGATCGTGCCTTATCAGACCTTAGGTTACTGAAATGACTTTTATAATGAGTCTAAATCAGTCCCAATTAAGGCCTAATGGCCACTTAATTGAGTTAGTAAAACTAACTCTCATTATGATGCTAACTACGACACTCAACGTACAATCTTCGTTGTCTGATCGTCTCTTCGGCAAACTCTCGGCATCTTTCCGATGAGCCCCTGATGAACTCCCAATTTCCTTCGGTGAACTCCCAATGAACTTCTAGCATTCTTCCGGTGAACTCTCAGCAAGCTCTTGACAACCTGTCGGTAAACTCCCAACGAACTTCTCGGCATTCTTCTGGCGAACTCCCGGCAAGCTCCCGATAACTTGTTGTTAAACTCCCGACAAACTTCCCGGCAAACCCCTGGTGAGGTCTCTGCGAGCTCCCCACAACATCGTCTGAACCTCGGCCGACCTCCGGTGAACTCTCGGCGAGCTCCGATTGCGTCGTCCGAACCTTAGCCCGATGCTCGAACTTGACTCCGGCCCAATATCTAATTGTACTGCCCTTTACTGTCATTGTTATATGCCATAGGATAAATACAACAAACTTGAATTCAAAAGAACCCAACACTTTTGAATTCAAGTATAATATTTTCATAATTTAATCATACATGATACCATACATAATAAAATTTTCAAAGCATTCTTTTCTTGGTATCACATGATAAATAATTTCATTAATATGTTTCACATAATAAATATTTTAAAAATTCACTTTATATCAAAAATTATGACACCATACATGATAAAATTTTCAGAGTAATCATCTTTTCTTGGTATCATATAAATATTTTAAAGATTTCAAAATATACATTTCTCTTACGTCATCAATTATGTCATTTCTCCCCCTTTGTCATCAATAAAAAGGAGAAATATTCAATTCATATATGAGCATTTATCATAAATACCCATCATTTGAATGTTTATCATTTTTGAATATTTATCAATAAGGAGAAATGTTCAACATACCTTTTCGAAACAATTGTTCAAAATAATATTCATTATATGATAAAATTTTAAATACAACATTTATCATATGTCATCAAAACATGTCGTTTCTCCCCCTTTGTTATCAAAAAGAAGAAATATTCATCGCATATTTGAATATTGAGTATTTAATACATATGTCAATACATTATTATAAATATTCATTACACAAAGAAAGAAATCTAGTCCATTTCTCCCCCTTCTTGTAAACAAATAGGTAGAATCAATGAGGGTGTTATTAAAATTAAGGGCTACCCATGCAATTTAGTTTATCTTATGAAAATTTCAAGTAATTTAGTAAATCAATCAAATCATACATTTTGAAGATTATCTCATGTAAATTTTGATAATGAGCATCAAGAATTCCAAAAGAAAATATGATAATAAATCAAGCTCAAATTGTTATCAAGTATTTTGCATGCATTTATAAAGTTCCAATTTTCTTCTAAGCAATTGTTCCTCAATCAATGTTCACATTTTCTTCTAACCAAATTAATTTTGATTCCTCCTCCTTTTTATTGTCAACAAGAAATATAATGATTTAATTGTTTAATACATCCATGTTTTAAATATAACCATGAGTACAAAGGAATCATGTTATGAAGAATTAAATTATAAGTATCAATAGACATTATTTCTTTTTAATAAATCTTCTTCTTTGATAAAAATTTTAGGAGATTAATTGTAAGCAAGATCTCAATTCTTGAAAAGTATTGAGAAATTAAGATCATGATTTTACAAAATGAGATATGAAAATATAGGATCTCAATTTTTATATATGATTTCAAATCATCAAGACAATTGTTTAGATTCATGTGATTCATGTTACAGTTCCAGATAGATAAACTTATGATTCATTTATAAACTTTTTCAAACGAACTTAATTTATATAAGGATTTCAAATTTCATTTTCTAAACTTACCAAAATCATGATAATAACTTATTCAAGTTCAAATCATTAAAATCGATATTTCAAAAAATATATCATGAATAGATTCATCAATCTCTTATTGAAGTCTTAATAAGATAGAGATTGAGAAATTTTCAAAATAGATCATCACAAATATTCCAATAAGATATTTTCAACATGATCTTTGATTTATCTTTGTTCAATGATATTTCTTTGTTAAGTGTGTCTAACTCTTTTAGACTTTAGTGAAGAGAGTTGCAATTGTGATGTGTATTTCATATATATATATATATATATATATATATATATATATATTTGAAAGTACTAAAAGGAGAAATATGGAAATTTTGTTTAAAGTTTCAATTCAAAAGTCATCATCCAATCATAACTCATTTTAACCGACAACTATCATTATAACATTTGAATCATTTTACAAACTTAGTCAATAATATAATATTTGAATCATCAAATTAGTATAGCTTAGGAGATTCAACAATAATATTATCATTTTATCTCTTATTGAAGGGTTGATAGGATAAAAATATTTTCAAGAAGAATTATCCTATTTTTGAGTTATTTTTAATTTATGAAATTTATTTCAAGAATGAAATTTCATCAACATCATTGCAATAAAATATTTTCAAACAAAAACTTCAATTTATTTCAATTCCAATGATTTTTAGAGTGAGTTACCATGTTCATTTCATTCTCATTAAATATATTTTTAATTTTCAAAAATGCTAAACAATGAAGCATGATTTTTCTTCCCCTTTTTATAATGTTCTATACTCAAAATCTATCATTCAACAATATCCATTTAATCATACAATCCATATTTCAAGTTACTTTTTCAACATTATCAAGGCCATTACAATAATACATCAAAATGATAAAACATCTTTAAAGCAAAAATTCAACCAATCTCCATTCCAACATGTAAATGAGTCTAACTCTTCGCACATAGTGCAAGGAGTTGACAAACTCATTTCAAAATTTTATTTATTTCAAGTCTATATAATATAACATTCAAATCAATCATTAAATATGTTTTAAATGATCATGGTTTATTTAGAAAGATCTTTAGCCATAACCATGATAAAAAAAAACTTTAGACTCATATAAAAAGGTTTTTGTTTGGATAAATATCTTTGGGAGTCAAGAGGGTTATTATATATTTATATATATATATATATATATAATACCTTTTAAATCATAAAAACTAATATATCATCAACAAAAACCCACTTCCATAAATTTTAACATAAATGTTTTTCATTAACAATAACTAAGGTTTCTTAGTTCTAGTTTATTTTAGTACCAATATGCTCTAACTTTGCATTATCTATCAAGGTTATGATAAGATAAATCAAGTGAGTAAATTACTTTTAAGTGGAGTCATTACTATGATATATTCTTCAACCAAAATCCAATGATTTTTTTTTATGTTGTAAAATTCTATCATGTTATCAAGAAAATTTTCCTCTCAAGAAAAATGATTTGTATATGACTTTCAAGTTCAAATTCAATATTTGGTCATTTAATCTCAAGGTAATATATACAAATTTAAGCACACAAATCAATACATTAATCATCATCAAAATCATTATTTCATAAATTTGAATTTAGATAAAGTTTCTAATTCATTTAGCATACCAAAGTTAGAGCGATCAAGATTAATGAGTTATCTAAAGATTCATTAATAATGATTTTATTTCAATAATTCTTTTTTGTTATTACTTAGGCTAGTGAGTTTTAAGGAATATTAGATCTCAAATTATATGCCTTGAGCATCTACTTTCAAAATATTACTTAGTGCTCATAGCCTTGTTATGAGACAAATTTATAATATGGGAGGTTTTAGTTTAGGTACCCATTTTACATTGGGTCCCTCATGAAACACTCTACCTAATTTTACTAATGGCATCGAGTTGTTTATAGTTCTTTTAGAAACCCAAATTAATTTATGCAAACTATGCCTTTTAAATGAACATTTATTAGCATAGTGTCCAATTCTTCCATAAAAATTATATTTATTTCTAGATGAAACATATACGTAGGTCCTTTAATGAAGACGTTTGGCTTTTGTTGAGTGTTACCAACAAAGCCTATACCATTTCTTCTATTAATATGACCCTTATTTACAAGGATCATATTAAGGGATTTATTCCCTATCTCAATTTTTTCTAACATTTGTTTAAGTATGATATTTTCCTTTTTAACATCATCTAGCATTTCACATATAGAACAAAAATTGTGTAATGGTAAAGCATCATGCAAGGTTTCATGCTTAGTGCATGTATTGTGTGATGGTGCTACTTCATGCATTTCATAAAATTTACTAACTAATAATGCATGCTCTTCCTTAAGAAATTTATAGGATTTGCTAATCTTTCTAAATTTATCATAAAACTTATGGGAAGAAAGTAATAACTCATTAAAAGTAAAAGAGCTTTTGGGTGGGTTACTTATCTCATCATGGATGGCCACGAGCGCGAGATCTTCCACTTCTTCTTGATTGTGCTTTTCATCTTCGGTGCATCATAGCTTCTTGTGTTTATCGCAGCAGTTATTGTCCATTTTAAGGTTTTTGTTCCTATTCATTAAATTTTTTGGTTCTTTTGTTAAGAGTTCATGTCCAAGGTTCTCATCACTTGAGAATTCATTCGAGGAGTCATGTGTTCTCTTTAGTTCCAATTCCTTCCTGTTCTTTGGAAGGTGTTCTTGAGTTCTCAATGTCAAATTTTTCTTACTCTTAGGAATGTATTTTTCTTATTCATTTTTGTAAGACATTTCATTTAATGATTCATTTAGATTTAGTGTGCTTTCATGTGTTATTTCTAATGTATGCCAAATTTCAAAAGCGGAATCACTAGAGGAAATCCGATCAAATTCATTTTTGTTAAGAGCACAATATAACGCACTCACAGTCTTGGCATTTTAAGAAAATATTTGTTTTTCATAATCATTCCAATCATTTATTGGATTTGAGGACTTTTTAAAATCTTTTTCAATAATACACCATAAATCAAAATCTATCGAAATAAAAAAGATATGCATTTGAATTTTTCAAGATGTGTAATCCGTCCCATTGAACATAGGAGGACTTGTGAAAGAAAATCCCTCTTGATTGCCAATAAAAGCCATCTTATTTGGATTTTAAGCCAAATAAAGAGAAACATTGCTCTGATACCAATTATTAGGAGAGGGGGGTTGAATTAGTACTAATAAGAAATCTTCATCGATTTGAAAATTTTGCTCAATAGAAACTATATCGAAAATGAGTTTAAGTATAGAGATGTTTGTCATAGTGCAAGCAAAGATAATAGATAGTTAAATAATAAAGCAATGAAGTTAAAGAGCAAAGAAGAGGAAGCAAACCGATTTTGTAGTGGTTCAGTCTCGTAACCTACGTCCACTTCCTGATTCCTCATTCGTTGATGCCATCGGCTTTCACTATTGATCTTCCTTCAATGGGTAAAGATTAACTGTCCTCTTACAACTCTATTCTCTTTTTACATGTTTAGAAGATAGTCTTTACAAGACTCAAAGCTCTCCCTTAAACAAAAAACTACACAAGACGAAATAATGGGAAGCTCTTAATTACAATAGTGTTTTCACAAGATTTTTGCTCTTAATTGCTTACATTACTCAAGCAAGAAAGGGTGGGGTATTTATAAGCCCCAAATGGCTTCAAAAGTGGAGCCAAAAATTAATTTTTAAGTGATCCCGAGGTGCTAATCTCGAAGACTGCGTTCTGGGCAGTTCAACCGCTTGACATAGTCTAGGAGATTGTGTTTTAGGTGGTTCAACTGCTTGACAGTCTGGGAGACTGTGTCTGGACGGTTCAACCGCCTAACACATCTTCGAAGATTGTGCTATCTTGGAGACCTTATCTTCAAATACCATGCCTTATCTGACCTTGGGTTACTGAAATAACTTTTATAATGAGTCCAACTCAGCCCCAATTAAGGCCTAATGGTCTATTAACTAAGTTAGTAAAACTAACTCTTATTATGATGCTAACTACAACACTCAATGTACAATCTTCATTGTCCGATCGTCTCTTCGGCGAACTCCCAGCATCTTTTCAATGAACCCCCAACGAACTCCCGATTTCCTTCGGTGAACTCCCAATGAACTTCCAACATTCTTCCGGTTAACTCTTGGTGAGCTCCCGACAACCTGTCGGCGAACTCCCGACGAACTTCCTAGCATTCTTCCGGTGAACTCCCGGTGAGCTCCCGACAACCTATGGCGAACTCCCGACAAACTTCCCAGCAAACCTCTGGTGAGGTCTCGGCGAGCTCCCAACAACATCATCCGAACCTCGATTGACCTCCGGCGAAGTCTCGGTGAGCTCCTCATACATCACCCGAACCTCGGTCTGATGCTCGAACTTGACTCCAGTCGAACATCTGATTGTATTGCCCTTTACCATCACAGTTAATCCTACATCATTTTCTTTAGCACACAAGTTAGATCATAAAACCCATCAATTGATTTCATCATCAAAATCCGAGATTCAACAATTTCATAATCAAAGCCAAGAAGTTTAGTTACCCATCATTGTTGCTTTGGGAAAGATATTTTCTGCTCCAAAAGATACTTTAGGCTTCGGTTGTCAGTCTTAATCTGGAAGCGTCGGCCGATCAAGTAGGGTCTCTACTTCATGATGACGTGTACGATGACAAGTATTTCTTTATCATACGCAGACATTTTAAGATGGGAGGGAGATAAAGCCTTGCTG
This sequence comes from Ensete ventricosum, assembly GCA_029747655.1. Taxonomy (NCBI): domain Eukaryota; kingdom Viridiplantae; phylum Streptophyta; class Magnoliopsida; order Zingiberales; family Musaceae; genus Ensete; species Ensete ventricosum. Next base: position 37,038,974 of record JAQQAF010000008.1, on the reverse strand, counting down.
GTTTAAGCAAGAGGTTGGCCATCTTGCATTAGAACAACCCAAATTCCAACTCCAGATGCGTCAGCCTCAATCATGAAGGTGCGGCTGAAATCGGGCAACGCTAGGACCGACATCGTCATCATGGCTACCTTGAGTCATTCAAAGGTTGTGGAAGCTTTATCTGACCATAAGAAGGACTCTTTCTTCAGTAGGGATATGAGTGGGGAACTAATGTTGCCATAATCTTTCACGAATTTTTGGTAGTAGCCTGTGAGTCCAAGGAAGCCGTGCAGCGATTTTATGTTCGTAGTTTTCGGCCATCCTTGCATTGCTTCGATCTTTGTCAGGTCTACCTCCACTCCATCCTTAGATATAATGTGCCCTAGATACTCCACTTTACACTATAAAAAGCTACACTTTAATTTTTTAATATAAAGGGTATTCTCCCGAAGGATTGTTAGAATAATTCGTTAGTACTGAAAATGCATATCAAGTGTAGGACTATAAATGAGGATATCATAAAAAAATACCAACATAAACTTGCATAGAATCCTCTGAAAAATATCGTTCATCAAGCTTTAAAAAGTATAAGGTGCATTCGTAAGTTCCAAGGGCATTACCAAAAACTCATAGTGGTCGTTATGTGTGTGGAATGTAGTTTTCGGAACATCTACAATGCGTACCCGAATCTGATAGTATCCGAAATGGAGATCCAATTTAGTGAAGACTCGGGTTCCTTTTAGTTCATCCAAGAGCTCATCTGCTACTGCTATAGGATATTTGTCTTTGACGGTGATGGTGTTCAAAGCCTGGTAGTCAACGCACATCCGCCACGTACCGTCCTTCTTGCGCACTAGCAACACCGGTGAGGAGTAAGGGCTGCAGCTTGGTCGAATCACTCTGGTGTTGAGTATCTCCTTAATGATGTTCTCAATCTTGTCCTTCTGCAAGTGAGGATAGTGGTATGGTCTCAAATTTGCTGGTGGTTTGCCCGGCAATATAGGGATGCGGTGGTCATGTGATCGGTTAGGGGGAAGCCCACACGGTTCCATGAAAACATCCAAAAATTCGTCTAGCTAGAGGGCAAGCTTAGGATCTGAATTTTGCATGTTCTCCTCCTTTGATGGCTATTGGATATGTATAAAAAATCCACCATATGTCCTATGTAGCACTTTCTCCATTTGATACATCGAAACGATTGAGATATGGCTCTGCGCTTGCCTTGCAATATGAGCTATTCCCTTTACAATATAACTTCATGATTAGCTTAGAAAAATTCCAAGATATGTCACCTAATGTTGTAAGTCATAGTCATTGATGGGTAGGAGGAAGAAATCAGCTACCACTTCTTGGTCTTGTAGGAGCAATTTTACTTGCGGGTACCATTGGTCGCAATTGAGGATTTGACCTTCGGTGACCTTGACGTCGAAGTTATTGCAACCTTCAATTTGAAGCGCCATACATGCAACAACCTTACTACAGAGAAAGTTATTGGTGCTACTCATATCTATAAGAATGGTGATGAGTTGTTGTTTAAGGAGTCCTCCAACTTTCATCGTCTGCGGGTTGGAGTAATCGTCTAGCGCGTGCACTACATAGTCGACCGGTTGGGGCTCTTCTTCCATGGCTTCATCTTCTAGTATGAGGTCTTCTTCAGATGGTATGGTGTCCTCATCCTCTACTGGTTCGATAATGAGGAGCCACCCTTTTTGCAGTGATGTTCTCGGCTCCATGGTTCATCACAATGCCAACATAACCCGTAGCCGATCATTCACAAAGCTTGTCTCTTGTTAACTTTTTTAGTGCGAGGGCTCGGATGGCAGTAGAGGGGACTGAAGGCTTCAGCATAGCTGGTCAGGGAGTGACCCTTGTCCTTCATACTTCGTGGCTCAATCGTTCTTCTTGGATTCTTGCGAAGGAAATCGCGGCCATAAGAGTGTACGGTTGCTACGCCTTTACTTCTCCTCGAATCTCTGACTTTAGGCCCTCAATAGAAGTTCCTAAAAGTTGCTTTTTAGATTAATCCATGGTTTGGTTAGGTAAACATTCAAACCTTGTTTGGTATTCTTATATTGTAGAGGTTTGCTGAATCTTTGCCAATTGTCCGTCAATGTTATTGAAATCGGTTAGTCCGAAGTGATTTAGCAGTCCTTCCTTGAATCGCTGCCAAGAGAGACCTCTATCGGTGTGCTCAAACCAATTGAACCACTGAATAGCATCTCTCTTAAGGTGGATGGCAGCAATCTCAACCCATGTAGCATCGGCAGTACGGTAGAACCAAAAATAGTGCTCCGCACGTGAGATCCATTCGATCGGGTCTCCTTCTTCCTATCTAGGGAAGTCAACCTTCATGCATAGATTATTTGGATCAGGGATGATGTGACCATGCTCTTAAGGATTATCTCTCCGATCTGAAGTTCCTTCTTGCTGTGATTTCCTCGGGCTCGATGGTCGGCCCATGCTGAATTCGACAAAAAGGGATCAGATCTTCTCCTCCATGCAGCTTTCAAAGGCTTTGAACTTGGCATTTATGGCCTCCTCTGATGCCATGGTGTAGGCCTCTAGATCTATAATGTTGATTTCTATTTTTTGTTGTCGGGTTAGTGTCATGAGAATTTTTGGAAAAGAGGTGGTTGGTTGGATGGATTGATCAGATAGATGGAAGGCTATGGTTAGGGCTGATTTGGGAGGTTGTTTGGGCTCAGTTTAGGGTGCGGTGAGAGTGGTAGGGTTTGAGAATGAGAGAAAGAGAGTCCAAAAACCCACAAAAGATAGCACTCAAATCTAATGGAATTCGACGAAGAAAGAGTTGTGTACGTGCTGTCCTGCCGAACAGAATTTACGTCGGAGAAACACTGAATTCTCAATAAAATTTTTGGAGGAACACCCAAGTAAAATATGCAGAAATTTGTCACAAATCCTCTATTCAGATGTGGATAATATCAGCAAATAAGTTTGATAAAATTTTGGTAGAATAACGGTAGGAAAGTGGATGAAAGACGGAAGGCAGATTCTTTGTCGTAAAATTCAAGCAATGTGCGACGAAGAATTGCAGCACTATAAGTCCAGTTTCAGAAAGAATTTTTTCTAGAGATTAATCTTACATGAAAGCTAAGGTGATCTATGAATTTTTATAAAAGTTTCATCCAAAAAGGATTGGCAAAAGTTTGGTTTCAAGAAGCAACAATCGGTTGAAATTTTTCTACATCGTTTCCCCTTCGCAACGATGATAACGTTTGCAACGGTAGAATTTTGTAGCAAGGAAAATATGAAAAATCTTCTCCCACATGTAAGGCAAAGGATTAGAAGTAGCAAATAGGCATGGGTGATGAAAATATACTAGATCTCCAATTTCGAACGTAGGGGTCAGCAGTAGATGAATTGATTTGCAGCTTGGGGATGACTGTGGAGGCGTGTGTTACAGCAATTGTGGGAATTGCTTGGAAGGGTGGGGGCAGTAGAGATGGCAGCAAGGGCAGCAAGAATGCTGCTCTAATACCAGATGATATAACCCTAGAAGGAGCTCTATAGATTTTGATCTTTGAGGAGGATCAACCCTTGGAACGCTATAGGGGTTCCTCCCTCCTAGAACTCGATGCAAGGCTGAATAAAAGATTATCTTTGCTTGATAAAAGAGAGGGGGTAGCTACATGATTATATAGGGCTCTAACCCTAGCCCATGGGGGTGCTTGCCTAAGTAAAATTATCCCCCCCTCCTAGAGTCGACCTAGCTGAAGGAAACACTAGCTGACAAGCCCGTAAGGGGGGTGATGACCACTGAGCCCTAAGGCCCTAATCTAAACCATAGCCACAATTCTTTATGGGATAGAAGTGGCTAGGTGGGGTTTTATTATAATGCTACAAAGTTTTTATTGACTACTTCTAGGTTGATTATGACTCAACCCTATTGGAATCGTATCATATGTCACACGTGCCATCACTCACGTGATTGGCTTGTAGGGCACCTATAACCAACAATAGTATCATGTATGCTATGCTATATACCAGACTTGATATGACATATGCTTTAAGCATTACAAGAAGATATAAGGTGGATCCAGGTTTGGAACACTGAAAGGAAATAAAACGTATCCTTAAGTACTTGATAAAAACTAAAGATCTTTTACTAAAATATGGAGGAAGTAGCCTCAAAGTTGAGGGCTACATGAACTTGATTTTCTAATCCTATGTTGATAACAACAAGTCTAACTTAGGGTATATGTTCATCCTAAATGGAGGAGCTTAGTTCCAAGCAAGATACTAATACTGACTCGACCACTAAGGAGAGTACATTGTTGCGGTAGAATCATTAAAGGATGCAGTATGGATGAAGAAGTTCATTATAAATTTAGGAGTAGTGTCATGTAGCGATGAGCTAATTCCCTTATATTGCGACAACAAAGGGGCGATTGCTCAAGCCATGAAACCCATGTCTCATTAAAAGTCCAAGCATATTCTAAGGAAGTTCCACATGATCAGAGAGATCGTAGCCCGTAGTGATATAGTAGTGGAAAAAGTTTTATCCAAAGATAACACTGTAGATCCACTAATCAAGCCGTTGTCTCATATTATCTTTGAGCATCATAGGGTTCTAATGGGGATCAAGTATATGGGTGATTGACTTTAGGTCAAGTGGGAGATTACTAGTTATAGGTGCCCTTTAAGCTAATCATGTGAGTAATGACACATGTTATACGCTGTATATCTTTTTTGATTAATTTAATAATAATATTTTTTACTTTATATTGGTTGATAAATATATTGTGATGTCCTTAGATTTGTGCAATGAGAATTGGATCATTATGAGATCATAATAGTGAGACCAATTTACCTTTAAACATAGATCATATATATTCCTAGTCGTAGATTACTCGAGAAGGACATCGAGGTAACCAGATAGACTGGTATTCTATATACTTATCCATATAATATATGTGGCTAGTCTCATAGCTGCTAATGTTGAGACACTAGGGATATAGTGCAGGTTCTTATTGGAGAATGAGTTTACTAAATGATTTGCTTATGGAATGCTGGATAGTTAATGATACTTTATCATAGATGATCATTGGGAATAGTAGCCAACCTTACGAAGATAATTAGTTTGTTAATAGAGGATCATTCACTCTTGGTATCATGAGAGTAATATCTCATGTGCTTGATAGAACCTCACAGGATTATATCGTGGATGAAGATGGAAAAGGGGGATAAACGATCACTTCGAGGGGATCAGGCCTCCTTGATCACTTTAAGGAGATCTGCCTCCTTGATCTCTATAGGGAATCAGCCCTACTAGAGTTTTGCCTATTGGCTAAAACTCATACTTTTTTCCTTTGATTGATTTATAAAAGGGTTTACACCATTATTTATAGAGTTCTACCAAGAGCCCCTCTAAGCCTAAACTTAGCGTCCCACTAAACTTGGACTCTTAACTAAGCGATAGACTCTTAACTGAAAATAATAACTAACTTCATCCTAACTGAGGATAATAACCAACTCCAATTAATTCATAACTGACTCGATTGAGTTACATGACCCATAACTGACTCTGACTAAACAGACCAGCATGACTCAGCTTAAATTAATTTGGAATCGATGGACTCAACCCTATTAGGGTCCTATCAAACCCACCCTCCCCACCCTCTTCAAATCAACCTTGTCCTTAAGGCTGAGCAATATCAAACTTTAGGAGTACTTCGATCCAAAATATTTGACATGCATCACAACCCTTTGATCAATCAAATAGGGTCTCCACTTAGTGTAAGCAATGGATTGATCTTCTGGTGCAGTAGTCATTGTAGTCTTCGAGGACCCCTTTTCATTTGATGGTCAGTGCTTGTACCATATCTTACTTTGAGGATCACCACTTTGTAGTCTTCCTAGGGCATAAAAAAAAATTGACAAGTAGTTATTTTACCTTTGAGCACTTGTTATCACAAATTAGGATTCACCCATTAGCAATCTTATCTTCGAATTTAGCACATCCTGTTAGGATCAATTGGCAGTGAGAGGAGGAGGAGGAGGGGGGGGGGGGTGGTGTACGACGGGGGATGATATGACTCCAGCAGGGTTGAGTCCTAATCATTTCAGTAGAAGTCAATAAAAACTCTGCTATATTATAATAAAGCCTCTCCTATCTTATAAAGGAGTATGGCTAAGTTTTGGATTAGACCTTAGGGCTTAGTAGACGCCGCCCCTCTTACTGGGTAAGTCGGCCAGGGTTTCCCCCTGCTTAGGTCGGCTATAGAGCCAACCTAGCCGCCCCTTGTTCGTATTAAGGCAGGATGAGTATAGGAGGGGCAAAAGGGCAATTCCACTTAGGTAAGCGCCCCCTTAGGCTAGAGTTTTGATCCCTATTTAAGATGTAGCCACCCCCCCCCCCCCCCCCCTCTTTAAATCAAGCAATTATCATCTTCAATTCAGCCTTTGTGCCTAGTCTAGGAGGGAGGAACCCCTATAGCGTTCCAAGGGTTGATCCCCTTAGTGATCAAAATCTATAGGGCTCATTCTGGGGTCTTATCATCTGGTATCAGAGCCACAATCCTACTGCCTTGTAGCCATCTCAGCCGCCTCCACCCTCCCAAGCAATTCCCACAATTGCTATGACACACGCCTCCACCTTCCACCCTAGCAGCAAATCAAATCAGTCTACCACTGCCCCCTACGTTTGATCTAGAATTCTGGTATATTTTTATAACCCATGCCTCTTCAATACTACAAGATCTTTCATATTATATATGGGAGAAGTTTTCCAAAGTTTCCTTGCTGCAAATTTTTACCTTCACAAACGCTATCATCGTTGCGAAGGCGAAAAGCTGCATAAATTTTCAGCCGATTGTTGCTACTTGAAACCAAACTTTTGTTCATCCTTTCTGGCCGAATTTTTACACAATTCTTAAGATCAAGTTGGCTTTCATCTAGATTTGATTTCACAAAAAAACTCCTTCTAGAACCTATTTTCTTGTACGATCTTTCACCATCATGCAGTTCTAGAATTTTACGATGAAGGAATCTGCCTTGCATCTTTTGCCCTATTTCCCTACTGTTATGCTGCTAAAATTTTGTCAAAATTTCTACTGGTATTGACAACATCTAATCCAAGGGTTTTTGCATAATTTCCTTAAACTTTCCTCTGGAATTTACGTTGAGAAGTCATCGTTTCTCTTACGTAAAAACTGATTCAGCAGGACAGCACATCGCAACACTTCTTTTCACCAAATTCTATTAGATTTGAGTGTTGTTTTTTATGGGATTTTGGACTCTCTTTTGCTCATCTCCAAACCCTACCATCCTCACCATAAACCCTTCCAAATATTACCCTAAACCGAATCCAAACAGCCCCCCAAATCAGCCACCGAAATCAACCTATTCCTATCTAAACCAATTCACCTTCCAACCGGTCACCCCCATTCCCAAAACTCTCATGCCACTAACCCAAAAATAAAAGAAAGATATTAATATTATAGATCTAGAGGCATACACCATGGCATCAGAGGAGGCCATCAATGCAAGTTTGAAGCCTTTGAAAGCCGCATGGAGGAGAAGATGCGATCCTTATTTGCCGAATTCAGCATAGGCCGACCATCAGGCCCGAGGAAGTCACACCATGGAGAGACTTCAGATCAGTGAGACGATCCTCAAGAGTATGGACACATCACCTTTGATCCAAACAATCCATGTATGAAGGTCGACTTCCCAAGATGGGAAGAAGGAGACCCGATCGAACAGATCTCACGCGCAGAGCGCTATTTTCGATTCTATCAAATAGTCGATGCCACACGGGTGGAGATCGCTACCATACACCTCTAGAGAGATGCTATTCAGTGGTCCAATTGGTTTGAACACACCCATGGAGGACTCTCTTGGCAACGGTTCAAGGAAGGGCTTCTAAACCGCTTCGATCCGACCGATTTCGATAACATCGACGGACAATTGGCAAAGATTCATCAAACCTCTACAATACAAGATTACCAAATAAGGTTTGAGTATTTATCTAACTAAACTGAAGATTATTCTAAGAAATAACTTTTAGGTACTTTCATTGAGGGCCTAAAGTCAAAAATCCAAGGAGAAGTAAAAGCACGACAATCGTACACTCTTATGACGGCAATTTCCTTTGCGTGTATCCAGGAAGAACGATTGAACCATGAGGCACGAAGGACAAGGGTCCCTCCCCGACCAGCCATGCTGAGGCCTACTACCCCCCTCTACTGCCATCCGAGCCCCTGCACTAAAAAAATTGACAAGAGACGAGCTTCGCGAACGATTGGCCAAAGGATTGTGTTGGCATTACGACGAACCGTAGAGCCGCGAACATCGCTAAAAAAAGGGCCGGCTCCTCATGACTGAACTAGTGGAGGATGAGGACAGTGAACCATCTGAAGAAGGCCTTGAACCCGAAGAGAAAGTCATGGAGGAAGAGCCCAACCGACCGACTATGCAGTGTATGCGTTGGCTGGCTATTCTAACCCGTAGACGATGAAAGTTGGAGGACTTCTAAAGTAGCAACCCATCACCGTTCTCATCGACACGGGTAGCACAAATAACTTCCTCAATAGTAAAGTTGCTGCATGTTTAGCACTTCAAATCAAAGGTTGCAACAAGTTCGACGTAAAGGTCACCGACGGCTGAATCCTCAATTGCGACCAATGGTGCCCGCGGGTGAAGTTACACATCCAAGACCAAGAAGTGGTAGCCGATTTCTTCCTCCTACCCATTGATGATTATGAAGCCATGCTTGGGATTGAATGGCTCACAACGCTAGGTGATAATATCTCTTGGAAATTTTGTAAATTAATTATGAAATTTTATTGCAAAGGGAGACGGGTCACATTGCGAGGCAAGCGCGGGAGCCATATCTCCACTGTTTCAACACAACGGATGGAGAATGTTTTGCACAAAGCGCATGGGGGATTTTTGATGAATATCTAGCAGCCATCTAAGGGGGATAATATACAAATTTCAGATCCTAAGCTTGCCCTCTTACTGGATGAATTCACAGATGTTTTCACGGAGCCGAGCGGGCTGCCCCCTAACCGGCCGCATGACCACCGCATTCCTATTCTGCCCGGCAAACCTCCAGCAAATTTGCATCCATATCGCTACCCTGACTTACAGAAGGATGAGATCGAGAATATCGTCAAAGAGATGCTTGACACCGGGGTGATCCGACCGAGTTGCGGCCCTTATTCTTTACCGGTGTTGCAAGTGTGCAAGAAGGACAGTACATGGCGGATGTGCATTGATTATCGAGCCTTGAACGTTATCACTGTCAAGGACAAATATCCTATACCCATCGTAGATGAGCTCTTGGATCAATTAAAAGGAGCCCGAGTCTTCACTAAACTAGATCTCCATTCCGGTTATCACCAGATTCGAGTATGCGCTGAAGATATTCCAAAAACTACATTCCGCACGCATAACGGCCACTACGCATTTCTGGTAATGCCTTTTGGACTTACGAATGCTCCTACTTTCCAAAGCTTGATGAATGACTTCTTTTAGGGTTTTCTATGCAAGTTCGTATTGGTGTTCTTTGACGATATTCTCATTTATAGCCCTATGCTTGTTATACATTTTTCAGCACTTACAAACTGTTCTAACGATTCTTCAAGAGAATACTCTTTATGTTAAATAGTCAAAGTACAGTTTCTTAAAGCATAAAGTGAAGTATCTTGGGCATATTATATTAGAGGATGGAGTAGCGGTAGACCCGATGAAGATCGAGGCAATGCAAGGATGGCCGAAACCTACAAGCATAAAATCGTTGTGCGGCTTCCTTGGACTCACAGTCTACTACCAAAAATTTGTGAAAGATTACGGTAAGATCAATGCCCGGCTCACATCCCTACTGAAGAAAGACTCCTTATGGTCAGAACAAGCTTCTACAGCCTTTGAATGACTCAAGGCTGTCATAATGATGACGTCGGTCCTAACACTGCCTGATTTCAGTCACACCTTCATGATCGAGGCCAACGCGTCCGGAGTTGGGATTAGAGCTATTCTAATGCAAGATGGCTGACCTCTTGCTTACACCAGCAAGGCTTTATCTCCCTCACACATGAAAATATCGATATATAATAAAGAAATATTTGCCATTGTACATGTCATCACAAAGTGGAGACCCTACCTGATCGGTCGGCGCTTCCAGATTAAGACTAACCACCGAAGTCTGAAGTATTTCTTGGAGCAGAAAATATCTTCTCCAGAGCAGCAATGTTGAGTAACTAAACTTCTTGGCTTTGATTATGAAATTACTTATCGAAAAGGAAAGAGAATGTTGTTGTAGATGCTTTATCTCGGCTCCCGGGGCAAGCCAAAATTTCAGCCATCTCCCTGATCCGGATTTCGTAGGGCACTACACGTGGGACTCGAAGGACTTACGCTATAAAGACCGATTTGTTGTTGTTCCTTCTTCTCACATCCAAGTTCTTTTGCATGAAATGCACTCTTCACCTTCAGCAGGGCACTCTGGATTTTTTAGAACTTATAAAAGGGTGAAGAAAAACTTCTTCTGGAAGGGCATAAAAAAATCAATTTATGACTATATATCCAAATGTGATGTATGACAGTGGCAAAAATGTGAAACAGTGGCAAGTCCCGATAAACTACAGCTGTTACCTATACTGGATTCAACTTAGATGGACATCTCCATGGATTTCGTCGAAGGACTATCACTATCTCAAGGTAAAAGCATGATCTTTGTGGTGGTAGATCGCCTAACTAAATATACTAATTTTTGTGCTATAAGACAGCCCTATACTACTCCCACTAGTGCTCATTTTTTTGTGAAAAATATTATGGAATTGCATGGGATGCCAAGGTCGATAGTGAGCGACCGTGACAGTGTGTTTACAAGTAAATTTTAGACCGAGCTCTTCCATCTACATGGCACCCAATTGAAGATTAGCACAGCCTATCATCCATAGATAGACTGCTAAACAGAAGTGGTGAATAGATGCCTCAAGACTTACTTACGATGCTTCACTAGTGACCGGCCCAAAGAGTGGACAAGATGGCTTTCCTGGGCTGAATGGTAGTACAACATAACTTTTCATTCTTCGACTAAATGTACCCCTTACAAAGCACTGTATGGCAGCGAGAGGTCATTGTTGATAGTGTTGTGCAGCAAAAGATGCATGTTGCAGTTGAAGGGATAAGGGAGATTGGGTGGCTGAAAGGTTGGTGGACCGAAGGCTACGGTTTTTTGGGGTTGGTTTTATGGCAGTTTTGGGTGCGGTTAGGGACTACGGTTTTATAGAGTTTTAGCTACAATTTGGTGTGGTTTTAGGGCTATGATAGCAATAGATAAAGGTTAGGAAAAGGGATTTTGGATCTAGGATAGATGGCAGCAAAGGTAGGTAGATCGATAAGAAAGGTTGGATGAAAAGGTAGAGGGATCGGTAAGGAAGGTTAGCTACGATTTAGGGCTAATTTAGTTGGCTGTTTGGGATCAGTTTAGGGTGCAGTTTGAAAGGATTTTTGGTGAGGATGTTAGGGTTTGTATATGAGAGAAAGAGAGTCTAAAATCCCACAAAAGACACCACTCAAAATCGATGGAATTCGATGAAGAAAGGTGCTGCGATGTGTTGTCCTGCCGAATAGATTTTATGTTAGAGAAACGATGAATTCTTGATGTAAATTCCAGTGGAAAATTTAAGAAAAATATAAAGAAACCCTAGGTTCAGATGTGGTCAGTATCAAGAAAATGTTTCACAAAACTTTGGCAAAGTAACGGTGGGGAAATAGGGTAAAAGATGGAAGGTAGATCCTTCGTTATAGAATTCCAACATTGCGTAATGACAAAAGAAGGCACAATAAAACCAGTTCCAGAAGGAATTTTTTCTAGAGATAAATCTTAGATGAAAGCTAAGTTGATCTATAAAATTGTGTAAAAATTTTGGCCAAAAAGGATGAACAAAAGTTCAGTTTCAAGAGGCCATAATGCGGAAGGCAGATTCTTCGTCGTAAAATTCTAGCACTGTGCGATGAAGAATTGCAGCACCATAATTCCGGTTTCAGAAAGAATTTTTCCTAGAGATCAATCTTAGATGAAATATAAGATGATCTATAAAATTGTGTAAAAGTTTCAGCCAAAAATAATATACAAAAGTTTGATTTCAAGAGGCCAACAAGTGGAAGGTAGATTCTTCCTCGTAAAATTTCAACACTACATGACGAAGAATTGCATCACTATAAGTCCGGATCTAGAAAGAGGTTTTTCCAGAAATTAGTCTTAGATGAAATCTAAGACAATCTATGAATTTGTGAAAAAGTTTTAACTAAAAAGGATGATCAAAAGTTCAGGTTCAAGAGGCAACAATCGGCTGAAATTTTTCTGCAGCTTTTCCCCTTTGCAACGATGATAATGTTTGCGACGGTAGAATTTTGCTGCAAAGAAACTTTGGAAAAACTTCTCCACATATAAGATAAAGGAATAGCAATAGCAAGAGGCATGGGTTTTAGAGTTTTTACCAGATCTATGATGCTGACGCAGAGGACGATAGCAGATTGATGGATCTGCGGCTTGGTGGGTGACGGTGGATGAAGGCAACGTCAAAAGCAATTGTGAGAATTTCTTGGAAGATGGAGGTGACAGAGATAGCTACAGGGCAGCAGGAATGTCATTCTGATACTAGATGATAGAACCCCTGAAGGAGCTCTATAGATTTTGATCTTTGAGGGGGATCCACCCTCAGAATGCTATAGGGGTTCCTCCCTCCTAGTAGTCCACCATATGTCTGAATTATAGATTGATCTTGCTTAATGAAAAGAGGTGGAAGCTACATTTATATAGGGCTCCAAACCCTAGCCCTAGGGGGTGCTTCCTAAGTGAATTCTCTCTTTTGCCCCTTCTATAGTGGACCTGCCTAAGTAGGAACAAGTGGTGGCTAGGTTGGCTCTATAGCCAACCTAAGTAGGGGGAAACCCTGGCCAACCAGCCCAGTAAAGGGGGTGGTGACCACTAAGCCCTAAGGCCCCAGAATAAACCCTAGTCATACTTCTTTATATGATAGAAATGACTAGGTGGGGTTTTATTACAATCTCATAGAGTTCTTATTAATTACTTCTTGGGTGATTATGATTCAATCCCGTTGGAGTCCTTTCAGTCGTGTGCAGCACGGTGAAGAAGTGCACATGATAAACAGTGGAAGCGCAAAAAATAGAATAGAGAAAGAGAGGAGAGAGGAGAGAGAAGTAAGAATTTTAAGACTTTGGTAAGACAATCAAGTAGTAAAACTTCATTGGTTTTGGCCTAAATTTTATATAGAGAGTCCTTGTAATAAACTCTTCAATCCTAATAGTGTCGATCTACGATTTGTCCTCTCTGAGGTACTTTTCTAATATACCCACTTGGCGAGACATAAAATTTTCCTTCGATGAAATCCATCAATGGTGATGATGATATGTTATTGTTGAGCGAAGATATGTGTTCTTGATATTATTGTATTGCTCTAGTTATTATGGAGAAGACTTATTGTAAACCTATTATCATTATTGGTGAGAGTGGAGGTTTGAAGTGGATTTTCACTTAAAAATTCAGTGTCTTATTTTGTGATTGATTCATTGTTCTATTAAAAATGTTTGTGTTGCTATGGTTAATATTTGCTCTTGGTAACAAGTTGGTATTTTGATAAGGAACTCATTTTGATACACAAAAAGGGAAAATAATTATTCCTCTACAATAGTTTTTCCCAATAAGTGGTATTAGAGCATCAAGTTGTTTGGTGCAAGTTTTTTATTATGTGATTGAAATGGAAGAGTCAGAAGGTATAATTAAATTGAACTTATCAAATTAATCTACTTGGAGACATATGATAGAAGATTTGCTATATTATAAAGATTTATATAAGGCCATCAAAGTTAAAGAAAAATTTTCTACTATTGAGGATGAGGAATGGGAGGTTCAATATAGAAAAGCTATTGCCTAAATTAGAAGATGGATGGATATAAATTTGCATTAGCATATTTCTGATGAAACTAGAGCTTATGTTGTTTGGCAAAGGTTTCACTCCTTAGAAGACTTATCAATTTAAAGTATAAAGATGGTGTTACATTGTTAAGCACATAAGCCTTTTTTAGAGTCTTGCAAATAAGTTGTTTGCTATGAAAATGAATATAGACGATGAGATGCAATGATTATTACTTCTCAACTCTATACTAGAAAGTTGGAAAACATATATGGTAACAATTTCTAACTCAATGCTAAAGGGGACTCTAACTATAGACATGGTTAAAGACAGTTTGCTAAATAAAAATACCAGAAGTAACGAACAAGGAGAATCTTTTGATAGTAGAAATTCATATAGTTATAGGGGAAGATCCAAGTCTAGAAGAGATATCAAGTGTTTTCACTACAAGAAGCTAGGTTACATGAAAAAAGAGTGTAGGTCCAAGAAGCATAATTGAACGAAAGGAAGAAAAATGACAAAGAGACCAATATATCTGCTGCTGAAGGTGATATTGTTATTGTTTGTGATGACGGATGTTTCAGTCTTGTAACTCAGGATAGTAACTAGGTAATTGACTCTGGTGCTTCATTCCATATTACTTCTTATTGTGATTACTGTAGATCTTACACTGTTGGTGATTTTGGCAATGTCAAAATGAGAAATAGTGGAACATCTAAGATTGTAGGTATGAGAGATATTTCTTTGGAGACCAGTATTGTGAACAAATTGATACTCAGAGATGTTAGACATATTTCAGATATTTATCTTAACTTGATATTTATAGGTAAACTTGATGATGAGGGATATACACATTATTTTGGTGAAAGTAAATGGAAGCTCATCGAAGAGTCTCTAGTTGTGGTAAGAGGAAAGTTTTAGAACCGTAATGGCACTAAAAAGGATGGGGGGAAGTGGGGGTTGGACTCCACACTAGATGAAAACACGAAGGTGACATATATATTTACTATAAATCTTAACTCATGAATATCGAGAAGTTAAGTGAAAGATCATGATTCATTGGATAAATCTCCTCTTTTGTAAATAACAAAAAGAATTATAGGAGAACAAATAGTAAAAGATCTTGATTCATATAAAATAAATCTTAAGTTATAAAAATTAAGAAGTCAAGATCACAATTTGTCTAAATAAATCTCATTCGCGTTTACAACTAAGTATAGTTCGTCCCATTGAACATAGGAAGACGAGTGATAAAGTGACCCTCTTGATTGTCAAAAAGAGTCATTAAATCTCTCTCAGGTATTAATCCAACTGAGAGAACCAGACTCTAATATCAATTATTAGGATCGTAATGACACTATGAGGGGGGGTGAATTAGTGCTTTCATAATAAGGTTCTTATTTAAAAATTTTGATAAAAAATATGTATCAAAAATATATTTTACTAAGAAGTGTGAGCAAGAATAGTGAGTAATAAATCAGTAAGAAATGAATAAGCATACAAATATATATATATATATATATATATATATATATATATATATATATATATATATATATATATATATGCGATGTAGATATATAATAAATATGTATGTGTGTGATACAACATATTAGTAGACCGATACAAAACTAAAAACCCCTCCTAAGTTGGTGAGCGTAAGGCAATAAGACTGACCCACGTGGTCTTCCATCATTGTAGGAAGAAATTGAATCACGATATAGGTTGAGTTAGTCGAGTCACTTGAGGCTCACCTATCTATGTGATCAAGATCTTACCTATGATATAGAGCTGTCACCGATGACCTGATGTGGTATGCTTAGTCAAGTCACTCAAGGGTATATCATCAAATTAAACTCACTTGTAATGATGGTGATGACTTAATTGAATTTCATGGTTGGTTGAGCAATCGAGACCATGATAATTCAGAGGCTGGACATGACAGGAATCACAAGGAGTTGTGATTGGCAATAGTGGCCTACCTTTTTCAGCTTAGTGTAATTGATCAAGTCACTCGAGGTTGCACTAAGATGCCGATTGGATCTCGATTCTCACTAGAAGATTGCTAGAGACTTTCGTTCATGTATCGAGGGTGTTGCATAATTTGTTAAGAAAATAGTGGAAGTAGATTAAGATAGAATTCTGTATCTTTATTATTAATATTCTATAAAATATTAGAACCCTTGCGGATTCTAAGCTTGGGATGATCTCTATAGGGGATCGGCCTCCTTGAAACTCTATAGGGGTTCCTCCTTCCTTCGTTCTCTTCATATAGGCTAAAAACTAATTGATCTATTGCTGATGATAAGTGGCTAATTACAAGGCTATTTATAGGGCTTCTAAATCCTAACTCATAATAGGATTCCTACTCAAGACACTGACTCCTAACAATTCCAACTCCAACTCCAACTCTAAGAAGCAACTCCTACTTCCAACAACTCTAACTCGAACTCTAAGAAGCAACTCTTACTTTCAACAACTCCAACTCCAGCTCTAAGAAGCAATTCTTACTTTCACCAACTCCAACTCCAACTCTAAGAAGCAATTCCTACTTCCAAAAACTACAATCCTTTCACTAAGAAGCAACCCCTAGCCAGCCTCTCTCTTAAGAGGAGGGGCTAGGAGACTTTCATCCCATAAGGACTCCTCCCTAACCCTAGCTAACCACTTTTTTACTAGGGGGTGGTGGCCAGATTAGGATTTATTACATTCATGACGTAATTGACTTTAACCCGTATCCATCTCCGACTCCTAACTCGACTCCAGATCAGCCAAATCTTAACCCTACTAGGATTTGGGCTAATTTATTATAATAAACTCAAATCTTCTCATGGCTAACCTAATGTCAGGTATAGGTTGGCCAACAAGGCCTAATCTAAGGACTCGACTCAATCGACTAGGACTTGACTCAATCAACTAGGACCCGACTCAACTAGGGTCCTAACAGACCTGCCCACTTCAAATCAGTATTGTCCTCAAGGCTGAGCTCAATGTCTCTAGGTCTTCATCTACAACTCCTCATGAGGCTCCCTCGTGGCCCCTATATTAGGTGCATCCTGCTCCTACAGTCCAATGTCAGCAGTAGTGACTAGACGAAAATATGTCACGATCCTGCAATCTCATGCAATCATCAGCTGAACCTGGGCCTCCTCTTCAACTTCAGTGTTGGGTAGATAGATCTGGGCTGAGTTATCCTCTCTAAACTTCTATTTGCAGTGAGATTTAAAGAGGATCAAATTGTAATTTTGAATTAGTGTGCCGATCTGATCCATAAGTTATGGCTCTAATGTGATCTCCGATTTTGTAGGGTCCAAAGAAACTGGGAGACCACTTCTGTGAGTCTCGAATCATCATAAATTCCTGCTTGTAGGAATGAAGATGAAGGAAGACTCGATCTTTAATAGCAAATTTCCTTCTACTCCAGCGTTTGTTGGGTGGCTATTTCTTTCTTGTGCGGGCTGGCATTTAGTTATTCTTTGATGGTAACCAGGCTTTCATTTATGATAGTGGTTGCCCTCTAGTAGTGTCCATGGTAAGGTGAGTCTGATCTGAGTTTGGAGGGAGTAGAAGCTGTAATTTTTCAGTACTTAATTTTATCTCCTCTTTGTGCTATTGTCCTGTATCATACCAAGCCACAAATTCAACATTAGTCAGCATTTCCTCGTCATATATTGATAGCTTCAGGTGATATGGTGAGACTGCTTTACCGATGTAGGTTAGGGGTCAGCTATCTTGCATATAGATAACACAAATTCTAGCTCCCAATGCGTCAATCACAAACACTTTGTCGAAGTTGGGTAAAGCTAGCACTAGTAAAGAGTAGGGGTTACAACTTGGTCGAATGACCCCTGTTTCAAGCATCTCTTCTTCAATCCTCTTTATTTTAGCTTTCTGGAGGTGAGAATAATGACATGATTGAGTTTTTGTTATTGGTTTGCCCGAGAGAATTAGAATTCGGTGGTCATGCTAGCGGGTACAAAGTAGGCTACACGGTTCGAAGAAAATGTCCGAAAATTCAGCAAGCAATTCGAGAATGTTTGGGTCTTCAATTTTTGTTGGCTCCCCTATAGAATGCTGCTAAAGTTGCATCAAGAAGCCACTGTCCACTTTGTTTAAAACTTTCTTCGTTTGCTACGTGCAAATCGTCATTATGTCACTCCTATGTTTCCTACGAAGGATCTCCTGTTTCTCATGGCTGATCATGATAAATTTGGAAAACTTCCAAGGAGCATCACCTAGTGTAGTCAGCCATTCAATGTTAAGCACGACCTCATAATCATCAAGAGAAAGGAGGAAGAAATTAGTATCTCTTGGTCCTGCCGTAACAATTTTGCCTGCAGGCATCTTTGGTCGTACTTCAAAATTTGGCCATTGGCAATCTCAATGTTAAACCTGTTGCAATCCTCATTTTGAAGCATCAATTGAGTAGCAACCTTGCTATTCATAAAATTGTTGGTGCTCCTAGTCTTGATGAGGACAATGACGGGATGCTACTTAAGAGATTGCTGAACTTTTGCTTCTTACGGGTTTACATGGCTAGCTAAAGCATGAGTCGTGCAATCGGTTGGCTACGGGTCTTCCTTTGTGTTCCCCTCCTCAGGCTCCTGGACATCTTCTTTAAATTCTTCAATAGATTTTATTAAGGAAAGCTCTCCCTTTTTGCAGTGATAGTTGTGGTTCCAAAGTTCGTTGCAATGCCAACAAAGGCCCTTCGTCGATCTATCACGTAGCTCTTCTCTCGATAATTTTTTTAGTAGCAAAGAATGGTTGGGAGTAGAGGGAGTTTTATATGTTGCTGGTCTAGGAGTGGTTCTCATCCTCTGAGTATCTTGGTTCAGCCGTTCCTCTTGGATTCAAGTGAAAGAGATTGCAGTCTTTACGGTGCGAGGCTGCTACGCTTTAGTCTCTCCTTTAATTTTCAGCTTGAGTCCTTCGATGAATGCCTCTAATAATTATCTGTTAGACCAATCACAAGCAAAGTAAGATAATTTCTTAAACCTAGTATGGTATTCTTGGATCGTGGAGGTTTGTCAGATCTTGGCAAGTTGTTCATTGATATTCTCATATTTGATCGGCCCAAAGTAATTCAGCAGCGCTTTCTTGAATTGTATCCATGTCGGAGCCCCATGGTTGTATTCATGCCTATTACACCAATGAATTGCATCTCCTTCGAGGTGGATAACAAAGCTGTCCACCATGGAATCCTTCGGTATTTGGTAATAGCGGAAGTAATGTTCGGCGCATGAAATCCATCCTGTTGGGTCTTCTTTTTTCCATCGAGGGAAGTCCACCCTCATGTGTAGCAGTATCATGTCCGAGGGTTGTCCCTCCTTCTTTGAAGGCCTCTCTAAACTTTCTCCTTGCTAGAATTTTGTTGGGCTCGGAGATTGGCCCAATCTAAATTCAGCGAATAAGACACGTAATCTGTCCTCCATGCGTGATTCAAGTCATGATTCAAGCTCCTCCAACTTGGCTCTGAATAGATCTCTTGATGACATGATGTAAAACTCTAAATTTGTTGTGATAAGGTCCTTCTCTTGCTATTGGATCACTGGTATGGATTGGTTAGGTAGATTGGTATTTGAAAAGGGTAGATGGCTCGAGGCAAAAGGTTGCAGTAGGCTATTGTCTAAGCAGTTGCTACTATTTGGGATGGCTAAGGTGTTGTATAAGGGGTATGATGGTAGAGGATGTAGGGTTAGAGAGGTGCTTAGGGCTACTATTGATGGCAGCAATGGTTTGGTAGGGATTGGTGGCTGAAAGAGTGATAGATCAAGGTTACGATTTAGGGTTGATAGCTTACGATTTATATTGTTGTTGGTGCTGCAATTTGAGGGTGCCATGGAGGCTGCAAAGGATTTTTGTGATAGTGGTTTAAAGTTGGGAAGGAAGGTTTAGGGTTGTTGTTTGGGGTAGCAACCGGTTTGGCAACGTTTTGGTGTTGGTGCAGCAAGATATGCCGAAGTGTAATGCTACAGGATTCTTCGTCAAGGAACAACAGTTTTATGATGTTGTTTGGGCCAGCTATAAAAATCAAAGAAGGGCTATGATAGAACCCCAGAAGGAGCTCTATAGATTTTGATCCTTGAGGGGGATCAACCCTTGGAACGCTATAGGGGTTCCTCCCTCCTAGACTCGACACAAGGCTGAAATAAATTTGATAATTACTTGATTAAAGAGGGGGGCGGCTACATCTCTAAATAGGGATCAAAGCCCTAGCCTAAGGGGGTACTTACCTAAGTAGAATTATCCCTTTGCCCATCCTACAGCCAACCTGCCTTAATAGGAACAGGGGACGGCTAAGTTGGCTCTGTAGCCAACCTAAGCAGGGGGAAACCCGAGCCGACTAACCCGGTAAGCGGGACGACGGCTACTAAGCCCTAAGGGCTAATCTAAACCCTAGTCATACTCCTTTATAAGATAGGAGTGACTTTATTACAATCTAACAGAGTTTTTATTGACTAGTACTAAGATGATTAGGACTCAACCCTACTGGAGTCCTATCAAGTCCGCCCTCTTCAGATCAGCCTTATCCTCAACGTTGAGGGTCCATAAACTCTGAAAACTGGATCTTCAACTCCTTATGTGACTCTCATGCTATCATTAACTGAACTTTGGCCTCCTCATCTATTGGGGTGTTATTTCGAAGGATTTGGGCTGAGTCATCTTCTTTAAATTTCCATTTGAGGTGGGATACCTGGCGGATCAATTATAATCTTGATTTGGTATGCGAATTTGATCTCCAGGTCAGGGCCCCAATGTGATCCTTAATTTTACAAGGCCCAAAGAAATAGAGAGGTCACTTCATTAAGGCTCGAGTTTCCTACTGATCGGGCTGGAGGTGTAGAAAAACTCGATCTTCTATTTTTTGTCCATTCTGAAGTTTGTCGGGAGGCCGTTTCTTCTTTGCATGTGCTACCATATAATTAGTCTTTAATGATAGCCAATCATTCTTCTAGAATAGTGACTACCCTCTGGTATGGTTCAGGATGATGAGAGTCCAATCTAGCGTGAGCATGAATTACAATTATTCTAGTTTTACTCCTCTTTCGTGCCATGGACCTGTAAATTATGAGATGACCATCTTGCATAAGAATAGCCCCAATTCTAACTCCTGACGCATCGGTCTCAATGACAAAAGTGCGGCTGAAATCAGGCAATTCTAGGACCGGCGTCATCGTCATGACGGCCTTGAGTCGTTCGAAGGCTACAGAAGCTTGTTCCGATCACAAGAAGAAGTCTTTTTTTCAGTAGGAACGTGAGCGGGGCACTAATCTTTCCATAATCTTCCATAAATTTATGGTAGTAGCTTATGAGTCCAAGGAAGCTGTGCAGTGATTTTATGTTTGTAGGTTTCGACCATCCTTGCATTGCTTCGATCTTCGTCAGATCTACCGCCACTCCATCCTCTAATATAATATGCCCAAGATACTCCATGTTATGCTATAAGAGGCTACACTTTGACTGTTTAACATATAGAGTATTCTCCCAAAGAATCATTAGAATAGTTCGTAAGTGCTAAAAACGTATATCAAGCGTAGGGCTATAAATGAGAATATCATCAAAGAACACCAATATGAACTTGCGTAGAAAACTCTGGAAGATGTCATTCATTGGGCTTGGGAAAGTAGAAGAGTATTTGTAAGTCCGAAAGGCATTACCAGAAACTCGTACTAGCCGTTATACGTGCGGAATGCAGTTTTTGGAACATCTTCAGTGCATACCCGAATCTGGTGATAACCGAAACGGAGATCCAATTTAGTGAAGACTCAGGCTCCTTTTAATTCATCCAAGAGCTCATCTACGACTGGTATAGGATATTTGTCCTTGATGGTGATGGCATTTAGAGCCCGGTAGTCAACGTACATCCGTCACATATCATCTTTCTTTCGTACTAGCAACACCGGTGAGGAGTAAGGACTACAACTCGGTCGAATCACCCCGGTGTCAAGTATCTCTTTAACAATGTTCTCACTGTCATCCTTCTGTAAGTGAGGATAGTGGTATGGTCATAAATTTGCTCGAGGTTTGCCTGGCAAAATTGGAATGCGCTGGTCATGCGACCAGTTAGGGGGCAGCCCGTGCGACTCTGAGAAATCATCCATGAATTTGTCCAGCAAAAGGGCAAGCTTAGGATCTGAGTTTTGTACGTTCTCCCTCTTAGATGGCTGCTGGATAAGCATCAAGAATCCATCATATGCTTTTTGCAAAACTTTCTCCATTCGTCGCGACGAAACGGTGAAAATATGGCTCCTGCACATGCCTCGTAATGTGACTTGTCTCCCTTTGCAATAAAATTTCATAATTAATTTAGAAAAATTCTAGGAGATATCACCTAACATTGTGAGCCATTCAATCCTGAGTATGGCTTCATAATCATCGATGGGTAGGAGGAAGAAATCAGCTACCACTCCTTGGTATTGGAGGAGTAGTTTCACCCGCGGGCACCGTTGGTCGCAATTGAAGATTTGGCCGTCGGCGACCTTTACACCGAATTTGTTACAACTTTCAATTTGAAGCACCAAACGTGCAGCAACCTTACTGTTGAGGAAGTTATTTGTGCTGCCCATGTCGATGAGAACAGTGATGGGTTGTTGTTTTAGAAGTCCTCCAACTTTCATCATCTGTGGGTTGGAGTAGCCGGCCAATGCATGCCATGCGTAGTCGGCCGGTTAGTACTCTTCCTCTATGGCTTCTTCTTCAGGTTTAAGGGCTTCTTTAGATGTTTCATTTTCCTTATCCTCCACTGATTCAATCATGAGGAGCCAGCCCTTTTTGCAGTGATGTTCGCGGCTCCATGGTTCGTCATAATGCCAACACAACTCCTTGGCCGATCGTTCGCAAAGCTCATCTCTTGTCAACTTTTTTAGTGCCGGGGCTTGGGTGGTAGTAGAGGGGGTAGTAGGCCTCAGCATGGCTAGTCGGGGAGCGACCCTTGTCCTTCGTACCTCGTGGTTCAATTGTTCTTCCTAGATACGTGCGAAGGAAATTATCGTCATAAGTGTGTACGGTTGTCGCGCCTTTACTTCTCATCGGATCTTCGGCTTTAGGCTCTCATAAAAGTACCTAAACTTTGTTTCTCAGACCAATTCTTAGTTTGGTTAGATAAATGATCAAATCTTGTTTGGTATTCTTGTATTGTAGAGGTTTGATGAATCTTTGCCAATTATCCATCGATGTTGTCGAAATCGGTTGGTCCGAAGCAGTTTAGTAGTCCTTCCTTGAATTGCTGCTAAGAGAGTCCTCCATAGGTGTATTTAAACCAATTGAACCATTGAATAACATCTCCCTCGAGGTGTAGGCAGTGATCTCCACTTGTGTAGCGTCGGCAATTTAATAGAATCGAAAATAGCGCTCCACGCGCGAGATCCATCCGATCAGGTTTCCTTCTTCCTATCTTGGGAAATCAACCTTCATGCATGGATTGATGGGATCAGAGATGACGTGACCAAGCTCTTGAGGATTGTCTTGCCGATCTGAAGTCTCTCCAAGGTATGACTTCCTCGGGCTTGACGGTCGGCCAATGCTAAATTCGGCGAATAAGGATCGCATCTTCTCCTCCATACGGCTTTCAAAGGCTTCAAACTTCATGTTGATGGCCTCCTCTGATGCCATCGTGTATACCTCTAGATCTGTAATATTGAGATCTTTCTTTTGTTGTTGGGTTAGTGGCATGAGAATTTTGGAGAAGGGGTGGCCGGTTGGAAGGTGAATCGGTTTAGATGGGAGTAGGCTGTGGTTTAGGGCTGATTTGGGTGGCTATTTGGTTTTGTTTTAGGGTAGGGTTTTGAAGGGTTTTTGGGAAGGATGGTAGGGTTTTGGTGATAAGGAAAAGAGAGTATGAAATCCCACAAAAAATAGCACTCAAATCTGATAGAATTTGATGAAAAAAAAGTGTTGCGATGTGCACTCCCGCCGAACAGATTTTACGTCGGAGAAACGATGACTTCTCGATGTAATTTTCAGAGGAAAGTTCAAGAAAATTATGCAAAAGCCCTTTGTTTAGATGTTGGGAATACCAGTAAAAATTTTGGTGAAATTTTGGCAGTATAATAGTAGGGAAATAGGGCAAAGGACGAAAGGTAGCTCCTTCATCATAAAAATTTCAGAAATGTGTGCTGGTGAAAGATTGCACAAGAAAACCGGTTCTAGAAGGAATTTTTTCAAGAAATCAATCCCAGTTGAAAGCTAAGTTGATCCTTGGGATTGTGTAACAACTCTCGGCCAAAAAGGATGAATAAAAGTTTAGTTTCAAGAGGCAATAATCAGCTAAAAATTTCTACAGCGTTTCACCTTTGCAACGATGAAAACGTTTGCGACGGTAAAATTTTGCAGCAAGGAGACTTTTGAAAAATCTTCACCCACATATAAGATAAAGAAATAGCAGTAGTAAAGGCGTGGGCTTTAGAGTTTCTATCAGATTTATGTTGTTGATGCAAGGGACAGTGGCAGATTAATGGATCTGCTGCTTGGTGGGTTACGGTAGAGGCGACGTCAAAAGCAACTGTGGGAATTACTTGGGAAGGTGGAGGCGGTTGAGATGGCTACAAGGTAGCAAGAACGCGGCTCTGATACTAGATGATAGAACTCTAGAAGGAGCTATATAGATTTTGATCCTTGAGGGGGATCAACCATTGGAACGCTATAGGGGTTCCTCCCTCCTAGACTCGGCACAAGGCTGAAATAAAATCGATAATTATTTGATTCAAGAGGGGGGAGCGACTACAACTTTAAATAGGGATCAAAACCCTAGCCTAAGGGAGTGCTTACCTAAGTAGAATTACCCCTTTGCCCCTCCTATAGCTGACCTGCCTTAATAAGAACAAGGGCGGCTAAGTTGGCTCTATAGCCGACCTAAGCAGGGGGAAACCCTAGCCGACCAACCCGATAAGGGAGGCAGCGACTACTAAGCCCTGAGGGCTAATCTAAATCCTAGTTATACTCCTTTGTAAGATAGGAGTGGCTTTATTATAATCTAACAGAGTTTTTATTGACTAGTACTAAGATGATTAGGACTCCACCCTGCTGGAGTCCTATCAGGCTATGATAGTTGTCTTAAGGCTAGAGAGGTGCCCTAAAGATAATGTGGTTAGTGGCAGCAACATCGATAAGGTTTTGGTGGTTTGAGAGAATAAGAACGATAAAGGTACAATAGCAGAATTTTTTGTCGAAAATTTTTTAGCAGTATAGATACAAAATTTTCCATCAATTTAAAACAAGGATTTGAGTAAAACTTATGAGGAATCCACTGGTAAGGAGAGATAATGCCATCAAAATTTTGTGGAAGGAGACAATAGCAAAAGGTTTAGCAAAATCAAAGATCATGGGAAGGTACTATAGTAGATTTTTACATCTAAAGTGTAGTAGTTTGGATGTAAAAGATCAGCTATTTATATAGAGATTTTCTAACAAAAGTAAAAGGAAATCCACTATTAGGAAGTGCCAAAGATTTGGATAGAAGAAATGTAGTAGTAAGATCAAATAAGTAGTGTTATGCAGCTAAAAATTTTGCAGTGCAACTTTCATCGTAGAGATGGAAACTTTATGACGAAAAGTTTGTGCACCAAAATAGGAATAAATTTTTAGATTTTTTTGAATAAGGATAACTAAATTGTAGTAGTAAGGTAGGAAACCAGAACTTGTTGCAATTCATGGGGAGATCTAAGGATGATTTGTGGTAGTGGAGATGATGGCGGAATTCGACGAGGATCTTTAAGCAATTATGGAAATTGCTTAGGTGGCTATGGAGGGATGATGAATGGCTATGGAAGGGCAGCGAGACACCAAGAACGCTACTCTGATATCAAATATTAGAACCCTTATGGATTCTAAGCTTGGGGTGATCTTTATAGCAGCAGATTGGCCTCCTTGGACTCTATAGGGGTTCCTCCCTCCATGGTTTTCTGCACATAGGCTGAAAAATAATTGACCTATTGATGATGAAAAGTGACTAATTATAAGACTATTTATAGGGCTTCTAAACCCTAACTCATAATAGGATTCCTACTCAAGACTCCTACTCCTAACAACTCCAACTCTAAGAAGCAACTCCTACTCCCAGCAACTCTAACTCCAACTCTAAGAAGCAACTCCTACTTCCATCAACTCTAACTCAAACTCTAAGAGCAAATCCTACTTCTAACAACTCCAATCCATTCTCTAAGAAGCAACCCTTAGTCGACCTCTCTTAAGAGGAGGAGGGGCTAGGAGACTCCCATCCTATAATGACTCCTTCCTAACCCTAGCCAACCACTTCTTTACTAGGGGGTTGTGCTAGATTAGGGTTTATTATATTCATGACGTAATTGACTTTAACCTATATCCATCTCTGACTCCTAACATAACTCCATATCAGCTAAATCCTACCCCTACTAGGATTTATGCTGATTTATTACAATGAACTCAAATCTTATCCTAGCTGGCCTAATGTCAGGTCTCGGTTAGCCAACAAGGGATAATCTAAGGACTCGACTCAATCGACTAGGACCCGACTTAGTTAGGGTCCTAACATAAAATTGACATGTTATTCATTTATGCTATATCTTGTTTGTTAGAAACATATTGCTTGCAGACCCCCTACGTAGCATACTTGATGTCAATCACCTCACCGGTCCAAACTACATGGATTGGCTCCGTAATTTGAGAATTATTCTCATGGCGAAGAAAATCTCATATGTCCTTGACATGACTCCACCCTAGAAAGTGAAGCTAGTTTTCTATGTTTGTGAGACCAAAAAAAAAAGAAGGCCGATAAGTCCTTTAGGAAAGGCAAGGGCATGGGCAAATTGGGTAAGGTAAAGGTTACCAAGAAAGACCTAGTAAAGGACATAGGCCAGTGCTTCCACTGTGGTAAAGACGGGCACTGGAAGAGACACTATAAGGATTACCTTGCATAGAAGACGAAATAGAAGTTTGGAGAAGCTTCAAGTATATTCATGATCAATCTCCATTTATCAAAATTTTATAATAGCACATAGGTATTTGATATTGGGAGTGCTTATTATATCTACAATTCATTGCAGGCTTCAACAAACCCTAGGAGACTGGCGAGATACAAAATGAACCAAAAGATGGGCAATGGAGCAAAAGTTGCTATAGTTGCTATTAGTGAGGTCACACTACATTTGCCTAGTAGAGCTACCATTACATTAGATGTATGCTATTATACTCCCTCTATTACCAAAAATATTATTTTTATTTCTTGTTTGACTATTAGTGGACATGAATTAGTTTTTAAGAACAATAGTTGTTTAATAATTTCGGATGATGAGATCATTACAAGAGGGACCTTGACTAACAGCTTATATATGTTTGACACTTCTCCACACATCATGAATGTAAGTACGTCTAAGAGGAAACGAGATGAGGTGAACGAGACATACATATGATATTGTAGGCTAGGTCATATCCATGAGAGAAGATTCAAAAGTTGCTAAAAGATAGATACTTGGATCTGTTCGATTATGAGTCATATGCAACTTACAAACCTTGCCTTCTTGGAAAGTTGACTAACTCTCCTTTTGGTGGAACTGGAGAGAGAGCTACTAAGTTATTAAAACTCTTACATAGTGATGTATGTAGTCCTTTAACGACTTAGGCTATAGGTAGCCACTCTTATTTTATTACATTCGTTGATGATTTCTCTAGGTGTGGACACGTGTACTTGATGAAATACAAGTCTGAGGCCTTTAAGAAATTTAGGAAATATCAGAATGGATTGGAGAATCAGATTGAAAAGAGTATTAAGATTTTAATCAGATCGAGGAGGAGAGTACTTGAGTACGGAGTTCACTCATTTCCTCAGGGACCATGTCCCAATGGACACCTCCTTATACACCTTTTAGCTCAATGGTGTATCAAAAAGGAGGAATCGCATGTTGTTAGACATACTATGGTCCAAGATGAGTTTCACTAACCTACTCGTCTCATTCTAGGGATACACCCTAGAGACTACAGTTTACCTTCTGAACAGAGTTCCATCTAGGTTGATAGTGTCTACACCATATCAGATATGGAAATTGAAGAAGCCTGATCTTAGGCTTGTAAGATTTGAGGCTGCCCTGCCCACGTTAAGAGACACAACCATGACAAATTGGAATCAAGAATAAAGTAGTGCAAGTTCCTGGGATACCCTAAGAAAACCTGTGGGTACTATTTCTATCATCTCGAGGATCATAAGGTCTTTATTGCCAAGAGAGCTATGTTCCTTGAGAAGAAACACGTTCTTGATGGAAACAGTGGGAGTGACAAAGAGTTGAGTGAGGTTGGAGAACTAGCTCAATCACCATTCCAGAGTCCGAGTTTGTCAAGGTACCTAACTCACAAGTTCCAACTTTGTACGTGTCTAGTAGAGTACCTCACCCTCCTGAAAGATATGTGGGACATATCAGTAAAGAGAACACTCGAGATATTGATCCTCAGGCCTACGAGGTGGCTATTATGAGTATTGACTCTAGGAAGTGGTAAGAAACCATGAATTATCAGATGATTTCATGTACTCCAATAAGGTTTGGAACCTTATGGATGCACCTGAGGGTATTGTACCCATCGACTATAAGTGGATCTTCAAGAAGAAGATCAGAGCAGATGAAAAAGTGGAGACCTACAAGGCAAGACCGATGACCAAAGGATATCGTCAAAGGCAAGGAGTTGACTATGACAAGACCTTCTCACCTGTAGCTATGCTAAAATCCATCAGAATTCTTTTGGTCATTGCAGCACACTATGACTATAAGATCTGGTAGATGGATGTGAAAACCACATTCCTCAATGGCAACCTCGATGAAGAGGTATGTTTGATACAGCCAAAGAGAGTCTAAATAAGGTGTACAAATTGCTCAAGTACATTTATGTACTGAAGCAAGCTTCTCGAAGTTGGAACATAAGATTTGATAAGGCGATCAGATCTTATGACTTCATTAAGAACGAAGATGAGTCAAGGTAAGTAGGAGCGCTATCATCTTCTTGGTGCTATATATGGATGACATCCTAATAATTGGAAATGATGTAGAAATGCTCTTCACAGTTAAGGCTTGGTTATCCAGAAACTTCTCCATAAAGGACTTAGGGGAAGTATCCTACATTTTAGGGATCTGGATCTATAGAGATAGATCTAAAAGGATGTTTGGCTTGTCCCAATCCAGGTACATAAACTCCATTGTTAAAAGGTTTGGCATGAAAAATTCTAAGAGAGGTCTCATATCGATGAGACAAAGAATATAACTTTCTAGGAGTATATCCGTAAAGACTTCTGAAGAAAGGGCAAACATGGATATGATACCCTATGCCTCAGCAATAGGGTCTATTAAGTATATTATGCTATGTACTAGGCCTAATATAGCGCATGCTCTGATTGTCATGAGCAGGTATTAGGCAGATCCATGTTTTAAACACTGGAAGACAATAAAATACATCCTTAAGTACTTGAGAAGGACTAAGGATCTTTTGCTGGTATATGGAGAAGGTGGCCTCTAGGTTGAGGGCTACATGGACTCGAATTTCCAGTCCAATATCGATAATAGCAAATCAAACTTAGGATATGTCTTTATCCTGAATGGAGTAGTAAGCTAGAATAGTTATAAGTAAGATACTAACTCGACCACAAAGGCGGAGTACATTACTTCAGTAGAAGAACCAAAGGAAGGGTGTGGGTGAAGAAGTTCATCAAGGATTTAGGAGTTGTACCAAGCAGCGTGGTGCCAATTCACATATATAGCAACACTAACGGGGCGATAGCTCAAGCCAGGGAATCTTGGTCTCATCAAAAGTGTTTTGAGGAGGTTCTAGTTGATTAGAGAGATCATGGCCAGTAAAGATTTAGTAGTGGAAAGAGTTTCATCCGAAGATAACATTGCTGATCCACTGACAAAGCCATTGGCTCAATTGTCTTTGAGCGTCACAGGAGATTAATAAGGATCAGACACATAGGTGATTAGCCTTAGGTCAAATAGGATATTGCTGGTTACAGGTGCCATACTATCCAATCACGTGAATGGTGACATGTGTAACATATTGCACGATCTTTTTACTTATGATTATTATTAGTATATTATCACATTATATTATCTACTAAATATATATATTGTGATATCCTTGGTTCTATGCAATGGGAATCAGATTGTGATAAGATCATGATATGAGATCAATTCACCTTTAAACATAGATTCTAAATAATCTCAATCATATGTTACTCGAGATAGACATCGAGATAATTGGATAGACCGGGGTACTGTATACCCGTCCATATGATGGAGACGACTAGTTTAATAGCCATATGTATGGGGACACTAAGGATATAGTACATATGCTCATTGGGGAATGAGTTCACTAATTGATCTGTTTATGGAGTGTTATATAGTTAATGATACCTAATATCAAACAATAATTCCATAGTCCTAGATATGTGTCTGGTCCTTAGACTTGAGATACCAAAGATGCCTTACTCCTTTATTTGACACCAAACTGACAGGTTTGGAAAGTTCCAATTTGGTATAACCAGTTATCAAGATTGATAGCCCACCTTACGAAGGTAATTGAGTGTAAATAGGAGATCATCCACTCTCGGTATCACGAGAGGTATATCTCATATGGTCTTACTTGGACAAATCCCTAGCCATGGTCGTTTGGATTGAGAGAGGAGTTCTCCAAAAGAACCCAATTCGAGCGAGACTCGAATAAATTATGTATGCAGCTGGACAGTACCATGCTCTATATATGGTCTCAGGATATTAGATGGATGAGGGACTATAAATATATGGTAACTATGGTAGGTCTAATGAATAAGATCCATTGTACCGTCTAGGGACTATGGTATAGCGGCCTAGTACATCCATAATCGATGAGTCAAGTGAATTGTTATGGGATAATAATTCGCTGAGTTAGAAGGAGTTCTGACAAGAAGGACTCACGACCAGCTCAGTAATGGGCCTAGTGGGACACATATATGATGGAAGTTTCAACGAGTAGAGAATTAGATATGAGTTATCTAATTAGCTTTTATTCTTATTGGATAAGACCGAACATTTATGGATCACTACATGAGGCTCAATTAGAGGCTAATTAAGATTATTAAATAGAGATCTAATAATCAAAGATTAGTGGATAATTGAATGGAGATCCAATACCTACTAAGGTAGGATCCACTAGGATTTCTTAGAGGCTCTCTATAAATAGGAGGTAGGGGTGGCACATTAGTGATAGGCTGCACCTTTGGCCATCCCCTCCTATTCTCATCCCTCTCTCCTTTTTCTCAGTCGACCAGCCCTTCCCTACTGTGAGAAGGTAGTGAAGAAGATAACAGATCTTCTTCCATGAGTGCTGAGAGAATGTGTGCAAGAATTATGAGTTTTGGGCCGCGATTGGAGGAGCATCAATGCCACGATCCATCGTGTGGATACCACTAGAGAGGACATTTGACATTCTTCATCATTTCTATCTAGATCTTGATTTTTAGGTATATAAGATCTCCTTAAGTAATCAATCTCTCACAAATCATGCTTTTTGATTTTGTGGGTTTTTCGCACACCAATCATTGCACGACGACTTGATATACATGGGAAACCTATTTTGTTTTCATTTCTTCTACTGCGCATATGATGCTTTAATGGTTTCGCAATATCCCGACGTACGTCCACTCCCGATTCCTCTTTACTCGAGGCCATCAAGTTTCACTATCGATTTTCTTTCCAATGGGCGAAGATCAACTACCCTTACAATACTTCTCCTTTTAACATGCTCAGGAGAGAACCTTTATGAACTCTTTCTCATAATATTGCAACCCTTCTTAGAATGATCTCTAAACTTGAGGAGGAAGAGACTTAAATACTTAGAGTTTACAACACATTTTCCTCGAGAATTGTTTCTCTTTTCACCCCAATTCGTGCTTCCTCAAGCAAGAATGAGTGGGGTATTTATAGACCCCAAATGACTTTAAATTTAGAACCAAAATTTTAAATCCCTTGGTTTCATGGTATTGGAGGTACCCACACAAGTACTGGGCGATACTATCGCCAAACAGAGCTCGGAATCCTAGGCTCTAGTAGTATTACCATCGGAATAACCTATTGGCAAATCTAGCGAGAGCATCATATGTATAGTAGAAGAATAAACTAAAAATGGTTTCCCACGTATATCAAATCATCATGCAAATATTGGTGCATAAAAAACCTACAAAATCGAAACCCGCAATACATGAGAGATTGATTACCTAGGGAGGTCGTATATCTTTGAAAATCCAGATCTAGATGGAGAGGATGAATGAGGTCAAACATCCTCATTTCTAGTAGTATCCACACGATAGATCGTTGCAACGATGCTCCTCAATTGTAGCCCAAAACTTGCAACTCTTGCACGCTTTCTCACAGCACTCTTGGAAGAAGATATGCTATCTTTTTCATTGCTCTCTCGAAACAGGGAAGGCTTGGTCGACTGAGAAGATTAGGGAGGGTAGAGAATAGGAGGGGGTGGCTAAGGGTGTGTAGCCTATTACTAATGTGCCACCCCCCACCTCCTATTTATAGAGAGCCACCAAAAACCCTAGGGATCCTGTCTTAGTGGACATTGGATCTCCAACCAATTACCAATCAATCTGGGATTATTGGATCTCTATCAAATAATCTTAATTAGCATCTAAATGGGCCTCATGTAAGATTGGCTATTAATTCAAATAACTGATGGTACCATATTTGGAATTCTCTAAACTTGTAAGTCTAATGTTAAAGAAATGAGTACTCAAACAAGGCATCCTTGGTGTCTCAAGTCTAAAGACTAGACACACAACGAAGACTATGAAGTTGCTGTCTGATGATAGGTATCATTAACTATACAATATTCTGTAAGCGGATCAATTAGTGAACTCATTCTCCAATGAGCACCTGTACTATATTCTTAGTGTCCCTACACGAGTGGCTTTGAGACCAATCGCCTCCATCATATGGACATGTATATAGTATATCGGTCTGTCCAATTATCTAGATGTCTCTCTCGAGTAACTTATGACTGGGATAATTTAGGATATGTGTTTAAAGGTGAACCAGTCTCATTATTATGATCTCGTCATGATATGATTCCTATTGCACAGAACCAGGGGCATCATAATATATGTATGCTATAGATAATATAATGTGATAATATGTCAATAATAATCAAAAGCAAAAATATCACGCAGTGTGTCACACATGTCATCACTCAAGTCATTGGCTTGCAGAGCACCTGTAACTAGTAGTACCACTATGGGTGTAGGGTGGTACCAATGTATGGATTCCCGAAAAAGCATAAAACTATGCTTTCCTTAGCTAGATGGTACCATCGCCTGTACCTAGTGGTACCAGTGCCCAGGTCATTTTTAGGATGTTGATTTGGCCTTTTATTAAGCCCAACTCAGCCCTGGTTGAGGCCCAATTGGCCCCGAATCAAGTTAGCATGGTTACGGGTCGATACTAACTTAATTTTACTCTAAACGATCACAATCAAGACCTAACCATTCAATCACATATTTAGCACAATCACGAAGCAATCAGCATGTTGTCCAACATTCTAGTATATCATATGATCATCCGATGCTTCGTCCGAACCTTCGGCGCATCACTATTCCTTCGAGTATCGTCCGATCTATCAACATGTTGATTTTTGGTAACTTTTGATCTCTTAGTGGAATACCCGATCCTTCAAACCCGATGCCCGAACTCTATCCTATCGCACGTCGATGAATCCTTCGGCTCGATATCTAATCTCTGACATGATACTCTGTTGGCCCAACGTCTAATCCTCTTGCTTCGATAATTTGCATGTGATGGTTTATGTCCATGATTGAAGTCTTTCCTACGTCACTTAAATGCTCATTAGTTCATAACTTTATTAATTAATTTCATCATCAAAATCTGAGATTCAACAATCTTCCCATTTTTTATGATGACAACTAATTAATGATAAAATTTTAAGTAACCTCCCCCTATCTATATGTCATATCAAAATAAAGCAAACTTGAATTCAAATAGATTAATAACCTTGGAATTCAAGTCAAAATAATGACTTTCCCATCATAGCATGCATCATAAAATCATGAGTATTGTGTGTATAATTTCAAATCATTATAATTTCAAAACATTAAAGTACATCATACCATGCATGATTCAAATTTCAAATCATCATCAACAAAATGGAGAAAAGTGCAACTAGCAAGTTTTTGAAACATGCAAGCTAGCTTTTTTATTTTTTTAAGATATACAACTTAGCAATTTTTGCTTCTCTTGAGATGTGCAAGCTAGCATTCTTGCTTCTCTTTTGAGATATACAAGCTAGCAATTTTTGCTTCTCTTGAGATGTGCAAGTTTGCAAGTTTTAGCTTCTTCTTGAAATGTGCAAGCTACCAAATTTTGCTTCTCTTTTGGGATATACAAGTTTATAAGTTGCTTCTCTTGAGATAAGTAAGATAGCACTTCTTCTTTTTCCCCTTTGTCATTGTTAAAAAGAAGGGAACGATTACAATGGTGCAATTCTTTTCCCTTTACATCAATGTTCAAATAATCATACGAAAGATATCATAAAATCCAATTTGGTGATGGGATACACATTCTATGAATACAAGGGAGTCATATGAAGATCATGACATGAAAGATATCAAAGATCATGAAGGATCAAGTCGGGAATACCGAAAGATAAAGACTCGTTTTGATAAGTGTCCTCTTTGGTAAAATATGTGAATAAATAATAAACTATCTTGATTTATAAAAAAGATTTCAAGTTATAATTTTAAGAAATCAAAAGAAAAATTATGATTCATTTGGATAATTCTCCTCTTTAGTAAATGACAAAACGAAACATAGGAGAACAAATAGTAAATTTTAAATATCAAGTGAAAGATCATGATTTGTGTGGATAAATATTCTCTTTAATAAAACAAAAGAATCATACAAGAATAAAAGTTCTCAATTTATGCATTTTAACAAATGTATTTTAATGAAGAGCGAGTTTGAACATGTTTTGATGTATCTCAAATGATTAGCTCCTTAGAGTGTGCATCTACATACTTTCATTCCTTGGGTAAGGATTCTTTGGAAGTATATGTATCCAACTTGCTTTGGAGAATGAAATCAAATTATAAACTTCAAAATCATCATCAAAATCATTTTCTTAGTTCAAGAGATTCAAAAATAGATTCATAAATGACTAAGGGTCTCTTATTAAAAAACTTGATAAGCTTTAGAGATATAAAAATATTCAAAAAATATATAT
This sequence comes from Ensete ventricosum, assembly GCA_029747655.1. Classification (NCBI taxonomy): domain Eukaryota; kingdom Viridiplantae; phylum Streptophyta; class Magnoliopsida; order Zingiberales; family Musaceae; genus Ensete; species Ensete ventricosum. The sequence continues at coordinate 37,003,857 of JAQQAF010000008.1, read as the reverse complement.
TCCATATTTTAATTTCAATTTATGTGATTGATTTCATACAAGCATGCCCTAGACTTTTATGTAAAATCCATGCACCATCATTTAAAACTGAAAAACAAGTTTCATCACAAAAATCCCAAGATCAATAATATAACCATAAACTATCTTCAATCAAAAGATTTATTATAACCATAACAAAAATCATCAAGTTTCAATCATTTTAATTCAAATAATCTTTCTTTTATTATTGTTGTTTTAGCTATTGAGCTTTATGAAGTGTGTTGGATCTCTGATCATATGCCTTGAGCATCCACTATCAAGGTATTATCTTTTGCTCCTAGCTTGCAATTGTAGACACATCTACAAGAAAGAGGGTTTACTTTTAGGCACCGATTTAACTTTAGGTCCCTCATGAATAGATCTACTCCTCTTGACTATATATATTAAGTTATTTATGGTTCCTTTAGGAACCCAAACTAATTTATGTGAGCTATATTTTTTGTATGAACATTTATAAACATAGTGACCACATCTACTATAAAAATTAAATTTAATTTAGGGGAAACATGCAATGTGGGTCTTTTAACAAATATAGTCAGCTTTTATTGAGTGTTACTACTCACAAAGCTGATTCCTTCCTTTTTACGTACATGACTCATATTGCCAAGAATCATGTTTAATGATTTATTACATATTTTAAACTTTACTAATATTTAATGTAATCATATATTTTTCTTTTTAAATGACCATAATTCTTCACATTTAGCTTGAGGTGTTTACATGCAATTATCATGCTCATTTTTATAATTTTTTAAATTTACTAAAGAGAGAAGCATGATCCTTTTTTAATAATTTATATTTTTTACCAACTAATTTAAATTCATCAAACAAATCATAAAATGCATCAAGTAATTCATTGTAAGGTAAAGGGGTTTGGTTGATTCACATACCTCATCGTTGTGAGCTATCAAAGTGTAGTTTGCCATTGGTTTGCTTTTCATCTTTTGATACACTTGATTCATCCCAAATCGCCTTGAGTGCTTTCTTCTTTTTTTGTGCTAACATCTTCTTCTTTAGTTGTGGGCATTCACTTTTGAAGTATCTTGACCTTTTGCTTTCATAGCAAGTTATTATATCCTTTTTAAGTTCATTTTTATTATTAGATGCTTGTTGTACGAACTTTTTAAATTTTATTATGAGGAGTTCAAGATCATCATCATCACTTGAGATTTCACTCGAGTGATCTTCTATTATTCTCAGTGCAATATCCTTCCTGTTCTTTGGAATGTTGTTCTCATGTTCATTATGTGCCATAGAAGTCATCTCATAGGTTGTTAATTACTTGATAAGTCCTTAAAGCGAAAAATAGCTCAAGTCCTTTACTTCTTGAATTGCAGTTACTTTTCGATCCTAACTTTTTGGAAGGGATCTTAGAATTTTATTAACAAGTTCATGATTAGTAAAAGATTTACCAAGAGCTTCCAAACCATTGACAACATCTACAATGTGGGTGTACATGTCACCAATGGTTTTGCTTGGCTTCATTCGACATAACTCAAAACTATATACCAAGAGATTAATTTTAGATTTTGTAACTCTACTTGTGGCTTTATATGTAACATCAAGTGTATGTCAAATATCATGTGTAATTTCATAAGTCGAAAGACAATTGAACTCATTTTTGTCTAAAGCACAAAACAAAGATTCATAGCTTTAGCATTTGATGAAAATGATTTTTATTCAAAATCTTTCTATTCATTCATTGGTTTAGAGGATTTTTGAAAACCACATTCAATGTTATTCCATAAATTAAAATTCATAGAAATAAAAAAGATCCTTATTAATGTTTTCTAATACGTGTAGTCAATCTCATTGAATATAGGAGGACAAGTAATAGAGTGACCTTCTTGATAGCTAAAAGAAGTCATTTAAACTTTGTTGGGTGTTAAACCAAATGAGAGAAACTTGACTCTAATACCAATTGTTTGGATCATAATGGCAGTAAAAGGGGAGGGGAGGGGGGAGTGGTGAATTAGTGCTTATAAAAAAAATTTGATTTGTAATTGTTCGAACAAGAGTACAAATCGAAAATCCATTTAACTTGAAAGTATGAGTAAAGTAGTGAGTAAGGTAAATCAGTAAGCAAATGACAAGTAAAAGCAAGAAGAAAATGTAAACTGATTTATAGTTGTCAGTCGTCCCACTTCCACTCCTGATTCCTCTTCACTCAAGGCCACTGACTTTCACTATCAATCTTCTTTCCAATATTGAAGATCAACTATCCTTACAACACTTCTTTTACCAAGCTTGGGAGAGAACCTTTACAAACTCTTTCTTCAAGACTCAACCCTCCTTAGAATGATTACTAAACTTGAGGAGGAAAAGATTTAAACACTAAATGTTTTTCTCTTTTCACCCCTATTCGTGCTTCATCAAGCAAGAATTGGTGGGGTATTTGTAAACCCCCAATGGCTTCAAATTTAGAGCCAAAATTTTAAATCCCTGAGTTTTCAAGGTATTAGCGATAACATCACATGTACTAGGGAGTACTACCATCGAACAATGCTTGAAATCGTGGGCTCTGGCAGTATTACCATCGGAATAGGTGGTACCACCACAAACAGGGAGCGGTACCACTGCTTGCATTCCCAGAAAAATGCAAAACTATGCTTTTCATAGCTTAGGCAATACCACCGCCTAGACCTAGTGGTACCACCACCCAGGTCATTTCCAGGATGATAATTTAACATTTCATCAAGCCCAACTCAGCCCTGATTTAGACCCAATGGGCCCAAATCAAGTTGGCATGGTTATGACATAAACCAACTTAAACGATCACGATTAAGATATGATCATTCAATCAAATATCCAGCACAATCACGAAGCAATCACATCTACCTGGTGGAGCTATCATTGCATTGGATGCATGCTATTTTATTCCTTCTATTATTAAAAATATTATTTATATCTCTTATTTGATAATTAGTGGATATAAATTAGTTTTTGAGAAAAAATAGTTATTCAATAATTATGGATGATGAGATTATCACTATAGGGACCCTAATAAATGGCTTATATGTGTTAGACACTTCTCCACACATCATGAATATAAATACGTCTAAGAGGAAAAGAGATGAGGTGAACAATGTATACACATGGTATTATATGCTAGATCATATATACATGAGGGAAGGATCTAAAAGTTGTTGAAAGATGGATACTTAGATCCATTTGACTATGAGTCGTATGCAACTTACGAACCTTGCCTTCGTGGGAAAATGACCAACTCTCCTTTTAGTGGAACTGGAGAGAAAGCCATTGAATTATCAAAAGTTATACATAGTGATGTATGTGGTCTCATGTCGACTTAGGCTATATGTGGTTACTTATACTTCATTACACTCACTGATGATTTCTCTAGGTATAGACAAGTATACTTGATGAAGTACAAGTCCGAGCCCTTTGAGAAATTTAGGAAATATAAGAATGAGGTAGAGAACCAAATTAGATCAGATCGAGGGGGAGAATACTTGCTTGAGTACAGAGTTCACCCATTTCGTCAAGGACAATGAGATTTTATCCTAGTAGACACCTTATACACTTCAGCTCAATGGTGTATCAGAAAAGAGGAATCGCACGCTGTTAGACATATTGCATTCCATGATAAGTTTCACTGACCTACCCTTCTCATTCTGGGGATAGGCCCTAGAGACCGCAACTTATCTTCTTAACAGAGTTTCATCAAAGTCGGTAGTGTCTACACCATATGAGATATGGAAAGGAAAAAAGTATGATCTTAAGGTGGTTAAAATTTAGGGAAATCCGATATAGAAAGGAAAGAAGTCTGATCTTAAGGTGGTTAAGATTTGGGAAAGTCCTGCCCATCTTAAAAGGCACAATCCTGATAAGTTTGAATCAATGATGGAATGGTGCATGTTTGTGGGATACCCTAAGGAGACTTTGGGGTATTATTTCTATCATCCTGAGGACCGAAAGGTCTTTTGTTACCAAGAGAGCTGTGTTCCTTGAGAAGGAACACATTCTTAGTAGAAATAGTGGGAGTGAGATAGAATTGAGCGAGGTTGGAGAACCTAGCTCAAGCACTATTCCAGAGCCCGAGTCTGTTAAGGTACCTAACACACAAGTTACAACTATGCGTAGGTCTAGCAGAGTATCTTACCCTCCTGAAAGATATGCGAGACATATTAGTGGAGAGGACTCTCAAGATATTGATCCTCAGACCTACGAGGAGGCTATTATGAGTATAGACTCTAGGAAGTGGAAAGAAGCCATGAATTCTGAGATGGATTCTATTGTAGTCTTACAAGGTTTGAAACCTTATAGATGCACCTGAGGGTATCATACCCATCGGCTGTAAATGAATCTTGAAGAATAAGATCGGAGTAGATGGAAAAGTGGAGACCTATACGGTAAGACTGGTAGCTAAAGGATATTGTCAAAGGCAATGAGTTGACTATGATAAAACCTTTTTACCTATAGTCATGCTTAAATCTATCAGAATTCTTTTGGTCATTACAGCACACAATGACAATGAGATCTAGCAAATGGATGTGAAAATGACATTTCTTAATGGCAACCTCAAGGAGGAGGTGTATATGATATAGCCAGAGGGATCGTATCTATAGAGAGTGTATATTAAGTGTGTAGATTGCTAAGGCCCATATATGGATTTAAGCAAGCTTCCCGAAGTTAAAACATAAGATTTGATGAGGCGGTTAGATCTTATGACTTCGTTAAGAATGAAGATAAGCCTTATATGTATAAGAAAGTAAATTGGAGCTCTATGCACTTTTTGGTGCTATATGTGGATGACATCCTAATCATTAGGAATAATGTAGAAATGCTTTCTTCAGTAAAGGCTTGGCTATCCAGAAACTTCTCCATGAAGGACTTAGGGGAAGCATCCTATATTTTTGGGATCTAGATTTATAGAGATAGATCCAAGAGGATGCTTCGCTTGTCTCAGTCTAGGTATATAGACTCCATTGTCAAAAGGTTTAGCATGGAGAATTCCAAGAGAGGTCTCATATCAATAAGACATGGAATATTACTTTCTAGGAGTATGCCTCCAAAGACTCCTAATGAAAGGACAGACATAGATAGGATACTCTATGCCTTAGTGATAGGGTCTATCATATATGCTATGATATATACCAAGCCTGATATAGTGCATGCTCCGAGTGTCACGAGTAGGTATCAAGCGGATCCTGGTTTAGAACACTAGAAGGCAGTAAAGTGTATGCTTAAGTACTTTAGAAGGACTAAGGATCTTTTACTGGTATATAAAGGAGGTAGCCTATAGTTTAAGGGCTACATAAACTCAAGTTTCCAGTTCGACATTGATGATAGCAAGTCAAACTCAGGGTATGCTTTCACCCTGAATGAAGGAGCAGTAAGCTGGAAGTGTTCCAAGCAAAATACTACTACTGACTCGACCACAGAGGTAGAATACATTTCTACAACAAAAGCAGTAAAGGAAGGGTGTGGATGAATGAGTTCATCAGGGATTTGGGAATAGTTCCGAGCAACGTGGAGCTGATTCCCATATATAACGACACCAATAGGGCTATAGCTCTAGCAAGGGAACCCATGTCTCATTAGAATTATTCTGAGAAGGTTCCAACTGATTAAAATGATCACCTATAAATATATAGCATTGGAAAGAGTTACATCTGAAGATAACATTATAGATCCATTGACCAAGTCGGGCTCAGATTGAATTTAAGTGTTACAAGGGTCTGATGGGGATGAGACACATAGGTTATTGGCCTTAAGTCAAGTGGAAGATTACTGGTCATAGGTTAGTCGAGAGAGACATCGAGATAACTGAACAAATCGGTGTACTATATGCTCGTCCATATGATGGAGGCAGCTGGTCTCATATCCATTTGTGTGAAGACACTAAAGATGCAGTACAGGTGCTCATTGGAGAATGAGTTCACTGATTGATCCACTTATACAACATTGTCAGGTTAATAATACCTAATGTCAGACAGTGATTCCATAGTCATAGTTATATATTAGGTCCTTAGACTTGAGATACTAAGGATACTTTGTATGAGCACTCATTTCTTTGAAGCCGAACTTAGAGGTTTGGAAAGTTTCAGATCTAGTACAATCGGTTATCGAGATTGGTAGTCAACCTTACGAAGGTAATTAAGTATCAATAAAGGATCATCCACTCTCAGTATCGCGAGAGGAATATCTCTTGTGTGCTTATTTAGAAAAATCTCTGGCTTGGGTCATTCAGATTGAGAGAGAATGAGCTCTTCAGGAGAATCCGATTGGAACGAAACTCAGATGGATTTCGTATGTGGGCTGACAGTACCATATCCAATATATGGTCTTTGAGATATTAGTTGGCTGAGAGATATAGATACACGATAACTGTGGACAAACAAGTCTGATGGATTCGATCCCCCTGTACCATTTGGGGACTATAGCGCAATGGTCTAATACGTCCATAGTCGATAAGTCGAGTGAATTATTATAGGGATAATAATTCACTATATCAGAAGGAGTTCTAATAGAAGTGACCATCAACCAGCTTAGTATATTGGGAATAGAGGATTGGATAGAGATCCAATTAGCCCCTATTCTCATTAGATGAGACCCTGTACTGATGGGCTCCTTACATAAGGCCCAATTAGGCCAAAGGAGATTATTGGTTAGAGATCCAATAATCCAAAGTTAGTGGGTAATTGGATGGAGATTCAATTCCCACTAAGGCAGGATACACTAGGGTTTTTGGTGGCTCTCTATAAATAGGAGGCAGGGTTGACACATAAATGATAGGCTACATGTTTGGCTGCCCCCTCCTATTCTCGTTCCTCCCTCTATGCAAGAGTTGCGAGACTTAGGGTTGCTATTGGAGGAGTATCGCTGCAGTAATCAATCATGTAGATACCGCTAGAGAGGAAGATGTTTAACCTCCTTCATCCTCTCCATTTGGATCTGGAAAAATAGGGATATACGATCCCCTTAGGTAAACAATCTCTCACACGATGTGGTTTTCAGTTTTGTGCTTTTTCTTGCGATCCAATCTTTTCCACGATGATTTGATCTACGTGGGAAACCTGATTTATTTTGAACTTTCATTGTGCATGTGATGTTCCCGCTTGATTTCCTACTGCTGGTTACAGGTGCCTTGCAAGCCAATCACGTGAGCAATGGTACATGTGACACGTTGTGTGATTTTTTTTTCTTATGATTAATATTGGCATATTCTCATATTATAATATTTATTACATATATATTGTGATGTCCTTGGTTCTGTACAATGGGAAACAGATCATGATGAGATCACGATAATAATATCGATTCACCTTTAAACATAGATCTTAAATAATCTCAGTCATAGGTTACTTAAGAGGGACATTGAGATAACCAGATAGATCGGTGTACTATATAACCGTCCATATGATGGAGGCGGTTGGTCTCAAAGCCACTTGTATGAAGACACTAAGGATATAGTACAGGTGCTCATATGAGAATGAGTTCACTGATTGATCCACTTATGAAATGTTGTATGGTTAATGATACCTAATGTCAGACAACGATTCCATAGTCTGAGTTGTTATTTGGTCCTTGGACTTGAGACACCAAGGATGCCTTGTATGAGTACTCATTTCTTTGACGACAGACTTATAGGTTTAGAAAGTTTCAGATCTGGTACAACTGGTTATTAGGATTGGCAGCCAACCTTACGAAGGTAATTGAGTGTCAATAAAGGATCATCCACTCTCGGTATTATAAGAGGAATATCCCATATGTGCTTGCTCAGACAAATCCCTTTCCAGGGTCATTCGGATTGACAGAGGAGTTCTCCGATAGAATCCGAATAGAGCAAGACAAAGTGATTATGTATGTGACCTAACAATACCATGTCCAATATCCATAGTCGATGAGTCGAGTGAATTATTATAGGGATAATAATTCACTATAGCAGAAGGAGTTCGGATGGGGGTGACTCACGGCCAGCTATCGGGCCTAGAGGTCACACACATATAGTGGATGCTTCAGCGAATAGAGGATTGGATGAAGATCCAATTAGCTCCTATTCTCATTAGATGAGACCCTATAATGATGAGCTCCTTGCTTAAGGCCCAATTAGAGGCCTAAGAAAATTATTGGATAGAGATCCAATAATGCAAGGTTAGTGGGTTATTGGATGGAGATCCAATACCCACTAAGGTAGGAGCCCTAGGGTTTTTGGTGGCTCTCTATAAATAGGAGGGGAGACTCATGGTTGATTGGTTGCAGCTTTAGCCACCACCTCCTATTCTCCTCCCTCCCTCTGAGTAAGTGTTGTAATATCAAATTGGAGGAGTTTCGCTGCAGAGATCCATCGTGTGGATACCGCTAGAGAGGATGACGCATGACCTCCTTCATCTTCTCCATCCAGATCTGGAATACAGGGATATACGATCTCCCTAGGTAAAATCAATCTCTCACACATCGTGGATTTTTTTATTTTTACGGTTTTTCTCGCAACCCCAATCTTTTGCACGACGATTTGATCTGCGTGGGAAACTGATTTTTGTTTTGATTTTCGCTGCACATGTAATGCACCTGTTGAGGTTTCCCAATAGTAGTATCAGAGCCAAGGTTTTCATGTGAAAAATTGGTTTTAAACTGCTTAGGATGTTATTGAATCGCGTAGAACTATTTTACGCGCTTGTTGCAGCAAAAGGAGATGCTGCCTGCAGAGGAAGGGCGGCCACATGCATGCTGTCTGCATGCAGAGGTGGCTAGCCACGGCCAGACCCCCTGCAGGGGCGACCGACTGCGGCCAGGCCCCCTGCAAGGGGCGGCCGCCCGTAGGGGCAATAGCCCGCAAGGGGAGGCCACCCGCGGGCACGGCCAACTGCGGCCAGCCCGCAAGGGGCTGCCGCCAGCGGATAGCCCTGTCGCCAGCAGGGGCGGCGGCCCCGCCAGCAGGGTAGTCACCCCTTGGCAGGGCGGTTGCGGTGGCGCAGTGAGGGTGAAGGAGGGCTAGGGCATCTTTTTTAAGAAAGATGATTATGCCCCTCAGAATTTGAGAAATTCTAACTCTATCCCCTTTATGAGAATTCCTTAAATGCGCTCAACATTTCTAAAAATTCTGATTGTCCTCTCATCCAGAATATTGAAAACACCCTCAATAATTCTGAAAATTCGAGGGCTGTCCTCATGTATAGAATTCTAGAAATACCCTCAATAATTTTAGAAATTTTGAGGACTGTCCTCTTATCTAGAATTATAAAAATACCCTTCATAATTCTAAAAATTCTGAGCATATCCTGATTTCTAAAAAATTAATTAATTAAATAGTTTAATTAATTATTATATATATCTAGTAATCCTACATATGATGTGATGTACTTGTGATGTATGATGGATGATCATAAGCAAGAACTCGATCATGTGTTGTGATGTATGATGTGGATGGATGATCACGAGGTAATAAGATTGACCCACGTAGCCTTCCATCGTTATAGGAAGAAATTGAATCACGACATAGGTTGAGTTGGTCGAGTCCCTCGAGGCTCACCTATCTACATGATCGAGTTCTTGCCTATGACATAGAGATGTCACCGGTGACCTGAGGACATGGTATGCTTGGTTGAGTCCCTCGAGGGCATATCATCAAATCAGACTTATCTTATAACGATGGTGATGACTTAACTGAATATCATTGTTGGTCGAGTCCCTTGAGACCATGATGATTCGGAGGCCGAACGTGACGAGAATCACAAGGAGTTGTGATTGGCAAGAGTTGCCTACCTTTTGGGCTTAGTGTAATTGGTCGAGTCCCTCGAGGTTGTACTAAGATGCCAATTGGATCCTGATCCCTACTATTGTTGGAGACTTTCATCTCACGTGTTGAGGGTGTCGCGTGATTCGCTAAGAAAATAGTGGGAGTACATTAAGATAGAAGTCCATATCTTAATTAGTATTTTCTGTAAAATCTGCATGCTATTTATTTTTTCTATATCTTGTTTTATCAGAAACATGTCGCTCACAAACCCCCTACGTGGCATACTTGATGCCAACCACCTCACTAGTCCAAACTATACATATTGGCTCCGTAAATTGAGAATTATTCTCACGGTGGAGAAAATCACATATGTCCTTGATATAATTCTGCCCACGCCGGAAGAAGGGGCAAGGAGGATTAGATCGCTCGCTATGTGAAGTATATAGATGATTCCACGTTGGCAAAATGTTACATGTTGGCCTCCATGACTCCTGAGTTACAAAGGCAACATGAGAGCATGGATGCAGATTTTATCCTTCTTCATCTCAGCCAGCTGTTTGAGAAACAGGGAAGAACTTAAAGATATGAGATATCTAAGAAACTCTTCCAAGCCAGGATGACAGAAGGGACATCGGTTGAGAATCATGTCCTAAAGATGATAGAGTGGATCGAGAAACTCACAAGTCTAGGAATAGTCCTAGAGCCTATACGTGGATCTTATATTTCAGTCCCTACCAGATTCATTTTCTCACTTCATCATAAATTTTAACATGAGTAAGTTTGAGGTGACTCTCCCTGAGCTCCTCAATATGTTGAGAGAAGCTGAGAGTGCCATCAAGAAGGAGAAGCCAGTTCTCTATATTGGTGAGACCAAAAAGAAAAGGAATGCTAGTAAGACCCTTAAGAAGGGCAAGGGCAAAGAAAGACCGGGCAAGGCAAAGATTACCAAGAAATACCCGGGAAAGGACAAAGGACAATGCTTCCACTATGGCCAAGACGGACATTGGAAGAGGAACTGTAAAGACTACCTTGCAGAGAAGGCGAGATAGAATCTTGGAGAAGCTTTAGGTATATTCATGATCGGTCTCCACTTGTCAGATTTTCATGATAACATATGGCTATTAGATATCGAGAGTGTTTATCATATCTGTAATTCATTGCAGGTTCTGGCAAGACCTAGGAGATTGGCTAGAGGCGAGATGGACCTTAAGATGGGCAATGGACCAAGAGTTGCTGCAGTTGCTATTGGAGAGACCTACATCTGCTTGGTGGAGCTATTATTGTATTAGATGCATGCTATTTTGTTCCCTCTATTATCAAAAATATTATTTCTATCGTTTGTTTGATAATTAGTGGATATAAATTAGTTTTGGAGAATAATAGTTATTCAATAATTATGGATGATGAGATCATCACTAGAGGGACCCTTATAAATGGCTTATATGTGTTTAAGCACTTCTCCATATATCATGAATATAAATATATCTAAGAGGAAAAGAGATGAAGTGAATAATGCATACTTATGGCATTATAGGCTAGATCATATACATGAGGGAATGATTCAAAAGTTGCTAAAAGATGGATACTTAGATCCATTTGACTATGAGTCATATACAACTTGCGAACCTTGCTTACGTGGGAAAATGACCAACTCTCCTTTTAGTAGAACTGTAGAGAGAGCCATTGAGTTATTGAAACTCATACATAGTGATGTATATGGTCTCATGTCGACTCAAGCATAGGTGGTTACTCATACTTTATTACATTCACTGATGATTTCTCTAGGTATGGACATGTGTACTTAATGAAGTACAAATCTGAGGCCTTTGAGAATTCAGGAAATATAAGAATGAGGTAGAGAACCAAATTGAAAAGAGTATTAAGACTCTTCGATCAGATCGAGGAGGAGAGTACTTGAGTATAGAGTTCACCCATTTCCTCAGGGACAATGGGATTCTATCCCAGTGGACACCTCCTATACACCTCAGCTCAATGGTGTATCAGAAAGGAGGAATCGCATGTTGTTAGACATGGTGCGAACCATGATGAGTTTCGCTGATCTACCCGTTTCATTCTGGGGGTACGCCCTAGAGACTGTAGCTTACCTTCTGAATAGAGTTCCATCAAAGTCGATAGTGTCTACACCATATGAGATATGGAAAGGAAAGAAGCCCGATCTTAAGATTGTTAAGATTTGGGGCTGTCCTGCTCACGTTAGAAGACACAATCCCGATAAGTTGGAATCAAGGATAGAATGATGCACATTCATGTGATACCCAAAGGAAACTTGTGGGTATTATTTCTTTTATCCCACGGACCGAAAGGTGTTTGTTGCCAGCTGTGTTCCTTGAGAAGGAACACATTCTTGATGGAAACAGTAGGAGTGAGATAGAATTGAGTGAGGTTGGAGAACCTAGCTCAAGCACCATTCTAGAGCCCGAGTCTGTTTAGGTACCTAACACACAAGTTCTAACTTTACGTAGGTCTAATAGAGTATCTCACCCTCCTGAAAGATATGTGGGATATATCAGTGGATATGATTCTCAGGATGTTAATCCTCAAACCTACGAGGAGGCTATTATGAGTATAGACTCCAGTAAGTGACAAGAAGCAATGAATTCTGAGATGGATTCCATGTACTCTAACAAGGTTTGGAACCTTGTGGATGCACCTGAGGGTATTATACTCATCTGCTGCAAATGGATCTTCAAGAAGAAGATCAGAGTGGATGGAAAGGTAGAGACTTATAAGGCAAGACTGGTAGCTAAAGGATATCGTCAAAGACAAGGAGTTGACTATGACAAAACCTTTTCACCTGTACCCATGCTTAAGTCCATTAGAATTATTTTGGCCATTGCAGCACACTATGACTATGAGATCTGGCAGATTGATGTCAAAATGGCATTCCTCAATGGCAACCTCGAGGAAGAGGTGTATATGATACAACCAGAGGGATTCGTATCCAAAGAGAGTCTAGATAAAGTGTGCAGGTTGCTTAGATCCATTTATGGATTGAAGCAAGCTTCCCGAAGTTGGAACATAAGATTTGATGAGGTGATCAGATCTTATGACTTCATTAAGAACGAAGATGAACCTTGTATATACAGGAAGGTAAGTGGAAGCGCTATCACCTTCTTGGTGCTATATGTGTATGACATCCTAATCATTAGGAATGATGTAGGAATGCTCTCCACATTAAATGATTGGCTATCAAGAAACTTCTCCATGAAAGACTTAGGGGAAGCATCCTATATTTTGGAGATCCGGATCTATAGAGATAGATCCAAAAAGATGCTTGGCTTATCCCAATCTAGGTACATAGACTCCATTGTCAAAAGATTTGGCATGAAAAATTCCAAGAGATGTCTCATACCGATGAGACATGGAATATCACTTTCTAAGAGTATGTCCCCAAAGACTCCTGAAGAAAGGGCATACATGAATAAGATACCTTATGCCTCAATGATAGGGTCTATCATGTATGCGATGCTATGTACTAGGCCTGATATAGCACATGCTCTGAGTGTCACGAGCAGGTATCAGGTAGATCCAGGTATAGAACATTGGAAGGCAATAAAGTGTATCCTTAAGTACTTGAGAATGACTAAGGATCTTTTCCTAGTATATGGAGGAGGTAGCCTCCACATTGAGGGCTACACAGACTCAAGTTTTCAGTCTAACATTGATGATAGCAAGTCAAATTCAGGGTATGTTTTCACCCTGACTAAAGGAGTAGTAAGCTGGAAGAGTTCCAAGCAAGATACTACTACTGACTCGACCATAAAGGCGAAATACATTACTGTAGTAGAAGCAATAAGATGAAGGGGTGTGGATGAAGAAGTTCATCAAGGATTTGGGAGTCATACCAAGCAGCATAGAGCTGACTCCCATATATTGTGACAGCGATAGGGCGATAACTCTAACAAAGGAACTCAAGTCTCAACATAATTATTCTGAGGAGGTTCCATCTGATTAGAGAGATCATCACCCAAAAAGATATAGCAATGGAAATAGTTCCATCCGAAGATAACATTGCAGATCCATTGACAAAGCCACTAGCTCAGATTATATTTGAGCGTCACAAGGGTCTGATGGGGATCAAACACATAGGTGATTGACTTTTGGTCAAGTGGGAGATTGCTGGTTACAGGTGCCTTACAAGCCAATCACATGAGTGATGGCATGTGTGACATGCTGTGTGATCTTTTTGCTTTTGATTAATATTGGCATATTCTCACATTATATTATTTGTTACACATATATTGTGATGTCCTTGGTTCTGTGTAATGGGAATCGGATCATGATGAGATCATAATAATAAGATCGATTCACCTTTAAAAATATATCATAAATAATCTCATTCACTGATTAATCCACTTATGGAATGCGGTATAGTTAATGATATCTAATGTCAGACAGTGATTCCATAGTCTCAGTTGTATATCTGGTCCTTAGACTTGAGACACCAAGGATACCTTGTATGAGTACTCCTTTCTTTGACGCCAGACTTATAGGTTTGGAAAGTTCTAGATCTGGTACTGCTAGTTATCGGGATTGGTAGTCAAACTTATGAAGGTAATTGAGTGTCAATAGAGGATCGATCATCCACTCTCGGTATCACAAGAGGAATATCTCATATGTGCTTGCTCAAACAAATCTCTGGCTAGGGTCATTCGGATTGAGAGAGAATGAGTTCTCTGGTAGAATCCGAATAGAGCAAGCAAACTGATTCCGTATGTGACCTGACAGTACCATATCTAATTTATAGTCTCTGGGATATTATTTGGATGAGGGATTATAAATACATGGTAATTATGGACAAACAGGTCCAATGAATTTGATCCCTCCTGTACTATCTAGGACTATAGCGTAGTGGCATAGTACGTCTATAGTCGATGAGTTGAGTGAATTATTATGGGGATAATAATTTACTATATCAGAAGGACTTCTGATGGGGTGACTCACGGGCAACTCGGTATTGAGCCTCGAGGGTCACACACATATGGTGGATGCTTCAGCGAATAGAGGATTGGATGAAGATCCAATTAGCTCCTATTCTCATTAGATGAGACCCTATATTGATGGGCTCCTTGCTTAAGGTGCAATTAGAGGCCTAAGGATATTATTGGATAGAGATCCAATAATGCAAGATTAGTGGATTATTGGATGGAGATCTAATATCCACTAAGGCAAGAGACCTAGGGTTTTTGGTGGCTCTCTATAAATAGGAGGGAAGACTCATGATTGATGGGTTGCAGCTTTAGCCACCATCTCCTATTCTTCTCCCTCCCTCTGAGTAAGAGTTGCAAGATCAGATTGGAGGAGTTTTGCTGTAGAGATATATCGTGCGAATACCGTTAGAGAGGAGGACGCTTGACCTCCTTCATCTTCTCCATCCGTATCTGGAATACAGGGATATACGATCTCCCTAGGTAAAATCAATCTCTTGCACATCGTGATTTTTTCGATTTTTATGGTTTTTCTCGCAACCCTAGTCTTTTGCACGACTATTTGATCTGCGTAGGAAACTAGTTTTTGTTTTGATTTTTGTTGCGTATGTAATGCACCCACTGAGGTTTCCCAACACCTACTGAAAATCAAGATTCACATCCTCCCATGGAGCATTAGGCATGGGCAATAGAGTGTGCAAACCTAAATTTTGGCTTCTTATTTTTGCCAAATGACACGCTCAGTATTGCTTTACAAATCTCTCCACATCTCAAAACATCTTAGGCCAATAGAAATTTGATTGAATAAGAGCCACAATTTTGTCCCTTCCAAAATGTCCTCCCAAAGCACCACCATGAGCTTCAACTATAATTATATGTCCTAAAGAATAAGATGGAACACATAAGACATTAACTCGAAAAAGAAATCTATTATAGATAGAAAATTGCTGAAAAGAACCTGATTTGTAATTCTAACATATTGAGCTGAAAGCTACATCATTATGATAAAGATATTTGAATGTCTCAAATCCAACTACTTTGACTTTCATGGCTGATAATTAATAATGTTTTCTACTTAATCCATCAGCAACTATATTTTGACCACTAGATTTATGCTTGATTATGAAGTTATAAGATTACAGGAACTCTACCCAAACTGCATGTCTCTTGTTTAGCTTGTGTTAGTGATTAATGAACTTAAATATCTCATGATCAGAATATAAGACAAATGGTTAGGCAAGAAGATATTGACTCCAATGAGATAAAGCTCGATAAATGACGTAGACTCATTATCATAGGTAGAATATTTTCTTCTTGTATCATTCAGCTTCTCACAAGAAAAGGCAATGGGATTTAATTCTTGACTCAAAACATTATTAATTCCCACATTGGAGGCATCATTCAATCTCAAACACTTTGTCAAAATTGGGTAGTATTGAAATAGGAGCTTCAGCCACCTTTCTTTTTAATAGCTCAAAAGCTTCTTCAGCCTCATTAGTCCACTTGAATTTATCACCTTTCAGGCATTCGGTGATTGAAGCAATAATAGAGTTGAAACCCTTGATGAATCTTTAGTAAAAGGAAGTTAAACCATGAAAACTTCTCACATCATGCAATGAAGTCAGTGTTGACCAATTAAAAATAGCTTCTACCATACTTTGATCCATCATGATTCCATTTTTTGAAATAACATATCTTTGAAACACCACACTATGAGTAAAAAATCATACTTCTTCATATTAGCATAAAGCTTTTGTTGTCTCAAGATAAGAAAAATCTTCTAAAGATGATTCATATATTTTTCCTCACTCTTGCAGTACACCAATATGTCATCAAAATGAACCACAACAAAAGTCTCAACGCATGGCTTAAGTATATGATTCAATAATCTCATGAAAGTACTAAGAGAATTAGATAGCCCGAATGGTATAACTAACTATTCATATAAGCCTTCTCTAGTTTTAAATATTATTTTTCACTCATCTTCAACCCTCATTTTAATTGGTGATAGCCACTCCTCAAATCAATTTTAGAGAAAATAGAAGCAACATACTATTAATTAAGTAAATCATCTAACCTTGGAATGGGAAAATGATAGTCAATAGTAATTTTGTTGGTAGCACAACTATCCACACACATTCTCCAAGAACCATCTTTCTTAAGCACGACCAAGGCTGGAACAACATAAGGACTCATGCTCTCCCGAATAAATCCTTTTTTCAATAACTTATCTACTTGTCTTTGAAGTTCTTTATGCTCCTTGTGACTCATTCTATGGGTTGCCTTGTTAGGTACGATAGCCCCCAGAATAAGATCAATATGATGTTGGATGTCTCTCAATAGTGGATGACCATGTGAAATTTCTTCCAGTATAATGTCTTGAAACTCCTCCAAGATTGGTTTCATGTTTGTCGGTGGCTCCTTGTGATGTTCATTCTCTTCTACGACTACTAGAGCCAAAATATGACTACCCCTTTTCAATTCACCCTTGTATTCACCATAGGACATAAAAGCACTAACTTCCTTCCTAGTGTATTGATTTCAGAAGGCTATAATGGAGCTAAAATAATCTTTTTTTTCATTCACCTTGAAAGAATAAGTATGTTTATAGTTATCATATAATACCCTCCTATCATAATGCTAAGACTTGCTTAATAGTAAATGACAAGCATTCATAGGAGCAACATCACACCACATACTTCATCTTTATAATACTTATCAATAGAAAATAGAACTAAACATCTTTTAGTTACCTTGATGTCATTTTCTTTTGCAGCCAACATAATTAGTAAAGATGCGAATGAGGGATTATGTCCAACTTTTAGCTTCTGCACCATCTCCAAAGATACCACATTCTCAAAGCTGCCACTGTCAATAATCACTAAGCATAACTTGCCATGGGAGGTACATTTAGTATGAAACACATTCTTTCCCATCTAACTTTCATCCTCAACTACATAGGATACTTGTAAGCTATGTTGTAACACAATAGATAAACCACGATCAGCATAAGTAACCTCTTCCTTATCATCATCATATTTTGGTTCGTCATTGGCTTCATTTCCTTCTTCATCACTATGTTCTTCAACTAATATAATAATCCTCCTATTTAGACAATATGAAGCAATATTTTTCTGTTAAGATTTCTTTTCTTACATCATCATGAACTTTAATAAGAGTAAGTTTGAGGTGACTCTTCCTGAGCTCCTCAATATGTTGAGGGAGGCTAAGAGTACCCATCAAGAAAGAGAAGCCAATTCTCTATATTGGTGAGACCAAGAAGAAAATGAAGGCTAATAAGACCCGTAAGAAGGGCAAGGGCAAAGAAAGACCGAGAAAGGTAAAGGTTGCCAAGAAAGACTCTACAAAAGATAAAGGATAGTGCTTCTACTGTAGCAAAGATGGGCAATGAAAGAGGAACTACAATGATTACCTTGTAGAAAAGGTGAAGCAGAAGCTTTAAGAAGCTTCAGGTACATTCATGATCAGTCTCCATTTGTCATATTTTTATGATAACACATGAGTATTGGATTTCGAGAGTACTTATCATATCTGTGATTTGTTGTAGATTCTGGCAAGAGGTGAGATAGACTTCAAGATGGGCAATGGAGCAAGAGTTATTGTAGTTGCTGTTAGCAAGGTCCCCCGATATCTGCATAGTGGAGCTACCATTGTATTGGATGCATCCTACCATTGCATATAGTGAATATAAATTAGTTTTTTCGAATAATAGTTGTTCATTAATTTTGGATGATAAAATCATTACAAGAGGGACCTTGATTAATGACTTATACGTGTTAGACACTTCTCCACATATCATGAATGTAAACATGTCTAAAAGGAAACGAGATGACGTGAATGAGGCATACCTGTGGCATTATAGGCTAGGTCATATCCATGAGGGAAGAATTCAAAAGTTGTTGAAAAATGATACTTAGATCCATTTGACTATTATGCAACTTGTGAACCTTGCCTTCGTGGAAAGTTAACCAACTCTTTTTTTAGTAGAGCTAGAGAGAGAGAGAGCTACTAAGTTATTAAAACTCATACATAGTGATGTATGTGATCCTATGTCGTCTCAGCTATAGGTGGTTACTTATACATCATTACATTCACTAACGATTTCTCTAGGTATGGATAGGTGTACTTATTGAAGTATATATCTTTCTATCATCTCAAGGACTATAAGGTTTTTGTTGCTAAGAGAGTTATGTTCCTTGAGAAGAAACACATTCTTAGTGGGAATAGTGGGAGTGAGATAGAGTTGAGCAAGGTTGGAGATCCTAGCTCAAGCATCATTCTAGAGTCAGGGTCTGCTCAGATACTTATCACACAAGTTCCAACTTTACATAGGTCTAGCAGAGTATCTCACCCTCCTGAAAAATATGTGGACATATCAGCGGAGAGGAGACTTAAGATGTTAATCCTTAGACCTACGAGAAGACTATTATGAGTATAGGCTCCAGAAAGTGGTAAGAAATCATGAATTTTGAGATGCATTCTATGTACTCAAATAAGGTTTGGAACCTTATGGACGCACCTGAGGGTATCATACCCATCGGTTGGGCTTTTGGCTATTGCAACACACTATGATTATGAGATTTGGCAGATAGATATGAAAACTGCTGGGAAACCAAGTGGGATCATCACATGCGCTGCGAAAGATCAAACCAAAACCGGTTTCCCATGTAGATCAAAATCATCGAGCAAAGATTGGTGCACGAAAAATCACAAAACCAAAAATCGCATCGTGTGAGAGATTATTTACTTAGGAAGATCATATATCTCTGAATTTCCAAATACGAATGAAGAGGATGAAGGAGGTCAATCGCCCTCCTCTCTAGCAGTATCCATATAATGGATCGCTATAGCGATGCTACTTCAATCACAGCCAAGTTCTCACAACTCTTGTGTAGAGGATGAGGGAGGGAGGAGAATAGGCGGGGATGGCCAAAAGTACAACCTATCACATAAGAGCCGCCCTTGCCTCCTATTTATTCAGAGCCACCAAAACCCTATAGATCCGGCCTTAGTAGGTATTGGATCTCCATCCAATTACCCACTAACCTTGGATTATTGGATCTCTATCCAATAATCTCCTTTGGCCTCTAATTGAGCCTCATACAAGGTGTCCATCAATGTCAGGTCTCATTAATAAGAACAGGGGATAATTGGATAACTTAAATCAAATCCTCTATTCGTTGAAGTATCCACCATATATATGTAATACTCTAGGCCCAATATCGAGCTGTCTATGAGTCTTACCTATCAGAACTCCTTTTGACTCAGTGAATTATTATATCATAATAATTCACTTTACTCATCGACTTTAAATATACTAGGCTACTGTGGCATAGTCCCCAGATGGTACAAGGGATCTTATCTATTGGACATGTTTGTCCTTAATTATCATGTATCTATAATCCATCATCTATCTAATATCTCAAAGATCGTATATCATGCATAGTACTATCAGACCACATACAAAATCCATCGAAGTCTCGCTCTAAATAGATTCTCTCGGAGAACTCCTTATCTTTTAATCTGACTAACCTGATCAAGGATTTATTTGAGTGAGAGTATACGGGATATTCCTCTCATGATACCAAGAGTGCATGATCCTTTATTGACACTCAATAGCCTTCGTAAGATTGGCTACTAATCATGATAACCAACTATACCATATCGATAACTTTCCAAACCTGTAAGTCTGGCATCAAAGAAATAAGTACTCAAATAATGCATCCTTAGTGTCTCAAGGCTAAGGATCAGATACACAACTGAGACTACAAAATTATTGTCTGATGTTAGGTATCATTAACCATACAATATTTCATAAGCAGATCAATCAATGAACTCATTCCTCAATGAGCACTTGTACTATATCCTTAGTGTCTTCACACAAGTGGTTATGAGACTAGTTGCCTCCATCAAATGGATGGGCATATAGCACACCGGTCTTTCGGGTTATCTCAATGTCGCTCTCAAGTAACCTATGATCGGGATTATTTATGATTTATGTTTAAAGGTGAATCGATCTCATTATCGTGATCTCGTCATGATCTGATTCCCATTGCACAGTTCAAGGACATCACAATATATGCATTCGATAGATAAAATAATGTGAGAATATGCCAATAATAATAATGATGCAGAAAGATCATACAGCATGTCACACGTGTCATCACTCATATGATTGACTTGTAGGGCATCTGTAACTAGCAAAAACTATATTTCTCAATGGCAACATCGAGGAGGAGGTATATATGATACAAATAGAGGGATTCATATCCAGGGAGAGTGTAGATAAAGTGTGTAGGTTGCTCAGGGTCCATCTATAGATTGAAGCAAGCTTCCTGAAGTTGGAACATAAGATTTGATAAAATAATCATATCTTATGACTTCATTAAGAATGAAGATGAGCCTTGTGTGTATAAGAAGGTAAGTGGGAACGCTATCACCTTCTTGGTGTTGTATGTGAATTACATCGTAATCATTAGGAATGATGTTGGAATGCTCTCTACAATTAAGGCTTGTTATCTAGAATCTTTTCGATGAAGGACTTAGGTGAAGCATCCTATATTTAGGGATTCGAATCTATAGTGATAGATCCAAAAGGATGCTTGGCTTATCCCAGTCTAAGTACATAGACTCCATTGTCAAAAGGTTTAGCAAGGAGAATTCCAAGAGAGGTCTCATACTGATGAGATATGGAATATCAGTTTCTAGAAGTATGTCCCCAAAGACTCTTGAAGAAAGGGTAGACATCGATAGGATATCCTATGCCTCAGCAATAAGATCTATCATGTATGTTATACTATATACCAGGCCTGATATAGCGCATGCTCTGAGTGTCACGAGTAGGTAACAAGAAAATCCAGGTTTGAACACTGAAAGGCAATAAAGAGTATCCTTAAGTACTTGAGAAGAACTAAGGATCTTTTACTGGTATATGAAGGAGGTAGCCTCTAGGTTGAGGGTTACACAGACCCGAGTTTTCAATCTGACAATGATGATAGTAAGTCGAACTCAAGGTATATCTTCACCTTGAATGGAGGAGCAGTAAGCTAGAAGAGTTCCAAACAATATACTATTACTAACTCGACCATAGAGGCAAAATACATAACTGCAGTAGAAGTAGCAAATGAAGGGGTATAGATGAAGAAGTTCATCAGAAATTTGAGAGTCATACTAAGCAGAGTAGAGTCGATTCCCATATACTATAACAATAAACGAGTAATAGGGAACCGAGGTCTCAAACAGAATTATTCTAAGGAAGTTCTAACTTATTAGAGAGATCATGGCCCATAAAGATATAGCAATAGAAAGAGTTCTATCCGAAGATAATATCGTATATCCACTGACAAAACTGTTGGCTCAAATTGTATTTAAACATCACAAGAGTCTGATAGGGATCAGACACATAGGTGATTAGCTTTAGGTCAAGTAGGAGATTGCTAATTACAAGTGCCCTGCAAGCCAATCACGTGAGTGATGGCACGTGTGACACGCTGCATAGTCTTTTTACATTATTATTTACATATTCTCACATTATATTGTCTGTTGAATATATATATATATTATGATGTCTTTAGTTCTGTGTAATAAGAATCAGATCTTAATGAGATCATGATAATGAGACCAATTCGCTATTAAAAATAGATCATAAACAATCTCGATCACGGGTTACTCGAGAGGGATATCGAGATAACCAAATAGACCGGTGTAATATATACCCATCCATTTGATAGAGACAACTGTGGCTAATCTCATAGCTACTTATGTAGGGATACTAAAGATATAGTATAAGTGCTCATTGGAGAATGAGTTCACTAATTGATCGGCTCATGGAATATTGTATGGTTAATAATACCTAATTGTCACGAACGGCTGTCGCTCAACCATAACTTCTTCGCTCAACGAACCGTTCATGATTTTTCTTATTTGTACATATGTTTGGCAGCTTGTTTTGCCTTGAGTTTATGTGTTTTTACCTAAGAAATGTGAGCAAAAGTAGTGTAGAAGGCTACAGAATGATCACTCATTGTGCGGAGCCAAAATAACCCAAAACAGTCCCATTTTTAGGTCTTTTTGGTGTGCTGCGATGACCACTCTGAGCGATGCAAAATGTTAGCCATTTCAACACCTTGGAACCCCCCGGGTGACACCGAGCTGGATGGGGTTTCGGGTATATGTCGGGCGTAGGCTTTCATCAACAATTGAACTTGTCTTGTGTCCGATACCTTGGCAACTGTCATTTGTGGACTTACGACCGTTCTTACAACCCTCTAAAGTTTTGTTTTGCTCTCTTTCTCCCCTCTCTCTATTGCACTCAAGGTGTTCGACGAATTGCTTGTATAGCTTTCCGCTTTGTGAGACATCGGGACTTGTCCGTTGCTCGTTTCTAAGCTAATCAACTTCTTCTTTGCAGGTCCTACGGGACCGCACGAGGTTGTAAGTGGGCTGACCCTTTGTGGATAGATAATGCTTTGGGCATTTCATGACTTAAACAATCTCAGCTAAGTCTGGAATAGTGGGTAAGGTTGCTTCATGACTTAGGCAATTTCAGCTAAGTCTTCGAGAGTGCCGCTAGGGTGCCGCATGGCTTAGGCAAATTCAACTAAGTCTGTGATAATGTGGTATCAGAGCAGGCAAGTAATTTAAATGAACAGCGAAGAAGATTCGTAATCTTACCATGGTGAAACATCATGGTGAATCGAGCAAGATGGGGCAAGCTGGAACCTTACTCCAAACAACCACTTGCGGGCTCTAAGTGCAAACTTGCTCACAAACTGTGGGAGGCGCTCATGAGGAGTGCGGTAGTGAACAAGATGAGTGTGAAGTTGGGTATTCTCCATGAGTGGAGGAGGCACCATCTGGAGTGCCAACCGGGAAAAAGAGCTACAAGGAGAGACTTACTACGACGGAAACCCACCTTGATGTTCTTGAAGAGAGCTTGGAGAAACTCTACCAAGGCCAACGACGGCTCCTTGGGGTAGAGAGCTCGCAAGATGAAGCTGAATCTTAGATCGAGATAGTTGAATCCTTGATTGATCAACTGACAGAGGACACCAAAGATTCCGTACGACATCTACATGAAGTTGTGGCGGAACTCACAGCTAAGGTGATGGTGTTAACAAGGACTCTTGATGCAGGAGGGAACAATACCCCGCTGCACCATCACAAAACTTCAAGGCACCGACGCTGCACTACTATGGGGGTGCTAGGGATGCCAAGGAGCTTGAAAATTTTATGCTCGATATGGAACAGTATTTTCGTGCTACAATGCTCGATTCTGAAGAGACCAAAGTTGCTATAGCAATAATGTATCTGAATGGGGATGCAAAACTTTGGTGGTGAACTCATTGGGAAGAGATCCAGTAAGGTCGATGTTGAGTGGATACATGGGGAGACTTGAAGCGAGAGTTGAGAACTAAGTTCTTACCCGAGAACACAGAGTTTATCGCAAGAAGGAAACTGAGACAACTCCGCTAAAGTACTACAATCCGAGACTATGTGAAATAATTTTCAGCACTGATGTTGGATATACAGGACATGTCTGAAAAAGATAAGCTATTCAGCTTCCTCGATGGCTTGAAGCCATGGGCACAACAAGAACTACATCGGAGGAATGTCACTAACGTAGTCGGGGCAATTGCAGCCGCAGAAAGGCTAACTGACTTTGTTTCTTCAGAGGATTCGAGAAAGAAGAAACAATCTTTGGGAAATCACCTAATTAAATACTCTCGAGCGAAGGAATCTGGGGGAAAACAAAAGAAGAAGAATTTCCAAAAGGGACCGAGTAAAGTCCCAAAGTCTAGTGGATATTTTTTGTGTGGAGGACCGCACATTGTGAAGGAGTGCCCACAAAAGCAAGCACTCAATGCTCTAACTGCATTGATACAGCCCTGTAAGTCAGACAAGAGCAAAGTTGTTGCCCTTAGTTTGAGCAGTTCTGAATCCAGTAGCGACAGTGAGGCATCGCAAGGACCTAGGTGGGAGCAATGCGTTTGTTGAATACATTGCAGGGTCAAGTGGGGGAGAATATAAAGGCAAAGCCACCGAAGGCAGGAAGCAGCGAGTTGATATATGTGGATATCAAGCTTAATGACCATACAACCTGTTGAATGGTGGACACGGGTGCTACCCATAATTTTATTATCGATCGTGAAGCTAAGCGACTTGGATTAATCTTGGAAAAGAGCCAAAGTCGTATGAAGGTTGTGAATTTGGAGGCCAAGTGGATCTTCGGACGAGCAAAGGGGGTCCCCATCAAGATCAGAATATGGAGCGAGACCAAAACTTGATGATGGTGCCATTGGATGACTTCCAAGTGATTCTCGAAATGGAGTTTATGCATGTGATGAAGTTAGTGCTAATGTCATTCCTGAACTTCCGATGTCTAATGGGAGGTGATGATCCCTGCGTGGTTCTAGTTTCTCGAGGAGGAACCAAGGACCCACAACAAATATCAACCTTTGTAGCTGCTATGAAGCTAGAGACACTTGATGAGGAGGCCATTCAAGAACCTGTTGTTGTGGCGAACATCCTAAAGGAGTTCTCAGATATGATGCCAACGGAGTGGCCGAGAACTCTACCACCACGTAGAGGCGTGGATCATCGGATTGAACTGGAGCTGGGAGCTAAGCCTCCAGTAAGACCATCATACCGTATGGCCCCTCCAGAGTTGGCAGAACTGAGGAAGCATTTAGACGAACTGCTAAGCGGTGGTCTTATCCGCAGTTCAAAAGTACCTTTCGGAGCTCCAGTCCTCTTTCAGAAGAAACAAGATGGGAGCCTCCGATTATGCATTGATTATCGAGCCCTCAACATGATAACGGTGAAGAACAAGTACCCTATCCCGCTCATTGCGGACTTGTTCGATCAATTGGGCAAGACAAAGTACCCTATCCCCTTCGATCGGGGTATTGGCAGTGCGTATTGCAAAAGGTGATGAGGCGAAGACTACTTGTGTGACTAGGTATGGAGCATTCAAGTTCTTGGTGATGCCTTTTGGCTTAACCAATGCTCCGGTCACATTCTGCACTCTAATGAACCAACTGTTCAAGGGGTATTTGGACAAGTTTGTGGTCATCTATGATATCGTCGTCTATAGCTAAACACTTGAGGAGCATGTTAAGCACCTCCAAATAATTTTTAAAATTCTTAGGGAGAACACCTTGTTCGTGAAGAGGGAAAAGTGCTACTTTGCCCAAATGGAGATTTTATTCCTAGGGCATCAAATCGGCAATAGTTCCATCCGAATGGACAAGTCTAAGGTGCAAGCTGTGGCGGACTGACAAACACTAAAGAAGGTACCAGAGTTGAGATCCTTCCTTAGGTTCGTCAACTATTATTAGCGCTTCATAACTGGATATTCAAAGCGCGCAGCTTCGTTGACGGAGTTGCTAAAGAAGGAGCAGTCCTAGAGATGGTCAGACAAATATGAGGCGACATTTTAAGACCTAAAGACTGCTATACTAGAGGAACATGTACTCAGATTACCAGACTATAGAAAGTCTTTTGAACTCCATATAGATGCTTCTGACTTTGTTATTAGGAGAGTTCTTATGCAGGAGGGTCATCTAGTGGCCTGCGAGAGTTACAAGCTCAACGAGACCGCGACGATACCCTGTGCATGAGAAGGAGATGACAGCGGTGATCCACTATCTATGAGTGTAGCGACGCTATCTTCTGGGAGCACCTTTCATGCTAAGAACAGATAATGTCGTATTGAGTTACTTCCAAACTCAAAAGAAACTCTCCCTCAAGCAAGCACGATGGCAGGACTTCTTGACTGAGTTCAACATAGTAATGGAGTATAAACCTGAAAAAGCAAATGTCGTGGCTGATGCATTGAGTTGTAAAGTGGAGCTAGTAAATGCTATACAGTTGGAGGGCAAGTAAGTCAGTTGTACTTCAACTTCCTTTCCAGGATCAGGGATGGACTGTACCCAGATTCTCAGGTAGTAACTCTGATGAAACTCATCAAAGAGGGCAAGGCACGACAATTTTGGGTCCAGGAGGGACTCATCTACACCAAGGGGAATAGAGTTTATATTCCGCGAGCGGATAACTTGAGGCGTGAACTCCTGAAGAGTGTCACGATTCCCTTTGAGCTGGACATCCGGATATCCATCGAACAATGGCTCTCATGGAGAGGGTCTTCTATTGGCCGAAAATGGGGACAGATGTGGAGGAATATGTTCGAACATGCCTTACTTGCCAACAAGACAAGGTAGAGCAGCAGAAGCCATTGGGACTTTTGGAGCCGCTGCCTATACCAAAGAGGCCATGGGAGAGTATTTCTTTGGACTTCATATCAAGCTTGCCCACGGTAGGGAGACTTGGATCGATACTCGTGGTAGTTGATCGGTTTTCGAAGTATGCAATATTCATTGCTGCACCCCTACATTGCTCAACGGAGGAGGTGGCTAAGTTGATAATGAAGAATGTGGTGAAGTATTGGGGAGTCCCACACAACATCATTAGTGATCGAGATTCTCGGTTCCTGGGACGATTATGGACCGAGTTGTTCAAGTTGTTGGGATCTAAATTATACTTCTCTACAAGCCTCCATCCCCAAATGGATGGCCAAATAGAAAGAATCAACTCGCCCTTAGAGCAATATCTCTAGCACTACATGAGTGCCAACCAACGAGATTGGGTGAAGTTATTGGACACAGCCCAATTCTCCTACAACTTGCAACGGAGCTCTGCATCCAACAAGAGCCCCTTCAAGATTATTACGGGACAATAGTCATCAACTCCTCATACCTTGGTTATTGGTTATATAGGGAGTAGCCCATCAGCCTATCACTTCGCAAAGGAATGGCATCGCAATGTAGATATTGCGCGGGCTTACTTGGAAAGGGCGATCGAAAAGATGAAGAAGTGGGCAGGGAAGGTGACCACAAGAGTTTAAAGTTGGTGACATTGTGTTGATGAAGCTCCAACCAGTATCACTCCAGTTCTTTAGGCACAAAGTGCACAAAGGATTGATATACAAATATGAAGGGTTTTTCCCAATCATCAGCAGGGTAGGCAATGTCTCATACAAGTTGCAACTGCCAGCATGGTTCAGAATTCATAACGTCTTCCATACGAGCAACATGAAAGCCTACCACTCAGATCCACAAGATGATTCTCGAAATGTTCCAACTTGACTATCCCCTACCAAAGCCTCTTACGAGAAGCAAGTTGAAACTATTCTAGCGTATCGCAAGACAAAGCTACCCAACGGAGCGCAACAAAATGAGTACTTGGTGAAGTGGCAAAAGCTTCCTCGAACAAAAGCCAGTTGGGAAGCAGAAGATGCCCTATAACATGAAGAAGCCCGAGTCGAAGCCTACCAATAAGCATCGATGAGGGCGTCGATAGTTTAAGCGGGGGAGAATGTCACGAACGGTTGTCGCTCAACCGCAACTTCTTCGCTCAGCAAACCATTCATGGCTTTTTCTTGTTTGTACAGATGTTTGGCAACTTGTTTTGCCTTGAGTTTATATGTTTTTACCTAAGAAAATGTGAGCGCAAGTAGTGTAGGAGGCTACAAAATGATCGCTTGCTGTGTGGAGCCAAAACAGCCCCGTTTTTGGGGTTTTTTTTTATGTGCTGCGGTAACCACTCTGAGCGGTGCAAAATATTAGCCATTTTAGCACCTTGGAACCCCCCCCCCTGGGTGGCACCGGGCTGGATGGGGTTTCGGGTATATGCCGGGCATAGGCTTTCATCAACAATTGAACTTATCTTGCGTCCGATACCTTGGGAACCGTCGTTTGTGGACTTGTGATCGTTCTTACAACCCTCTAAAGTCTTGTTTCGCTCTTTCTCTCCTCTCTCTGCTGCACTCAAGGTGTTCGACGAATTGCTTGTATAGCTTCTTACTTTACGAAACGTCAGGACTTGTCTGTAGCTCGTTTCTAAGCTAATCAACTTCTTCTTTGCAAGTCCTACGGGACCACACGAGGTTGCAAGTAGGCTGACCCTTTGCAAATAGATAACACTTTGGGCATTAATGACTTAGGCAATCCCAACTAAGTCCGGAATAGTGGGCAAGGTTGCTTCACGACTTAGGCAATTTATGCTAAGTCTTCAAGAGTGCCGCTAGGGTGTCACACGGCTTAGGTAAATTCAACTAAGTTGCTTCATAACTTTTTGAGATATGACTATATATATCTACTCCAAGTAAGATGTCAGGCTATTGACACCTTTAGGTATATATAAATGAAGTTATAAAATAATTAGATTGAAAAACTAAAATTATTAGATCTGATAGGGGATGATAAATTTTATAGTTATGATGAACTCAATCATAACATTAGGTTTTAGCTAGATTCCTGAAAAAGAAAGATATTTTTATTTAGTATGATTTACCAGATATGTCACAACAAAATAAGATTACTAAAAGGTAAAATTATACTCTTATGGATATAGTTAGGAGTATGATAAATTATTCTTTTATACCCAAATCAAATAAGAGGAGAAGATTTGAGAGCAACTATATATATCTCAAATAAGGTTCCTATTTAGTCAATTATATCAACTTCTTTTAAGTTATGGACTAGTAGGAAACACAATTTAAGTTATTTATATATTTGAAATTATCTTGTAGAGATAAGGGTCTTCAATTCATATGAAAATAAATTAGATTCAAAGACTATTTTAAATATTTTATTATTTATCTAGAAAAATTAAAAGGGATAGATTTTATTGCCTAATCATAATATAAAGATAATTGAATCTGATAATTCAAGATTCCAAGAAACATAGCAAATCAATGGGAATGAAAATCTCAAATTTTAATCTTAATATTAAGAAAGTATAAGTTGATATTATTTTATCATTTCTGAGGGGTTATTTTTTCTAAAATCACTAAAAAATTTGATGAGTGAATAACAAAATAAGATTTATGAACTATCACATGATATTAATATCATTGTTGATGAACTTATAGAATAATTATAAATAATAGTTTTAAGAATATCTCAAGGGAAAGAAAACTTGTTATTTTTGTTGATTATGCCTTATATCTACAAGAATTAGATTATGATATAAGAATAAAAAGAATCCCTTATTATTTTTATAATTTATGAAAAATAGTGATTTTGAGGAATGATACGATGTAACAAAAAAAGAGTTAAAATTAATGGATCAATATAGTGTTTGAGAACTCATTAAATTACCCAATAGCTATAAAAAATGTTATATAAAGATGACTAAAAGGCAATATCTATAATGACAAGATTTGTGGCTAATGGTTTTACTCATAAAGAATGTATTAACCATAACGGATGTGAAAATAACTTTTCAGAATGAAGATTTAGATTTATATATATTAACATAAATGATTTGTAGAAAAAATATAAAATTTGGTATATAAATTTAGAAAATCTTATGACTCTAAACAAGTCTCCAAAGAATGATATATAGAACTTTTTGATACTATTATTTTATTAAAATTTAAAAATATAATTAATTGATATTTATTTCTAAAGATCAACGAAAACAAAATTATTATATTGGTCTATATATAAATAATATTTGCTTGCCAGTAACGATCTTAGTTTATTGTACGAAATTAAGATATTTTTCACCAAGAATTTTAAGATGGTTGATATAAATGAGGCATCATGTATTATTAGTATTGAGATATTCAGGGATATATTTTAAGGATTACTAGGATTATCTCAAAAAGGATAATAGATTAACTTTTAGAGAGATTTAGTACACAACTTTGTTTAGCAAATGAAAAAAGTAAAAAATTTCAATCAAGACAAGTTTTTTTAAAATGACTAAGAAAAGAATCAGATAAAAAAAATTATTCCTTATATATACATAGTTGGCAGTCTATTATACCAAATCATATATCAATTTTATAGTTAAAATACTAGGATATATTAGAATTACTTAGATATCTAGAAGGGACAAAAGATTATATACTCATAAATTAGATCATCTTGAAATGATGATATTTTTTAGATTTTGATTTTGTAAATTACTTTGATAATAGGAAGTCCACTTTTTGTTTTATATTTATATTAGTTGGAGGGGCAATTTATATAGAAGAATATAAAGTAATGTATTATTATATTATTATTAATAAAATATGATTTTATGGCATATTTTAAGGCCACAAATTAAGCTTTATGGTTATGAAATTTTATCTCAGGACTTGACATGGTCATACTTAATTGTCAATTCGCTAAAGAAATTTTATGACATATTGTAGTAGTTTTCTTCTCTAATAATGACAAGTACTCTAGTAGTTCTATATATTATAGTATAAAATACTTGATAGTTCAAGAAAAAGAGTTTAGAAATAATTAATATCAATTAAGAACTTGAGTTACACTTTATTGATTAATGATCCATTCTTATAGGACTTAAAGCCTAAAGAGTTTAAAAGAACATATTCTTATGATTGAGTTTGTGAGCAACCCATAAATATATAGTGATACATGTTTGAGTGAACAATATAATTAATATTTTTATTTATGTACTTAAAAGTTATCTATTTTTGTTATCTTGTTCATATTTATGTATGTACATATTATGGTTGAATGTATATAATAGGATTATCTTAACAAGGAGGGTCATTGTAGACTACATTATGAAAGACTAATAATGTTATGATACATAAAAGAGAGTATAACATTGATGACATACAAATGCTATAACTCGCATTGGTAGTTGGACTTAATATAGTATTATTATGCTTATTAGATATATTGGCTAATTTTAAAATTCATGACCATGTATAAAATACTTTTTAAATTATTTTTAGAATTCAATAGGTAAAATATTCTCAAATAAAATTTTATTTTATTATTTTAATTTTAAGTTTCTTTTATATTTTACCAATTAATGATCAATTGAAAAAATATTAGATTATGTGACCCTATCTAATTAGGTAAGATATATTACAGATCTAATTGAATCTTGATGATAGTTATTATTAGTCAATAGAAAGAAAATTCAATTATGATACGATTTCTTAGGAGATAACTTTGATGAGAGCGACGCCCCTAATTACTTATCCTAGACTCGCTATTATTGTTTATAAATAGATACAATCTCCTAGGGACTCAATGTGGATACGTGCTATTATTGAGAGATTATATATCTTCTTTCATCTCTCATTTATCCTTAATTCCTCGCTTATAGTGATCCTGGGAAAGTTAGGAAGAGAGGAGAAGGTGAGTCTAACTTTTCTTACAAATAAGTATCATTATAGCATTTATATATGAAGATGGTGTACTTGTAAATCAAATAAAGACTTTCTAACTGGTATATATCAGTATTCATTGTATATATGATCTATCGCTATTTGATTTTAATTTTTTATTTTAAAATTTTTTCGAATAACAATAGCATATTTTAGATTTTATGTTTATAGGAGGAAGAGCCAAGCAAATGAGAGACAAAAACATGAATAAAAGAGTACACGAAGAAAGAGATGGAGGAAGGAGATAAAGTAGAGGAGGTTGAAGTAGCGAAGGATGAGAGGAAAGGAGGAAAGTTAGGCTCTAAGTTTAGAATTTTGAACCAAATTAAATTGGACTGGTTCAACAAAAAAAAAAATCAAACTATGAATCTTATCTTAGTTTTAATGTCATTTAACATAAAGTGTGAGGTCATTTCCATCCAAATGATAGTTGAGAATATTTACTATTCCTATGATATCAACCGTCTCTAGCATGATGGTTAAATTTTGATATTTTAACTTGTTAATTTAAGTTAGTGAAAATACAATGATTTGACAAAAAAATGATATATGTGTTGGACTTGATGATAAAATCAATTGATGAAATTATGATCTAACCCTTATGTTGAAGAAAGTGATGCAGGACTAACTACGATTGTAAAACGGCAATAGCAATTAAAGAAGAATTGAACGTTGGGCCAGAGTCAAAGTTCAGGCATTGAGCCAGAAGAATCGGGGGTACGTCAAAGATTCAAACAAAGCAGGGGGAGCTAGCCAAAAGTTTATCGGGAGTTTGCCAAGAGTTCACCGATAGGTTGTCGGGAGCTCGTCGGGAGTTCACCGTGAGTTTGTCGAGTGTTCGCCGACAGGCTATCAGGAGCTCGTCAGGAGTTTGCCGAAAGTTTGCCAAGAGTTCATCGGAAGGTTATCGAGAGCTTGCTGAGAATTCATCTGGAGCTCATCGGGAGTTTGCCGAAATCAAAAATTCAATTGACGTGTCGTACAATGAAAATTGCTTGCTTGTAATTATTTTAGTCTTAATTATCATAGTTAGGTTTTAAAGGTTGATTTGAGCTCATTAGATAGCTCATTTCGTTGGCCTAGAAGGAGGTACAGCTTGGTCAAAATAAGGTACACCTCAGTTACGAAAAGGATTGATAAGTATTATTTTTGGGTAACCAAGGCGGTGGTACCATCGGCTGTCAGTGGTAGTATCACTAGTGCCCAAAATATTGGGCTTTATTTGATAGTGGTACCACTGGTGTCGGTGGTGGTACTACCATACCCCAAAATTTTGATGTGTTTAATTTTTTGGCTCCAATTTCTAAAGCCAATTGGGACCTATAAATACCTTAAGTATTCTTGCTTAGGATAGCAAGAAAGAAAGGGAAAAAACTTGTAGAAATTCTAATGAATTTGTGAGAGTTCCTCTCCTCTTATTCAAGAGTGGTTTAAGGGAGGGCTGAAAAAGAGTTGTAAGGGTTGTCTCCTAAGCCTGAGAAAAGGAGAGTTGTAAGGGTTATCTCTTAAGCCTAAGAAAAGGAGAAAAGAGTTGTAAGGTGTTAAATCTCAGATTTTGATGATGAAATCAATTGATGGGTTTTATAATCTAACTTGTGTATTAAAGAAAGTGATGCAAGATTAAGTGCAATGGTAAAAGGGCATTAGAATCAGATGTTATGCCGGAGGTCGACCGAGGTTCGGACGACGTTGTCGAGAGGTCACCGAGAACTCACCAGAAGTTTACCGGAAAGTTCATCGGGAGTTCGCTGACAGGTTGTCGGGAGCTCGCCGAAAGAATGATGGAAGTTCATTGAGAGTTCACTGAAGGAAATCAGGAGCTCACCGAGGGTTCATCGGAAGGATGCCGGGAGTTCATCGAAGAGACAATCGGACAACGAAGATTATACGTTGAGTGTCGTAGTTAGCATCATAATACGAGTTAGTTTTATTAACTCAATTAAGAGGCCATTAGGCCTTAATTAGAATTGATTTGGACTTATTATAAAAGTCATTTCAGTAACCCGAGACACGATCTTCGAAGACATGATTTCCAAGATGACATAATCTTCAAAGACGTGTCAAGCGATTGACCCGCCCAAACTGGGTAGTTGACCCACCCAGAGACAGTCTCCCAGATTATGTCAGGCGACTGAACTGCCTAAACACAGTCTCCCAACCTATGTCAGGCAGTTGGACCCCCCAGAACATAACCTTTGAGACTAGCACCTCGAGAACACTTAAAATTTTATTTTTGGCTCCAGTTTTGAAGCCATTTGGAGCCTATAAATACCCCACCCATTCTTGCTAGAGAAAAGCAAGCAATTAAGAGCAAAAACCTTGTGAAAACACTGTTGCAATTGAGAGCTTCTGCTTATTTCACTTTTAGTTTTTGTTTAAGGGAGAGCTTAGAGACTTGTAAAGGTTATCTCCTAAACCTATAAAAGGAGAATAGAGTTGTAAGAGAGTAGTTGATCTTCACCCATTAAAGGAAGATCAATAGTGGAAGCCGGTGACCTCAACGGATGAGGAATCGGGAGTGGATGTAGGTCACGAGACTGAACCACTATAAAATCAGTTTGCTTCCTCTTCTTTGCTCTTTATCTTCATTGCTTTGTTATTTAACTATCTACTATCTTTGCTTGCACTATTACAAACATATCTACACTTAAACGTATTTTTGATATGGTTTTTATTGAGTGAATATTTAAATTGACGTAAATTTTTTTCATAAGCACAAAATCAAACCACCCCCCCCCCCCCCTCTCTTAGTGTTGTTTTGATCCTAATAATTTATATCAAAGCCATGTTTATCTCTATTTGGCTTAAAATCCAAGAGAGATGGCTTTTGTTGGCAATCAAGAGAGACTTTCAATCACTCATCCTCTCATGTTCAATGGGACGGATTATACATATTGGTAAACTCGAATGAGAATTTTTCTACTTTCTATGGATTTTGAATTATGACATATTATTGAAAGTGGTTTTGAAAAGTCTTCTAAACCGATGAATGAATGGAATGATTCGGAAAAGAAGACTTTCTCTTTGAATGCTAAAGCGATGAATGATTTAGTTTGTGCTCATGATAAAATAAATTTAATTAGATTTTTATATGTGAAACTACGTACGAGATTTGGCACACACTCGAAGTCACACATGAAGGCACTAGTTGAGTCAAAGAGTCAAACACATGAAGGCACACACCTTGTGAAAATGATGTTCTAATTGAGAGCTTCTCCTCATTACAAGTCTCTAGCTTAGAGACTTGTAAAGGTTATCTCCTAAACTTGTAAAAGGAGAATAGAGTTGTAAGATGGTACTTGATCTTCACCCATTGAAGGAATATTAATAGTAGAAGCTGATGACCTCAACGAAGGAGGAATTGGGAGTGGACGTAGGTCACGAGACTGAACCACTATAAAATCAGTTTGCTTCCTCTTCTTTGCTTTTTATCTTCATTGCTTTGTTATTTAACTATCTACTATCTTTGCTTGCACTATTACAAACATCTCTACGCTTAAAGGTATTTTCGATATAATTTTTATTGAGTAAATATTTAAATCGATGTAAATATTTTTCATAAGCACTAATTCACCAACCCCAACCACCCCCACCCCCCCACCCTCTGTTAGTGCTGCTTTGATCCTAACATAATGGGTGTTTGATCTTTGCTCATTGAAAAAGATCAGGAGTGGAAGCTGGTGAACTTGAGTGAAGAGGAATCGAGAGTGGACGTAGGTCAAGTAGATCGAACCACTATAAAATCTAGTGTGCATCTCTTATTTGTCTTTCCTTTACTATTTGATTTACTTTAACTAGTTTCAATTCAAAGCACTTACGATATCGATCTTCTTCGAATGAAATATTTTTCAAACTGAAGTTTTTCACTCAACACTAATTCACACCCCCCTGGTGCCAACTCGATCCTAATAGAACGATGACATGAATAATAAACCTTAGATGACTGAAGTTAAAATAGGTTTATACTCCAATATCATACTATTATATCCAAATAAATCTTTTACTATTATTGAAAGCATAGTATAAGATAAAAAACCAAAAGAAACATTAATTTTCCTTAATAAAAAATTATTTAATATTATCATAGAAATAATATGACTAACATGTTAGCCGTATCTTGATACCTCATCTCCACCTAACTAAAGTCATCGCCACCTCAACTCTGTTAAATCTCGGATTTGATGATGAAATTAATTGATGAGTTATTGATCTAATATGTGTTGTTAGAATTGATTGATGCAGGGTTGAGAGAATATGACAATCATAGGTTTGGCTAAATTCAAGTCCATGCATTGGGCCGGGGTTTGGACGATGCGGTTGGAAACTCACCAGGAGTGCATTGAGAGCTTGTCGAGGGTATCGGGAGTTTGTTAGGATGGCACAAGGAAGTTAGCTAAAAGAAGACCAAGCTTCGCCGAAAGATTGTCAGGGGTAGTCGAAAGGCTTATCGAGAGTTGGGAAGGTCTTGAAGTGGATGTGTTGACTATTATGATTGTCATTAATTAAGTCATAGTTAGCATCATATAGGTTTAACCACAACGGTAAAAAGAAGTTACAGATCAGACATGGACCCAGGATCAAGCTTAGGCATCGGGCTAAGGATTAGACGATGCGGTAGGAGCTCGTTGGGAGTTCGCTAGGAGTTCACCGAAGGGATCGGGTAGCTCACTAGGAACATGTCGGGAGATTGTCAGAGGAAGATAGTGAGACTCATCGCTTGGAATGTTAGAGGTTGTCGGATTACATTAGTAAGGTCATAAGCTTGGTGGTCATGTCTTGATTATAATCTTTAAATCATAGGTTAAGATCGAGTCCTAAATGAGTGTGATTTAGAAAGAATCCAAATTAACTCAAAGAGGCAACCGGGTCCACTAAAAGGATTTGATTGAGCTCAGGTTGAGCTCAATCAGTTGACTAAAGAGTTGGTCCATATCAGGTTCAAGCCGAAATTTGAAAAGTGGAGGGAACCACTTTTCTGAAGATTTCGACGGGTAAACTGCTAGTGAGCGACGGGTGTACCGATGTCGCCTAGGATTTCAGGCAACTATCAATGGCTGAACCACCCATAGCTAGGAATCTGGGTAATTTCAGCAGTTGACCTGCCTAGGTCGGTGGGTGAACCGCTTGTACCTGGATTTTTCGGGTGAGTTTAATTTTTAGCTCTAAGTTCTAAAGCCATTTGGGTATAAATACCCCAAGTTTTCTTACATTCTATATAACAATTTTTTGGGATTATTTCTGAGAAAATATTATGTGTGAATTGTAAGAAAAGAAAAAGGGGTAAGGGAGTGATCAAAGAGTTATAATCTTGTCTCCCTTATAAGAAAATTATATGGGTTTGGTCTTCACCTAAAGAAGATCAGTAGTGGACGCCGGTATGCCTTAAGGAGGACTCGGGAGTGGACGTAGGCCTATTAGTGTCGAACCACTATAAAACTTATGAGTTCTTTTTACCTTTCCTTGCTTACTGATTATGTAATGATGCTTCTAATAGTTACAAGTGCCTGCAAGTCAATCACGTGATCTTTTTTCTTATGATTAATATTGACATATTCTCACATTATTTGTTACATATATAATATAATATTCTTGGTTCTGTCCAATGGGAGTCGGATCGTGATGAGATCACGATAATGAGATCGATTCACCTTTAAACACAGATCCTAAATAATCTCGATCATAGGTTACTCGAGTGGAACATCAAGATTGGATGAAGATCCAATTAGCCGCTATTCTCATTAGATGAGACCCTATGTTAATAGACTCCTTGATTATGGCCCAATTAGAGGTCTAAGGAGATTATTGGATAGAGATTCAATAATGCAAGATTAGTGGGTTATTGGATGGAGATCTAATACCCACTAAGGAAGGAGCCCTAGGGTTTTGGTGGCTCTTTATAAATAGGAGGGGAGACTCATGGTTGATAGGCTACAACTTTAGCCACCACCTCCTATTCTCCTCCCTCCCTCTGCGTAAGAGTTGCGAGATCAGATTTGAGGAGTTTCGCTGCAGAGATCCATCGTGTGAATACCGCTAGAGAGGAGGACGCTTGACCTCCTTCATCTTCTCTATTCGGATCTGGAATACAGGGATATATGATCTCCCTAGATAAAATTAATCTCTCACATATCGTGGTTTTCTGGTTTTTACGGTTTTTCTTACGACCTCAATTTTTTGCACGATAATTTTATCTGCGTGGGAAACCAATTTTTATTTTGATTTTCATTGCGCATGTGATGCACCCACTGAGGTTTCCCAACAATGATATCATAGCTAAGGTTTTCATACGAAAGATTGGTTTTAAACTGCGTGTGATGAGATTGAATCACGTAGAATTGTTCTAAGCGTTCTTGCTGCATTTTCACAGCGAAGGCAACGAGGAGGAGGGGTGGCTAGCCACAGCCAGCCCTCATGCAGGGCCGGCCACCCATGGCCAGGCCATACATAGCCAAGGCCCCCTGCAAGGGGCGACTGGCTACGGTCAGGGGTAGCCCGAAAGGGAGGCCAGCATGGGGGCAGCAACCCGCAAGGGCGGTGCTTGCGGGCAGAAGCACCGCCCGTGGGCACGGCCGGCTGTGGCCAGCACGCAGGGGCGACGCCTACGGGCAAAAGCACCGCCCGCGGGCACGGTAGGCTGCGGCCAGTCCGTAGGGGCGGCAGCCGCCCGCTGGCACAACTGCTTACAGCGCGGCGCCCGCAAAGGGGGCTGACTGCAAGGCACCCGCGAGGGGTTGCCACCCGCGACCAACTCTGTCGCCAGTAGGGGCGGCAGCGCCAACCGCAGGGATGGCTGCCCCTTGGCAGGGCAGCAGCCAGCAGGCAAGGGCAGCCACCGCCTACACAGGGGCAGTGGCGGCGACGACGACGCAAAGGGGAAAAGAGGGGTTAGGGCATCCTTTCAGGAAAAGGACGATCCTACCCCTATAAATTTGGAAAATTCTGAGGACTGTCCTTGTATTCATAATTCCCATAATACCCTCAATAATTTTAGAAATTTTAAAGACTCCTCTCATCTAGAATTATGAAAATGCCCTTGATAATTCTAAAAATTTTGAGCATGTCTTGATTTCTAAAAAATAAGTAATTAAATAGTTTAATTAATTATTATATATATCTAGTAATCCTACATTTGATGTGATGTACATGTGATGTATAATATGGATGGATAATCATGAGTCATGTGTTGTGATGTGTTTAATTTTGATTATTTTATTATTATTATTATTATTATTATTATTATTATTGGGGCCTACGAGCCTATGTTTTTCTCGTTTATCGTCGGGCCTGCGTGCCTGTGATTATTTGTAATTACATAGAGAGGCACAGCGGGAGCGTGGAGATGACAGCGAGACCTACGATGTCGTGGTGGGAGATTACGATGCATGGTGATGAGATGATCCGATGGAACTAATGATGATGAGATTAACAATCACAGGGCATGAAAATGTGCCGATGCACATATAGATCCTATTGTGAGTGATTAGGCCCATTGGCTCGGGCTCAATCATATTAGGTGATGACTCATGATCATCCGGTGTGGCTTGCATATGTGATGTGTTATACACCTACTAGATATATATATATTTGCATGCGATGTAGATATATATTAAATATGTATGTGTATAACATGACATATTAGGGGACCGATACGAAACAAAAACCCCTCCTACGATAATATTAAGTTGGTAAGCATGAGGTAGTAAGATTACATGGTCTTCCATCGTTATAGGAAGAAATTGAATCACGACATAGGTTGAGTTGGTCGAGTCCCTCGAGGCTCACCTATCTACGTGATCGAGATCTTGCCTATGATGTAGAGATGTCACCGGTGACCTGAGGATATGGTATGCTTGGTCGAGTCCCTCGAGGGCATATCATCGAATCAGACTCATCTTATAACGATGATGATGACTTAACTAAACGTCATGGTTGGTCGGGTCCCTCGAGACTATGATGATTCAGAGGCCGAACATGATGGGAATCACAAGGAGTTATGATTGGCAAGAGTTGCCTATCTTTTGGGCTTAGTGTAATTGGTCGAGTCTCTCGAGGTTGCACTAAGATGCCAATTGGATCTCGATCCCTACTAGGAGTTTGTCGGGGACTTTCGTCTCATGTGTCGAGGGTGTCGCGTTATCACTAAGAAAATAATAGGAGAACATTAAGATAGAAGTCCATATCTTAATTAGTATTTTTTATAAAATCTGCATGTTATTTAATTTACGCTATATCTTGTTTGTCGCTTGTAAAACCCCTACGTTGTATACTTGATGCCAACTGCCTCATTGGACCAAAATCTCCATAATTTGAGAACTGTTCTCACGGAAGAAAAAATCTTATATGTCCTTAACATGATTGTGCCCACACTGGAGGAAAGGATAAGCGAGGATGAGATCACTTACTTTGTGAAGTATATAGATAGTCCTAGAGGATAACCTATGCGTTGATCTTATACTTCAGTCCCTACCATATTCCTTTTTTCACTTCATCATGAATTTTAACATGAGCAAGTTTGAGGTGACTCTCCCTGAGCTCTTCAATATGTTGAGGGAAGCTGAGAGTGCCATCAAGAAGGAGAAGCCAGTTCTCAATATTAGTGAGACAAAAAAGAAAAGAAAGGCCAGGAAGACCCTTAAGAAGGGCAAGGGCAAAGAAAGACCAAGTAAGCAAAGGTTGCCAAGAAATACACTGGGAAAGGATAAAGGATAGTGCTTCCATTGTGGCCAAGATGGGCATTGGAAGAAGAACTGTAAGGACTACCTTGCAGAGAAGGCGAGACAAAAGCTTGGAGAAGCTTCAAGTATATTCATGATCAGTCTCCACTTGTTAGATTTTCATGATAACACATAGGTATTGGATATTGGGAGTATTTATTATATCTGTAATTCATTGCAGGTTCTGGCAAGACCTAGGAGATTGGCTAGAAGTGAGATAGACCTCAAGATGGGCAATGGAGCAAGAGTTACTGCGGTTACTATTGGAGAGGTCACC
The DNA here is from genome assembly GCA_029747655.1 of Ensete ventricosum. NCBI lineage: Eukaryota > Viridiplantae > Streptophyta > Magnoliopsida > Zingiberales > Musaceae > Ensete > Ensete ventricosum. The sequence continues at coordinate 36,962,954 of JAQQAF010000008.1, read as the reverse complement.
CAACATCTGCTTGGTGGAGCTATTATTGCATTAGATGCATGCTATTTTGTTCCCTCTATTATCAAAAAATATTATTTCTATCTCTTGTTTGATAATTAGTGGATATAAATTAGTTTTTAGGAATAATAGTTGTTCAATAATTATGGATGATGAGATCATCACTAGAGGGACCCTTATAAATAGCTTATATGTGTTAGACACTTCTCCACATATCATGAATATAAATGTCTAAGAGGAAAAGAGATGAGGTGAATAATGCATACCTATGACATTGTAGGCTAAGTTATATACATGAGGGAAGGATTCAAAAGTTGCTGAAAGATGGATACTTAGATCCATTTGACTATGAGTCATATGCAACTTACGAACCTTTCCTTCGTGAGAAGATGACCAACTCTCGAGCCACCGAGTTATTCAAACTCATACATAGTGATGTATGCGGTCCCATGTCGACTCAGGCTATAGGTGGTTAGTCATACTTCATTACATTCACTGATGATTTCTATAGGTATGGACACGTGTACTTAATGAAGTAAAATCTAAGGCTTTTGAGAAATTCAGAGAATATAAGAATGAGGTAGAGAACCAAATTAGAAAGAGTATTAAGACTCTTTGATCAGATCAAGGAGGAGAATACTTGAGTACAGAGTTCACCCATTTCCTCAAAGACAATGGGATTCTATCCCAGTAGACACCTCCTTATACACCTCAGCTCAATGGTGTATTAAAAAGGAGTAATCATACGCTGTTAGATATGGTGTGGTTCATGATGAGTTTTCACCTATCCATCTCATTCTGGGGTATGCCCTAGAGACCACAACTTACCTTCTGCATAGAGTTTCATCAAAGTTGGTAGTGTCTACACCATATAAGATATTGAAAGGAAAGAAGATCGATCTTAAGACTATTAAGATTTGGGGCTGTCCTACCCACGTTAGAAGACACAACCCCGATAAGTTGGAATCAATGATATATGGTGCACATTCGTGGGATACCTAAAGGAAACTTATGGGTATTATTTCTATCACCCTGAGGAAGGAACACATTCTTGGTGGTAAGATAGAATGGAGCGAGGTTAGAGAATCTAGCTCAAGCACCATTCTAGAGCCCGAGTCTGTTCAGGTAACTAACATATAAGTTCCAACTTTGCATAGGTCTATTAAAGTATCTCACCATCATGAAAGATATGTGGGACATATTAGTAAAGATGACTCTCAGTATATTGATCCTCAGACCTACGAGGAGGCTATTATGAGCATAGACTTCGGGAAGTAGCAAGAAGCTATGAATTTCGAGATGGATGCTATGTACTCTAACAAGGTTTGGAACCTTGTAGATGCACTTGAGGGTATTATACCCATCGATTGTAAATGGATCTTCAAGAAGAAGATCGGAGTGGATAGAAAGGTAGAGACCTATAAAGCAAGGCTGGTAGCTAAAGGATATCGTTAAAGACAAGGAGTTGACTATGATGAAACCTTTTCACATGTAGTCATGTTTAAGTCCATTAGAATTATTTTGGTCATTGCAGCACACTATGAGATATGGTAGATGGATGTCAAAACAATATTCTTCAATGGTAACCTCGAGGAGGAGGTGTATATGATACAGCCAGAGGGATTCATATCCAAAAAGAGTCCAGATAAAGTATGCAGGTTGCTTAGATCTATTTATGGATTGAAGCAAGCTTCCCGAAGTTGGAACATAAAATTTAATGAGGTGATCAGATCTTATGACTTCGTTAAGAACGAAGATGAGTCTTGTGTATACAGGAAGGTAAGTGGAAGCGCTATCACCTTCTTGGTGTTATATGTGGATGACATCCTAATCATTGGGAATGATGTAGGAATGTTGTCCATAGTAAAGGATTGGCCATCCAGAAACTTCTCCATGAAAGACCTAAGGGAAGCATCCTATATTTTGGGGATCCGGATCTATAGAGATAGATCCAAAAGGATGTTTGGCTTGTCCCAGTCTAGGTACATAGACTTCATTGTCAAAAGGTTTGGCATGAAGAATTTCAAGAAAGGTCTTATACCGATGAGACATGGAATATCACTTTCTAGGAGTATATTCCCAAAGACTCCTGAAGAAAGCGCAGACATGGATAAGATACCTTATGCCTTAGCGATAGGGTCTATCATGTATGCGATGCTATGTATCAGGCCTGATATAACACATGCTCTAAGTGTCATTAGCATATATCAAGCAGATCCAAGTTTAGAACACTGGAATGTAGTAAAGTGTATGTATCCTTAAGTGCTTGAAAAGCACTAAGAATCTTTTACTGACATATGGAGAAGGTAGTATCCAGGTTGAGGGCTATACGGACTCGAGTTTTCAGCCCGACATTGATGATAGCAAGTCAAATTTAGGGTTTGTTTTCACCCTGAATGGAGGAGCAGTAAGCTGGAAGAGTTTCATGCAAGATACTACAGCTGACTCACCATAGAGGCAGAATACATTGCTGCGATGGAAGCATCAAAGGAAGGGGTGTGAATGAATAAGTTCATCAAAGATTTGAGAGTCATACCAAGCAGCGTGGAGCTGACTCCCATATATTGTGACAGCAACAGAGTGATAACTCTAGCAAGAGAACCCGGGTCTCATCAGAATTGTTCTGAGGAGGTTCCATCGGATTAGAGCGATCATGACCCGAAAAGATATAGCAATAAAAATAGTTTCATCCGAAGATAACATTGCAGATCCATTTATGAAGCCGCTGGCTCAGATTATATTTGAGCGTCACAGGGGTCTGATGGGGATCAGACACATAGGTGATTGGCTTTGGTCAAGTAGGAGATTGCTAATTACAAGTGCCCTACAAGCCAATCACGTGAGTGATGGCACGTATGACACGCTGTGTGATCTTTTTACTTATGATTAATATTGACATATTCTCATATTATCTATTACATATATATTGTGATGTCCTTAGTTCTGTGCAATGGGAGTCAGATCGTGATGAGATTACGATAATGAGATCGATTCACCTATAAACACAGATCCTAAATAATCTCGATCATAGGTTACTCAAGAGGGACATTGAGATAACTTGACAGATCGGTGTACTATATACCCGTCCATGTGATGGAGGCAACTAGTCTCATAGCCACTTGTGTGGAGACACTAAGGATATAATACAGGCGCTCATTGGAGAATGAGTTCACTGATTGATCCGCTTATGAAATATTGTATGGTTAATGATACCTAATGTTAGACAATGATTCCATAGTCGCAGTTGTATATCTGGTCCCCAAACTTGAGACACCAAGGATGCCTTGTATGTGTACTCTTTTCTTTGACACTAGACTTACAGGTTTGGAAAGTTCCAGATCTGGTACAACTGGTTATCAGGATTGGTAGCCAACCTTACGAAGGTAATTGAGTGTCAATAAAGGATCATCCACTCTTGGTATCATGAAAGGAATATCTCATATATGCTTGCTCAGACAAATCCTTAGCCAGGGTCATTTGGATTGAGAGAGAAAGAGTTCTCCGGGAGAATCTGATTAGAGCGAGACTATGACGGATTTCGTTGGTGACCTAACAGTACCATGTCCAATATACGGTCTCTGGGATATTAGTTAGATGAGGGATTATAGATACATAGTAATTATGGACATACAGGTCTGATGGATTTGATCCCCCTGTACTATCTGGGGACTATGGCGTAGTGGCCTAGTACGTCCATAGTCAATGAGTCGAGTGAATTATTATGGGGATAATAATTCACAACATCAGAAGGAGTTCTGATGAGAGTGACTCATGGCTAGTACGGTATCGGGCCTAGAGGGTCACACACATATGGTGGATGCTTCAGCGAATAGAGGATATGAAGATCTAATTAGCCCATATTCTCATTAGATGAGACCCTATGTTGATGGTCTCCTTGATTAAGGCCCAATTAGAGGACTAAGAAGATTATCGGATAGAGATCTAATAATATAAGGTTAGTGGATTATTTGATGGAGATCCAATACCTACTAAGGAAGGAGCCCTAGTGTTTTGGTGGCCCTCTATAAATAGGAGGGGAGACTCATGATTAATAGGCTGTAACTTTAGCCACCACCTCCTATTCTCGTCCCTCCCTCTGTGTAAGAGTTGCGAGATCAGATTGGAGGAGTTTCACTGCAGAGATCCATCGTGTTGATTCCGCTAGAGAGGACGCTTGACCTCCGTCATCTTCTCCATCCGGATCTGGAATACAGGGATATACGATCTTCCTAGGTAAAATTAATCTCTCACACATCGTGGTTTTCCGATTTTTACGATTTTTCTCACGACCCTAATCTTTTGTATAACGATTTAATCTGCATGGGAAACCAGTTTTTATTTTGATTTCCACTGCGTATGTGATGCACCTACTGAGGTTTCCTAACAGCTTCTGATTTAATTTACTTTTTGAAAGTAAAGTTTCAAGTTAAGCGCTTCTCTTCGACGTTGATTATCTTTTATTAGGATCTTAAGTCATTTTTAAGCAAGTAACATAATAACTTTTTTTTTAAATCATTCACTTGTTACGAAAAGATTTGATTTGTCTATCTTGCTTAAAGTGAAAAGTTTTTTGTTAAAACGAAAATTTACACTTATAGTAATTCACCCTCCCCCCCCCCCCCCCCCCCCGACTCCTCCTCTTAGTGTCAATTGATCCTAACAATTGGTATCAGAGTCACATTTTTCTCATTTAGTTTAACACCCAAGAGAAATGGCTCTTTTCGACATTAACGGGGATCAATGCATCACAAGTCCTCCTATGTTTAATGGGACGGACTACACATCTTGGAAAATATGAATGTGTATCTTTTTTATTTCGATAGATCTTGATTTATGGTGTATTATTAAAAAAGATTTTCAGAAGTCATCCAATCCAATAAATGATTGGAATGATTATGAAAAATAAATATTTTCGTTGAATGCAAAGGTTATGAATGTCTTATATTGTGCACTTGATAAAAATGAATTTGATCGGGTTTCTTGTTTTGATTCGGGTTTCGATATATGGCATACATTAGAAATGACATATGAAAGCACAACTAGTCTAAATGAATCATTAAATGTTAATACTTCTAAAAATAAATTTGAAGAACACCTTCCAAAGAACATGAAGGAATTTGAACTAAGAATATATGACTCTTCGAGTGAAACCTCGAGTGATAAGGACTTTGAACCCTTGACAAATGAATCAGATAAATTAATAAACATGAGCCTTAAAAATGATCTAAAGATAGACAAAATCTCTTGCTAGTGGAGAACCTCGCTCTTATGACCATCGACGATGAGGTTAGTGATTCATTAAGCATTTTTTTTTAATTACTAAACATGTTCCATAATTTGTTTGATGAGTTTAGAAAACTTAGCAAATCTTTTAAGTTGATTAAAAATGAACATGATTTGTTAGTTGGTAAAGTTGATAAAATGTCTGAGTTATTAGCATCACATAATCCTAATTCTAAATGTAAAATGCTAGACAACATTAAAGAATAAAATACATACTTAAGTCAACATTAAAAAATTTTGAAATTGGGCACAAATCCCTAAAGATGATCCTTGCCAATAAGGGTCATATGAATAAAAAAATTGACATGCTTTGTTGGAAACATTCAACAAAAGCCAACCATGTTTATTAAAGGATCTACCTTAAATTTACCACCAAAAATAAAATATAATTATTATATAGATTAGGACATAAAGCCAACAAATGTCTATTTAAAAATTATAGTCCGTCGTATAAGGTAGTTTTGGTTCATAAGGGAACAACAAACTACCACGAACCATTAGATAAGAAAGATAAAGTTCTTCATATAGGTTCCAATATAAAATGGGTACCAAAATCTTTCTTATAAATTTATCTCCTAACAAAGCTAGGAGCACTAAACAATGTTTTAGATGCTCAAGACACATGACTTAAGATCTAATAATCTTTCACGCTCATTAGTCTAAATAAATAACAAGAAAAATTATTGAAAATAAAATTATTGGTAATGAATCTTATGGATGATTCATTAATGATGCATAGATAGATCATGCTAGAATTAGACTAATGAGAGTTTAGCTATCTATAATAAAAAATTATGAACATGAAAGAGAGATTTCGATGATGATTAATGTATTAATTTGTGTGCTGTATTTGTGTACGTTGTATTGAGATTAAATGATCAAATATTGAATTTGAACTTAAAAAGTCATATACAAAATCATTTATCTTAAAAAGAAAAACTTCTTGATAACATGGTAGAATCTTCCACCATATAAAAATCATTAGATTTAAAATAAATTGAAGCTTTTGTTTGAAAATATTTTATTGCAATGATCTTGATAAATTTCATTTTTGACTTTAAATGACTTTGCATTCCTGAAATAAATTTCAAAAGAATGACAATTATTCTTGAAAATATTTTTATCTTATTAATACTTCAACAAGAGATAAAATAATATTATTATTGTTGAATCTCGTAAACTACAAAAATGGATTAGAGAACTTTAGCTATTAAAAAACAATAGAGGATGCCTTCATTGAATTTTTTGAAAAGCAATTTTTGATGATGATTTTGGATAAGTTTTCAAATGATTTTATTTTAAAAAGAGATTTATGAATCTATCCAACATTATTGATATTTTGATGATTTTATTATGATCTTGACAAGTTGAAAAAAATTATAATTTAAAATCCCTATATAAATTCGTTCAAAGAAAGTTATATAAATGGATCATAATTTGTCTCTTCGGATCTATAACTTTAAAATCTTCTTATGAACCATATTCTTGAAAACTTGAAGTTTTATATATATAAATCAAGATCTTCTACTTTTTCTTCCTTAAAATTAACTTATGATCTTGATATCTATAATTTGATATCTTTATGAATGAACACTCTTCTTTGATCTCTTAAGATTCTATTTTATCATCTAAGAGGAGATTTATTAAATTTAATCATGTCTTTAATATTCATGAATATATTTTAATATTAATATCTTTCTTGATATGATTTATTTTAAAACTCATGAATGATATAACTTATCATCAAATTCTTAAATTTGTGAGAAGTTGAAAATTGAAAGAGATTTATATTATCATGAATATTCTCTTAATTTCTTGACTTGACTTATATGTAATGGGAAGTTTCATATATATAAATCAAGATCTTCTACTTTTTCTTCCTTAAAATTAACTTATGATCTTATATCTATAATTTGATATCTTTATGAATGAACACTCTTCTTTGATCTCTTAAGATTCTATTTTATCATCTAAGAGGAGATTTATTAAATTTAATCATGTCTTTAATATTCATGAATATATTTTGATATTAATATCTTTCTTGATATGATTTATTTTAAAACTCATGAATGATATAACTTATCATCAAATTCTTAAATTTGTGAGAAGTTGAAAATTGAAAGAGATTTGTATTATCATGAATATTCTCTTAATTTCTTGACTTGACTTATATGTAATGGGAATCACGTTATTGATCTCTATGATGTTCTATTTTTAACAAAAAATGATATTTATGATCTTGACAATTATAACTTGAAATATTTTATGAATCAAAATCTTTGCATGTGATGTAGATATATATTAATTCCTCAAAATTATAACTTGAAATATTTTATGGATCAAAATCTTTTATTATGTGTTCTTATATTATTTAAAAAGATATTTTTATATAAATCATTATCTTGGCAACTTGAGATTTCTTATGCATGAATTTTGTTTTCTCCTATGATTTGTCTCTTGATATTCATAATTATCTTCATGAATTGTATATCTCATTATCATGTTAATTTTTCTTGATATATTTTATATGATGATTTGAAAAATGATGTAATGGAAAAAATTTTGCACTATTGTAACCATCGCTTCTTTTTTACAATGTAAAAGGGGAGCAAAACTTGTTAGCTTACATGATGTGAAATTGCTAACTTGAACATTGCAAATGAAGCAAAAATTTACTAACTTACACTTCTCAAAAGAAAATAAAGAATTAAAACTTGCTAATTGCACTTCTCCTTTTGTTGATGACAAAGGGTGAGATGATATAATGATATGAAATCATATATGTGTTGGGAAACCTCAGCGGGTGCATCACATGCGCAGCGGAAATAAAAAATAAAAACCAGTTTCCCATGCAGATCAAATCGTCGTGCAAAAGATTAGGGTCGCGAAAACAATACAAAAACCGATAAAACCGCGATGTGAGAGAGATTGATTTTACCTGGGGAGATCGTATATCCCTGTCTTCCAGATTTTGATGGAGCAGATGAAGGAGGTCAAGCATCCTCCTCTCTAGCGGTATCCACACGATGGATCTCTACAGCGAAACTCCTCCAATCTGATCTCGCAACTCTTGCATAGAGGGAGGGAAGAGAATAGGAGGTGGTGGCTAAAGTTGTAGCCTATCAACCCTGAGTCTCCCATCCTATTTATAGACAGCCACCAAAACCCTAGGGCTCCTTCCTTAGTGGGTATTGGATCTCCATCCAATAACCCACTAATCTTGCATTATTGGATCTCTATCCAATAATCTCTTTAGGCCTATAATTGAGCCTTAATCAAGGAGCTCATCAACATAGGGTCTCATCTAATGAGAATAGGGGCTAATTGGATCTTCATCCAATTCTCTATTCGCTGAAGCATCCACCATTTGTGTGTGACCCTCTAGACCCGATACCGAGCTGGCCGTGAGTCACTCCCATCAGAACTCCTTCTGATATAGTGAATTATTATCTTCATAATAATTCACTCGACTCATCAACTATAGACGTACTAGGCCACTACGCCATAGTCCCCATATGGTACAGGGGGATCGAATTCATCAGACCTGTCTATCCACAGTTACCATGTATCTATAATTCCTCATCCAACTAATATCCCAGAGATCGTATATTGAACATGGTACTGTCAGGTTATATATGGAATCCGTTTATCTTGCTCTATTCGGATTGTACCGGAGAACTCCTTTCTCAATCCAAATGACCCTGGCTAGGGATTTATATAAGCAAGCATATATCAGATATTCCTCTCGTGATACCAAGAGTGGATGATCCTATATTGACACTCAATTGTCTTCGTAAGATTGGTTACCAATCCCGATAACCAGTTGTACCAAATCTAGAGCTTTTCAAACCTGTAAGTCTGGCGTCAAAGAAATGAGTACTTATACAAGGCATCTTTGGTGTCTCAAATCCAAGGACCAGATACACAATTGGGACTATAGAATCACTGTCTGACATTACGTATCATTAACCATGTTACATTTCATAAGCGGATCAATCAGTGAACTCATTCTCCAATGAGCACCTGTACTATATCCTTAGTGTCTCCGCACAAGTGGCTATGAGACCAGCCACCTCCATCATATAGACGGGCATATAATACATCGGTCTGTCCGGTTATCTCGATGCCCCTCTCGAGTAACCTATGACCGGGATTATTTAAGATCCGTGTTTAAAGATGAATCGATCTCATTATCGTGATCTCATTATGATACAATTCTCATTACACAAAACCAATGACATCACAATATATATGCTACATATAATATAATGTGAGAATATGAAAATATTAATCATAAGCAAAAATATTACGCAGTGTGTCACACGTGCCATCACTCGCGTGATTGGCTTGCAGGGCACTTGTAACTAGCAATCTCTCACTTGACCTAAAGCCAATCACCTATATGTCTGATCCCCATGAAACCCCTATGACGCTCAAATACAATCTGAGCCAGCGTCTTCGTCAGTGGATCTGTAATGTTATCTTCGGATGGAACTCTTTCCGTTGCTATATATTTACGGGCTATGATCTCTCTTATCAGATGGAACCTCCTCAGAATATGCTTAGACTTTTGATGAGACTTGGGTTCCTTCGCTTGAGCTATCGCCCCATTGTTGTCACAGTATATGGGAATTGGTTCTACACTACTTGGTACGACTCTCAAATCTTTGATGAACTTCTTCATCCATACCCCTTCCTTTGATGCTTCTACTGCAGCAATGTATTTCGCCTCTATGGTCGAGTCGATAGTAGTATCTTGCTTAGAACTATTCCAGCTTACTGCTCCTCCATTCATAGTGAAAACATACCCTGAATTTAACTTGTTATCATCAATGTCGGACTAAAAACTTAAGTCTGTGTAGCCCTCAACCTGGAGGCTATCTCCTCCATATACTAGTAAAAGATCCTTAGTCCTTCTCAGTACTTAAGGATACACTTTACTGCCTTCCGGTGTTCTAAACCTGGATCTGCCTGATACCTGCTCGTGACACTTAGAGCATGTGTTATATCAGGCCTAGTACATAGCATCGCATACATGATAGATTATATTGTTGAGGCATAAGGTATCTTATCCATGTTTGCCCTTTCTTCAGGAGTCTTTGGGGACATACTCCTAGAAAGTGATATTCCATGTCTCATCGGTATGAGACATCTCTTAGAATTTTTCATGTCAAACCTTTTGACAATGGAGTCTATGTACCTAGACTGGGACAAACCAAGCATCCTTTTGGATCTATCTCTATAGATCTTAATCCCCAAAATATAGGATGCTTCCCCTAAGTCTTTCATGGAGAAGTTTCTAGATAGCCAAGCCTTTACTGTGGAGAGCATTCCTACATTATTCCTAATGATTAAGATGTCATCCACACATAGCACCAAGAAGGTGATAGCGCTTCTACTTACCTTCCTGTACACACAAGGCTCATCTTCGTTCTTAACAAAGTCATAAGATCTGATCACCTCATCAAATCTTGTGTTCCAACTTTGGGAAGCTTGCTTCAATCCATAAATGGATATAAGTAACATGCACACTTTATCTAGACTCTCTTTGGATACGAATCCCTCTGGTTGTATCATATACACCTCTTCCGTGAGGTTGCCATTGAGGAATGCCATTTTGACATCCATCTACCAGATCTCATAGTCATAGTGTGTTGCAATGGCCAAAATAATTCTAATGGACTTAAGCATGGCTACAGGTGAAAATGTTTGGTTATAGTCAACTCCTTATATTTGACGATATCTTTTAGCTACCAGCCTTGCTTTATAAGTCTCTACCTTTCCATCCACTTCGATCTTCTTTTTGAAGATCCATTTGCAGCCAATGGGTACAATACCCTCAGGTGCATCCACAATGTTCCAAACCTTGTTAGAGTACATAGAATCTATCTCAGAATTCATGGCTTCTTGCCACTTCCTGGAGTCTATACTCATAATAGCCTCCTCGTAGGTTTTAGGATCAACATCCTGAAAGTCATCTCCACTGATATGTCCCACATATCTTTTAGGAGGGTGAGATACTCTACTAGACCTACGTAAAGTTGGAACTTATGTGTTAGGTACCTGAACAGATTTGAGCTCTGTAATGATGCTCGAGCTAGGTTCTCCAACCTCGCTCAATTCTATCTTACTCCCACTGTTTCCATCAAGAATTTGTTCCTTCCCAAGGAACATAGCTCTCTTGGCAACAAAGACCTTTTGGTCCTCGGAATGATAGAAATAATACCCACAAGTTTCCTTTGGGTACCCCACGAATGTGCACCATTCTGTCCTTGATTCTAACTTATCGGGATTGTGTCTTCAAACATGTGCAGGACAGTCCCAAATCTTAATAATTTTAAGATCGGACTTCTTTCCTTTCCATATCTCATATGGTGTAGACACTACCGAATTTGATGAAACCCTGTTTAGAAGGTAAGTTGTAGTCTCTAGGGTGTACCCCCAGAATGAGACGGGTAGGTCAACGAAACTCATCATGGATCGCACCATGTCTACCAGCATGCGATTCCTCCTTTCTGATGCACCATTGAGCTGAGGTGTCCCTGAGGAAATGAGTGAACTCCATACTCTAGTACTTCTCCTCGATCTGATCGAAGAGTCTTAATACTATTTCTAATTTGGTTCTCTGCCTCATTCTTATATTCCCTGAATTTCTTGAAGGCCTCATATTTTACTTCATTAAGTACACGTGTCCATACCTAGAGAAATCATCAGTGAATGTAATGAAGTATGAGTAACCACCTATAGCTTGAGTCGACATGGGACCACAAACATCACTATGTATGAGTTCCAATAACACGGTGGCTCTCTCTCCAGTTCCACTAAAAGGAGAGTTGGTCATCTTCCCACAAAGGCAAGGTTCGCAAGTTGCATATGTCTCATAGTCAAATGGATCTAAGTATTCATCTTTCAATAACTTTTGAATCATTCCCTCATGTATATGACCTAGCCTTCAATACCATAGGTATACATTATTTACCTCATCTCTTTTCCTCTTAGACATATTTATATTCATGATATATAGAGAAGTGTCTAACATATATAAGTCATTTATTAGGGTCCCTCTAGTGATGATCTTATCATCCATTATTATTGAACAACTATTATTCTCAAAAACTAATTTATATCCACTAATTGTCAAACAAGAGATAGAAATAATATTTTTGATGATAGAGGGAACAAAATAGCATGCATCTAATGCAATAATAGCTCCACTAGGCAGATGTAGGGTGACCTCTCCAACAGCAACTGCAGTAACTCTTGCTCCATCTCGCCTCTAGCCAATCTCCTAGGTCTTGTCAGAACCTGCAACGAATTGCAGATATGATAAACACTCCCGGTATCTAATACCCATGTGTTATCATGAAAATCTGACAAGTCAAGACTGATCATGAATATACCGAAGCTTCTCCAAGCTTTTGTCTCGCCTTCTCTACAAGGTAGTCCTTACAGTTCCTCTTCCAATATCCATATTGGCAATAGTGGAAGCATTGTCCTTTGTCCTTTGCTGGATATTTCTTGGCAACCTTTGCCTTACCTGGTCTTTCTTTGCCCTTGCCCTTCTTAAGGATCTTGTTGGCCTTCCTTTTCTTTTTGGTATCACCAATATAGAGAACTGACTTCTCCTTCTTAATGACACTCTCAGCTTCCCTTAACATATTGAGGAGCTCAAGGAGAGTTACCTCAAACTTGCTCATGTTAAAATTTATGATGAAGTGAGAAAAAGAATCTGGTAGGGACTGAAGTATAAGATCAACACAGATTATCATCTAGGACTATTCCTTTACCTATGAGTTTCTCGATCTACTCTATCATCTTTAGGACATGGTTCTCAACCGATGTTCCTTCTGTCATCCTAGCTTGGAAGAGTTTCTTAGATATCTCATATCTTTGAGTTCTTCCCTGTTTCTCAAACAGCTAGCGGAGATGAAGAATGATAGAATCTGCATCTATGTTCTCATGTTGCCTTTGTAACTCAGGAGTCATGGAGGCCAACATGTAACATTTTGCTAACGTGGAATCATCTATGTACTTCACATAGTGAGCGATCTTATCCTCGCTTGCCCCTTTTTCCGACGTGGGCACGATTGTATCAAGGACATATGCGATTTTCTCCGTCATGAGAACAATTCTCAAATTACGGAGCCAATCTGTATAGTTTGGACCAGTGAGGTAGTTGGCATCAAGTATGCCACGTAGGGGGTTTGTGAGCAACATGTTTCTGACAAAGCAAAAATAAATAACATGCAGATTTTACAGAAAATACTAATTAAGATATAGACTTCTATATTAATGTGCTCCCACTATTTTCTTAGCGAATCACGCGACACCCTCGACATGTGATACGGAAGTCTCCGGCAGACTCCTAGTAGGGATCAGGATCCAATTGGCGTCTTAGTGCAACCTTGAGGGACTCGACCAATTACACTAAGCCCAAAAGGTAGGCAACTCTTGCCAATCACAACTCCTTGTGATTTCCATCACCTTCGGCCTCCGAATCATCATGGTCTCGAGGGACTCGACCAACCATAACATTCAGTTAAGTCATCACCATCGTTACAAGATGAGTTTGATTCAATGATATGCCCTCGAGGGACTCGACTAAGCATACCATGTCCTCAGGTCACCGGTGATATCTCTATGTCGTAGGCAAGAACTCGATCATGTAGATAGGTGAGCCTCGAGGGACTTGACCAACTCAACCTATGTCGTGATTCAATTTCTTCCTATAATGATGGAAGGCCACGTGGGTCAATCTTATTACGTCACGCTTACCGACTTAATATTATCTTAGGAGGGGTTTTTGTTTTCTATCGGTCTCCTAATATGTCGTGTCACACACATACATATTTAATATATATCTACATCGCAGGTAAATATATATATATATATATATATATATATATATATATATATATATATATATATATATATATATATATATATAAACATATATCTAGTAGGTGTATAACACATCACACATGCAAGCCACACCGGATGATCATGAGCCGTCACCTAATATGATTAAGCCCGAGCAAATGGGCCTAATCACTCATAATAGAATCTATGTGCATTAGCGCATCTCCATGCCCTGTGATTGTTGATCTCGTCATCATCGGTTCCGTCGAATAGTCACATCACCATGCGTCGTGATCTCCCGCCATAGCATCGTGGATCCCGCTGTAATCTCCATGCTCCCGCTGTGCCTCTCTATGTAATTACAAATAATCACATGCATGTAGGCCCAACAATAAACGAGAAAAACGTAGGCTCGCAGGCCCCAATAATAATATTAATCACAATTACACACATCACAACACATGGCTCATGATCATCCATCCACAACATTCATCACATCATCATATGTAGGATTACTAGATATATAATAATTAATTAAACTATTTAATTAATTGTTTTTTATAAATCAGGATATGCTTAGAATTTTTAAAATTATCAAGGGCGTTTTCATAATTCTGGATGAGAGGACAGTCCTTGAAATTTTCAGAATTATTGAGGGTATTTTTGGAATTCTGCACATGAGGACAGTCCTCAGAATTTTTAAAAATCAGAGGGGTAGGGTCATACTTTTACTTAAAAGGATGCCCTAGCCCTCTCCTTGCCCCCATCTGCACCGTCGTCGCTGCCACTACCCTGTGCAGGTGGTGGCGCTGCACACCGTCGGCATGGGCAGCCACCCCTACGGCAGGCGCTGCTGCCTTTGGGCGGCACCTCACGAGATAGCGGTGTCGCCTCGCAGGGGCGCTACCCCTGCAGGTGGCAGCCCTGGCCGTGGGGCTGCCCCTTGCGGCCTTACAGCGTGCAGCCGCCACCTACGGCCTGGCCGGGGGCGGCTACCCCTTGTGGTCGCGCCGTGGATAGCAGGCCCTACGGCTACTGCCACTGCGGGTGGCCTCCCCTTGCAGGGGGCCTGGCCGCAGTCGGCCGCTCCCTTGCAGGGGGGCCTTAGCTGCAGCCGGCCGCCCCCTTGCAGGTGCCCGGTCGACCCTACAATGGGGCTGGCCGTGGCCGTGCAAGGTTGCCCCTTGCAAGGGCTTCCTTCGCTGCGAAAATGCAACAAGAATGCATAGAACGATTCTATGTCATTCAATCTCATCACACACAGTTTAAAACCAATCTTTCACACAAAAACCTTGGCTCTGATACCACTGTTTGGAAACCTCAACAGGTGCATCACATGGGCAGTAGAAATAAAAAATAAAAACTGGTTTCCCATGCAGATCAAATCATCATGCAAAAGATTGGGGTCGCGAGAAAAACGTAAAAACCGATAAAACTACGATGTGATAGAGATTGATTTTACCTAGGGAGATCGTATATCCCTGTATTCCAGATCCAGATAGAGAAGATGAAGGAGATCAAGCGTCCTCTCCTCTAGCGGTATCCACACGATGGATCTTTGTAGCGAAACTCCTCCAATCTGATCTCGCAACTCTTGTGCAGAGGGAGGGAGAAGAATAGGAGGTGGTAGCTAAAGTTGTAACCTATCAACCCTGAGTCTCCCCTCCTATTTATAGAGAGCCACCAAAACCGTAGGGCTCCTTCCTTAGTGGGTATTGGATCTCCATCCAATAACCCACTAATCTTGCATTATTGGATCTCTATCAAATAATCTCCTTAGGCCTATAATTGAGCCTTAATCAAGGAGTCCATCAACATAGGGTCTCATCTAATGAGATAGGGGCTAATTGGATCTTCATCCAATTCTCTATTCGCTGAAGCATCCACCATTTGTGTGTGACCCTCTAGGCCCGATACCGAGCTGGCCGTGAGTTACTCCCATCAGAACTCCTTCTGATATAGTGAATTATTATCTCCATAATAATTCACTCGACTCATCGACTATGGACGTACTAGGCCACTACATCATAATCCTATATGGTACAAGGGGATCGAATCCAATGGACCTGTCTATCCACATTTACCATGTAGCTATAATCCCTTATCCAACTAATATCCCAGAGACCGTATATTGGACATGGTACTGTCAGGTCATATATGGAATCAGTTTGTCTTGCTCTATTCGGATTCTACCGGAGAACTCATTCTCTCTCAATCCGAATGACCCTGGCCAGGGATTTATCTAAGCAAGCACATATGAGATATTCCTGTCGTGATACTGAGAGTGGATGATCCTCTATTGACACTCAATTGCCTTCGTAAGGTTGGCTACCAATCCCGATAACCAGTTGTACCAGATTTGAAGCTTTCCAAACCTGTAAGTCTGGCGTCAAAGAAAGGAGTACTTATACAAGGCATCTTTAGTGTCTCAAGTCCAAGGACCAGATACACAACTGGGACTATGGAATCGCTGTCTGACATTAGGTATCATTAACCATACAACATTCCATAAGCGGATCAATTAGTAAACTCATTCTCCAATAAGCACTTATACTATATCCTTAGTGTCTCCTTACAAGTGGCTATAAGACCAGCCGCCTCCATTATATGGACGGGTATATAGGACACCGGTCTGTCCGATTATTTCGATATCCCTCTCGAGTAACCTATGATCGGGATTATTTAGGATCCGTGTTTAAAGATGAATCGATCTCATTATCGTGATCTCATTACGATCCGATTTCCATTACACAGAACCAAGGACATCACTATATATGCTATATATAATATAATATGAGAATATGTCAATATTAATCATAGGTAAAAAGATTATGCAGTGTGTCACACGTGCCATCACTCGCGTGATTGGCTTGGAGGGCGCCTTTAACTAGTAATATGATGATCATGTAGGTAATGATGATTTTAAAAATCTACATGAAGATAATGATTTGTTATTATTCAGATTTATTTGCTACATTTTTCTTGAAATTTACATGAGAAAGATTTGTTGAGCTCATATTCAAAATATTCTTTTCAAATTTTCTATCTACAAGATTGAGGTTGAGAGTTAGGAATGCTAGATCATTAAAATATATGAATTGCTAATCTAGATTTCATGAGATTAAGTTTTTTTTATGTGATAATGTTTGTAAAAACTCTCTCCATGTCTTTATCTTATTGTTCACAAAAAGGGGAGAAAATTTGCATGATGTTTTACTATTTTGCAGATTTATTTGATACGCTTGCTTGAAATTACATGAGATGATTTTAAATGTATGAGTAGGTCTTAAACTTTTGAATCTCCCTGAATATCTTAGAATTTTGAGCTTATTTTTGAAATTCACCTCTACAAAATTGATAGATATATTTACTGATGTTTTACAACTCCTCCCTTATTTTCTTTCCTTCTTTTTCACAAGAGGAAAAAAATTCTTTATGATTCATATCGTATTTTTAAAAGGGGAAGCAAAAACTCACGTGTTTTAAAATCCTTAGCCCTATATTTCACTTTTTTGTTGATGACAAAGGGGGAGAAATATATATTGATGACACATGATGTTGATCATATATAATGATGACATATGATATTGATCATATACTTGGATATCTTAGATATTGATGTATAATTATTTTTAAAAATTCATGATTCGATGACTTAATGTAAATTTATATTGAAATTTGCTTAGAATGTTGATTGATTAAAAATACATAAAATTTAAGAGTGTGTGATTCTCTTAAATTTAAGTGGCATAGATTTAGGGGGAGTTAGGATTAACCTCTGTCATCAATTGATTATCATCATCAAAAAGGGGAGATTGTTGAATCTTAGATTTTGATGATGAAATCAATTGATAAGTTATTGATCTAACATGTGTTGTTAGAATTGATTGATGCAAGATTAACCACGACAAAGATAATATGACAATAAGAGGTTTGGCCAAAGTCAAGTCTATGCATCGGGTCGAGGTTCGGATGATGCAGTTGGGAACTCACTAGGAGTGCATCGGGAGCTTGCCGAGGGTATTGAGAGTTTACTAGGATGGTGCAAGGGAGTTTGACGGAAGAAGACTAAGACTTGTCGGAAGATTGTCGAGGGTAGCTGAAAGGCTTGCCGGGAGTTGGGAAGGTCTTGAAGTGAATGTGTTGGTCATTATGATTATAATTAATTAAGTCATAATTAGCATCATACAGGTTTAACCACGACGGTAAAAAGGAGTTACAGATCAAACATGGACCCAGGATCAAGCTTAGGCATTAGGCCAAGGATTGGACGATGTAGTGGGAGCTCGCTAGGAGTTCGCCGAAGGGATCGAAAAGCTCGCTAGGAACACGCCAGGATATCGCTAGAGGAAGATCGTGAGACTCGCCGCTTGGAATATCGGAGGTTGCCAGATTACAGAAGTAAGGTCATAAGCTTGGTGGTCATGTCTTGATTATAATCTTTAAGTCGTAGGTTAAGATTGAGTCCTAAATGAGTGTGATTTGGAAGGAATCTAAATCAACTCAAAGAGACAACCAAGTCCACTAAAAGGCTTTGATTAAGCTCAAGTTGAGCTCAATTGGTTGACCAAAGAGTTGATCAACATCAGGTTCAAGCAGGAATTTGAAAAGTGGAGGGAACCACTTTTCCGGAGACTCCGATAGGTAAACCACCAGTGAGCGACGAGTGTACCGCTGTCGCCTAGGATTTCGGGTAGCTATCAATGGCTGAACCGCCCAGGCTAGGTGACCGAACCACCCATACCTAGGAATTTGGGCACTTTCGACAGTTGACGCTAAGTCGACAGGTGAACCATCTGTATCTAGATTTTTCGAGTGAGTTTGATTTTTGACTCCAAATTCTGAAGTCGTTTGGGGCTTATAAATAGCTCAAGTTTTCTTGCATTCAATACAATAAATTTTAGGGATTATATTCTGAGAAAATATTATATGTGAATTATAAGAAAAAGAAAAGGGGTAAGGGAGTGATCAAAGAGTTATAATCTTGTCTCCCTTGTAAGAAAAGTGTAAGGGTTTGATCTTTACCGAAAGAAGATCAGTAGTGAACATTAGTGTGCCTCAAGGAGGAGGATTCGGGAGTGGACGTAGGCCCATTAGTGTCGAACCACTATAAAACTTATGAGTTCTTCTTTTATTTTCCTTGCTTAGTGATTTTGTATTGATGATTCTGATTTAATTTACTCTTTGAAAGTAAAGTTTCAAGTTAAGCACTTCTCTTCGACGTTGATTATCTTTTATTAGGATTTGATTGTTTCCTCTTATGTCATTTTTAAGCAAGTAACATAGCAATTTTCTTTGAATCATTTGCTGCCAATTGATCCTAACAAACTCTTTGTAAAGGACAACAATTCCTTGCGTCTGACTAATTAGATTGACATGGTCGATACAATTGGACCTTTGATCCACATTCCTAACTAGCAAGCTTTGTATAATCAAGTCACTTGGTCGACATGTGGGAGACACCTAGATGATCAGTCATCACCACATCTGCATGGCTACCTCCGCTAAGCATTTGCTAGATAATAATTATGGTCAACCTTTGCTCACCTATTATTGCACTTACGATGCAATCAATGGGTATAACAATTTTGTAGGTGGATGATGGTTATGATCGATTATTATTACATGAGTTGCATAAAGAATCGGTATAACAATTCAAATCCTCACTATAAAAGGACGCACATAGGTACATCTTCTTAACACACTGAATTCTCTTAAATAAGTCCGAGTCATTCGACCTATCAACTAATTTAGGCTTTAGAGGAAGAGTTCTCTCGACATAGTTTCGTAGGTTTTGAATGATCATCAAATGAATTTACCATGAGATCAAATCTAAAAGTAGAACCTGGTTGAATCCGACTCAGTTTCCAATTCAAATAACCAAATCTAACAATAACACTTCATTATTTATTAATTTTGCATGAGATAATAGATGTGAACTGAGTCGTTGGATCAACTTTGACATCACTGATTTAATCAACAATGATCTAATTGATATAATTAACAATAAGCCATTAGATTAGTGATAATTAATGTGACGAATACAAAAAAAATCTAAAATTGGGAGGGAATGGTACAAGAAGAATACTTGTGTAAAATAAAATTGTTGAATCAAAATGAAAAGATTAAGGAAGACTGGATCCCCCTATCTAACTCATGGATCCTCTATATGCTCATATGTTCTTACGAAAGGGACATTCAAATGGAGATAGAAAATTGAATTGAATCTAAATTAAACCTAAATTAAATATATTCAAAATGGATTCGATTCAAATCGATTCATCAATAATTTGATTTTAAACAATATAAATGATTCCAATTTAAAAAGTTTATTATCTTTAATTCCTCAATTGGTTTAAAAATCCAGTAACAACATTAGCCCAATTTCAAACTAAAAAAAAATAAAATCTTGAAAATTAAGAAAGGGAATTTATTATTGCTTATAAAATCTTGAAATTTTAAGACACCAAAATCAACGTGATTATTCTTAAACAAATTGAGAGAAATTTTAGCACCTCACTTTCCCAATCCTAAGGAAGCAAGGGAAGCGGACCACCTTGACCACCTTCCCGTCCCCACCCCATGCCTTATCAAGATCACTCACCATCCCATCCGTCAAAAGCTCCACGCCCCTTTCTTTAGCCGTCTGATACGCCGACCACGACCTGATGTACGTGAGATACGCCCCCATGTCCATGGTCCGCTCCGCCGTGAACTCAAACGGCCCCGTGCCTTCCTCCCCGTCCACCGGATCGTACGGGAACAGCAGGCTCCTGTACTCGTCGTCCACCATCTGTCGTGCCGCCGCCCAGAACCGGCCCGACTCGGTGTAAAGGCGCCAGAACACCGTGTCTACCACCGGGTCGACTTGGGGCTCGGTATAGCACCACACGGCGAGGACGCCTCCGGGCTTGGCCAGGACAGAGTTGACCCCGTCGTAGAAGGTGGGGAGGTCGAACCAGTGGAGCGCCTGGGCCACGCCGACCAGGTCCACGGTCGAAAGCGGCGCCACCTGCTGGTGCAGATCCGTCGGCGACAGGGTGGGCGGCGTGTGGCGGTAGTCGATGTTGGGGAGCCTGGGCGCGAAGCTGAGTTGCTCCTGACTCGTGTCCGTCGCCACCACTCTCTTGTAGATCCTAGCTAGCTGAAGCAGCAATTTGGGCGTGTGAGAGCGAGCGAGCGAGCGAGCGAGAGAGAGAGAGAGAGAGAGAGAGAGAGAGAGCTCACGGAGACGGCGGCCTGACCGCTGCCTGTGCCCACATCCCAAGCCAGGTCGTGCCGGGGAGTCTTGGATGCGATGAACCGGAATAGATCGTCCGGATAACTCGGCCGAGTCTCCACATAATTCTGCGATTGCTTGCAGAACAGGTTCGCCATTCCTCTCTCTCTCTCTCTCTCTGTGCGCACAAGCTGTAGTGGATGCGGTGCGCTGGGCTGCGCTGCTGCAGCAGGCTCCACTGGCCTTCTATAAGAGGAAGAGTTCTACTGGAATCTGGCTTCCTCCATGTAGTCAAACTTGCTTCCCAAGTGTGCCATGACATAGCCTGCAAGGCATGCTTCATGATCCAACTAATTAGGGAGTATGATATTGATCGAGTCAAAGAAGAAGCAATATCTTCTCATCCAATTGCCACCAAAAAAAACAAGGGACTTTCAACATCTATCAAATATGTGATGACAGGTTTTTCCTCGCAATCATGACAAATATTTTGATTGGATCACCTTCAATTCTAAAAGCTTAATCTGTTAGGGAAAAAATACATTGCAAATATTAGTTTAACATCACACAAAATAGAAAGGGATGGCTTTTATACTAGGATAATGATTTTGAAATGAGTGATCCTAAATCCTAATGTACTTATAATTTTTGACATATAATTTAATACTTATATTGAATAAGCAACATTCTAGTAAGAGACAAGATAACAACGGTGTCTTATATTAATATATTCATTTCAGGGTAATAATTAGTTGAGGAAAATTGGTTTGGCAAGAGTCTCAATTATTAGCCTGAAATGACGACGCATCAATATTTGCATGTTTCCTATTCAACGGTAGTTAGAAAAGGCAAAAGCAAATTGATTTCCCACCTTTTCACCGCATTACAACCACCTAATCTTGTTTGACTAATATGGGCCTCTTTGACCCATTTATCTACCAGATTTGCTCAGCTGAATGCAGTCCTTTTCCATCAATTTTATATAGGATCCATCTTGATGTAAGTATTCGAAGTTCGTTTTCTATCAATAGGAGCCAAATTCCATCTTCCATCAATAGCCTCTTCCGTCATTACTTATATATCGATTAGTCCATCAATAAAAACTATACTTGAAACGTGTATTACTTGATAAAATTATACTTCAACAGTTTATTCTATATATGTGATAAATTTGCCCTTCTAATATTTATAATACTTTTTTTTGGGTAAGTTCATATTTTTAAAACTTATTCAAAAGTAAACAAATATTTTTTATTTAAACTAATAAGTAAATAAATAAAAATATAAATGAATGTATGTACGTAATCTTATAAAAAATTTCTTATGAACTAGATATATAATAATGAAAATAAATATAAAAATAATATTAAAAATAAAAAAATAAATTTTTAATTTATAGAAGATATAAATCATGTTAGTTTTCACTAAACTATGTTGATCATATTGTAATTTTAGATAGTGCTACACGATAATTTGAGTATCCCACAAATATAGAAATGTTAATGCTACCCTAATAGACCATAAATATTAGAGTATTCGCAATACAACATCCAAACTAAATATGATTTTAAAAAATTAACAAATATTAATTCACATTTAAAATATATATTGATCCCTCAATACACATTTCAAATGTGTCCCAAAACATATCCATTGTATTAATCAGTACATTTAGTCTTTTAGCATTTGGATCAAAGGTATCAAAATTGGATTGGATATTGAGTCAATCCCGTCTAGAGCGGATGGATTAATAGGTCTGTATGTATGTTTAATAATTTTTAAAAATATACATTATGTTAAAAACATAAAATATATTGATAATATTTATAAAAAAAATTATGTAATGTAATGAAAGAGAACGATAGTTTCTCATTAAGTCTCAGATACAGCTATGGTAAGGCTAAATATTTTTAGTGATGAAATATAAATTTCAAGAATTAGCATTTGATTTGAACTAAGAATGGCTTTAGCTTCGAGTTAGAATTAAGAGTGGCTTTACCTTGCAAAGCCTTGTTGTTGATTACTATTCGGAGTTTGCCATTGGTAGGCTTAGTATGGGTAGGACGACCGTTGGTGATTAGAGATATATTTAGAGAAGAGAGGACCAGCAGCCGAGTGGAAGAAGCAAGTGTTGTCGAGATGCAAAACAGAGCTAAAGGTCTTTCTGATTTGGTCTCTTCTCACATCTTTTTTTACTTTACTCATGCTTTTATTCTGTGATTTTGTGGGTCAAAACTACCATAGATATCGGAGACTTAATCCTATTATATAGAGAAATAATTAGAGAAAAAAATAATAAATTGAAGAGATTCGGCACTTATATTGAATAGAGGTTCCTCCCTCCTAGATTCGGCACAAGGCTGAAATAAAATTGATAATTGCTTGATTCAAGAGGGGGGCCGGCTACATCTTTAAATAGGGATAAAAGCCCTAGTCTAAGGGGGTGCTTGCCTAAGTAGAATTACCCCTTTGCCCCTCCTATAGCCAACCTGCCTTAGTAGGAATAGGAGACGGCTAAGTGGCTCTATAGCCGACCTAAGCAGGGGGAAACCCTAACTGACTAACCCAGTAATAGGTGTGGCGGCTACTAAGCCCTAAGGGCTAATCTAAACCCTAGCCATACTCCTTTATAAGATAGAAGTGACTTTATTACAATCTAACAGAGTTTTTATTGACTAGTACTAAGATGATTAGGACTCAACCCTACTGGAGTCCTATCAAGGTCGCCCTCTTCAGATCAGCCTTGTCCTCAAGGCCGAGGGTCCATAAACTCTGGAAACTAGATCTTCAACTCCTCATGTGACTGTCATGCTATCATTAACTGAATTTTGGCCTCCTCATCAGTTGGGGTGTTAGAAGGATTTGGGCTGAGTCATCTTCTTTAAATTTTCATTTGAGGTGAGATACCTAGCGGATCAACTGTAATCTTGATCTGGTGCGTGAATTTGATCTCCAGGTTAGGGCCCCAATGTGATCCCCAATTTTGCAAGGCCCAAAAAAATAAGGAGACCACTTTCTTGAGGCTTGAATTTTGTGCTGGTGGAGCTGGAGATGAAGGGGGACTTGATCTTTCTCAGGAAACTTTCTTCTGCTCTGGCATTTGTCAGGGGAAAGTTTCTTCCTTGCATGGGCTGTCACGTGGTTGCTCTATAATAGTAGTCGTGCCTTTTTTTGGAGTGAGGGCTATCATCTGATAAAATCTCTAGTGGTGTGAGCCCGATCTGAGTCTGAAGTGGGTAGGAGTGGTGATTTTTCAGGGCCCATTTTTACTTCTTTGTGCTATTGATCATCTTGCATGAGGATAGTGCTGACCCCCACTCTGGATGTGTCTGTCCTAGTAATAAACATCTGGCCACGATTTGGTGTGGACGATATCGTGGTCATGAGGGCTATAGTTCCACTCGGCCAAGGTGGTGCATCTTTCTTTATAATGAGAGGGATGATGTTTATGGTTCGTTGAGTCCTACGAATGATCCTTCCCCTTTCTTGATTTCGCCACTGGAGGGGCTCAATTTTCTCATGGACTTGGGTCATAGATCGGAGGTCATCATCAAGGAAGTCTTTAAGCATCATGGTCCGATCTTGGAGAAAGTCGTGGAAGTCACCTGAGATCTGGAAGTGCTACATCAGCAACCATGATGAGTTCGACATGATGTAACACTTTAGAAATAGCTTATCTCCAGGGAAAAGGATGCAGGGAAGTGTTGTAGCGGGAAACAAGCATGGCCGGGTTATCCATGTCTCTGTCATCTCTTGGACAACCCTTTTATCTTCCACCTTCTGAGGTTGTATGAAGCAATCTGACCGAGCAATGACTGGTAGAAGTTTCAGCCTGTTCAGCATAGGGGGCCAGACAGCTTTAGAGGAGGTAATCGGCTCGATTTGGTGGAGACGCCCAAAATTTCAGCAAGCGTGGGAGAGGGTTCTTATCTTCAATCTCATGAAATCCTTGAATTTGAATTAGAAAACCAATGAAATTTTCTTTTGGCAGCCCCTCCAAGTGGTGTTATGGTTGTAGTCGCTGGGCTCCCTCATAGAATCACTTGCTTTCCTTTTCTGAAAGTTTCATAGTTAGCTTCAAAAATTCTAGAAAATATCTCCAGTTGTGGACAACCAATCAATGCCAAAAACTATATCAAAACCATCAAGAGGGAGGAGGAAAAAATCAGCAACTATGTCTTGCTCCTGTAGGATCAGTTTTATATGCGGGCACTTCTAGTTGCACTTTAGAATTTGGCCATTAGCTACCTTGACTTCAAACCCATTATAATCTTCTTTTTAGAGCATTAAGTGGGCAGCAACCTTACTACTCATGAAGTTGTGTGTGTTCCCGGCGTCGATGAGGATGATAACGGACTGCTGTTCGAGAAACCCTTTGATCTTTAATTTTTACAGGTTGGTGTAGCCGGCTAAGGTAGGGACTGTGTGGGTGGCCGGTTGTGGTGTATCCTTCTCATTGGGCTCGAGAGTCGTATCTTCAAGTTTGGGTTCTTCAGTGGGCGCAATCATCAGCGGGTTGGAATAGCCGGCCAATGCGTGCACTACGTAGTCGGCTGGTTGGGACTCTTCCTCCATGGCTTCTTCTTTATGTTCAAGGGCTTCTTGAAATATTTTATTGTCCTCATCCTCTACTGGTTCAATCACGAGGAGTCGACCCTTTTTGCAGTGATGTTCGTGCCTCCATGGTTCATCGCAATGCCAACACAACCCCTTGGTCGATCGTTTACGAAGCTCGTCGCTCAACTTTTTTAGTGTGAGGGCTTGAATGGCAGTAGAGGGGGCAGTAGGCCTCGGCAGGCATGGCTAGTCGGGGAGTGACCCTTGTCCTTCATACCTCGTGGTTCAATTATTCTTCCTGGATGCGCGCGAAGGAAATCATCGCCAAAAGAGTGTACGGTTGTCGCGCCTTTACTTCTCCTCGGATCTCCGGCTTTAGGCCCTTGATAAAAGTATCTAAAAGTTATTTCTCATACCAATTCTTAGTTTGGTTAGATAAATGCTCAAACCTTGTTTGGTATTCTTGTATTGTAGAGGTTTGATGAATCTTTGCCAATTGTCCATCGATGTTGTTGAAATCGATTGGTCCGAAGCGGTTTAGTAGTCATTCCTTGAATCGCTGCCAAAAGAGTCATCCATGGGTGTGCTTAAACCAATTAAACCACTGAATATCATCTCCCTCGAGGTTGATGGCAGCAATCTCCACCCGTGTGGCATCGGCGGTTCGGTAGAACCGAAAATAGCGCTCCACGCATGAGATCCACCCGATCGAGTCTCCTTCTTCCCATCTAGGAAAGTCAACCTTCATGTATAGATTATTGAGATCAGAGGTGTTATGGCCATGTTCTTGAGGATTGTCTCGCCGATCTGAAGTTTCTCTGTGTTGTGATTTCCTCGGGCTCGACGGTCGGCCAATGCTGAATTCAGCGAAAAGGGATCGCATCTTCTCTTCCATGTGATTTTCAAAGGCTTTAAACTTTACATCGATAGCCTCCTCTGATGCCATAGTATACGCCTCTAGATATGTAATATTGAGATCTTTTTTTTGTTGTCAGGTTAGTGGCATGGGAATTTTGGAGAAGGGGGTGGCCGGTTGGAAGGTGAATCGGTTTGGATGGAAGTAGGCTGCGGTTTAGGGCAGATTTGGGGCTACGATTTTGTGGAGTTTAGGCTGTGAATTGGTATGGTTTTAGGGCTGCGATAGTAGTAGATGAAGGTTAGGAAAATAGATCTTAGATCTAGGAAGATGGCAGTAAAGGTAGGTGTCTCGATAAGGAAAGTTGGCTAAAAAGGTAAGTGGATCGATAAGGAAGTAGGATGATTTGGGTGGCTGTTTGGGTTCAGCATAGGATAATATTTGGAAGGGATTTTGGTAAGGATGGTAGAGTTTGGTGATGAGGAAAAGTGAGTCCAAAATCCCCAAAAAAAGAGCACTCAAATTTGATATAATTCGGTGAAAAGAAGTGATGCGATGTGCTGTCATGCTGAACCAGTTTTTATGTAGGAGAAACAATGAATTCTCAACGTAAATTCCAGAGGAAAGTTTAAGGAAATTATATAGAAACCTTTGGTTTAGATGTTGTCAATACCAGTAGAGACTTTGATGAAATTTTGGTAGCATAATAACAGTAGGGAAATAGGGCAAAAGATGCAAGACAGATTCCTTCGTCATAAAATTCTAGAACTATATGATGGTGAAAGATCATATAAGAAAACCATTTCTAAGAGTTTTTTCATGAAATCAAATCCAGATGAAAGCCAACTTGATCTTGAGAATTGTGTAAAAATTTCAGCCAGAACGGAGAAGGAATAAGCCAGTTTCAAGAGGCAAAAACATGACTGAAAATTTCTGCAGTGTTTCACCTTCGCAACGATGATAACGTTTATGACGATAAAAATTTGCAGCAAGGAATATTTGAAAAACTTCTCCCATGTATAATATGAAGGATCTTGCAATATTGAGGAGGCATGGGTTATAAAAATATACTAGAATTTCAGATCAAACGCAGGGGGCAACGACAGACTAATTTGATCTGTTGCTGGTGTGGAAGGTGGAGACGCGTGTAGTAGCAATTTTGGGAATTGCTTGGGAAGGTGGAGGCATGGATGATGGCTACAAGGGTAGCAAGATCACTACTTTGATACCAGATGATAGAACCCCAGAAGGAGCCCTATAGATTTTGATCCTTGAGGGGGATCAACCCTTGGAATGCTGTAGGGGTTCCTCCCTCCTATTCGGCACAAGGCTGAAATAAAATTGATAATTGCTTGATTCAAGAGGGGAGGCAGCTATATCTTCAAATAGGAAGCAAAACCGTAGCCTAAGGGGGGTGCTTGCCTAAGTAGAATTATCCTTTTGCCCCTCCTATAGCCAACCTACCTTAATAGGAACATGAGGCGGCTAAGTGACTCTATAGCCGACCTAAGCAGGGGGAAACCCTAGCCGACCAACCCAGTAAGAGGTGTGGTGACTACTAAGCCCTAAGGGCTAATCTAAACCCTAGTCATACTCCTTTATAAGATAGGAGTGGCTTTATTACAATCTAACAGGGTTTCTATTGACTAGTACTAAGATGATTATGACTCAACCCTGCTGGAGTCCTATCAGACACTAATATCGCCGAATATGTGCTAGTGGTTCATTCTACAAGATCAGCATATGAAGATCATACAGCATGGTAGGAAGTAGTCGGCTTGGTTCGGTGCAGGCGCCTAAAATTTCAGTAAGCTTCTGCAAGCACTGTTTTGAGATCGTCATTACTTCGCTCCCATGTTTCTTGCATAGGATCACTTGTTCTCCCTTGCCATTCATAAAATTATTGTGAGGATGGTGGCGGGTTGTTGCTTAAAGGATTCTTCAACTTTTGCTACTTGCGGGTTCATATGACCGACTAAAGCGTGAGTTGTGCAATCAATCGACTTCGGGTCCTCCTTCATATTCTCCTCCTTAGGTTCCTGGACCTCTTCTTCAGATTCTTTAATAGATTTTATCATGGAAAGCTCACCTTTTTTGCAGCGATGGTTGCAGCTCTAAAGTTCGTTGCAATACCAACAAAGGCCCTTCATCGATCTATCGTGTAGCTCTTCTCTCGTCATTTTTTTTGGCAGCGAAGAATGACTTGGAGTAGAGGGAGGTTTACATGCTGCAGTCTATAAGTGGTTCTCATCCTTTGAGCATCTTGGTTCAGCCATTCCTCCTAGATTCGGGCGAAAGAGATTACGGCCTTCACGGTGGGGGGCTACCGTGCTTTAACCTCTCTTTTAATTTTTGGCTTGAGTCCTTCGATGAACGTCCCTAATAATTATTTGTCAGACCAATCATGAGCAAAGTAAGATAATTCCTCAAACTTGGTCTGGTATTTTTGGATCGTGGGGTTTGTCGGATCTTGGCAAGTTGTTTGTTGATATTCTCGTACTTGGTCGGCCCAAACCAATTCAGCAGTGCATACTTGAATTGTATCCACATCGGAGTTTCATAGTTGTATTCAAGCTAATTGTACCATTGTATAACATCTCCTTCATGGTGGATGACAACAATGTCCACCATGGAATCCTCCGGTGTTTGCTGATGACGGAAGTAACATTCGGTGCACGAAATCCATCCTGTTGGGTCTCCTTCTTCCCATCGAGGTAAGTCCACCATGATGCGTGGCTGCCTCATATCAGTGGCTCATTCTTTCTTTTTAAGAAGCCTCTCTGAACTTTGACCTTGTCGGAATTTTATTGGGCTCAGAGATCGGCTCAATCCAAATTCATTGAATAAGGCACGCAATCTGTCCTCTATGCGTGAGTCAATCGCCTTCAACTTGGCATCGATTGAACCTTGAGATGCCATTGCGTGTGCCTCCCGATCTAAGATGCCAATGTCTCTCTCCTACTATTGGGTCAGTGGTATAGAACGGTTGGGTGGTTTGGTGGCCAAAAGGGATGGTAGATCATGGGTAGGGCTATAGTTTGGGGCTGACAGGTTGTTGTTGTTTTTGGGTGCTATTGGGGCTGTGATTTAGTGCTGTTGTAGGGGCTATAAGGAGGGTTTGGTGAAAGAGGTTTAGGGTTAGAGGGATGGCTTAGGGTTGCTGTTGATGGCAGCAACTGATTTTGTAGGATTGGTGGCTGCAGAGGGTAAGGATTAGTGGAAGGTTCGGTGACTATGGAAGACCACTATTTAAGCTACGATTTGAGTTGGCTATTGATTCTAGAAGTAGGTTATGATGGCTGCATCTTAAGGCTAGAGGGGTACCCTAAAGATGACGTGGGTGGTAGCAATAGTTTCGGTAAGGATCATATATGGGTGTAACACAAAACACCAAAAAGTAGTGCAGCAAAAGTTTCGGCAAGATCAAGGAATACGAGAAGGTACTACGGTATAATTTTTTCGTTGAAAGATTTCAATAGTATAGACGAGATTTTTTTCCAGCAGTTCAAAATAAAGATTTGAGTAGAACTCAAGGAGAATCTGCTGGTAAGGGAAAAGTAATGCTGACAAAATTCATGGAAGAAAATGACAGCAAGAGGTTCAGCAAAATCGAAGATCACGGGAAGGTACTGCATTAGATTTTTATGTCTAAGTGCAGTAGTTTGGATGTAAAAGATCAGTAATTTATATTAAATTTTTTTTGATGAAACCAAAAGTAAATCTAAAGATAGGAAGTGCTACGACCATCGTAAAAATTTCTTAGAGATTGGATTAGTAAAAACGTAGTAGCAAATCAAATAGTCAAGGGTGTGCGATTAGAATTATGTAGTGTAACTTTCATCGTAAAGATGGAAACTTTACGACAAAAAGTTTGTGCAGCAAATAGGAATGAATTTTTTTAGATTTTTTGAATAGGGATAACTAAAATTACAACAATAGTAAGGTAGGAAACCAGAACATATTACAATTCACGGGGAGATAAGAGGATGATTTGCGGTAGTGGAGATGATGACAGAATTTGGTAATGAACTTCAAGCAATGGTGGGAATTGCTTTGGACGACTATGGGGGACTGATGGATGGCTATGGAAGGGCAGCGAGATGCCAAGAACGCTACTCTGATACCAAGTGTTAGAACCCTTGTGGATTCTAAGCTTGGGGTGATCTCTATAGGGGATTAGCCTTGTTGGAACTCTATAAGGGTTCCTCCCTTCTTGGTACTCAAGCCATTGGGTAAAGAAAGATTGATATGATGAAAGAGGGGAGAATACAAGGCTATTTATAGGGCTTCTAAACCCCAATTCCTAATATGATTCCTACTTAAGACTCCTCCTAACAACTCCTAACAACTCCTACTCCAACTCTAAGAAGCAACTCCTACTTTCAACAACTCCAACTCCAACTCCAACTCCAACTATAAGAAGCAACCTCCAAACTAATCCTAATCCTATTCTAACTTAACCCCTCCTC
The DNA here is from genome assembly GCA_029747655.1 of Ensete ventricosum. Classification (NCBI taxonomy): domain Eukaryota; kingdom Viridiplantae; phylum Streptophyta; class Magnoliopsida; order Zingiberales; family Musaceae; genus Ensete; species Ensete ventricosum. Next base: position 36,931,714 of record JAQQAF010000008.1, on the reverse strand, counting down.
AACTAACCCCTCTTTAACTAGGATAAGGGGTGGTTAATTAGGGTGACATGTATCTTATTCTTCCATCAAAATATCTTCCTCTAAACTAATCCTAACCTTGCCGGCCTCCTCACCTCTTTAATAGGGGTCGGGTAGATAGGATTTATATGAATGCCCTTAGGATTTATATGTTTGCCCTCTTCAATGAAACTAAATTAGGACTCCCTTAGCTAGAGTCCTAACAGTAAGTTAGCTTTAAAAGTGGAGAAACAACAAAAGTTTGAAAAGGGTTCTAGATATAAGGCAAAAGATTGCTATATGAGAGGAGAAAATTCTATGTCTACTCTCTAAAGCAAAGTAGTATCGAAGGGGCAAGACAAGGATGAAGGATCAGCCGACAACAAACTACCACCTAATTCTTCTACACCTAATTGATGAAAATGCTTCAAGTGTCATGATTTTAGGCATATTGCTTCATATTATCTAAATAGGAGGATTGTTATATTAGTTAAAGAACATAGTGATGAAGAAGGAAATGAAGCCAATGACGAACCAAAATATGTTGATGATGTGGAAGAGGTTACTTACGCTGATCGTGGTTTATTTATTGTGTTACAACGTAGCTTACAAGTATCCTATGTACTTGAGGATGAAAGTTGGGTGAGAAAGAATGTGTTTCATACCAAATATACCTCTTATGGCAAGGTATACTTGGTGATCATTGACAATGACATCTTGAGAATGTGGTATCTTTGGAGATAGTGTAGAAGCTAAAGTTAGACACAATCCCTTATCTGCATCCTTACCAATTATGTTGGCTGTAAAAAGAAAATGACATCAAGGTAACTAAAAGATATTTAGTTCCGCTTTCTATTGGCAAATATTATAAAGATGAAGTATGGTGTGATGTTGCTCCTATGGATGCTTGTCATTTACTATTGGGTAAGAGGATATTATATGATGGCTATAAATATACTTATTCTTTTAAGGTGAATGAAAAAAAGATTATTTTAGTTCCATTACAGCCTTCTGAAATCAATGCACCAAAGAAGGAAGTTAGTGTTTTTATGTCCTATGGTAAATGCAAGGGTGAATTGGAAAAGTGTAGTCATATTTTGGCTCTAATAGTCATAAAAGAAAATGAACATCACAAGGAGCCACCGGCAAACATAAAACCAATATTGGAGGAATTTTAAGACATTATACTGGAAGAGATTTCACATGGTCTTCCACTGTTGAGAGACATCCAACATCATATTGACCTTATTCTAGGGGCTATCATACCTAACAAGGCAGCCTATAGAATGAGTCCTAAGGAGCATGAAGAACTTCAAAGGCAAGTAGAAGAGTTGGTAAAAAAGGGGTTGATTCGGGAGAGCATGAGTCCTTGTGTTGTTCCAGTCTTGCTAGTTCCTAAGAAAGATAGTTCTTGGAGAGTGTGTGGATAGTCTCATCAATAAAATCATTATTGAATATCATTTTTTGATTCCAAGGTTAGATGATTTACTTGATCAATAGTATGTTGCTTCTATTTTCTGTCAAATTGATTTGAGAAGTGGCTATCACAAAATAAAATGAGGCTTGGAGATGAGTGAAAAATAATATTTAAAAACTAGAAAAAGCTTATATGAATGGTTAGTTATGCCATTTGGGCTATCTAATGCTCCTAGTACTTTCATGAGATTATTGAATCATATACTTAAGCCATGCATTGAGACTTTATTATGGTTTATTTTGATGACATATTGGTGTACTGCAAGAGTGAGGAAGAGTATATGAATCATCTTAGGAAGATTTTTCTTATCTTGAGGCAACAAAAGCTTTATGCTAATATGAAGAAGTGTGATTTTTTTACTCATAGTGTGGTGTTTCTAAGGTATGTTATTTCAAAAAAATGGAATCATGATGGATCAAAGTATGGTAGAAGCTATTCTTAATTTGCCAACACTGACTTCATTGCATGATGTGAGGAGTTTCTATAGTTTAACTTCCTTTTACAGAATATTCATTAAGGGTTTCAGCTCGATTGTTGCTTTAATAACTGAATGCATGAAAGGTGATAAATTCAAGTGGACTAATGAGGCTGATGAAGTTTTTGAGCTATTAAAAAGAAAGGTGACCGAAGCTCCTATTTTGATACTACCCAATTTTGATAAAGTGTTTGAGATTGAATGTGATGCCTCCAATGTGAGAATTAGTGCTATTTTGAGTCAAAAATCAAATCTCATTGCCTTTTTTAGTGAAAAGCTAAATGATACAAGGAGGAAATATTATACTTATGATAAGGAGTTCTATGTCATTTATCAAGCTTTATCTCATTGGAGTCAATATATTCTTGTCTAACCATTTGTGTTATATTCTGATCGTGAGGCGTTGAAGTTTATTAATCACCAACACAAGCCAAACAAGAGGCATACAATTTAGGTGGAGTTCTTGCAATCTTATAACTTCACAATCAAGCATAAATCTAGTGTTCAAAATATAGTTGCTGATGCATTAAGCAGAAAATATTATTAATTATCAGCCATGGAAGTCATAGTTGGATTTGAGAGATTCAAAGATCTTTATCAGCATGATATGGATTTCAGCTCAATATGGTAGAATTACAAATCATGTTCTTTTCAATAATTTTCTATCTTTAATGGATTTTCTTTTTCGAGCTAATGCCTTATGTGTTCCATCTTGTTCTTTGAGACATATAATTCTAGCTGAAGCTCATGGTGGTGCTTTGAGAGGATATTTTGGTAGGGACAAAATTCTGGCTCTTATTCAATCAAATTTCTATTGGCATAAGATGTTCAGAGATGTGGAGAGATTTGTAAAGCATTATCGAGTGTGTCATTTGGCAAAAATAAGAAGCCAAAATTCAGGTTTGTACACTCTATTGCTAGTGCCTAATGCTCCATAGGAGGATGTGAGTCTTGATTTTTATTGAAAAACCAAGCGGGAGCATCACATGTAGTGAAAGTTCAAAACAAAATAGGTTTCCCCACATAGATCAAATCGTTGTGCAAAAGATTGGATCACGAGAAAAAGTGTAAAACCAAAAATCACATTGTGTGAAAGATTATTTACATAAAGAGATTATATATCCTTATTTTTCTAGATTCGGATAGAGATGATGAAAGAGGTTAAACGTCTTCCTCTCTAGCGGTATCCACAAGATTGATTATTATGGTGATACTCCTCCAATTGCAGTCCTAAGTCTCTCAACTCTTACGTAGAGGGAGGGACGAGAATAGGAGGGGGCGGCCAAAGTGCATCATGCCTTAGTGGGTATTAGATCTCCATCCAATTACCCACTTTGGATTATTGGATCTCTAACCAATAATCTACTTTGACCTCTAATTGAGCCTTATGTAAGGAGCTCATCAGTACAAGGTCTCATCTAATGAGAAGAGGGGCTAATTGGATCTTTATCCAATCTTCTATTCATTGAAGCGTCCACCATATGTGTGTGACCCTCTAGGCCCGATATACCGAACTGGTCGGGAGTCACTTCCATTAGAACTCCTTCTGATATAGTGAATTATTATCCCATAATAATTCACTCGACTCATCGACTATGGATGTACTAGGCTATTGCGTCATAGTCCCCAAACGATATAGGGGGATCGAATCCATCAGACCTGTCTGTCCAAAGTTACTGTGTATCTATAGTCTCTTAGCCAATTAATATCCCAAAGACCGTATATTGTACATAGTACTATCAGACCACATACGGAATCCATCCGAGTCTCGTTCTAATCAGATTCTCCTGAAGAACTCCTCTCTCAATCTGAATGACCCTGGCCAGAGATTTATTTAAACAAGCAAACAAAGGATATTTCTCTCGTGATATCGAGAGTGGATGAACCTTTATGGATACTCAATTGCCTTCGTAAGGTTGGCTACCAATCTCGATAATCGGCTGTATTAGATCTAAAATTTTTTAAACCTGTAAGTCTGATGTCAAAGAAAAGAGTACTCATACAAGGTATCCTTGGTGTCTCAAGTCTAAGGACCAAATACACAACTCGGACTATAGAATCGCTGTCTGACATTAGATATCATTAGCCAGACAATATTGCATAAGCGGATCAATTAGTGAACTTATTCTCTAATGAGCATATGTACTATATCTTTAGTGTCTTCGCACAAGTGGCTCTGAGACCAACTAGTTGCCTTCATCATATAGATGGGTTTACAGTACACCGATCTATTAAGTTATCTCGATATCCCTCTCGAGTAACCTATGACTGAGATTATTTAGGATCCATGTTTAAAGGTGAATCGATCTCATTATTTGATTTCATCATGCTCTGATTCCCATTGCACGGAACTAAGGGCATCATAATATATATATATATATATATATATATATATATATATATATATATATATATATATATATAATAATAATATAATGTGAGAATATGCCAATAATAATTATAAAGTAAAAATATCATGCAACGTGTCACACGAGTCATCAGTCACATGATTGGCTTGTAGGGCATTTGTAATCAGTAATCTTCCACTTAACTTAAAGCCAATCACCTATGTGTCCGATCCCCATTAGACCCTTGTGACGCTCAAATTCAATCTGAGCCTGACTTGGTCAATGGATCTACAATGTTATCTTTGATTAAACTCTTTCAAATGCTATATCTTTACAGGTCATAATCGTTCTAATTAGTTGGAACCTCCTAAGAAATTTTTTAATAAGACCCGGGTTCCCTTGCAATAGCTATAGCCTTATTGATGTCATTATATATGGGAATAAGCTCCATGCTTCTCGGAATGATCCCAAATCCCCGATGAACTCATTTATCTACACTCCTTCCTTTGCTGCTTCTTCTATAGCAATGTACTCTACCTCTGTGGTCGAGTCAGCAGTAGTATCTTTTATAGCAATGTACTTCATTTATGGTGAAAATATACTTTGAGTTTGACTTGCTATCATCAATGTTGGACTGGAAACTCGAGTCTATATAGTCGTCAACCTAGAGGTTACCTCCTCCATATACTAGTAAAAAATCCTTAATCATTTTCAAGTACTTAAGGATACACTTTACTGCCTTTCAGTATTTTAAACCTGGATCCATCTGATACATGCTCATGACACTCAGAGCATGCACTATATCAGCCTAGTACATAGCATAACATACATGATAGACCCTATCGTTGAGACATAGGATATTTTATCCATGTTTGCCTTTTCATTAGGAGTCTTTGGGGACATACTGCTAGAAAGTGATATTTCATGTCTCATCGGTATAAGATATCTCTTGGAATTCTTTATGGTAAACCTTTTGACAATGAAGTCTATATACCTGGATTAGGACAAGCCAAGCATCCTCTTAGATCTATCTCTATAAATCTAGATCTTAAAAATATAGGATGCTTCCCCTAAGTCATTCATGGAGAAATTTCTGGATAACCAAGCCTTACTGTGGAAAGTATTTCTACATCACTTCTAATGATTAGGATGTCATCCACATATAGCATAAAAAATGTGATAATAATCTCATTTACTTTCTTGTATACACAAGGCTCATCTTCGCTCTTAATGAAGTCATAAGATATGATCGCCTCATCCCTCTGGTTGTATTATATACACCTCCTCCTCGAGGTTGTCATTAAGGAATGTTGTTTCACATACATTTGCTAGTTCTCATTGTCATAGTATGCTGCAATAACTAAAAGAATTCTGATAGATTTAAGCATGGCTATAGGTGAAAATATTTTATCATAGTCAACTCCTTGCCTTTGACGATATTTTTTAGCTACCAGCCCTGCAATATAGGTCTCTACTTTTTCATCTACTCTGATCTTCTTCTTGAAGATCCATATGTAGTTGATGGGTATGAACCCCTCAGGTGCATCCATAAAGTTCCAAACCTTGTTAGAGTACATGGAATCCATCTCAGAATTCATGGCTTCTTATCACTTCTCGGAGTCTATACTCATAATAGTCTCCTCATAGGTCTGAGGATCAGCATCCTGAGAATTATCTCCATTGATATATCCCATATATCTTTCTGGAGGGTAAGATACTCTGCTAGACCTACGCAAAGTTGTAACTTATGTACTAGGTACCTAAGTGTACTTGGGCTCTGGAATGGAGCTTGAGCTAGGTTCTCTAACCTCGCTCAACTCTATCTCACTCCCAATGTTTCTACCAAGAATGTGTTCCTTCTTAAGGAACACAACTCTCTTGGCAATAAAGACATTTCGGTCGAAAGGATGATAGAAATAATATCCCAAAGTCTCCTTAGGGTATCCCATAAACATGCACCATTCCGTCCTTGATTTCAACTTGTCGGAGTTGTGTCTTTTAAGGTGGGTAGGACTTCCCCAAATCTTAACCACCTTAGGATCAAACTTCTTTCTTTTCCATGTCGGACTTCCCCAAATCTTAACCACCTTAAGATCATACTTCTTTCCTTTTCATATCTCATATGGTGTAGACACTACCGACTTTGATGAAACTCTGTTAAGAAGGTAAGTTGCGGTCTCTAGGGTGTATCCCCAGAATGAGACACGTAGGTCAGCGAAACTCATCATGGACCGCACTATATCTGACAACATGTGATTCCTCCTTTCTCATATTCTATTGAGTTGAGGTGTATAAGGAGGTGTCTGTAATATCCCTCATTTCTGAAATATTTATAATAAAATATTTTAAATTATTTATGAGGACTCATTTATAAATTTGAGAATTATTTATTAATTTTCTTGATTAAATAATTTTCTATTGAAAGTTGATTGCTAGGGACCCAAGTGTGAATCTTAAAAAAAATATGAAATGAATTGTAAAAGATTCACACCGAGTTAAAAAAAAAAGGAGAACATGGTGAGGACATGTATCACTATCAACACATAAGCACTACTTGTGCTTGTGCATAGGTGACACATAAGCACATTGCATGCATCTTTGCCACCAATCAACACATATGTTAGCTTAAACAATTAACAATTAGAGAAAAAAAGGGTGTTTTGGCTACAATGTGAACTTGAGGAGAAGAATAAGAAAGAAGAAGAAGATGAAGAAAAAGAAGAGAAGGAAAGAAGAAGAAGAAATTTGGGGATTTTGAGATTGTGATATAATCCACACCTTTGGGACAAAAATATTCAAAGGCAAGTGTTCTATCTTTCTCCTACTGAAATTTATCTTTGTTTTTGCGTTGATTTATGAACATATCCGAAATCTTTTGTTGGCTGCCTAAGTATGAATATGTAATATTATCAAGACTATGACCTATCTGCTTTGTTCTTGTTGTAGCTTTTAGTATATACCTCTGATTTAGACAAATCTTAATTTTTTCAAAAATAGATTCACATATATTTCTTTTGAATCTGAGTTTAAATAATTTGGAATTCATTTGCTAGCCCAAACATTTATTTCAATTGAGTATACAAAATCTGTAAAACCGAATATGTAGCTCATGACATTTCATCACTATATTGCTTATATATTCCTGTTGGAGGTTCTGATTTATATAAAACTTAATTTGTTAGAAAACAGGCTCTTAGACCTTTCTGTTGAACCTATGATTGAATGATTTGGAGTCGAAATGACTATCAAAACCCCCATTTTGATGGACCATATGAATTCTGCAAAGCAGGGACTGGGATTTCGGACCTTTGGTTGCAAAACCATCAATAGCTCTTTGTAGAGACCTTCAATTTATATGAAACTTATTTTGTATGAATCTAGATTGATTTAGCTTTTCAAAAATACTTTTATTGAGTAATTTGGAGTATGTTTGATTATCTAAATAACTTTATATTTTGCCTTTAGAATTCTGCTAGAATAGGGATTGTATCAATTCTGTCTATACTTGCTTCATCCATTTCAAAACTGAAATCTCTAATGCACTTGTCCTTGACTTCCTTATATATCAGAATATATTATGTATTAATCACTATTATATTATATTATTATGTTTAGGCGCATGTATGATTTATTGTTCTGCATGTGCTTCCGATATATGCCAAATTCATTGCTCATGTCTTTTTATACTCCGGTGTTTGTGGGACAATGTTAACCTTTGCCAGGAATGGTAAAGGGAGTTATGCTTAGAGCCTGCGTGCTCTACTGGCCCCATATAAATTTACTCAGACGTCGGTGAATGGAGCTCCTAGACGTCGGAGACTTATGTTTGGTAGTCATTCAGCGATGAATATTCTACATTATGCTTATGGTCCCACTTCGCCCTCTATATCTTGATCTGATATCCAAAGCATTACTTATAAATTTATTCATGCACTTTGGATAAGAATGAAATGAATGTTATGTCTGAATGATATTTGAGCTTATGTTTGTTACTTGTTTATTTGATAAGCTTTTGAGATTATTCATACACCATTGATATGCTTTCGAAATATGTCCTATACATTTTTGATATGTTCTGAAATATTTTATTTGATATTAAGATATTCTAAAATATTTCACATGTCATTGATATGTTCCGAAATGTCCTATACCTCCTTGATATGCTATGAAATGTTTTACATTCTCATTGATATGCGCCAAAATATTTCGTTTGCCATTGATATGTTACTTGACATACTTATGCCTATGATATTCATCCAACTTCAAATGTGACATATGAGCTTAAGTTCGATATTTATTCTCTTGACATGTTCAGAAGTATTTCATTTGTTATTGATATGCTCCTAAAACTTCATATGTCATTGATAAATACCAAAATGCTTCTGATTGTCATATATGCTCTAATTACCTTTCTAAATTGGTATGGATTTAAGTATGCTTCGAACGAGATGAACCTTATGGTTGTGAATATGATTTGATACTATATGTGAAAACTTTTGTATTCCCTACCTTGCACTCGTATATCAGGTTCAATTTGTAAACACCATTCCTTGCCTTGAACCTGTTTGATACTTGTTGGGCTTCTTAGCTCACTCACCTAATCTTCTTCAGGTTAGCTTGGCATTTTATTGAAATACTTGATATAGGGCTAAAGCAATGAGAAAGCAAAAAGTTCTTGGGCTAAATGTTTATTTGACAATATGTTATCATTGTATGTGTACACCTTGTGTCTAATGTAAAGTTGTAGACATATTTTGAAGTGGGGTAACTATGTAATGATCATAAGAGTACCCCCTTGTTTAGGATATCGAATGTTAAACTTGCTATATAACATATGAAGTGGTAGTATTTGATTTCAAAGTCATGTAGATTTTATCGCATAGTGGACCTTATGAATGTACATTATATTTAGCTATGTTGGTTTTGGACCGATTTTGTGATTCATTAAGAGAATGTGAAGAGATTATAATCTGCACAGGTTTCTATGAAGTTATTAAATGACTCTGCATGTTATTCTTAGTATCCTCAAATGATTATTTGGATCCTGGATAGATTATGTTGTTGATAATATTATCGATCTTTTTAGATTAGAGTCACACGTCTCGAGTGTGATATAATTCGGGGGGAAAAGGGGGGGTGGGGGGTGGCACGTGACAGAGATGGTATCAGAGCCTGATTTGAGGATCACTAAGATATACTGATAGATATATCATATTTGAATAATACTTTAAGGTGTAATGATTTTATAAAGTGATTGACAAACAATTTTTTTTTTGATGATTTTAGGAAACAAGAATGACGGGTCATCAGGTCCTCTTGTGGCTGATCGATTAATCAAAATTATGAAAACCCTTGAGGCTATGACACATGTGATAGAACAATAAGTCCAACAAGGAGGAAATGATAAAGCTAGAATATCAACTCAGGATGGATTAGGAATAGAACAATTCAAAAAGCTTAGTCCTCCAAGTTTTAGCGGTGAACTTGATCCAATGGTGGTTGAACAATGGATGATACGAACAGAGAAGATATTTGACATCTTAAATTGTCTTGAAGATAAGAAGGTTCCTTTTGTCACTTTCATGTTGGAAGGGGAAGTTGAGCATTGGTGAAGAACAACGAAGAGAATAAGAGAAATCAGGCATGAGCTCATTTCTTGGAAAGTATTCATAGAAAAAATTAATGATAAATATTTTCCAAATTGTATAAGGGAGCAGAAGGAATTAGAGTTCTTAAATCTCATATAGGAAAACTTGACTGTAGCAAAATATGAAGCTAAATTCACTGAACTCTCTAGATTTGCCACTCACATGACCGATAATGAAATTAGGAAGGCAAAAAGATTTGAGAGAGGTTTAAGACCAGCGATAAGGAGTCAGATATCAGCCTTAAAACTTTCTTATATGCTGATATAGTAGAAAGGACCTTAATAATTGAAAGAGACTTGGAGAAGATACAGGAAATTGGGGGGTAAGAACTACAAGGACAAGTTTACAAGCAAAAGTAAGAGAGTGAATGAATATGAAAATAGTAATAAGAGGGTCAAGATGTCAGGATTAGAGAAGGAAAAGCTACCTTAGAGAACTCAAACATGTGCAAAATATGGATATAATCATGAAACAAGTAAATATTTTTGGGTTACTGGAGCCTGTTTTGCTTGTGGGAATCTAGATCATAAAGTAAAGGATTATCCACTAAATAAGAAAAAGGAGCCACTGCCACCTAAAACGATAGCCCATACTAGAGTTTATACCATCACTGAACAGGAATCCCAGGCTTCTAAATCAATAGTCGAAGATATTATTCATGTTTCTAATAAGAATGCAAATGTTTTATTTGATCCCGAGTCCAATCTATCGTTTGTTTCACAAACTTTTGCATGTCACTTGAGTATTCAACCTATGCTATTGGATTATGAGTTGTATGTAACTACTGCAATTGGGGATACTTTAACATCAAACTTGTTTTATCTATCTTGTTTGATTTTTATCGGAGAACATGAACTCCTTGCTAATTTAATTCTCTTAGAGATTCAGGGCTTTGATATTATACTTGGCATGGATTGACTATCTTCGTATCATGCTAGTATTGATTGCTATACAAAAATAATTACTTTTTGCATACAAGATCAACCCATCTTTTATTTTAAGGGTAATAGGTATGACTCACTTCCTTACCTAATATCGGCATTTTAAGCTCATCAATTTATGCAGAAGGGTTATTCTTGCTATATTATATATGTAAAGGAGAATTTAAATCAAACAGCTCATCTAAATGAAATTTCGGTAGTCAGAGAGTTCTATGATGTTTTTCCATATGACTTGTCTGGGTTACCTCCAAATAGAGAGAGTGAATTTGCTATTGATATTGTCCCTGGAATAACACCAATATCCAAGCCTCCCTATAGAATAGCACCACTCGAGCTAGAAGAATTAAGAAAGCAACTACAAGAACTATTAGATAAAGGTTTTATTCGACCTAGTGTTTCACCATGGGGTGCTCCAGTACTGTTAGTTAACATGGAGGCTTTGTATTGATTATAGATAGTTGAACCAAGTGACGATAAAAAGTAAGTATCCTCTACTCAGAATTGATGATTTGTTTAATCAATTACAGGGTGCACAAGTATTCTCCAAGATTGACTTGAGATCAGGTTATTATCAATTGAATATCAAGAGAGAAGATATCCCTAAAACTGCTTTCAGAACTCGGTATGGACACTATGAATTTGTAGTAATGCCTTTTGGTTTGACTAATGCCCCTGCAGCTTTCATGGAATTAATGAATAGGATATTTCATCCACTCTTGGATAACTATGTTATCATATTTATTGATGATATATTAGTGTATTCAAGGAATGACCTAGAGCATGAGGAGCACTTGAGAAATGTATTGTCAATACCGAGAGAAAAGAAGTTGTATACAAAGTTTAGTAAATGTGAGTTTTGGTTAAATGAAGTTACCTTATTAGGCCATGTGATTTCAGGCAAGGGCATCTCTGTTGATCCAAAGAAAGTTAAAGCAATAGTTAAGTGAGAAGTATGAACAAATGTAACTGAATTAGAAGTTTTTTGGGCATGGCAGGTTATTATAGGAGATTTATGGAGGGATTTTCTCGAATTGCTAACCCCCTCACCAAGCTAACTTGAAAGAATGTGAGGTTTGAATGGGTTGATGAATGTGAACAAAGCTTTCAAGAGTTAAAAAGAAGATTGACTAGTGCTCCTATTCTCATAATTCCCAATGGTTACAAAGGATTTGTAGTTTACATCGGTGCTTCAAGGAAGGGCCTTGTATGTGTTTTGATGCAAGAAGGGAAAGTAATTGCTTATGCTTCTAGATAACTGAAGAATTATGAACTAAATTATCCAACCCATGATTTGGAGTTGGCAACAATTATTTTTGCACTAAAGATTTGGAGACATTATTTATATGGGCGAACATCTAAAATATTTACCGACCACAAGAGTCTAAAGTATATCTTTACTCAAAAGGAGTTAAATATGAGGCAACGAAGATGGATAGAACTTTTAAAGGATTACGATTGTACCATTCGATATCATCCAAATAAGGCCAATGTTGTAGCTGATTCACTTAGTAGAAAATCTGTAAATTTTATGGCTAGTTTGGTTGTGAAACAATGGGGATTACTAGAAGAAAAGGTGATGAGAAATATTAGGAATGAGCAAAACTCAATGATATTGATGGCCTCTATCCAGGTTCAATCTGATTTCATTCAACAAATTAAAGAGAGACACTTACGAGATCCACGAATCCACTTGAGGAAAGAAGTAGAAAAAGGATCAAAGCTTGGTTTTCATGTTTCAGAGGATGGTTTGTTGAGAATGGGGAATAGGGTATGTGTTCCATATGACCAAGATATTAAGGATCAAATCCTGAAGGAAGGTCATAGTTCTAAATTCACCTTGCACATGGGTAGTACAAAAATATATAAAGATCTTAAAAGTCATTATTGGTGGGAATGCATGAAAAAGGAGATTAAAATATATGTATCAAAATGTTTAACTTGCCAGCAAATCAAAGTTAAACACCAAAGACCTGGAGGTTTGTTACAACCATTAGATATTCTTGAATGGAAATGTGAAAGTATCACCATGGATTTTGTTTCAGGTCTACCCAGAACCTCTAGAAAGCATGATGCTATATGGGTGATTATTGATAGATTTACCAAATTGGCACATTTCCTACCGATCAATATGACATATTCTATGGATAGACTTATTGAATTATATATCGGTGAAATAGTAAGGCTTCATGGTGTTCCAAAGGATATCATCTCTGATAGGAACTCCAGATTTCTTTCTAGATTATGGAGAAGATTATAGGAATCAGGCACTAAAGTCAAGTTCAACACTGCTTATCACCCTCAAATCGATGGGCAATCAGAAAGAATAATTCAAACACTTGAGGATTTGCTTAGAGCATATATCATGGATTGGAAAGGTGTGTGGGATAAGGATATTTCTCTTGTTGAGTTTACCTACAATAATAGTTACTAGTCTAGTATTCAGATGGCCCCTTATGAAGCTTTGTATGGGTGAAAGTGTAGAACGCTTATTTGTTGGGAGAAAGTTGCTGATGGGAAATTGTTAGCACCCAATAAAGTGTAGGAGATTATCGAAAAGATTCAAGTTATAAGAGAAAGACTAAAGACTACTCAGAGTTGTCAAAAGAGCTATGTTGACAATAGAAGATGAGAAATTGAGTTTCAAGTGGGGGATTTTGTATCCTTGAAGGTCTCTCCTTCCAAGGGCATGGTAAGATTTGGGAAGAAAGGAAAGTTAAGCCCTAGATTTATTGGACCATTTGAGTTCCTTGAGAGGATTGGTTCTATCACTTACAAGATTGCCTTGCCACCATCCTTGGGTCGTATCCATGACATATTTCATATTTCAATGCTCAGAAAGTATATTCATGACCCTTCTCACATTATTCAGTATGAGCCGATTGTAATCGATCATAACTTATCTTATGTGGAAGAATCTATACAGATTATTAATAAGAAAGAAAAGATACTAAGGAACCGAGTCATTTCTCTAGTTAAAGTGATATGGAGGCATCATTCTATGGATGAAACAACTTGGGAGCTAGAGGAAGAAATGAAGAAAATCTATCCTCATCATTTCGTCGATGAAGGTATGATAAAATTTAGATAAATTTTTATTTTAAGGGAGAGAGAGTGTAATATCACTTATTTCTAAAATATATATAATGAAATATTTTAAATTATTTATGATGACTCATTTATAAATTTGAGGATTTATTTATTAATTCTTTTTATTAAATAATTTTATATTAAAAGTTGATTGCTAGGGACCTAAGTGTGAATTAAAAAAAAAAATGAAATGCATTGTAAAAGATTCCCACTAAGGTAAAGAAAAGGAAACATTGTGAGGGCATGCCTTGTTTAAAGTAGTGCCACTTGTGCTTGTGCATAGGTGACACATAAACACATTGCATGCATGTTTACCATCTATCAACGCATATGTTAGCTTAAATAATTAACAATTAGAGAAAAAAAAGGGGGTTGTTTTGGTTGCAACGTGAACTTGAGGAGAAGAAGAGAAGAAGAAGAAGAAGAAGAAGAAGAAGAAGGAAATAAGAAGAAGAAATTTGGGGATTTTGAGATTGTGTTCTAATCCACACATTTGAGACCAAAATATTCAAAGGCAAGTGTTCTATCTTTCTCCTACTGAAATTTATCTTTATTTTTGCCTTGATTTATGAAGAAAATTATGAACAAATCTGGAATCTTTTGTTGGTTGCCTAAGTTGAATCTATAATATTGTCAAGACTATGACCTATTTGCCTTTCTCTTGCTGTAACTTTCAGTACAGACCTTTGATTTAGACGAAACTTAGTTTATTCAAAAAATATTTCTTTTAAACCCAAGTTTGAAGAATTTAGAGTTCATTTGCTTACCCAAACGTTTATATCAATTGAGTATATGAAATCTATAAAACTGAATTTATAGCTCATGACATTTCATCACTATATTATTTATATCTTCCTGTTGGAGTTTCTGATTTATGTAAAAGTTAATGTGTTAGAAAATAGGCACTTAGACCTTTCTGTTGAACGTAAGATTGAATGATTTGGAGTCGAAATGACTATCAAAACCCGCATTTCGATGGACCATAAGAATTCTACAAAGCAAGGACTGTGATTTCGGACCTTTGGTTGCAAAACCATCAATAGCTCTTAGTAGAGGCCTTCAATTTTATGAAACTTATTTTGTATGAAACTAGATTGATTTAGCTTTTCAAAACATTTTTCTTGAGTAATTTGGAGTATGTTTGATCATCTAAATAACTTTGTATTTTGCCTTCTGAATTCTGCCATAACTTTGTATCAATTCTGCCTATACTTGCTTCATCCATTTCAAAACTGAAATCTCTAATGCTCTTGTCCTTGACTTCCTTACATCTCAGAATATATTTGTATTAATTGATATTATATTATATTATTCTATTTAGGTGTATGTATGATTTATTATTCTGCATGTACTTCTATGCCAAATTCATTGCTCATATCCTTTTGTACTCCGATGTTTGTGGGACAATATAAACTTTTACCAGAAATGGTCAAGGGAGTTATGCTTAGAGCCCGCGTGCTCTATCGGCCCCCTATGACTTCACTCAAACATGGGTGGATGGAGCTCCTAAACGTAGGAGACCTATGTTTGGTGATCATTCAGCGATGGATGTTCCACATTATGCTTATGGTCACACTTCGCCCTCGATGTCTTGATCTGATATCCAAAGCATTGCTTATGAATTTGTTCATGTGCTTTGGATAAGAATGAAATGAATGTTATGTCTGAATGATATTTGAGCTTATGTTCATTACTTGTTTATTTGATAAGCTTTTAAGATTATTCATACACCATTGATATGCTTTCGAAATATGTCCTATGCATTTTTGATATGTTCTAAAATGTTTCATTTGATATTGATATATTCTGAAACATTTCACACGTCATTGATATATTATGAAATATCCTATACCTCCTTGATATACTCTGAAATATTTTGTATTCTCATTGATATGCTACAAAATATTTCGTTTGCTATTGATATGTTTCTTGACATACTTATGCCTATGATATTCATCCAACTTCAAATGTGACATACGAGCTTAAGTTTAATATTTATTCACTTGACATGTTCAGAAGTATTTCATGTGTTATTGATTTGCTCCTAAAACTTCATATATCATTTATATATACCAAAATGCTTCTGATTGCTATATATGCTCCAAGTACCTTTGTAAATTATTATGGATTTAAGTATGCGTCGAATAAGATGAACCTTGTGGTTGTGAATATGATTTGATGCTATATGTGAAAACTTTTATATTTCCTACATTGCACTATTATAATAGGTTCAATTTGTAAATACCTTTCCTTGCCTTGAACCTGTTTGATACTTGCTGGGCTTCTTAGCTCACTCTGTTGCTACCTAATCTTCTTCAGGTTAGCTTGGCATTTATTGAAATACTTGATGCGGGGCTAAACCAATGGGAAAGCAAGAAGTTCTTGAGCTAAATGTTTATTTGACAATATGTTATCATTGTATGTGTACACCTTGTGTCTAATGTAAATTTGTAGACATATTTTGAAGTGGGGTAACTATGTAATGGTCTTAAGAGTAGCCCCTTGTTTGGGATATCGAATGTTAGACTTGCTATATAACATATGAAGTGGTAGTATTTGGTTGATTTCAAAGTCATATAGATTTTATCGCATTGGTGGACCTTATGAATGTAGATTATATTTAGCTGCGTTGGTTTTGGATCGGTTTTGTGATTCATTAAGAGAATGTGAAGAGATTATAATCTGCATAGATTTCTATGAAAGTTATTAAATGACTCTGTATATTATTCTTAGTATCCTCAAATGATTGTTTGGATCCTGGATGGATTATGTTATTAATAATATTATCAATCTTTTTAGATTAGAGTCCACTAGGATAGAATCTCATTGTCCTTGACGAAATGGGTGAACTTTGTACTCAAGTAAGTATTCTCCTCCTTGATTTGATCGAAGAGTCTTAATACTCTTTTCAATCTAGTTCTCTATCTCATTCTTATATTCCCTGAATTTCTCAAAGGCCTCAGACTTATACTTCATCAGGTACATATATCTATACCTAGAGAAATAGTTAGTGAATGTAAGGAAGTATGAGTAACCACCTATAGCTTGAGTCGATATGAGGCCACATACATCACTATATACGAGTTCCAATAATTCAATGGCTCTTCTTTAATTCCACTAAAAGGAGAGTTGATTATTTTCCCATGAAGGCAAGGTTCATAAGTTGCATATGACTCATAGTCAAATGAGTCTAAATATCAATCTTTCAACAACTTTTGAATCATTCCCTCATATATATGACCTAGCCTATAATGCGATAGGTATTCATCATTCACATTATCTCTTTTCTTCTTGGACGTATTTATATTCATGATATGTAGAGAAGTGTCTAACATATATAACCATTTATTAGGGTCCCTCTAGTGATGATCTCATCATCCATAATTATTGAACAACTATTTTTTTTTCTCAAAAATCAACTTATATCCACTAATTGTCAAACAAGAGATAGAAATAATATTTTTGATAATAGAGGGAATAGCATGCATCCAATGCAATGATAGCTCTACCACGCAAATGTAGGGTGACCTCCCCAATGGCAACTGCAGCAACTATTGCTCTATTTCCCATCTTGAGGTCCATATTGTCTCTGGCCAATCTCTTAGGTCTTACCAGAACCTACAATAAATTGTAGATATGATAAGTGTTGGGAAACCTTAGCGGGTGCATCACATGTGTAGCGAAAATCAAAACAAAATACCGGTTTTCCACGCAGATCAAATCATCATGCAAAAGATTAGGGTCGTGAGAAAAATATAAAAACCGATAAAATCGTGATGTGTGAGAGATTGATTTTACCTAGGGAGATCGTATATCCCTGTATTCCAGATTCGGATGGAGAAGATGAAGGAGGTCAAGCGTCCTCCTCTCTAGCGGTATCTACATGATGGATCTCTGCAGCGAAACTCCTCCAATCTGATCTCGCAACTCTTGCACAAAGGGAGGGAGGAGAATAGGAGGTGGTGGCTAAAGCTGCAGCTTATCAACCATGAGTCTCCCCTCCTATTTATAGAGAGTCACAAAAAACCCTAGGGCTCCTACCATAGTGGGTATTGGATCCCCATCCAATAACCCACTAACCTTACATTATTGGATCTCTATCGAATAATCTCCTTAGGCCTCTAATTGGGCCTTAAGCAAGGAGCCCATCAGCATAGGGTCTCATCTAATGAGAATAGGGGCTAATTGGATCTCCATCCAATCCTCTATTTGTTGAAGCATCCACCATACGTGTGTGACCCTCTAAGCCCGATACCGAGCTGACCATGAGTCGCTCCCATTAGAACTCCTTCTGATATAGTGAATTATTATCCCCATAATAATTCACTCGACTCATCGACTATGGACGTACTAGACCACTATACCATAGTCCCCAAATGGTTAGGGGGGATCAAATCCATCGGACTTGTCTGTCCATAGTTACCGTGTATCTATAATCCCTCATCCAACTAATATCCCAAAGACCGTATATTAGACATGGTACTACCAGGTCACATACGAAATCCGTCATAGTCTCGCTCTAATTGGATTCTTTTGGAGAACTCTTTCTCTCTCAATCTGAATGACCCTGGCTAGGGATTTGTCTGAGCAAGCACATATGAGATATTCCTCTCATGATACCGAGAGTGGATGATCCTCTATTGACACTCAATTGCCTTTGTAAGGTTGGTTACCAATCCCGATAACCAGTTGTATCAGATCTGAAACTTTCCAAACCTGTAAGTCTAGCGTCAAAGAAAAGAGTACTCATACAACGCATCCTTGGTGTTTTAAGTCTAAGGACCAGGTACATAATTGAGACTATGGAATCACTGTCTGACATTAGGTATAATTAACCATACAACATTCCATAAGCGGATCAATCAGTGAACTGATTCTCCAATGAACACCTGTACTATATCCTTAGTGTCTTCACATAGGTGACAATAAGACCAGCTGCCTCCATCATATAGACGGGTATATAATACACCAATCTATTCGGTTATCTCGATGTCCCTCTCGAGTAACCTATGACCAGGATTATTTAGGATCTGTGTCTAAAGGTGAATCAATCTCATTATCATGATCTCATCACGATCCAATTTCCATTGCACAGAACCAAGGACATCACAATATATATATATATATATATATATATATGCAATAAATAATATAATATAAGAATATGCCAATATTAATCATAAGCAAAAAAGATCACACAGCATGTCACACGTGTCATCACTCACGTGATTGGTTTGTAGGGCACCTGTAATCAGCAATAAGCACTCCCGGTATCTAATACCCATGTGTTATCATAAAAATCTGACAAGTGCAGATTGATCATGAATATACCTGAAGCTTTTTAAGCTTCTATTTCGCCTTATTTGTAAGGGAGTCCTTACAGTTCCTCTTCTAGTGCTTGTCTTGGCCGTAGTGGAAGCACTATCCTTTGTCATTTATAGGGTCTTTCTTAGCAACCTTTGTCTTACCCGGTTTATCCTTACCCTTTACCCTTCTTAAGGGTTTTATTAATTTTCCTTTTCTTATTGGTCTCACCAACATAAAGGACTAGCCTCTCTTTCTTGATGGTGCTCTCAGCTTCCCTCAACATATTGAAGAGTTCAAGTAGAGTCATCTCAAATTGGTTATGTTAAAATTTATACTAAAGTGAAAAAGAATCTGATAGGGACTAAAGTATAAGATCAACACAGGTTATCCTCTAGAACTATCTATATACTTCACATAGCGAGAGATCTTATCCTTGCTTGTCCTTTCCTCTATCATGAAAATAATTCTTAAATTACGGAACCAATCTGTGTAGTTTAGACCAGTGAGACGGTTGACATCAAGTATGCCACATAGGGAGTTTATGAGTGATATGTTTCTGACAAACAAGATATATCATAAATAATAATATGCAGATTTTGTAAAAAGACTAATTAAGATATGGATTTATATCTTAATGTACTCTCATTATTTTTCTAGTGAATCATGTGACACCATCAGCACGTGAAATGGAAGTCTTTAGCAGACTTCTAGTGCGGATTGGGATCCAATCGGTGTCTTAATGCAATCTCGAGTGATTTGACCAATTACACTGAGCCCAAAAGATAGACAACTCTTGCTAGTCATAACTCCTTGTGATTCTAGTTATATTAGGCCTTTGAATCATCATGGTCTCGACTACTCGACCAACCATGAAGTTCAATTAAGTCATCACCATCTTACAAGATGAGTATGATTCGATGATATGCTCTCAACTGCTTGACCAAGTCATACCATGTCCTCAGGTCACTGATGATATCTCTATGTCATAGGCAAGAACTCAATCATGTAGATAGGTGAACCTTGAATGACTCGACTAAATAAACTTATGTCGTGATTCAATTTCTTCATATAACGATGAAAGGCCACGTGGGTCAATTTTATTGCCTCACGCACACTAACTTAATATTATCATAGGAGGGGTCTTTGTTTTATATCGATCTCATAATGTGTGTCATATATATATATATATATATATATATATATATATATATATATATATATATATATATATATATATATATATATATATATATATATATATATATATACATGGGCTGCCTCTACCCACAAGCACTAGGACTATCGCTTGTATGGGTGGCTGCTCGTAGGAACAACCACTAGCAGGGGTAGCGCCCACGGAGGTAGCACTTGTGGGCAGAGGCACAGCCCGCCAAAGGGCAGCATCATCCGTGGTCAAAGGTGGGCAGCGACAGCACGCAGCGTTGTCACCTGCACATGGGCGACGACGACGACAACCGTGGGAAGGGGCAAAGGTTAGGGTTTTCCTTTCTATGACAAAAGGATGATTCTATCCCTCAAAATTTATGAAATTTTAGGGTATATCCTTCTTTGCAGAATTCTGAAACCACCCTTTATTATTTTAAAAATTTTAGGGTCTGTCCTCTGATCCAAAATTATGAAAATGCCCTTGATATTTCTAAAAATTCTTGGTATATCCTGATTTCTAGAAAATAAATAAATAATTAGTTTAATTAATTATTTTTATCTAGTAATCCTACATGGTGATGTGTACATATGATGTATGATGTGGATAGATGATCATAAATCATATGATGTGATGTGTGTATATATGATTATTATTATTATTGGGGCCTACAAGCCTTTATTTTTCTCGTTTATTGTCTGGCCTATGTACTTGTGATTATTTTATAATTACACGGATAGGAATGACGAGAGCGTGGAGGTGACTGTGGGATCCACGATGTCGTGGCAGGAGATCACAACATATGGTGATGCGACAAGGATCCGACGGAACCGATGATGATGACATCAATGATCATTGGGCATGAAGATATGCCGATGCACACTTAGATCCTATTGTGTGTGATTAGGCCCATTGGCTCAGGCTTAATCATATTATATGATAGCTCATGATCATCCGGTGTGGCTTGCATATGTGATATGTGTTATACACCTACTATATATATATATATTTGCATGCTATGTATATATATATTAAATATGTATATGTGTGACACGACATATTAGGAGACCGATACAAAACGAAAACCCTTTCTATAATAATATTAAGTCGATGAGCGTGAGGCAATAAGATTGACCCACATGGCCTTCCATCGTTATAGAAAGAAATTGAATCACGACATAGGTTGAGTTGGTTGAGTCCCTTGAGGCTTACTTATCTATGCGATCGAGATCTTGCCTACGACATAGAGATGTTATCGGTGACCTAAGGACATGATATGCTTGGTCGAGTCCCTCGAGGGCATATCATCAAATCATAGTCATCTTGTAACGATGGTAATGACCTAACTAAACATCTTGGTTGGTCTAGTCCCTCGAGACTATGATGGTTCGAAAGTCGAATATGACAGGAATCACAAAGAGTTATGATTGACAAGAGTTGCTTACCTTTTGGCTTTGTGTAATTGGTCGAGTCCCTCGAGAATGCACTAAAAGCCAATTGGATCTTGATCCCCACGGAGACTTCTGCTTGACGTGTCGAGGGTGTCACGTGATTCACCAAGAAAATTAGTGGGAGTAAATTAAGATAGAAGACCATATCTTAATTATTTTTCTACAAAATATTTATGTTATTTATTTATATTATATTTTGTTTGTCAGAAACATGTTGCTTGCAAACCTCCACGTGGCATACTTGATGCCAACCGCCTCACTGGTCCAAACTACACGGATTGACTCTATAATTTAAGAATTCTTCTCATAGTAAAGAAAATCATTTATATCCTTAATACGATTATGCCCACGCTAGAGGAAAAGGCAAGCGAGGATGAGATCACTTATTATGTGAATTATATAGATGATTCCACATTAACAAAATGCTACATGTTGGTCTCCATGACTCTTGAGTTACGAAGGCAACATAAGAGCATGTATGCTAATTATATCCTTCATCATCTCTACCAGCTATTTAAGAAATAGGGAAGAACTCAAAGATATGAGATATCCAAGAGTCTCTACTAAGCCAGAATGACAGAAGGGACATCGGTTCAGAACTATATCCTAAAGATGATAGAGTGGATCGAGAAACTCATAAGTCTAGGAATAGTCTCAAAGGATAACATGTGCATTGATCTTTTACTTCAGGCCTTGTCAGATTCCTTTTCTCACTTCATCATGAATTTTAACATGAGCAAGTTTGAGGTGACTCTCCCCAAGCTCCTCAATATGCTGAAGGAAGTTAAGTGTGCCATCAAAAAGGAGAAGCTAGTTCTCTATATTGGTGAGACTAAAAATAAAAGGAAGACCAGTAAGACCCTTAAGAAGGGCAAGGGCAAAGAAAGACCGGGTAAGACAAATGTTGCTAAGAAAGACCCAGCAAAGGACAAAGGACAGTACATTACTACGGCAAAGATAGACACTATAAGAGAAACTACAAGGATTACCTTGCATACAAGGTGAAACAGAGCTTGGAGAAGCTTCAAGTATATTCATGAGTAGTCTGCACTTGTCAAATTTTTATAATAACACATGTGTATTGGATACTGGGAGTGCTTATCATATCTATAATACATTGTAGATTCTAACAAGTCCTAGGAGATTGGCCAGAGGTGAGATGACCCTCAAGATTGGCAATGGAGCAAAAGTTACTAGAATTGCCATTAGGGAGATCACCCTATATCTGCTTGGTGGAGCTATCATTACATTGGATGCATGCTATTTTGTTCTCTCTATTATCAATATATTATTTTATTTTTTTATTTGATAATTAATGCATATAAATTAGTTTTTGAGAATAATAGTTGCTCAATAATTCTGGATGATAAGATCATCACTAGAGGGGCCTTGATAAATAGTTTATATGTGTTAGACACTTCTCCACACATCATTAATGTAAATACGTCTAAAAGGAAACGAGATGAGGTGAACAATACATACCTGTGGCATTATAGGCTTGGTCATATCCATGAGGGAATGATTCAAAGGTTGCTAAAAAATGGATACTTAGATCCATTCAACTATAAGTCATATCGAACTTGGGAACCTTGCCTTTGTGGAAAGATGTCCAACTTGTTGGGCAGATGGCCCAGATTCAGCCCATAATGGGCTTTAGTGAAGCCCACAGCCCAGAACATCACTTATATTAACCTAAAACCTAGATTAGGTGGCTAGGGTTGAGATTAAGAGAGCAGCGGCGGCTGAAAACGTGGGAGAGAGAAAGCAGACTGCAGATTGACAGTAGAGGCCAGAAAACAAGAGATCTAGAAAAGGGAAGAAAACAAGGGCAGGAAAAGACTATTCTCAATCATTCAAATCTCAAGTTAGATCAGTTTGCAGTGGATTCTTACTGTGATCTCTTGGGAAGGTTTTGGATATTGTGTTTAAGATTATAGTCCTTGTATCCCTGAGATTCTCTTGTGGCTATTGCTTTGGGTTTGGGTAAGAAGCCTGAGATCTGTATATTCATTATTTTGATAGTGAATTTTCTCTGGCTTGTCCCGTGGTTTTTACCCTTCGAGTTGAAGGGGTTTTCCACGTAAATCTTGGTGTTCATCTGATTGTGATTTCTGTTTCCTTCCGCTGTGTGTGACGGTCTGCTAGTATTTGTTCGTATACAAAGTTGATTCATATTTTTATTCCCATCAACTGGTATCAGAGCAGGGTTTTGGTGGTATTTAATCTTTTGTATCTGAACATGGAGGCCGGTAATGTTTCTCGCATGATTAGTTTAAACGGAAACAATTGGATGATATGAAAACCAAGAATGGAAGATCTCTTGTATTGCAAAGATTTGTATGGACCTTTGCAAGGAGATAGTGTAAAGCCCACATCTATGACAGATGATGAGTGGAAGAGGTTAGATCGAAAAACAGTTGGCTTTATTCGACAATGGCTAGATGATAGTGTCTTTCACCATGTTTCTACTGAATGTTCTGCATACTCTCTTTGGAAAAAGTTAGAAGGTCTTTATGAAACAAAAACGACTGGCAACAAAGCTTTTCTGATCAGAAAACTTGTGAACTTGAAATATAAAGATGGTACTTCTATTCCTGAGCATTTAAATGAAATGCAGAGTATTACTAACCAGTTATCCTCTATGAAAATGTCTCTTGACGATGAGTTGCAGGCATTGTTACTTCTCAGTTCTTTGCCAGAAAGTTGGGAGACACTGGTGGTTTCCCTCAGTAATTCGGCACCAGATGATATTGTCACCATGAGTCAAGTAACAAGCAGTTTGTTGAATGAGGAGTTAAGGAGAAAGAATTCAGCAACTTCTCAGATTGATTCACAAGCACTTGTCTCAGAGAACAGAGGAAGGTCAAAGTCAAAGGATAGAAGTGGTTCACGTGTGGGTAGAAGCAAGTCATGGTCAAGGAAAGATATTGTTTGCTACAATTATGGTGAGAAAGGACATTACAAGAATCAGTGCAAGCAACCTAAGAAGAACAAGAAAAGAGGGAAAGAAGTGGAGCATACAGAGTCAAAAGATAATATCACAGCTACAGTACAAGGTAGTGATTATTTGATTTTGTCTACTTCCGATGATATTTTTTCTTGTGTGTGCCAGGATCTTGAGTGGATAATTGACACAGGTGCTTCTTATCATGCTACACCACGGAGGGAGTTCTTTGTTACTTACAGGTCTGGAAATTTTGGTGTTGTCAAGATGGGCAACTATGGCACAGCAAACATCATTGGCATGGGAGATATCCATATAAAGACCAATCTTGATTTCAAGTTGGTACTTAAGGATATGAGGCACGTGGTTGACTTAAGACTGAATTTAATTTCAGTTGGAAGGCTGGACGATGAAGACTTTGATGTCAGATTTCATAAAGGGCAGTGGAAGCTCAGTAAGGGTTCTCTAATTGTAGCTAATGGAAAGAAATGTCATACATTGTATAGATTGCAGCCTAAAGCTTGTGGTGAGCAGTTGAATGCTACAGAGAAAGACTCCAGCATGGAGTTGTGGCATAGGCGACTAGGACACATGAGCGAGAAGGGGTTGCAAGAACTTTCCAAAAGAGAGGTATTGCCATCCCTCAGAGGTACACGTTTGAACTCTTGTATTGATTGTTTGGCTGGTAAACAACATAGAGTTTCCTTTGTTAGTCCTGCCTTATCTAGAAAAATGCATGCCTTGGACCGTGTCTATACAGATGTGTGTGGTCCTTTGAGGACAAAAACTCCTGGTGGATCTGTTAATGTTCCTAGTATCAGTGGTGCACTTTATTTTGTTACTTTTATAGATGACTTTTCCAGGAAAGTTTGGGCCTATGCTTTGAAGACTAAAGATCAGGTTATTAATATCTTCAAAGAGTTTCATGCCAGAGTTGAAAGGGAGACAGAAAGACAATTAAAATGTATAAGATCAGATAATGGTGGTGAGTACACAGGATTGTTTAATGATTATTGCAGGTCACATGGCATCCAGCATGAGTTGACAGTCCCTGGTACGCCTCAGCATAATGCAATTACAGAGAGGATGAACCGCATCATCATGGAAAAGATCAGATGTATGCTTTCACAGGCCAAGCTACCCAAAAGGTTTTGGGATGAGGCTTTGAGGACTGCAGTTGATGTAATCAACTTATCACCATGTACAGCTCTAGATGGTGATGTTGCAGAGCATGTATGGTCAGGGAAAGATGTCTCTTACAGGCATTTAAGAGTGTTTGGTTGTCATGCATTTGCACATGTTCCAAACAATGAAAGGTCCAAGCTGGATGGTAAGACAAAAGAGTGTATTTTTCTTGGTTACTCACATGATCAGTTTGGTTACAGGCTTTGGGATCCAGAAAAGTAGAACGTGTTCAGAAGCAGAGATGTTGTCTTCTTTGAGGATCAAACCATTGAGGATTTGAAGAAGGAGGCACCAGCTAAGACTTCTGCAGAGGGATTTGTAGACTGTGACCCAATTATTCCTCCAGTATATCAGGGTGATGGGGGAGATGTGCAGGAAGATGGTGCAGAGCCAGAAGTTGATCTACCTGCAGGACATGTTGAGCAAGAAGAAGAAATAGAGCAAGTTCCCACAGAACCTCAGTTAAGAAGATCTTCTAGACAACGTCAACCTTCCAGAAGATACTCTACAGATGAGTATGTGATGCTTACTGATGCAGGTGAACCAGAGAGTTACCAGGAAGCAGTTGAAAGTGAGCAGAAAAAGAAGTGGTTTATTGCTATGCAGGAAGAGATGGATTCTCTGCAGAAGAACCACACATATGATTTGGTGCAATTACCAGAGGGAAGTAAGGCCTTGAAGAACAAGTGGGTTTTCAGGTTGAAGACTCAAGAATATTGTTCTCAACCAAAGTATAAAGCTAGATTGGTTGTGAAAGGCTTTGGTCAAAAGAAAGGTATTGACTTTGAAGAAATTTTTTCTCCTGTTGTTAAAATGTCTTCTATCCGTGTTGCTCTTGGTATTGCTGCTAACCTAGACTTGGAGATTGAACAGTTAGATGTGAAAATAGCTTTCCTTCATGGTGATTTGGAGGAGGAAATTTATATGGAGCAACCAGAAGGCTTCAAAGTCAAAGGTAAAGAAAATCTTGTCTGTAAGTTGAAGAAGAGCTTGTATGGGCTGAAGCAAGCTCCAAGACAGTGGTATAAAAAGTTTGATTCATTTATGATTGAAAATGAATATAAAAGAACAGCTTCAGATCATTGTGTGTACATCAAACGGTTTGGTGAGGATTTTATTATTCTCTTACTTTATGTTGATGATATGCTTATCCTCGGAAAAGATATGTCTATGATTGACAGGTTGAAGAAGGACCTAAGTGAGTCTTTTGCAATGAAGGACATGGGGCCAGCAAAACAAATACTGGGCATGCAGATTTCTCGTGACAGAAGAAAGAGAAAGATTTGGTTGTCACAGGAGAAATACATTGAGAAGGTATTGGATAGGTTCAGTATGAGTAATGCAAAGCCAGTTGGTTCTCCTCTTGCAGGTCACTTCAAGTTGTGCTCAGATCAGAGTCCGTCAAGTGATGAGGAGAAGGAGAAAATGCAAAAGGTTCCTTATGCTTCAGCAGTTGGAAGTTTAATGTACGCAATGGTATGTACGAGGCCGGACATCGCATATGCAGTGGGTGTTACTAGTAGATTTCTTGCAAATCCAAGTAAAGAGCATTGGGCAGCAGTGAAGTGGATTTTTAGATATC
Organism: Ensete ventricosum; assembly: GCA_029747655.1. Lineage (NCBI taxonomy): Eukaryota > Viridiplantae > Streptophyta > Magnoliopsida > Zingiberales > Musaceae > Ensete > Ensete ventricosum. The sequence continues at coordinate 36,904,107 of JAQQAF010000008.1, read as the reverse complement.
TCAGAGGAAGTTCTAAAGTTTGTTTAAGCTTTGGAGGTGGACCACATGTATTGATAGGTTACACAGATGCAGATATGGCAAGAGATATTGACACAAGGAAGTCCACATCAGGTTTTGTACTTACTTTTGCAGGGGGAGCTGTGTCATGACAGTCCAGATTGCAAAGGTGTATTGCACTCTCCACCACAGAGGCAGAATATATTGCTGCTACAGAGGTTTGTAAAGAAATGTTATGGATGAAAGAATTCTTACAAGAATTGGGGCTGAAACAGGAAAACTATGTGGTGTATTGTGACAGCCAGAGTGCCATCCATTTATGCAAGAACCCAACATTTCATTCTAAATCAAAGCATATAGATGTCAGATATCATTGGATCAGAAATGTGCTTGAAGAGAAGCAGTTACAGCTTCAGAAAATTCACACAGATGATAATGGGGCAGACATGTTGACAAAGGCTTTACCGAAAGAGAGACAGGAGATGTGCCGACAGTTGGTCGGCATGGCTTCACATTGAGGAGTCATGAGACAGCCTCCCTTATGGGCTGAAGGGCGAGGTTGTTCGGCAGATGGCCCAGATTCAGCCCATAATGGGCTTTAGTGAAGCCCACAGCCCAGAACATCACTTATATTAACCTAAAACCTAGATTATGTGGCTAGGGTTGAGATTAAGAGAGCAGCGGCGGCTGAAAACGTGGGAGAGAGAAAGCAGACTGCAGATTGACAGTAGAGGCCAGAAAACAAGAGATCCAGAATAGGGAAGAAGACAAGGGCAGGAAAAGACTATTCTCAATCATTCAAATCTCAGGTTAGATCAGTTTGCAGTGGATTCTTACTGTGATCTCTTGGGAAGGTTTTGGATATTGTGTTTAAGATTATAGTCCTTGTATCCCTGAGATTCTCTTGTGGCTATGGCTTTACCCTTCGAGTTGAAGGGGTTTTCCACGTAAATCTTGGTGTTCATCTGATTGTGATTTCTGTTTCATTCCGCTGTGTGTGACGGTCTGCTAGTATTTGTTCGTATACAAAGTTGATTCATATTTTTATTCCCATCACAACTCTCCTTTTAGTGGAACTGGAGAGAGAGCCACTGAGCTACTGGAACTCATACATAGTGATATATGTGGTCCCATGTCGACTCAAGCTATAGGTGGTTACTTATACTTTATTACATTCACTAATGATTACTCTAGGTATGGACACGTGTACTTGATGAAGTACAAGTCCGAGGCCTTTGAGAAATTCAGAGAATATAAGAATGAAGTAGAGAACCATATTAGAGAAAGTATTAAGACTCTTCAATCAGATCGAGAAGGAGAGTACTTGAGTATAGAGTTCATCCATTTCCTCAGGGACTATGGGATTCTATCTAAGTGGACACCTCCTTATACATCTCAGCTTAATGGTGTATCAGAAAGGAGGAACATGTTGTTGGATATGGTTTGGTCCATAATGAGTTTTGTTGACCTACCCATCTCATTCTAGGGATATGCTATAGAGACCACAGCTTACCTTCTGAACAAAGTTCCATTAAAGTTGGTAGTGTCTACACCATATGAAATATGGAAAGGAAAAAAATCTGATCTTAAGATGGTTAAGATTTGGGGTTGTCCTGCCCACGTTAAAAGACACAATCCCGACAAGTTGGAATCAAGAACGCAAGTTCGTGTGATACCCCAAGGAAACTTATTGGTACTATTTCTATCATCCCGAGAACCAAAAAGCCTTTGTTGCCAAGAGGGTTATGTTTATTGAGAAGGAACATATTCTTGGTGAAAACAGTGGGAGTGAGATAGAGTTGAGCGAGGTTGGAAAACCTATCTCAAGCACCATTCCAGAGTCTGAGTCTATTCAGGTATCTAACACATAAGTTCTAACTTTACGTAAGTTTACTAGAGTATCTCACTCTCCTAAAAGATATGTGAGACATATCAGTAGAGATGACTCTAAGAATGTTGATTCACAGACCTATGAGGAGGCTATTATGAGTATAGAATCCAGAAAGTGATAAGAAGCCATGAATTCTGAGATGGATTCCATGTACTCCAACAACAACAAGGTTTGAAACCTTGTGGATGCATATGAGAGTATTGTACCCATCGGTTGTAAATAGATCTTCAAGAAGAAGATTAGAGTAGATGAAAAGATGGAAACCATGAGTATTTTACCCATCGGTGGCTAAAGGATATCGTTAAAGGCAAGAAGTTAACTATGACAAAACTTTTTCACTTGTAACCAGGCTTAAATCCATCAGAATTCTTTTAGCTATTGCAGCACACTATAACTATAAGATATGGTAGATAGATGTGAAAACTACATTCCTTAAATGGTAACCTTGAGGAGGAGGTGTATATAATACAACCAAAGGGATTATATCTAGAGAGAGTCTAGATAAAGTGTACAGGTTGCTCAGGTCCATCTATGCACTAAAGCAAGCCTCCCGAAGTTAGAATATAATATTTGATAAGGCAATCAGATCTTACGACTTTGTTAAACATGAAGATGAAACTTGTGCGTATAGGAAGGTAATGGAAAAGCTATCACCTTCTTGGTTTTGTATATGGATGATATCCTAATCATTGTGAATGTTGTAGGAATGCTTTCCACAGTAAAGACTTGGCTATCCAGAAATATTTCCATGAAGGAATTAGGGGAAGCATACTATATTTTAGAGATCCGGATCTATAGAGATAGATCCAAGATGATTCTTGGCTTGTCCCAGTCTAGGTACATAGACTATTGTCAAAAGGTTTGACATTAAGAATTACAAGAGAGGTCTCATACCGATAAGACATGAAATATCACTTTCTAGAATTATGTCCCTAAAGACTCCTGAAGAAAGAGCAAACATGGATAAGATATCTTATGCCTCGGCGATAAGGTCTATCATGTATGTTATGTTATGTACCATGCCTTATATAGCGCACACTTTGAGTGTCACGAGCAGGTATAAGGCAGATCCAGGTTTGGAACACTGGAAAGTAGTAAAGTATATCCTTAAGTACTTGAAAAGGACTAAGGATCTTTTACTAGTATATGGAGAAGGTAGCCTCCAGGTTGAGGGCTATACGGACTCGAGTTACTAGTTTGGCATTGATGATAGCAAGTCGAACTCTAGGTATGTTTTCATCCTGAATGAAGGAGCAGTAAGCTCAAAGAGTTCCAAGCAAGATACTACTATTAACTCTAATATAGAAGCGGAATATATTGCTATAGTAGATGTAGTAAAGGAAGAGATATGGATGAAGAAGTTCAAAAGGGATTTGGGAGTTATATCGAGCAGCGTGGAGTCGATTCCCATATATTACAACAATAACGGGACGATCGCTCAAGCAAAGGAACCTAGGTCTCATCATAAGTCTAAGCATGTTCTGAGGAGGTTTCACTTAATATGAGAGATCATAACCCATAAAGATATAGCAACGGAAAGAGTTCCATTCAAAGATAACATTGTAGATCCACTAATAAAGCCATTGGATCATATTATGTAGATTCCTCGAGTGAAAGCTCAAGTGATAATGAAGATGACATAGAACTCTTTACAAAAAGACTTAAAAATTTCATGAAAAGGAACAAAACCTATCAGAATAAAAATAAATCTAAAATTGATACTATAATATGTTATGAATACAAGAAGCCACAACACTTGAAAAATGAGTGTCCACAATTGAAAAAGAAGTTATCGACCCAAAAGAAGAAGAAATCATTCAAGGCAACGTAGGATGAATTAAATGCATTTGAAGATGAAGAGAATCAATGAAGATGACATGATAAACTATGTATTAATGGCCTTCAATGATGAGGTATATGACTCACCCAAAATATATTTTTCTTATAATAAATTACTTAATGCATTTCATGATTTGTTTGATGAGCTTAAAAAAGTTAGCAAAGAAATATAAATTGTTAAAAAAGGATCTTATATCTCTCTCTAAGAAATTTGATAAATTAAAAAATAAGTATGGCAATTGTATGTTGACATATTGCACAAAATATGAAGATTCACAACAAACTTTAGAAAAATTTAAAATTAGAAACAAATTATTAAACATGAATCTTGCTAATCAAAGTTGTGGATTTAGAAGGGAAAGTATTAGATTTACAAGTAATGGTACATATCAAAAGCCAACTAGATTTGTAAAAGGATCCATAACACATATTCCCCATAAAGATAAATATAATTTTTGTGGAAGATTTGATCATTATGCTTATACTTGCTCTTTCAAAAAACATAGCTAGAGCAAACACCTTTTCTTGTAGGTATGTCTCCATCAATAGCTAGGACCAAAAGATGATATCTTGATATTGGATGCTTAAGACACATGAACGGAGATCCAATACAATTTTCAAAACTCACAACCGAAACGGATGATATGTCACCTTTAGAGATAACAAAGGAAAGATTATTGATATTTAAAAATTGGTAATAAATCAAATCATTTGATTAAAGATACTCCTTTAGTAGAAGATTTGAAGCATAAATTATTAAGCATTAGTCAATTGTGTGACAAGGGATATAATATTAAATTTGAGTCTAATACTTGCTTCATATACATACCGCATAAGAATAAATCTATGATTGCCTTAAAGGATAATAACGTTTATATTATTAATCTTGGTGATATTCATAAAAAAAACATATTTTTTTAGTTTGAAATGATGATGTATGACTTTAACATAGGAGATTAAGATATACAAGTATGAAATTAATCTCACAATTTGAATCTAGAGAAGTTTAGTTATTTTTTATCCATATTGTTTTCAATGAATTTCCCAAAGGTAAGAAAAATGATCTTAATGATGATTTTGAATTTGATTAATTCTTTTTTAAAAAGAATCATGATCTTTCACTTGACTTCTTTATATTTTTGATCTATCTCGTATAAAGCATGACCTTTTACTAATTATTCTCCTATGGTTCCTTTTGGTATTTATTAAGAAGGAGATTTATTTAAACAAACTGTGATATGGACTTCTTAATTTTATAACTTGAGATTTATTTTATATGAATCAAGATCTTTTACTATTTGTTCTCCTATAATTCTTTTTGTTATTTACTAAAGAGGAGATTTATCCAATCAATCATGATCTTTTATTTAACTTCTCGATATTCATGATTTAAGATGTATTTTATATTCATTCTCCTATGATTCTTTCTTTTTGCTAATGATTAGGAAGGAGATTTATTCAATCAAATCATGATATTAACTTCTCGATATTTATATATTGGGATTTTTTTATATAAATCAAGATCTTTTACTATTTATTAATCTATAATTTTTTTTCTTTTACTAAAGAGGTGATTCATCTTATAGGATTATTATCTTGATGTTTATGATTTGAAATTTTAAGTTATATGACTCCTTTGTATTAATATGCTTCATGTGATATCTAAAGTAGCTTTACTATTGGCATATTGATGTAATCAAATAAAAGTAGCACCATGTTGAAATGATATCCTTTTCTTTTTGATAATGACAAAGGGGGAGAGAAAATTAGTAGCTTACGTATTTCTTTTTCCTATTTTCGTTGATGACAAAGGGAGAGAAATAATGGTAATTTTTTATGATGTAGCACTCATATGCATGTTGTATTTGATGACATTAACTTATGATATTTGTTTGAGATGTGCAACTATGGATATGATGTAAAATTATACTTATAATTCTTACAATAATCACTATTGAAAGTCACTATGATTTATGATTAAAATTGTTTTGACTTGAATTTAAAGAGTTGAAAGGTTATCATTTTTCTTTAAAAATTTAAGTTCACTATGGTATATAGAAAGGGGAGTCTAGTTAAAACTTTGTCATTAATTGGTTGTCATCATTAAAAAGGGGAAGATTGTTGAATCCTGAATTTTGATAATGAAATCAGTTGATGAATTTATGAATTAATATACTTTTAAGATAAGTGACGTAGGAAAGTGATAGGACCCTAGCAGGGTTGGGTCCTAATCTACTAAGTCATATTGCTTATTTAAACCTTGATTGGCCGACCTAGACTTGATGTGATTCGGCTAGGAGTTAATTTGACTAAGAGGGTCCAAGTCCTAATTGGATTAGGATTTAGCTAGAATAGGAGTTTGAGTAGGAGTAGGAGTTCTATTAGGGTTTGGACTTGAAACCCTATAAATATGTATATAAACTTTTCCTTTCATCAATGAAAAATTCAGATTTGTTTTTAGCTCTTGTAGCCAAAACTTAGGAGGGCTGATACCCTATAGAGATCTAGGAGGGCCGATCCCCTATAGCGATCAACCTATATATGATAGAAACCTTCAGGTTCCTATAATCTGGTATCAGATCATCATTCTTGGCATCTCGTTGTTCATCTACCCTTGCCGCTGCCATCTTCATCTGCTGCAGCCGACCCCTATTGATGTCGCTGTCGTCTTCATCTGCTGCAGCCAATCCTTATTACTCTCGCTGCCTTGTTGCCATCTTCATCTACTACAGTCGATCCCTGTTGCTACTGCTGCCATCTTCATCTACTGCAGCCGGTTGCTTCCACTACTATGCTACCATCTTCCTCTGCCGCTGCCATCTTTATCTGCTATCTAGCCTTAGATCGCTATCATCTTCACCATCTTCACCCTATTGCAACCACCATTAGCAGCCATCTACTGCAACCATCTAACCTTTGATTGTTGCTACTGTTGCCTCCTCCCTTCCTATTATTGCCGCCAACACCTCATGTCCCTGACTTATCAACAGAAGAAGGATTTAAACATTACACATCTTCAATCTTACGCAATGGCCTCAAATGATGCACTTGACGTAAAGCTTGAAGCTTTCGGGGCCTACATGGAGGACAAGTTATGAGCACTCTTCCAAGAATTCAGACTAGGTTGATCAGAGAGCCCAAAAAGATCTCAACATGGAGAAAGTTCCGATCACAAGAAGAACCAACTCGAGAAGGGTGATCGAGCATAGGACTCCACATACCTGCACATGAGGGTGGACTGCCCTATATGGGAAGATGGAGACTCAACCTAATGGATCTCACGCGCTGAAAGGTACTTCCGCTTCCATAAAACTCCTAAAGAATCAATAGTCAACATCGCAGTCATACACCTCATGGGAGATACGATCCAGTGGTGTGATTAGTTCGAGCATGCATATGGTGTACCTATATAGAGGCAATTCAAAAGTGAACTGCTGATCCATTTTAGACTGTTAGAGTATAAGAACGCAGATGGCCAACTCCCGAAAATTCATCAAACCTTGATCGTATAATAATATCAAACCAGGTTTGAACATCTCTCGAATCAAACTCGTGATTGGTCTAAAAAATAGTCTTTAGGAACATTCATCGAAGGACTTAAGCCAGAGATCCGAGCCAAAGTTAAGGCTAATCAATCGTACACCCTAAAGGCAGCCATCTCCTTCGCTCGCCTCCAAGAAGAAAAGCTGAACATTGATGCTTGAACGACCAAGACCGTGAGTAGACTAGCAACTATCAAGCCTTCGACCACCCTTGCTACTAATCGAAATCCTCAGCCTAAGAGACTTACCCGAGAAGAACATTGAGAGAGATCAACTAAAGGGCAGTGTTGACATTATGACGAACCATGGAGTCGAGATCATCACTGCAAAAAATAAAAGGCTTTTGATTATTAAACCAATTGAGGATCCAGAACCCGAGGACGTAGATCTTGCTGGTTACAGGTGCCCTACAAGCCAATCACGTGAGTGATGGCACGTGTGATACGCTGTGCAATTTTTTTGCTTATAATTATCATTGGTATATTATCACATTATATTATCTGTTGCATATATATATTGTGATGTCCTTGGTAATATGCAATGGGAATCGAATCGTGATGAGATCATAATAATGTGATTGATTCACCTTTAAACACAGATCCTAAATAATCCCAATCATAGGTCACCTGAGAGGGACATTAAGATAATTGGAAAGATCGGCGTACTATATACCCGTCTATATGATGGTGACAGCTGGTCTCATAGCCACTTGTGTAGAGACACTAAGAATATAGTACAAGTGCTCATTGGAGAATAAGTTTACTGATTGATCTGCTTATAGAATGTTATATGATTAATGATACCTAATGTCAGATAGAGATTCAAAAGTCCCAATTGTATATCTGGTCCTTTGACTTGAGACTATTAAATCTCATATTTCGATGATGAGATTAATTAATGAGTGTTTATCTAACATGTATGTTAGAGGAAGATTTACATGTCTAACTATGACAGGAGCAATGAAGTTACAACCAGATAATGGGCCAAGATCAAGCTTGGGCATTGGGCCGGGTTCAGATGATGCAATGGGATCTCACCGAAGTTCGCTAGGAGATTCACCGAAGGGATCGGGAAGCTCGTTGGGAACACACAGGGAGATCGCTGGAAGAAGACCAGAAGACTCGTTGCAAGAATGCCGGAGGCTGCCAGATTGGCGAGAGTTAGGTCTTGATTATCTTGATTGGTTATTAAGTGTTGTAATCATTGAGTCATAGTTAGGATTTGAGTCCAAATTGAGTTGGATTTGGAAGGAATCCAAATCAACTTAATAAGGCAATCAGGTGCACTATTGGGGTTTGATTGAGCTTAGGTCGAGCTCAATTGGTTGACCAGAGGGTTGGTCAATATCAGGTTCAAGTCAGAATTCGAAAAGTGGAGGGAACCACTTTTGTGAAAATTCCGACGGGTAAACCACCAGTGAGCGACGGGTGTACTGGTGCCGCCTAGGATTTTGGACGACTGACCAGCCCACCCGTACCCAGTTTTTCCAGGTATGTTTGATTTTTTGCTTCAATTTATGAAGCTACTTAGGGTCTACGAATATCTCAAGTATTCTTACATTCACGATAACTCTTTTTGGGCAATTAAATTCTATGAAAAAGAAACTGTGTGTGATTTGTAAGAAACAGAAAAGGAAAGGGAGTGATCTTAGAGTTAGAAATTTTCTCAAGTCTCCCTTGTAAGCAAAGTGTAAGGGTTTGATCTTCACCCAAAGAAGATTGGTAGTGGATGCTGGTGTGCCTCAAGAAGGAGGACTCGGGAGTGGACGTAAGCCTTTGATACCGAACCACTATAAAAATTATGAGTGTCTCTTTGCTTTCAATTGCTTACATATTCTTGTATTAATGCTTTCGATTTAACTCAACTCCTTGAAAATAAAGTTTTCACGATAAGTTCTTTCCTTCAAATGTTGCTTATCTTTCCGGTTTGCTCATTAACTTAGCAACTTTCTTTTAATCACTCACTTGTTTTACTAAGAACGAAAAGCTTCAGATTTTCTATCTTGGTTTAATCGAAAAGTTTTCATCTAAACCTAAAATTTATATTTGCACTAATCCACACCCCCCCCCACCCCCCCCCCTCTCTTAATGCCAATTGATCATAACAATTGGTATCAGAGCAAGGTACTTACTCTTTGGATTAACACCCACTTGAGTAAATTGCTTGTTTTGGTATGAATGATGGACACTCCATCTTACGTCCTCCCATGTTCAATGGGATGGATTACACGTATTTGAAGACAAGGATGCATATTTTTCTTATCTCTTTGGACCTTAATCTATGGAGTATTGTTGAGAATGGATTTGAAAAATCTTCCAAGCCAATGAATAAACTAAATGATTTGGAAAGGAAGAATTTTTCTTTAAATACCAAGGCTATGAATGCCTTATTTTGTGCTCTTGATAAGAATGAGTTTAATCGTGTTTCCGCTTGCAAATCGACCTTTGATATTTGGCACACTCTAAAAATCACACACGAGGGGACTAGTAGAGTAAAAGAATCAAAGATAAATATTCTAGTTTATAACTATGAGTTATTTTGAATGAAACCAAGTGAGTCCATTGGAGACATGTACATCTGTTTCACGGATATCGTCAATGGCCTAAAAGCACTTGAAAAATATTTTTTGAATTTTGAATTAGTTATTAAGATTTTAAGATCTTTACCTAAAAATTGGGAACCTAAAGTAACCGTTATTCAAGAGGCCAAAGACTTAAATAACTTGCCTCTTGAAGAATTTATTGGCTCTCTTATGACATATGAACTAATTAAAGCTCATGATGAGCTTAATGAACCCCTTAGGACGGATGTAGCACTTCAGACAACAAATGACTCATCGAGTGATGAAGACCATGATATTGCTTTGTTATCAAGAAAATTAAAAAAATTATAAAAAAATAAGAACTATAAAAATAAAAAAGAACTGAAGAATGACAATTTCATTTGCTATGAATGTAAAAAAACTGAAACATTTCAAGAATGAATGTCCTCATTTGAACAAGAAGCCAACACCCAAAAAGAAATCACTTTTGGCTACTTGGGATGAATCGAGCTCCTCGGATGAGGAAGGCAACTCCAAACATGAAGTGGCTAACTATGCCTTAATGGCAATCGAAGATGAGGTTAGTGAGCCTTTAAATATTTTTCAGAATTATTAATATGTTTCATGATTTATTCAATGAGTTTAGAAAACTTAGCAAGTCTTTTAAATTACTTAAAGTTGATCATGATTTGTTAGTTAACAGACTTGACGAAATGCATGATTCATTAGTTTCACATAAACCATGTTCTAAATATAATTTGCTAGATAATGTTAAATAAGAGAACATTTAAATATTTTATAAAATTTTATAAAGTTGTTCAAAATGGAAAAGGATGCATGATTTCTTCAATATGAAGTGATCATGGTGAAGAATTTTAAAATAATAATTTTTAAAATTTTGGTGATTCAAATGGATATATCTGTAACCTCTCTACTCCATGAAATCTATAACAAAATGGAGTAGTTGAAAGAAAAAATAGGAGCATACAAGAAATGGCTAGAACAATGTTAAATGAACATATTCTTCCTAAACATTTTTACGCCAAAGCCCTTAATATGGCATGCTATGTTTTAAATAGGGTTTTAGTAAGATCATTACATACTAAAACTCCTTATGAATTATGGAATGGTAAAAAGCTCAATATTTCTTATCTTAAAATATTTGGTTACAAATATTTTATTTTGAATGAAAAGGATGCTTTATGTAAATTTGATGAAAAATCTGATGAAGGCATTTTTCTAGGTTATTCTTCTATTTCAAAAGCTTATCGTGTTTTTAATAAAAGAATATTAGTAATAGAAGAATCCATTCATGTTGTTTTCAATGAGCTTTCCGAATTTAAGAAGATTGATTTTGTTGATGAAATTAATTTTGATACTTTGAATTTAAAAGATAATACTCCTAAAAGTAACTTGGATATATTTACTTCCAATACCTTACCCAAGGAATAGAAGTATATGAATGATCGTCCTAAGGAGCTTATAATAGGAGAAACATCAAAAGGAATTCAAACTCGATCTTCTTTTAAAAATTTTTGTGCAAATGCCACGTTTCTTTCTCAAATCGAGTCAAAGTGTATTGATAAGGCCCTAAGAGATTATTCTTGGGTTAATGCAATGCACGAAAAACTTAATTAATTTGAGAGAAATGAGGTATGAGAGCTTGTTCCTAGACCTAATGATAATTTAGTGATTCATACTAGATGGGTATTTAGAAACAAGATGAAAATGGTATCGTAGTTAGAAACAAGGCTAGATTAGTGGCCAAAGGTTTCAACCAAGAAGAAGGAATCGATTATGATGAAACCTTTGCTCCCGTGGCTAGACTTGAAGCCATAAGGATGCTCCTTGCCTTTGCTTCTTTTAAAAATTTTAAGTTATTTCAAATGGATGTTAAAAGTATTTTTCTAAATTTTTATTTCCGAAGAAGTGTATGTTGAACAACCCCCCAGCTTTGAAAATAATCATCTTCCTAATCATGTTTTTAAACTTACAAAAGCTCTCTATGGATTAAAACAAGCCCCTCAGGTTTGGTATGAAAGATTAGTTCTTTTTTCATTTTAAATAAATTTTCAAAAGGTAAGGCTGATTCCACATTATTTTTTAAGCATTTTGAAAATGACTTACTTGTTATTCAAATATATGTTGATGATATCATTTTTGAATCTACAAATGAATCTTTATGTGAGTCTTTTGCCAAAGAAATGAGTCAAGAATTTGAAATGAGTCTAATGGGTGAGTTAACATTCTTCTTAGGATTACAAATAAAATAACTTTATGATGATATTTTTATTAGTCAAAATAAGTACATATTGAACTTGATAAAACTATTTGGGATGGAAAATGCTAAAGCATTAAACACTCCCATGAACACATCTATAAAGTTAGACTTAGATAGTGAAGGAGAAAACTTTGACAAAAAAACTTATAGAGGTATGATAGGAAGTTTATTATACTTAACTGCTACAAGACCATATATCATATTTAGTGTTGGAATGTGTGCAAGGTATCAATCTAACCCAAAACTCTCTCATTTGAAAGTAGTTAAATGATTTTTTAGATACTTAAAAGGAACATCTAAACTAGGATTATGCTATCCTAAATAAAAAAACTTAGACTTGATAGTCTATTTTGATGTTGATTTTGGTATATGTCGAATAGATAGAAAAAGCACTACCAGAACATGTCAATTTTTGGGGCATGCACTTGTTTCTTGGACTTCTAAGAAACAAAATTCAGTAGCTTTATCTACTGCAGAAGTAGAATACATTGCAGCTAGTGCATGTTGTGCCCAAGTCATTTGGATGAAAAACACACTAAAAGACTATGTAATAAAATTGAAAAATATTCATATAAAGTGTGATAATACAAGTGCTATATGTCTAACTAAAGATCCTATTCAACATTCAAGAACCAAGCATATTGATATTAGACATCATTTTATAATAGATCATGTAAATTGTCAATATATCTCTTTGGAATTTATTGACACTAAGCATCAATTAGCAGATATTTTTACAAAACCCTTAAATAAAGAACAATTTGATTTTCTTAGAAGAGAACTTGGAATGCTAAATCATGAAAGTATGTGATTTACTAATCTAGATTTCATGATGATAATAATGTTTAAAAAATTATCTTGTTATGAAATTATCTTATTGTTGACATAAATTATCGATCTCATTATTATAAATTTTTTTTGCTAAATTACATGAGATGATTTTAAAATACATGAGTAGCTCTTAAACTTTGGAATCTTCTTGGATTTCTTAGATTTTTGAGCTTATCTTTAAAACTTTATTTTCAAAATTCATCTCTACAAAATTGAAAGCTCTTGTTAATAATATTTTTATAACTCCTCCCTTATTTTCTTTTCTTCTTTTCACAAGAGGAAGAAAGTTCTTTATGAATCATATTATATTTTAAAAAGGGGGAGCAAAAACTCATAAGCCTAAAATCCTTAGTCCCACTTCTCACCTTTTTGTTGATGACAAGGGGGAGAAACGGGTGTTGGTGGCTTATGTAATTAAATGGGTGTTGATGACTTACGGAATTTAATGGATGTTGATGACTTATGTAATTTAATGGATGTTGGTGACTTATGTAATTAAATGGGTGTTGATGACGTATGAAAATTTTTTAAATATTTGAAATTCATGATAATCCCTGATGCGTCGATGACGTGATACTTTAAAAGTAAATTATTATTGATATATACATGTCTTATTACAATCCTTGAAATATGATTTGCTTGAAATATTGATTGTCTTAATTCACTTGAATTCAAGAGTGAGTAATTCTCTTGAATTTTAGTCCTTTTTATTATAGCATGAATTTAGGGGGAGTTAGGATTAACTTTCGTCATCAATTGATTGTCATTATAAAAAAAGAGGAGATTGTTGAATCTTGGATTTTGATGATGAGATTAATTGATGAGTGTTTATCTAACATGTGTGTTAGAGGAAGATTTACAGGTCTAACTATGACAGGAGCAATTAAGTCACAACTAGATGATGAGCCAAGATCAAGCTTGAGCATCGGGTCGGGTTCGGATGATGCAATGGGATCTCGTCGAAGTTCGCTAGGACATTCGCCGAAGGGATCGGGAAGCTCGCTGGGAACATATTGGGAGATCGCTGGAAGAAGACCAGAAGACTCACCACAAGAATGTCGGAGGCTACCGGATTGGTGGGAGTTAGGTCTTGATTATCTTAACTGGTCATTAAGTGTTGCAATCATTGTGTCATAGTTAGGGTTTGAGTCCAAATTGAGTTAGATTTGAAAGGAATCCAAATCAACTCAATAAGGCAATCGGGTCCACTATTGGGGTTTGATTGAGCTAAGATTAAGCACAATTGGTTGACCAGAGGGTTGGTCAACATCAGGTTCAAGCCGGAATTCAAAAAGTGGAGGGAATCACTTTTGTAGAAATTTCGACGGGTAAACTGCCGGTGAGCGATGGGTGTATCACCATCGCCTAGGCTTTCACACGGCTGACGGCAGCTGACCCACCCAGGCTTGGCTGTTGAATCGTCCATACCCAGGAATTTGGGTACTTTGGACGGTTGACCCACCCAGGCCAATGGGTAAACCACCTGTACCCAGGTGTTCGGGCGGCTGAGCTGCCTAGGTCAACGGGTAAACCGCTCGTACCTGATTTTTTGGGTATATTTAATTTTTGGCTCCAATTTCTGAAGCCACTTAGGATCTATAAATACCCCAAGTATTCTTGCATTCATAACAACTCTTTTTGGTCAATTAAATTAGGTGAAAAAGAAATTATGTGTGATTTGTAAGAAAAAGAAAAAGAAATAGAGTGATCTTAGAGTTAGAAAGTTTCTCAAGTCACCCTTATAAGCAAAGTGTAAGTGTTTGATCTTCACCCAAAGAAAATTGGTAGTGGATGCCGGTGTGCCTCAAGAAGGAGGACTCGGGGCCTTTGACGCCAAACCACTATAAAAATTGTGAGTGCTTCTTTGCTGTCAATTGCTTAAATATTCTTGTATTAATGCTTTCGATTTAACTCAACTCCTTGAAAGCAAGGTTTTCACAATAAGTTCTTTCCTTCAAACATTGCTTATCTTTTTGGTTTGCTCATTAACTTAGCAAATTTCTTTTAATTACTCACTCATTTTACTAAGAACGAAAAGCTTCAGATTTCCTATCTTGGTTTAATAAAAAAGTTTTCATCTAAACCTAAAATTTATATTTGCACTAATTCACCACCACCCCCTCCCCCTCTTAGTGCCAATTGATCCTAACAGAGACATCAACGATGCCTTGTATGAGTATTTCTTTCTTTAATGCCAGACTTACAGGTTTGGAAAGTTTCAGATCTGGTACAATTGTTATCGAGATTGGTAGCCAACCTTACAAAAGCAATTGAGTGTTAATAGAGGATCATCCACTCTCGATATCACGAGAGGAATATCTTATATGTGCTTGCTCAGACAAATCCCTAGCTAGGGTCATTCAGATTGAGAGAGAAAGAGTTCTCCGGTAGAATCCAATTAGAGCAAGATAAACTGATTCCATATGTGACCTGACAGTACTATGTCCAATATATAATCTATGGGATATTAGTTGGATGAGGGATTATAGATACACGGTAACTATTGATAGACAGGTCCGATGGATTTGATCCCTCTACACCGTTTGGGAACTATGGCGTAGTGGCCTAGTACATCTATAGTGGATGAGTCGAGTGAATTATTATGGAGATAATAATTTATTATATCAGAAGGATTTCTGATGGGAGCGACTCACGGCCAGCTCAGTATCAGACCTAGATGGTCACACACATATGGTGGATGCTTTAACGAATGGAGGATTGGATGGAGATCCAATTAGCCCATATTCTCATTAGATGAGACCTTATACTGATGGGCTCCTTGCTTAAGACCCAATTAGAGGCCTAAGAAGATTATTGGATAGAGATCCAATAATGCATGGTTAGTAGATAATTGGATGAAGTCCAATACCGATTAAGGCGGAAGCCCTAGGGTTTTTGTGGCTCTCTATAAATAGGAGGGGAGACTCATGGTTGATAGACGGTAGCTCTGGCCTCCCCCTCTTATTCTCCTCTCTCCCTCTGTGCAAAAGTTGCGAAATCAAATTAAAGGAGTTTCGCTACAGAGATCCATCGTGTGGATACTGCTAGAGAGGAGGATGCTTGACCTCCTTCATCCTCTCCATCCGGATCTGGAAATACAGGGATATACGATCTCCCTACGTAATCAATCTATCACATAGTTTTATCAGTTTTTGTAACTTTCTCATGACCCAATCTTTTGCACGATGATTTGATCTGTGTTGGAAACCAGTTTTGTTTTAATTTCCACTACGCATGTGATGCTCCTACTGAGGTTTCCCAACATATCCCAAAACCGAGGAAGAAGATGCGGAGGAAGAACCACAGTCGGCCATTAGCATTGTTCATGCCCTAGTCGGCTATGCCAAACTACAAACGATGAAAATCGATGAATTCCTCAAACATTAGTCGATCACAATACTCCTCGACACTGGAAGCACCAACAACTTCATGGACAGCAAGGTTGCTGCTCGATTGACCTTCCGAATCGAAGATTGTTGCAGGTTCGATGTGAAGGTCACAGACGGCCGAACCCTATCTTACAGCCATAAGTGCTCGCGGGTGAAACTAATCATGCAAGGACAAGGGATCATCGCAGACTTCTTTTTATTATCGTTGGATGATTACGAAGTAGTGCTCGGCATTAAGTGGCTTACGACTCTAGGTGATGTTTCCTAGAACTTCTCTAAAATCCTTATGAAATTTTTTATTGACAGAAAACTGGTGATCCTATGAGGCAAATGCGGGGGCAAAGTCTTCATCATTACGACTCAACAGATGGAGAGGTTGCTGGATGCATGTTGGTTTCCTAATCAAATTGTAGGGGCTAAAACTGAAGATCAAACGATGCATGAAGACCCTAATCTCTCGTCCTTTCTTGTTGAATTCGGGAATGTCCTTGCTGAACTGAAAGGATTGCCCTTACCCGGTTGCATGACCACCGAATACCCATCTTGCTAAGAAAAGCTCTAGCAAACATTCGGTCGTACTAGTACCCTTATCTTCAAAAGGCTGAGATCGAGAGGATCATTCAAGAGATGCTGGAAATAGGGATCATAAGGTCGAGTGTCAGCCCCTATTCTTCACCAGTACTCCTCGTACGAAAGAAGGATGGATCATGAGGGATGTGCATGGACTACCGAGCCCTCAACAGCATCACCGTGAAAGACAAGTACCTAGTCCCTATGGTGGATGAATTGCCCGATGAATTGAAGGGAGCTCAATTTTTCACCATGCTGGATTTACGGTCCGAATACCATCAAATTCGGGTGCACAAGGAAGACATACAGAAGACCACTTTTTAGATGCACAATGGGCACTATGAGCTCCTGGTAATGTCTTTCGACCTAACTAATGCCCCTTCCACTTTTCAGAGCCTTATGAACAACATCTTTTGGGTTTACCTCTCGAAGTTCGTTTTGGTCTTCTTCGATGACATCTTGGTTTATAGCTCCTCCCTTGAAAGCCACCTCTCTCACTTGCGACTTATTTTGACGATTCTTTAAGAACAATCCCTTTTTGTCAAACAATCTAAGTGCAGCTTCTTGTAGAGCGAGGTTGAATACCTCAGCCACATCATTTCAAGGGAAGGAGTAGTGGTAGACCCTTTGAAGATTGAAGCAATGCAAAGCTAGCTACTGTCGAAAACAATCAAAGTGCTGTGAGGATTTCTAGGGCTGACCGGCTACTACCGCAAGTTCGTGAAGGACTATGGTAAGATTAGCATTCCCCTCATTACATTGCTGAGAAAGGATGCCTTCCTATGGTCGGATGAAGCAACAACAATCTTCAATGCCCTCAAGGCTGCAATGACTTCTGGATCGATGCTAGCCTTACTCGACTTCGACAAGGTGTTAGTGATCGAATCTGATATTGTCCTAATGCAAGATGGTCGACCACTAGCATACACCAGCAAGGCTCTTCTCCAACTCTTCTAAAATTATCAATTTATGGTGAGGAGATGCTGGTCATTGTGCATACAATGATGAAGTGGAGACCTTACATAATCGGCCGGCGATTCCATGGTGCAGAAGAGCCTAAAATACTTCATGGTGCAGAAGATTTCCTCCCCTCGAATAGCAAAAATGAGTAAAAAATTACTAGAATTTGATTTTGTAATTGTTTATAAAATTAGGAAGGATAACTTGGTTGTAGAAACGCTTTCCCGCCTACCCGAGTATATTAAAATTATAGCCATCTCCCTTCAGATTTGTAACCTCTTGAAAAACATCAGGAAGGAGTGGCAAGATGACTTAAAGACCTAGGAGATCATCAAAAAATTGGAGGAACTGGGCTCAATGGCGCACTATAGTTGGGACTCAAAGGACCTGCAGTACAAGGGTTGAATCTTGTTGGTGACGAACTCCCCTTGTCAAGCCACCATCCTACAGGAGTTGCACTCTTCACCAATGGCTGGACACTCCATATTCCTTCGGACCTATAATAGAATTCATCAAACCTTCTATTGGAGAGGTATGAAGAAGACTATTGCTGAATTTATATCTCGATGTGATATCTATCAACGACACTAAGTTGAGACTGTAGCAAGCTCGGGAAAATTATAGCCTCTTCCCATTTCGGACTTAGCTTGAAGTGACATCTCCATGGACTTCATCGAAGGGCTGCCAACATCTCATGGGAAAGGTACCATCCTTATTGTTGTTGATCGCCTTACGAAATATGTCCACTTATGTGCGATCCAAAATCCGCTACCAGTATTGCTCGGATTTTTGTGGAGAATGTTGTTAAATTGCATGGGATGCCTCATTCTGTTGTAAGTGATCATGACAGGGTTTTCAACAGTAAGTTTTGGCAGAACTTTTTCAGTTACAGGGCACCCAATTGAAGATGAGCACAATATACCATCCCCAAACTGATGGCTAAACAGAGGTGGTGAACAGGTGCTTGGAGAATTACCTCATATGCTTCACTAGTAATAGGCGGAAGGAGGGGACAAAATGGTTTCCGTAAATCGAATGGTGGTACAACATGATGTATCATTCATCCACCAAATGCACTCAATTTGAAGCTGTATATGGCTAGCCTCCCCCAACAATCACCAAATATGTGGTTGACACATCAAAAGTGGACCAGGTGGACAACGAATTGATTGACAGGGATAAAATTTTACAGCTTTTGAATGACAACCTCTCGTCCACTCAAGCAAGAATGAAACAATAGGTCGATAAACACATGAGTGAAAGGTAGTTTGATGTTGAAGATTGAGATTTCTTTTGCTTTCAGCCCTACAAGCAGACATTCATATGGACCCGAGCACCTATGAAGTTGTCTTCTCATTTTTTCGGACTCTACAAAATTGTGGAGCACATTGGAGCCGTGGCTTACAGATTGGATCTACCTACAAACTCTAAAATTCATCCAGTCTTACGCATGTCTTGCCTCAAATTGAAGCTTGGACGGGAGGAATCAGGCCAGAGCCACCTATCTGATGTCTCAACTGATGGAGAGGTTGAGGTCAAGCCGGCAACCATATTGGATAGCAGAATCATGATGCATCACCGACGCTCTTCCACAGAAGTACTGGTGTAGTGGACCAATTTGCTTTTTGAGGATGCTACTTAGGAGTCCTATGACAAATTGAAGTTGAAGTTCCCAAAGTTTATAGAGGCTCAACCTTGAGGATAAGGTTGATTTGAAGAGGGTGGGTCTGATAGGACCCTATTAGGGTTAGGTCCAAATCTACTGAGTCATATTGCTAATTTAAACCCTGACTGGCCGGCCTAGACTTGAGGTGATTCGACCAGGAGTTAATTTAAATAAGAGAGTCTAAGTCCTACTTGGACTATGATTCTTCTAGATTATGAGTTTGGGTAGTAGTAGGTATTGGATCTCCATCCAATACCTACTATGGATCCTTTGACCTCTAATTGAGCCTCATACAAGGTGTCCATTAATGTTAGGTCTCATCTAATAAGAACAGGGGCTAATTGGATAACTTAAATCAAATCCTCTATTCATTGAAGTATCCACCATATATATGTAATACTCTAGGCCCAATATCGAGCTGTCTATGAGTCTTACCTATCAGAACTCCTTTTGACTCAGTGAATTATTATATCATAATAATTCACTTGACTCATCGACTTTAGACATACTAGGCTACTGTGCCATAGTCCCCAGATGGTACAAGGGATCTTATCTATTGGACATGTTTGTCCTTAATTATCATGTATCTATAATCCATCATCTATCTAATATCTTAAAGATCGTATATCATGCATAGTGCTATCAGACCACATACAAAATCCATCGAAGTCTCGCTCTAAATAGATTCTCCCGGAGAACTCCTTATCTTTTAATCTGACTAACCTGATCAAGGATTTATTTGAGTGACAGTATACGGGATATTCCTCTCATGATACCAAGAGTGCATGATCCTTTATTGACACTCAATAGCCTTCGTAAGGTTGGCTACTAATCCTGATAACCAATTATACCATATCGATAACTTTCCGAACCTGTAAGTCTGGCATCAAAGAAATAAGTACTCAAATAATGCATCCTTAGTGTCTCAAGGCTAAGGATCAGATACACAACTGAGACTACAAAATTATTGTCTGATGTTAGGTATCATTAACCATACAATATTTCATAAGCAGATCAATCAATGAACTCATTCTCCAATAAGCACTTGTACTATATCCTTAGTGTCTTCACACAAGTGGTTATGAGACTAGTTGCCTCCATCAAATGGATGGGCATATAGCACACCAGTCTTTCCGGTTATCTCGATGTCTCTCTCAAGTAACATATGATTGGGATTATTTATGATTTGTGTTTAAAGGTGAATCGATCTCATTATTGTGATCTCGTCATGATATAATTCCCATTGCACAGTTCAAGGACATCACAATATATGCATTTAATAGATAAAATAATGTGAGAATATGCCAATAATAATAATGATGTAGAAAGATCGTACAACATGTCACACGTGTCATCACTCATATGATTGACCTGTAGGGCATCTGTAACCAGCAAAAACTACATTCCTCAATGGCAACATCAAGGAGGAGGTATATATGATACAAATAGAGGGATTCATATCCAGGGAGAGTGTAGATAAAGTGTGTAGGTTGCTCAGGGTCCATCTATAGATTGAAGCAAGCTTCCTGAAGTTGGAACATAAGATTTGATAAAATAATCATATCTTATGACTTCATTAAGAATGAAGATGAGTCTTGTGTGTATAAGAAGGTAAGTGGGAACGTTATCACCTTCTTGGTGTTGTATGTGAATTACATCGTAATCATTAGGAATGATGTTGGAATGCTCTCTACAATTAAGGCTTGTTATCTAGAATCTGTTCGATGAAGGACTTAGGTGAAGCATCCTATATTTAGGGATTCGAATCTATAGTGACAGATCCAAAAGGTTGCTTGGCTTATCCCAGTCTAAGTACATAGACTCCATTGTCAAAAGGTTTAGCATGGAGAATTCCAAGAGAGGTCTCATACTGATGAGACATGGAATATCAGTTTCTAGGAGTATGTCCCCAAAGACTCTTGAAGAAAGGGTAGACATGGATAGGATATCCTATGCCTCAGCAATAAGATCTATCATGTATGTTATACTATGTACCAGGCCTGATATAGCCCATGCTCTGAGTGTCACGAGTAGGTAACAAGAAAATCCAGGTTTGAATACTGAAAGGCAATAAAGAGTATCCTTAAGTACTTGAGAAGAACTAAGGATCTTTTACTGGTATATGAAGGAGGTAGCCTCTAGGTTGAGAGTTACACAGACCCATTTTCAATCTGACAATGATGATAGCAAGTCGAACTCAAGGTATATCTTCACCTTGAATGGAAGAGCAGTAAGCTAGAAGAGTTCCAAACAATATACTATTACTAACTCGACCATAGAGGCGAAATACATGACTACAGTAGAAGTAGCAAAGGAAGGGGTATAGATGAAGAAGTTCATCAGAAATTTGAGAGTCATACCAAGCAGAGTAGAGTCGATTCCCATATACTATAACAATAAACGGGTAATAGGGAACCGAAGATATTATCGTATATCCACTAACAACACTGTTGGCTCAAATTGTATTTAAACATCACAAGAGTCTGACAGGGATCAGACACATAGGTGATTAGCTTTAGGTTAAGTAGGAGATTGCTAATTACAAGTGCCCTGCAAGCCAATCACGTGAGTGATGGCACGTGTGACACGCTGCATAGTCTTTTTACATTATTATTTACATATTCTCACATTATATTGTCTGTTGAATATATATATATATATTATGATGTCTTTAGTTCTGTGTAATAAGAATCAGATCTTAATGAGATCATGATAATGAGACCAATTCGCTATTAAAAATATATCATAAACAATCTTGATCATGGGTTACTCGAGAGGGATATCGAGATAACCAAATAGACTGGTGTAATATATACCCATCCATTTGATAGAGACAGCTATGGCTAATCTCATAGCTACTTATGTAGGGATACTAAGGATACAGTATAAGTGCTCATTGGAGAATGAGTTCACTGATTGATCGGCTTATGGAATATTGTATGGTTAATAATACCTAATTGTCACGAATGGTTGTCGCTCAACCATAACTTCTTCGCTCAACGAACCGTTCATGACTTTTCTTATTTGTACATATGTTTGGCAGCTTGTTTTGCCTTGAGTTTATGTGTTTTTACCTAAGAAATATGAGCAAAAGTAGTGTAGAAGGCTGCAGAATGATCACTCATTGTGCGGAGCCAAAATAGCCCAAAACAGTCCCATTTTTAGGTCTTTTTGGTGTGCTGCGATGACCACTCTGAGCGGTGCGAAATGTTAGCCATTTCAACACCTTGGAACCCCCCGGGTGGCACCAAGCTGGATGGGGTTTCGGGTATATGTCGAGCGTAGGCTTTCATCAGCAATTGAACTTGTCATGTGTCTGATACCTTGGCAACTATCATTTGTGGACTTACGATCATTCTTACAACCCTCTAAAGTTTTGTTTTGCTCTCTTTCTCCCCTCTCTCTATTGCACTCAAGGTGTTCGATGAATTGCTTGTATAGCTTTTCGTTTTTGAGACGTCGGGACTTGTCCGTTGCTCGTTTCTAAGCTAATCAACTTCTTCTTTGCAGGCCCTACGGGATCGCACGAGGTTGCAAGTGGGCTGACCCTTTGTGGATAGATAATGCTTTGGGCGTTTCATGACTTAAGCAATCTCAGCTAAGTCCGGAATAGTGGGTAAGGTTGCTTCATGACTTAGGTAATTTCAGCTAAGTCTTCGAGAGTGCCGCTAGGGTGCCGCATGGCTTAGGCAAATTCAACTAAGTCCGTGACAGTGTGGCATCAGAGCAGGCAAGCAATTCAAATGAACAGCGAAGAAGATTCGTAATCTTACCATGGTGAAACATCATGGTGAATCGAGCAAGATGGGGCAAGCTGGAACCTTGCTCCAAACAGCCACTTGTGGGCTCCAAGTGCAAACTTGCTCACAAACTGTGGGAGGCGCTCATGAGGAGTGCGGTAGTGAACAAGATGGGCATGAAGTTGGATATTCTCCATGAGTGGAGGAGGCACCATCTGGAGTGCCAACCGGGAAAAAGAGCCACAATGAGAGACTTACTACGACGGAAACCCACCTTGATGTTCTTGAAGCGAGCTTGGAGGAACTCTACCAAGGCCAACGACGGCTCCTTGGGGTAGAGAGCTCGCAAGATGAAGCTGAATCTTAGATCACGATAGTTGAATCCTTGATTGATCAACTGACAGAGGATACCAAAGATTTCGTACGACATCTACATGAAGTTGTGGCGGAACTCACGGCTAAGGTGATGGTGTTAACAAGGACTCTTGATGCGGGAGGGAACAATACCCGCGCTGCACCATCACAAAACTTCAAGGCACCGACGCTGCACTGCTATGGGGGTGCTAGGGATGCCAAGGAGCTTGAAAATTTCATGTTCGATATGGAACAGTATTTTCGTGCTACAATGCTCGATTCTGAAGAGACCAAAGTTGTTATAGCAATAATGTATCTGAATGGGGATGCAAAACTTTGGTGGTGAACTCGTTGGGAAGAGATCCAATAAGGTCGATGTTGAGTGGATACATGGGGAGACTTGAAGCGAGAGTTGAGAACTAAGTTCTTACCCGAGAACACAGAGTTTGTCGCAAGAAGGAAACTGAGACAACTCCGCTAAAGTACTATAATCTGAGACTATGTGAAATAATTTTCAACACTGATGTTGGATATACAGGACATGTCTGAAAAAGATAAGCTATTCAGCTTCCTCGATGGCTTGAAGCCATGGGCACAATAAGAACTACATCGAAGGAATGTCACTGACGTAGTTGGGGCAATTGAAGCCGCAGAAAGGCTAACTGACTTTGTTTCTTCGGAGGATTCGAGAAAGAAGAAACAATCTTTGGGAAATCGCCTAATTAAATACTCTCGAGCGAAGGAATCTGGGGGAAAACAAAAGAAGAAGAATTTCCACAAGGGACTGAGCTCAAAAGGTAAAGTCCCAAAGTCTAGTGGATGTTTTTTGTGTGGAGGACCGTACATTGTGAATGAGTGCCCACAAAAGCAGGCACTCAATGCTCTAACTGCATCGATACAGCCCTGTAAGTCAGACAAGGGCAAAGTTGTTGCCCTTAGTTTGAGCAATTCTGAATCCAGTAGCGATAGTGAGGCGTCGCAAGGACCCAGGTGGGAGCAATGCGTTTGTTGAATATGTTGCAGGGTCAAGTGGGGGAGAACATAAAGGCAAAGCCATCGAAGGCAGGAAGCAGCGAGTTGATATATGTGGATATCAAGCTTAATGACTATACAACCTGTTGAATGATGGACACGGGTGCTACCCATAATTTTATTGTCGATCGTGAAGCTAAGCGACTTGGATTAATCTTGGAGAAGAGCCAAAGTCGTATGAAGGTTGTGAATTCGGAGGCTAAGCGGATCTTCGGACGAGCAAAGGGGGTCCCCATCAAGATCAAAATATGGAGCGAGAGCAAAACTTGATGGCGGTGCCATTGGATGACTTCCAAGTGATTCTCGGAATGGAGTTTATACATGTGATGAAGTTAGTGCTAATGTCATTCCTGAACTTTCTATGTCTAATGGGAGGTGACGATCCCTGCGTGGTTCCAGTTTCTCGAGGAGGAACCAAGGACCCACAATAAATATCAGCTTTACAATTGAAGAAAGGGGTACGAAAAGGTGAATCAACCTTTGTAGCTGCTATGAAGCTAGAGACACTTGACGAAGAGGCCATTCAAGAACCTGTTGTTGTGGCGAACATCCTAAAGGAGTTCTCAGATATGATGACAACGGAGTGGCCGAGAACTCTACCACCACGTAGAGGCGTGGATCATCGGATTGAACTGGAGCTGGGAGCTAAGCCTCCAGTAAGACCATCATACCACATGGCCCCTCCAGAGTTGGCAGAACTGAGGAAGCATTTAGACGAACTGCTAAGCGGTGGTCTTATCCACAGTTCAAAAGTATCTTTCAGAGCTCCAGTCCTCTTTCAGAAGAAACAAGATGGGAGCCTCCGATTATGCATTGATTATCGAGCCCTCAACAAGATAACGGTGAAGAATAAGTACCCCATCCCGCTCATTGTGGACTTGTTCGATCAATTGGGCAAGACAAAGTACTTCTCCAAACTCGACCTTCGGTTGGGGTATTGGCAGGTGCATATTGTAAAAGGTGATGAGGTGAAGACTACTTGTGTGACTAGGTATGGAGCATTCAAGTTCTTGGTGATGCCTTTCAGCTTAACCAATGCTCCGGTCACATTCTGCACTCTAATGAACCAACTGTTCAAGGAGTATTTGGACAAGTTTGTGGTCGTCTACGATATCGTCGTCTATAGCTAAACACTTGAGGAGCATGTTAAGCACCTCCAAATAATTTTTAAAATTCATAGGGAGAACACCTTGTTCATGAAGAGGGAAAAGTGCTACTTTACCCAAATGGAGATTTTATTCTTAGGACATCGAATCGGCAATAGTTCCATCCGAATGGACAAGTCTAAGGTGCACGCTGTGGCAGACTGGCAAACACTAAAGAAGGTGCTAGAGTTGAAATCCTTCCTTAGGTTCGTCAACTATTATTGGCACTTCATAACTGGATATTTAAAGCGCGCAGCTCCGTTGATGGAGTTGCTAAAGAAGGAGCAGTCCTGGAGATGGTCAGACAAATGTGAGGCGACATTTTAAGACCTAAAGACTGCTATACTAGAGGAACATGTACTCAGATTACCAGACTATGGAAAGTCTTTTGAAGTCCATATAGATGCTTCTGACTTTGTTATTAGGAGAGTTCTTATGCAGGAGGGTCATCTAGTGGCCTGCGAGAATCACAAGCTCAACGAGACCGCGGCGATACCCTATGCATGAGAAGGAGATGACAGCGGTGATCCACTATCTACGAGTGTGGCGACGCTATCTTCTGGGAGCACCTTTCATGCTAAGAACAGATAATGTCGTATTGAGTTACTTCCAAACTCAAAATAAACTCTCCCTAAAGCAAGCACGATGGCAGGACTTCTTGGCTGAGTTCGACATAGTAATGGAGTATAAACCGGAAAAAGCAAACGTCATGGCTGATGCATTGAGTTGTAAAGTGGAGCTAGTAAATGCTATACAGTTGGAGGGCGGAGGGCAAGTAAGTCAATTGCACTTCAACTTCCTTTCCAGGATCAGGGATGGACTGTACCAAGATTCTCAGGTAGTAACTCTGATGAAACTCATCAAAGAGGGCAAGGCACGATGATTTTAGGTCCAGGAGGGACTCATCTACACCAAGGGGAATAGAGTTTATATTCCGCGAGCGGATAACTTGAGGCGTGAACTCCTGAAGAGTGTCACGATTCCCTTTGGGCTAGACATTCGGATATCCACCGAACAATGGCTCTCGTGGAGAGGGCCTTCTATTGGCTGAAAATGGGGACAGATGTGGAGGAATATGTTCGAACATGCCTTACTTGCCAATAAGATAAGGTAGAGCAGCAGAAGCCATTGGGACTTTTGGAGCCGCTGCATATACCAAAGAGGCCATGGGAGAGTATTTCTTTGGACTTCATATCAAGCTTGCCTACAGTAGGGGGACTTGGATCGATACTCGTGGTAGTTGATCGATTTTCAAAGTACGCAATATTCATTGTTGCACCCCTACATTGCTCAACGGAGGAGGTGGCTAAGTTGATAATGAAGAATGTGGTGAAAAGTATTGGGGAGTCCCACACAACATCATTAGTGATCGAGATTCTCAGTTCTTGGGACGATTATGGATCGAGTTGTTCAAGTTGTTGGGATCTAAATTATACTTCTCCACAAGCCTCCATCTCCAAATGGATGGCCAAACAGAAAGAATCAACTCGCCCTTGGAGCAATATCTCTAGCACTATGTGAGTGCCAACCAACGAGATTGGGTGAAGTTGTTAGACGCAGCCCAATTCTCCTACAACTTGCTACGGAGCTCTGCATCCAACAAGAGCCCCTTCAAGATTATTACGGGACAACAGTCATCAACTCCTCATACCTTGGTTATTGGTTATATAGGGAGTAGCCCATCAGCCTATCACTTCGCAAAGGAATGGCATCGCAATGTAGATATTGCGCTGGCTTACTTGGAGAGGGCGGCCAAAAAGATGAAGAAATGGGCAGGGAAGGTGACCACAAGAGTTTAAAGTTGGTGACATGGTGTTGATGAAGCTCCAACCAGCATCACTCCAGTTCTTTAGGCATAAAGTGCACAAAGGATTGATATACAAATATGAAGGGTTTTTCTCAATCATCAGCAGGGTAGGCAATGTCTCATACAAGTTGCAACTGCCAGCATAGTTCATAATTCATAACGTCTTCCATACGAGCAACATGAAAGCCTACCACTCAGATCCACAAGATGATTCTCAAAATGTTCCAACTTGACTATCCCCTACCAAAGCCTCTTACGAGAAGCAAGTTAAAACTATTCTAGCGTATCGCAAGACAAAGCTGCCCAATGGAGTGCAACAAAATGAGTACTTGGTGAAGTGGCAAAAGCTTCATCGAACAGAAGCCAGTTGGGAGCCAGAAGATGCCCTATGACATGAAGAAGCCTGAGTCGAAGCCTACCAATAAGCATCGATGAGGGCGTCGATAGTTTAAGCGGGGGAGAATGTCACGAACAGTTGTCGCTCAACCGCAACTTCTTCGCTCAGCGAACCATTCATTGCTTTTTCTTGTTTGTACAGATGTTTGGCAACTTGTTTTGTCTTGAGTTTATATGTTTTTACCTAAGAAAATATGAGCGCAAGTAGTGTAGGAGGCTACAGAATGATCGCTTGCTGTGTGGAGCCAAAACAGCCCCATTTTTTTTTTTTTTTATGTGCTGCGGTAACTACTCTGAGCGGTGCAAAATATTAGCCATGTTAGCACCTTGGAACCCCCCGGGTGGCACCGGGCTGGATGGGGTTTCGGGTATATGTCGGGCATAGGCTTTCATCAATAATTGAACTTATCTTACGTCCGATACCTTGGGAACCGTCATTTGTGGACTTGTGATCGTTCTTACAACCCTTTAAAATCTTGTTTCGCTCTCTTTCTCCCCTCTCTCTGCTGCACTCAAGGTGTTCGACGAATTGTTTGTATAGCTTCTCACTTTATGAGACGTCGGGACTTGTCTGTAGCTCGTTTCTAAGCTAATCAACTTCTTCTTTGCAGGTTCTACGGGACCGCACGGCTTAGGCAAATTCAGCTAAGTCCATGACATAATGTCAAACAATTTCGTAGTCTCAGTTGTGGGTCTGGTCCTTAGATTTGAGACACCAAGGATGTCTTGTTTGAATAGTCATTTCTTTGACACTGGACTTACAGGTCTTGAAAGTTCCAGACCTGGTACAGTCAGTTATCGAGATT
Organism: Ensete ventricosum; assembly: GCA_029747655.1. NCBI lineage: Eukaryota > Viridiplantae > Streptophyta > Magnoliopsida > Zingiberales > Musaceae > Ensete > Ensete ventricosum. The sequence continues at coordinate 36,875,319 of JAQQAF010000008.1, read as the reverse complement.
GGTAGCTAATATTACGAAGGCTATTGAGTGTCAATAGAGGATCATTTGTTGAATCTCGTATTTTGATGATAAAATCAATTGATGGGTTTTATAATCAAACTTTTGTATTAAAGAAAGTGATGCAGGATTAACTACGATGGTAAAAGGGCATTACAATCAGATGTTGTGCCAGAGGTCGGCCGAGGTTCGGACAATGTTGTCGGGAGCTCGTCAAGAATTCACCAGAAGTTTGCCTAGATGTTCATCAGGAGTTTGCCGACAAGTTATAAAATCAGTTTGCCACCTCTTCTTTTGCTCTTTATCTTCATTGCTTTGTTATTTAACTGTCTACTATCTTTGCTTGCACTATTACAAACCTCTCTACGCTTAAATGCATTTTTGATAAAGTTTTTATTGAGCAAATATTTAAATCGATGTAATTTTTTGTATAAGCACTAATTCACACCCCCCCTAGTGCCGCTTTGATCCTAATATCATCTACCCTCGGCATCATGAGAGGAATATCTCATATGCTCTCGCTGAAGCAAATCCCTGATCAGATTGTTCGGATTGAGAGAAAAGGAGTTCTCTAAGATAATTCAATTAGAGAAAGACTCGAATGATTGTAGTAAATTATTATGGGATAATAATTTACAAACTCAGAAGGAGTTCTGATAGGAGAAACTCATGCACAGCTCGGTATTTGGCCTAGAGGGTCACACACATATGATGGATGATTGCAGCGTATAGAGGATTGAATATGAGTTATCCAATTGGCCCCTGATCTCATTGGATGAGACCCAACATTGATGGATTGCTTGCATGAGGCCCAATCAGAGGCTAATTAAGATTATTGGATAGAGATCCAATAATATAAGGAGTGAGAGTAATTAGATGGAGATCCAATACCCACTAAGGCAAGATCCATTAGATTTCTGGTGGCTCTCTATAAATAGGAGGCAGGGGTGGCATAATAGCAGGATAGGCTATACCTTTGACTGCTCCCTCTTATTATCCTCTCTCCCTCATATTCTCAACTGACCAGCCTGTCCCTACAATGAGAGGGTAACGAAGAAGATAACAGATCTTCTTCCACGAATGTTGTGAGAAGATACGCAAGAGTTGTGGGATTTTGGTTGCATTAGAGGAGCATCGTTGTAATAATCCATATGTATATCGCTAAAAAGGAGGATATCTAACCCTCCTTCATCCTCTCCAATTGGATCTGAAATTTCATGATATACAATCTCCCTAGGTAATCAATCTCACACTATTCGTAGTTTTCAATTTTTACATTTTTTCGCACATCAATCTTTGCATAATGACATGATAAATATGGCAAACTAATTTGTTTTATTTTCCACTATGCATATGATACTCTTTCATGGTTTCCCAACATTTTCTTATAAAATTTATTTTAATTTATTTTTTCTTTGTTTAGCTTATTTAAAATTTACTATAATAAAATTAATGATAAGTGAAATCTAAATGAGCTAACTAGTATATGTGTTTAAAATGAATTAAAATTAAAGTAGCAAAGATTCACAATATTTTGGATATTATTCAAGGATTGAGCAACAATAAGAGAAAGTTAAAGGATAAATCACCTAAGTTTTTAAATACCATATGAACTCATAAAAAGGAAAATCTTCATTGTGCTACTTCTATGACAAAAAAGTTCATGTGAAAGAAAATAGACTATAAAATTTAATTCGAAAGAAAAAAGTATAAGTCTGACCTTTGCATCTTTCAAATCAAATATTACAAAAGTTTTTTTTTCTAACATTTGGTGGATTGAGATTAATACTTTAACTTATATTACCAATAATAGAAATTTATTTTAATACGAGAATAAAAAAGTATGAAATATTCATTGTTAAGGAATCATCTTAATACAAAAGCAATAGTAGTTGTACTTATCGCTTATTCCTAAAGATAATACACATAATGTTATGTTCCTATAATTCTAGAAATTTAGAGTTGTCAAGATTTCTTTTTTTGTGGTTGTAAACTCAATATATTCATGATTTAATAAATTTTAACTTTTAAATTATCGATGATAATCTGTATAGAATTAGTGTAAAACTTGAGTTTGTAATGATCCTATAATCAAATATTAGAATAAAATGCAGTTTCATGAACTCCTTGCAATTATATATACTTACATTTATAGGTTACTCCATATTCTATTTTAGTGGAGAGAAATGCTTTATCATCTTTATAGAGAACTTTTTGAGATATGACTATATATATCTACTTCAAGTAAGATGTCAGGCTATTGACTTGACACCTTTAGGTATATATATAAATGAAGTTATAAAATAATTAGATTGAAAAACTAAAATTATTAGATCTGATAGGGGATGATAAATTTTATAGTTATGATGAACTCAATCATAACATTAGGTTTTAGCTAGATTCCTGAAAAAGAAAAATATTTTTATTTAGTATGATTTACCAGATATGTCACAACAAAATAAGATTACTAAAAGGTAAAATTGTACTCTTATGGATATAGTTAGGAGTATGATAAATTATTATTTTATGCCCAAATCAAATAAGAGGAGAAGATTTGAGAGCAACTATATATATCTCGAATAAGGTTCCTATTTAGTCAATTATATCAACTTCTTTTAAGTTATGGACTAGTAGGAAACCCAATTTAAGTTATTTATATATTTAAAATTATCTTGTAGAGATAAGGGTCTTCAATTCATATGAAAAAAAATTAGATTCAAAGACTATTTTAAATATTTTATTATTTATCTAGAAAAATTAAAAGGGATAGATTTTATTGCCTAATCATAATATAAAGATAATTGAATCTGATAATTCAAGATTCCAAGAAACATAGCAATTCAATGGGAATGAAAATCTCAAATTTTAATCTTAATATTAAGAAAGTATAAGTTGATATTATTTTATCATTTCTGAGAGGTTATTTTTTCTGAAATCGCTAAAAAATTTGATGAGTGAATAACAAAATAAGATTTATGAACTATCACATGATATTAATATCATTGTTGATGAACTTATAGAATAATTATAAATAATAGTTTTAATAATATCTCAAGGGAAAAACTTGTTATTTTTGTTGATCATGCCTTATATCTACAAGAATTAGATTATGATATAAGAATAAAAAGAATCCCTTATTATTTTTATAATTTATGAAAAATAGTGATTTTGAGGAATGATACGATGTAACAAAAAAAGAGTTAAAATTAATGGATCATTATAGTGTTTGAGAACTCATTAAATTATCCAATAGCTATAAAAAATGTTATATAAAGATGACTAGAAGGTAATATCTATAATGACTAGATTTGTGGCTAATGGTTTTACTCATAAAGAATGTATTAACCATAACGGATGTGAAAATAACTTTTCAGAATGAAGATTTAGATTTATATATATTAACATAAATGATTTGTAGAAAAAATATAAAATTTGGTATATAAATTTAGAAAATCTTATGACTCTAAACAAGTCTCCAAAGAATGATATATAGAACTTTTTGATACTATTATTTTATTAAAATTTAAAAATATAATTAATTGATATTTATTTCTAAAGATCAATGAAAACAAAATTATTATATTGGTCTATATATGAATAATATTTGCTTGCCAGTAACAATCTTAGTTTATTGTACAAAATTAAAATATTTCTCACCAAGAATTTTAAGATGGTTCATATGAATGAGGCATCTTGTATTATTGGTATTGACATATTCAGGGATATATTTTAAGGATTGCTAGGATTATCTCAAAAAGGATAATAGATTAAGTTTTAGAGAGATTTAGTACACAACTTTGTTTAGCAAATGAAAAAAGTAAAAATTTCAATCAAGACAAGTTTTTTTATAATGACTTAGAAAAGAATCAGATAAAAAAAATTATTCCTTATATATACACAGTTGGAAGTCTATTATACCAAATCAGATATCAATTTTATAGTTAAAATACTAGGTATATATTAGAATTACTTAGATATCTAGAAGGGACGAAAGATTATATACTCATAAATTAGATCATCTTGAAATGATGATATTTTTTAGATTTTGATTTTGTAAATTACTTTGATAATAGGAAGTCCACTTTTTGTTTTATATTTATATTAGTTGGAGGGGCAATTTATATAGAAGAATATAAAGTGATGTATTATTATATTATTATTAATAAAATTTAATTTTATGACATATTTTAAGGCCACAAATTAAGCTTTATGGTTACGAAATTTTATCTCAGGACTTGACATGATCATACTTAATTGTCAATTCGCTAAAGAAATTTTATGACATATTGTAGTAGTTTTCTTCTCTAATAATGACAAGTACTCTAGTAGTTCTATATATTATAGTGTAAAATACTTGATGGTTCAAGAAAAAGAGTTTAGAAACAATTAATGCCAATTAAGAACTTGAGTTACACTTTATTGATTAATGATCCATTCTTATAGGACTTACAGCCTAAAGAGTTTAAAAGAACATATTCTTATGATTGAGTTTGTGAGCAACCCGTAAATATATAGTGATACATGTTTTGAGTGAACAATATAATTAATATTTTTATTTATGTACTTAAAAGTTATCTATTTTTGTTATCTTGTTCATATTTATGTATGTACATATTATGGTTGAATGTATATAATAGGATTATCTTAACAAGGCAAATTACAAGGGTCATTGTAGACTACATTATGAAAGACTAATAATGTTATGATACATAAAAGAGAGTATAATATTGATGGCATACAAATGTTATAACTCGCATTGGTAGTTGGACTTAATATAGTATTATTATGCTTATTAGATATATTGGCTAATTTTTAAATTCATGACCATGTATAAAATACTTTTTAAATTGTTTTTAGAATTCAATAGGTAAAATATTCTCAAATAAAATTTTATTTTATTATTTTAATTTTAAGTTTCTTTTATATTTTACCAATTAATGATCAATTGAAAAAATATTAGATTATGTGACCCTATCTAATTAGGTAAGATATATTACAGATCTAATTGAATCTTGATGATAGTTATTATTAGTCAATAGAAAGAAAATTCAATTATGATATGATTTCTTAGGAGATAACTTTGATGAGAGTGACGCCCCTAATTACTTATCCTAGACTCGCTATTATTGTCTATAAATAGATACAATCTCCTAGGGACTCAATGTGGATACGTGCTATTATTGAGAGATTATATATCTTCTTTCATCTCTCATTTATCCTTAATTCCTCGCTTATAGTGATCCTAGGAAAGTTAGGAAGAGAGAAGAAGGTGAGTCTAACTTTTCTTACAAATAAGTATCATTATAACATTTATATCTGAAGATGGTGTACTTGTAAATCAAATAAAGACTTTCTAAGTGGTATATATCAGTATTCATTGTATATATGATCTATCGCTATTTGATTTTAATTTTTTATTTTAAAATTTTTTCGAATAACAATAGCATATTTTAGATTTTATGTTTATAGGAGGAAGAGCCAAGCAAATGAGAGACAAAAACATGAATAAAAGAGTACACGGACAAAGAGATGGAGGAGGAAGAAGATAAAGTAGAGGAGGTTGAAGTAGCGAAGGATGAGAGGAAAGGAGGAAAGTTAGGCTCTAAGTTTAGAATTTTGACCCAAATTAAATTGGACTGGTTCAACAAAAAAAAAAAATCAAACTATGAATCTTATCTTAGTTTTAATGTCATTTAACATAAAGTGTGAGGTCATTTCCATCCAAATGATAGTTGAGAATATTTATTATTCCTATGATATCAACCGTCTCTAGCATGATGGTTAAATTTTGATATTTTAACTTGTTAATTTAAGTTAGTGAAAATATAATGATTTGACAAAAAAATGATATATGTGTTAGATTTGATGATAAAATCAATTGATGAAATTATGATCTAACCCTTATGTTGAAGAAAGTGATGCAGGACTAACTACGATTGTAAAACGGCAATAGCAATTAAAGAAGAATTGAACGTTGGGCCAGAGTCAAAGTTCAGGCATTGAGCCGGAAGAATCGAGGGTACGTCAAAGATTCAGACAAAGCAGGGGGAGCTAGCCAAAAATTCGTCGGGAGTTTGCCAAGAGTTCACCGATAGGTTGTCGGGAGCTCGTCGGGAGTTCACCGTGAGTTTGTCGAGTGTTCGCCGACAGGCTATCAGGAGCTCGTCAGGAGTTTGCCGAAAGTTTGCCAAGAGTTCATTGGAAGGTTATCGAGAGCTTGCTGAGAGTTCATCTGGAGCTCATCGGGAGTTCGCCGAAATCGAAAATTCAATTGACGTGTTGTACAATGAAAATTGCTTGCTTGTAATTATTTGTCTTAATTATCATAGTTAGGTGTTAAGGGCTGATTTGAGCTCATTAGATAGCTCATTTCGTTGGCCTAGAAGGAGGTACAGCTTGGTCAAAATAAGGTACACCTCAGTTACGAAAAGTATTGAAAAGTATTATTTTCGGGTAACCAAGGCGGTGGTACCATCGGCTGTCGGTGGTAGTATCACTAGTGCCCAAAATATTGGGCTTTATTTGACAGTGGCACCACTGGTGCCGGCGGAGGTACTACCATACCCCAAAATTTTGATGTGTTTAATTTTTTGGCTCCAATTTCTAAAGCCAATTGGGACCTATAAATACCTTAAGTATTCTTGCTTGGGATAGCAAGAAAGAAAGGGAAAAAACTTGTAGAAATTCTAATGAATTTGTGAGAGTTCCTCTCCTCTTATTCAAGAGTGGTTTAAGGGAGGGCTGAAAAAGAGTTGTAAGGGTTGTCTCCTAAGCCTGAGAAAAGGAGAGTTGTAAGGGTTGTCTCCTAAGCCTGAGAAAAGGAGAGTTGTAAGGGTTATCTCCTAAGCCTAAGAAAAGGAGAAAAGAGTTGTAAGGTGTTAAATCTTGGATTTTGATGATGAAATCAATTGATGGGTTTTATAATCTAACTTGTGTATTAAAGAAAGTGATGCAAGATTAACTGCAATGGTAAAAGGGCATTAGAATCAGATGTTATGCCGGAGGTCGGTCGAGGTTCGGACGACGTTGTCGAGAGCTCGCCGAGAACTCACCAGAAGTTTACCGGAAAGTTCATCGGGAGTTTGCTGACAGGTTGTCAGGAGTTCACCGAAAGAATGATGGAAGTTCATTGGGAGTTAGTTCACTGAAGGAAATCAGGAGCTCGCCGAGGGTTCATCGGAAGGATGCTGGGAGTTCATCGAAGAGACAATCGGACAACGAAGATTATACGTTGAGTGTCGTAGTTAGCATCATAATACGAGTTATTTTACTAACTCAATTAAGAGGCCATTAGGCCTTAATTAGAATTGATTTGGACTTATTATAAAAGTCATTTCAGTAACCCGAGACACGATCTTCGAAGACATGATTTCCAAGATGACATAATCTTCAAAGACGTGTCAAGCGGTTGACCCACCCAAATTGGGTAGTTGACCCACCCAGAGACAATCTCCCAGATTATGTCAGGCGACTGAACTGCCTAAACACAGTCTCCCAGCTTGTGTTAGGCAGTTGAACCCCCCAGAACACAACCTTTGAGACTAGCACCTCGAGAACACTTAAAATTTTATTTTTGGCTCTAGTTTTGAAGCCATTTGGAGCCTATAAATACCCCACCCATTCTTGCTAGAGAAAAGCAAGCAATTAAGAGCAAAAACCTTGTGAAAACACTGTTGCAATTGAGAGCTTCTGCTTATTTCACTTTTAGTTTTTGTTTAAGGGAGAGCTTAGAGACTTGTAAAGGTTATCTCCTAAACCTGTAAAAGGAGAATAGAGTTGTAAGAGAGTAGTTGATCTTCAACCATTAAAGGAAGATCAATAGTGGAAGCCGATGACCTCAACGGATGAGGAATCGGGAGTGGATGTAGGTCACGAGACTGAACCACTATAAAATCAGTTTGCTTCCTCTTCTTTACTCTTTATCTTCATTGCTTTGTTATTTAACTATCTACTATCTTTGCTTGCACTATTACAAACATATCTACACTTAAACGTATTTTTGATATAGTTTTTATTGAGTGAATATTTAAATTAACGTAAATTTTTTTCATAAGCACAAAATCAAACCCCCCCCCCCCCCCCCCCCCTCTCTTACTGTTGTTTTGATCCTAATAATTTATATCAAAGCCATGTTTATCTCTATTTGGCTTAAAATCCAAGAGAGATAGCTTTTGTTAGCAATCAAGAGAGACTTTCTATCACTCGTCCTCTCATGTTCAATGGGACGGATTATACATATTGATAAACTCGAATAAGAATTTTCCTACTTTCTATGGATTTTGAATTATGGCATATTGTTGAAAGTGGTTTTGAAAAGTCTTCTAAATTGATGAATGAATGGAATGATTCGGAAAAGAAGACTTTCTTTTTGAATGCTAAAGCGATGAATGCTTTAGTTTGTGCTCATGATAAAATAAATTTAATTAGATTTTTATATGTGAAACTACATACGAGATTTGGCACACACTCGAAGTCACACATGAAGGCACTAGTTGAGTCAAAGAGTCAAACACATGAAGGCACACACCTTGTGAAAATGATGTTCTAATTGAGAGCTTCTCCTCATTTCACTTTATGTAGTTTTTATTTAAGAGAGAGCTTAGAGACCTGTAAAGGTTATCTCCTAAACTTGTAAAAGGAGAATAGAGTTGTAAGATGATACTTTATCTTCACCCATTGAAGGAATATTAATAGTAGAAGCTGATGACCTCAACGAAGGAGGAATTGGGAGTGGACGTAGGTCACGAGACTGAACCACTATAAAATCAGTTTGCTTCCTCTTCTTTGCTTTTTATCTTCATTGCTTTGTTATTTAACTATCTACTATCTTTGCTTGCACTATTACACACATCTCTACGCTTAAAGGTATTTTTGATATAATTTTTATTGAGTATATATTTAAATCGATGTAAATATTTTTCATAAGCACTAATTCACCAACCCCAACCACCCCCACCCCCCACCTCTGTTAGTGCTGCTTTGATCCTAACATAATGGGTGTTTGATCTTTGCTCATTGAAAAAGATCAGGAGTGGAAGCTGGTGAACTTGAGTGAAGAGGGATCGAGAGTGGACGTAGGTCAAGTAGATCGAACCACTATAAAATCTAGTATGCATCTCTTATTTGTCTTTCCTTTACTATTTGTCTTTCCTTTAACTAGTTTCAATTCAAAGCACTTCGATATCGATCTTCTTCGAATGAAATATTTTTCAAACTGAAGTTTTTCACTCAACACTAATTCACACCCCCCTGGTGCCAACTCGATCCTAATAGAACAATGACATGAATAATAAACCTTAGATGACTGAAGTTAAAATAGGTTTATACTCCAATATCATACTATTATATCCAAATAAATCTTTTACTATTATTGAAAGCATAGTATAAGATAAAAAACCAAAATAAACATTAATTTTCCTTAATAAAAAAATTATTTAATATTATCATAGAAATAATGTGACTAACATGTTAGCCGTATCTTGATACCTCATCTCTACCTAACTAAAGTCATCGCCACCTCAACTCTGCTGAATCTCGGATTTGATGATGAAATTAATTGATGAGTTATTGATCTAACATGTGTTGTTATAATTGATTGATGCAGGGTTGAGAGAATATGACAATCATAGGTTTGGCTAAATTCAAGTCCATGCATTGGGCCGGGGTTTGGATGATGCGGTTGGAAACTCACCAGGAGTGCATTGAGAGCTTGTCGAGGGTATCGGGAGTTTGTTAGGATGGCACAAGGAAGTTAGCTAAAAGAAGACCAAGCCTCACCGGAAGATTGTCAGGGGTAGCCGAAAGGCTTATCGAGAGTTGGGAAGGTCTTGAAGTGGATGTGTTGACTATTATGATTGTCATTAATTAAGTCATAGTTAACATCATATAGGTTTAACCACAACGGTAAAAAGAAGTTACAGATCAGACATGGACCTAGGATCAAGCTTAGGCATCGGGCTAAGGATTGGATGATGCGGTAGGAGCTTGTTGGGAGTTCGCTAGGAGTTCGCCGAAGGGATCGGGTAGTTCACTAGGAACATGCCGGGAGATTGTCAGAGGAAGATCGTGAGACTCATCGCTTGGAATGTTAGAGGTTGTCGGATTACATGAGTAAGGTTATAAGCTTGGTGGTCATGTCTTGATTATAATCTTTAAGTCATAGGTTAAGATCGAGTCCTAAATGAGTGTGATTTAGAAAGAATCCAAATTAACTCAAAGAGGCAACCGGGTCCACTAAAAGGATTTGATTGAGCTCAGGTTGAGCTCAATCAGTTGACTAAAGAGTTGGTCCATATCAGGTTCAAGCCAAAATTTGAAAAGTGGAGGGAACCACTTTTCTAAAGATTTCGACGAGTAAACCGCTAGTGAGCGACGGGTGTACCGCTGTCGCCCAGGATTTCAGGCAACTATCAATGGCTGAACCACCCATAGCTAGGAATCTGGGCAATTTCAGCAGTTGACCTGCCTAGGTCGGTGGGTGAACCGCTTGTACCTGGATTTTTCGGGTGAGTTTAATTTTTAGCTCTAAGTTCTAAAGCCATTTGGGTATAAATACCTCGGTTTTCTTACATTCTATATAACAATTTTTTGGGATTATTTTTGAGAAAATATTATGTGTGAATTGTAAGAAAAGAAAAAGGGGTAAGGGAGTGATCAAAGAGTTATAATCTTGTCTCCCTTATAAGAAAAGTATAAGGGTTTGGTCTTCACCTAAAGAAGATCAGTAGTGGACGCCGGTGTGCCTCAAGGAGGACTCGGGAGTGGACGTAGGCCTATTAGTGTTGAACCACTATAAAACTTGTGAGTTCTTCTTTACCTTTCCTTGCTTACTGATTATGTATTGATGCTTCTAATAGTTACAAGTGCCCTGCAAGCCAATCACGTGATCTTTTTTCTTATGATTAATATTGACATATTCTCACATTATCTGTTACATATATATTATGATATACTTGGTTCTGTGAAATGGGAGTCGGATCGTGATGAGATCACGATAATGAGATCGATTCACCTTTAAACACAGATCCTAAATAATCCCGGTCATAGGTTACTCAAGAGGGACATTGAGATAACCGGACAGATTAGTATACTGTATACTGATCCATGTAACGGAGGCGACTGGTCTCATAGCCACTTGTGTGGAGACATTAAGGATATAGTACAGGGGCTCATTGAAGAATGAGTTCACTGATTGATCCGCTTATAGAATACTATATGGTTAATGATACCTAATGTCAGATAGTGATTCCATAGTACCAGTTGTGTATCTGGTCCCTAGACTTGAGACACCAAGGATGCCTTGTATGAGTACTCCTTTCTTTGACGTCAGACTTACAGGTTTAAAAAATTCCAGATCTGGTACAACTGGTTATCAGGATTGGTAGCCAACCTTATGAAGGTAATTGAGTGTCAAAAGAGGGTCATCCATTCTCGGTATCACTAGAGGAATATCCCATATGTGCTTGCTCAGACAAATCCCTGGCCAGGGTCATTCAGATTGAGAGAGAAAGAGTTCTCCAGGAGAATCCTATTAGAGCGAGGTTATGACAGATTCCGTATGTGACCTGATAGTACCATGTCCAATATACGATCTCTAGGATATTAGTTGGATGAGGGATTATAGATACATGGTAATTGTGGACAGACAGGTCCGATAGATTTGATCCCCTCGTACCGTTTGGGGACTATGGCGTAGTGGCCTAGTACGTCCATAGTCAATGAGTCAAGTGAATCATTATGAGGATAATAATTCACTACATCAGAAGGAGTTTTGATGGGAGTGACTCACGGCCAGCTCAGTATCGGGCCTAGAGGGTTATACACATATGGTGGATGCTTCAGCGAATAGAGGATTGGATGAAGACTCAATTAGCCTATATTCTCATTAGATGAGACCCTATGTTGATGGACTCCTTGAATAAGGCCCAATTTGAGGCCTAAGGAGATTATTAGATAGAGATCCAATAATGCAAGATTAGTGGGTTATTGGATGGAGATCCAATACCCACTAAGGAAGGAGCCCTAGGGTTTTGGTGGCTCTTTATAAATAGGAGGGGAGACTCATGGTTGATAGGCTGTAACTTTAGCCACCACCTCCTATTCTCCTCCCTCCCTCTGCGCAAGAGTTGCGAGATTAGATTTGAGGAGTTTCACTGCAGAGATCCATCGTGTGGATACCGCTAGAGAGGAGGACGCTTGACCTCCTTCATCTTCTCTATTCGGATCTGGAATACAGGGATATACGATATCCCTAGATAAAATTAATCTCTCACATATCGTAGTTTTCTGGTTTTTACGGTTTTTCTTACGACCCCAATTTTTTGCACGATAATTTTATCTGCGTGGGAAACCAATTTTTATTTTGATTTTCGTTGCGCATGTGATGCACCCACTGAGGTTTCCCAATAATGATATCAGAGCTAATGTTTTCGTATGAAAGATTGGTTTTAAACTACGTGTGATGAGATTGAATCACGTAGAATTGTTCTAAGTGTTCTTGCTACATTTTCGCAACGAAGGCAACAAGGAGGAGGGGTGGCTAGCCACAGCCAGCCCTCATGCAGGGCCGGCCACCCATGGCCAGGCCACAGCCAATGCCCCCTGCAAGGGGACGGCTGGCTGCGGTCAGGGGTAGCCCGAAAGGGAGGCCAGCATGGGGGCAGCAACCTGCAGGGGCGGTGCTTGCGGGCAAAAGCACCGCTCACGGGCACGGCCGGCTGCGGCCAGCCCGTAGGGGCGGCAGCCGCCCGCTGTCACAACTGCTTGCAGCGCGGCACCCGCAAAGGGGGCTGACTGCAAGGCACCCGCGAGGGACTACCACCTGTGACCAACCCTGTCGCCAGTAGGGGCGGCAGCGCCAACCGTAGGGATGGCTGCCCCTTGGCAGGGCAGCAGCCAGCAGGCAAAGGCAGCCACCGCCTACACAGGGGCAGTGGCGACGACGACGACGCAAAGGGGGAAAGAGGGGTTAGGGCATCCTTTCAGGAAAAGGATGATCCTACCCTTATAAATTTAAAAAATTCTGAGGACTGTCCTTGTGTTCATAATTCCCATAATACCCTCAATAATTTTAGAAATTTTAAGGACTATCCTCTCATCTAAAATTATGAAAATGCCCTTGATAATTCTAAAATTTTTTAGCTTGTCTTGATTTCTAAAAAATAATTAATTAAATAGTTTAATTAATTATTATATATATCTAGTAATCCTACATATGATGTGATGTACATGTGATGTATAATATGGATGGATGATCATGAGTCATATGTTGTGATGTGTTTAATTGTGATTATTATATTATTATTATTATTATTATTATTATTATTATTATTGGGGCCTACGAGCCTATGTTTTTCTCGTTTATTGTCGGGCCTGCATGCTTGTGATTATTTGTAATTACATAGAGAGGCACAGCGAAAGCGTGAAGGTGACAGCGGGACCTACGATGCCGTGGTGGGAGATTACGATGAATGGTGATGAGATGATCCGATGGAACTGATGATGATGAGATTAACAATCACAGGGCATAAAAATGTGCCGATGCACACATAGATCCTATTGTGAGTGATTAGGCCCATTGGCTCGGACTCAATCATATTAGGTGACGGCTCATGATCATCCGGTGTGGCTTGCATATGTGATGTGTTATACACCTACTAGATATATATATATATATATATATATATAGATATATATATATATATATATATTTGCATACGATGTAGATATATATTAAATATGTATGTATGTAACATGACATATTAGGGGACCGATACGAAACAAAAACCCCTCCTACGATAATATTAAGTTGGTAAGCATGAGGTAATAAGATTGACCCACGTGGTCTTCCATCGTTATAGGAAGAAATTGAATCACGACATAGGTTGAGTTGGTCGAGTCCCTCGAGGCTCACCTATCTACGTGATCGAGATCTTGCCTATGATGTAGAGTTGTCACCGGTGACCTGAGGATATGGTATGCTTGGTCGAGTCCCTCGAGGGCATATCATCGAATCAGACTCATCTTGTAACGATGGTGATGACTTAACTAAACGTCATGGTTGGTCGAGTCCCTCGAGACTATAATGATTCAGAGGCTGAACATGATGGGAATCACAAGGAGTTGTGATTGGCAAGAGTTGCCTATCTTTTGGGCTTAGTGTAATTGGTCGAGTCTCTCGAGGTTGCACTAAGACGCCAATTGGATCTCGATCCCTACTCGGAGTTTGCCAGGGACTTTCGTCTCATGTGTCGAGGGTGTCGCGTGATCACTAAGAAAATAATGGGAGTACATTAAGATAGAAGTCCATATCTTAATTAGTATTTTCTATAAAATCTGCATGTTATTTAATTTACGCTATATCTTGTTTGTCGCTTGTAAAACCCCTACATGGCATACTTGATGCCAACTGCCTCATTGGATCAAAATCTCCATAATTTGAGAACTGTTCTCATGGAAGAGAAAATCTTATATGTCCTTAACATGATTGTGCCCACACTGGAGGAAAGGATAAACAAGGATGAGATCACTTACTTTGTTAAGTATATAGATAGTCCTAGAGGATAACTTGTGCGTTGATCTTATACTTCAGTCCCTACCATATTCCTTTTTTCACTTCATCATGAATTTTAACATGAGCAAGTTTGAAGTGACTCTCCCTAAGCTTTTCAATATGTTGAGGGAAGCTGAGAGTGCCATCAAGAAGGAGAAGTCAGTTCTCAATATTAGTAAGACCAAAAAGAAAAGAAAGGCCAGGAAGATCCTTAAGAAGGGCAAGGGCAAAGAAAGACCAAGTAAGCAAAGGTTGCCAAGAAATACACTGGGAAAGGATAAAGGATAGTGCTTCCATTGTGTCCAAGACGGGCATTGGAAGAGGAACTGTAAGGACTACCTTGCATAGAAGGCGAGACAGAAGCTTGGAGAAGCTTCAGGTATATTCATGATCAGTCTCCACTTGTTAAATTTTCATGATAACACATAGGTATTGGATACCGGGAGTGTTTATTATATCTGTAATTCATTGCAGGTTCTAGCAAGACCTAGGAGATTGGCTAAAAGTGAGATAGACCTCAAGATAGGCAATGGAGCAAGAGTTACTGCAGTTACTGTTAGAGAGGTCACCCAACATCTGCTTGGTGGAGCTATTATTGCATTAGATGCATGCTATTTTGTTCCCTCTATTATCAAAAAATATTATTTCTATCTCTTATTTGATAATTAGTGGATATAAATTAGTTTTTGAGAATAATAGTTGTTCAATAATTATGGATGATGAGATCATCACTAGAGGGACCCTTATAAATAGCTTATATGTGTTAGACACTTCTCCACATATCATGAATATAAATGTCTAGGAGGAAAAGAGATGAGGTGAATAATGCATACCTATGACATTGTAGGCTAAGTTATATACATGAGGGAAGGATTCAAAAGTTGCTGAAAGATGGATACTTAGATCCATTTGACTATGAGTCATATGCAACTTACGAACCTTTCCTTCATGAGACGATGACCAACTCTCGAGCCACCGAGTTATTCGAACTCATACATAGTGATGTATGCGGTCCCATGTCGACTCAGGCTATAGGTGGTTAGTCATACTTCATTACATTCACTGATGATTTCTATAGGTATGGACACGTGTACTTAATGAAGTACAAATCTAAGGCTTTTGAGAAATTCAGAGAATATAAGAATGAGGTAGAGAACCAAATTGGAAAGAGTATTAGGACTCTTTGATCAGATCAAGGAGGAGAATACTTGAGTACGGAGTTCACCCATTTCCTCAAGGACAATGAGATTCTATCCCAGTAGACACCTCAACTCAATGGTGTATCAGAAAGGAGTAATCGTACGCTGTTAGATATGGTGCGGTTCATGATGAGTTTTGCTGACCTATCCATCTCATTCTGGGGTATGCCCTAGAGACCACAACTTACCTTCTGAATAGAGTTTCATCTAGAAATAAATATCTAAACTTTGCTTCCTTCAAATTGATTTAATTCTTCATGTATTGCTAAAACTCACAAGTCTTCTCTAGCATCATTAATATATTTAAGCTCAATTTAAGATTAAAAAATATTTATATAAATATTTTTAAAGAAGAATGAGTTTAAATACTTTTTGATATATCTTAGTAATTAGCTCCGCATGAACATAATTTAATTTCTTAGGTAATGTTTCTAGAAATAGATGTATATAGGTTGCTTTGAGAAGTAGAATTCTCATTCATATTTAATTTATTAAATTTAAAATCATCATTAAAATTATTTTTATAAAATAACATAAAAATATTTTTTAATTAATAAAATTTTTTATTGAGAAATCAATAAGCTTTAGAGGTAGAGGAAAATCTAAGGAAAATATCTTTATTAAATTTTGTATCAATTTTTTCTAAGGTATCATTGTCATTTAAAATAAAATATTTATAATTAAATATTATAAAATATAAATTATTGGATCTTTTATTATTTCATAATTTATAAGGAGCTTAGTTACATGAAATCTTACAAGAATCCTATTTATGACATAGCATACTATGTTGACGGCTTTGCCACGAAGATATTCGGGTAGGCTATATTCATTAAGTATGATTTTTGTCATCTTTAATAAACTCTTATACTTTCTCTCAATGACTTTATTTCGTTATAAATTTCTTAAAATAGATAAATTATGATCATACATATTCAAATCATAAAATTCTTAAAATATTATGATATTTAAATTCACTACGACGATCACTATATATAAAAAAATCATAAAACTTTTTTATTTTAAACTTATTTATAAAACTTAAATAAATATTTTTATGTGTTAAGAAGTATGTTAAAATATATATACTACAATCATCAATAATAACAAAAGTATATTTATTACCTCTTAAATTTGTCATATCAATAAGTCTAAGTAAATATATGTGAATTAATTATAATAGTTTAATGTACTTGATTTTGGGTTTTAAGCTACTCCTTATATGTTTTCCTAGTTAGTATGTATCATAAATTTTATCTTTAACAAATTTGATTTTAGGCATTCCTCTTACAAGTTTTTTAGTTTCAATTTATGAAATTAATTTCATATTAGAATGTCCTAGTCTCTTCTACTAAAGCTATGACATCATCATTTAAAATTGAAAAACAAGTTGCATCACAAAAATCATTAAGATCAATAATATAAACATTATCACTTTTTAAAACTATCAAAGATATATTCTTATTTAGTATTTCTATAATATAAACATAAGACTGAAATTTAATATTATATTTTTTATCATAATGTTATTTAATGCATATTAATTTAGTTTTAAACTGTTGAATATCATATTTTGATGATGAAATCAATTGATGGGTTATTGATCTAACATGTGTGTTAGAGATGATTGATGCATGATTAACTATGATAGAGAGAGAATTACAATCAAATGTGGGCCAAAGTCAAGTTTGAGCATCGGGCCATGGTTAGGACGATGTAGTAGGGAACTCACCGAGAGTATGCTGAGAGCTTGCCGAAGGGATCAGAGGCTTGCTGGGAGTTTGTTGGAAGCTGGTCGAGAGTATCAGAAGCTTGCCGGGAGTTCCCGAGAGCTTACCGAAGGAGATCGAGAGCTTGCCAGGATGGTGTTAGGGAGTTCGCTTGAGGAAGACCAAGAGACTTGTAGGAAGATCGTCGAGGGTAGCCAAAAGGCTTATCGGGAGTTAGGAAGGTCATACTGGACTTGTTGACTATGTTGATTGTAATTAAGTCACAGTTAGCATTGGTCAAGGTTTGAGTCTTACTTGAGTTAGATTTGGAAGGAATCCAAATTAACTCAAGTGAGGCAAACCGGATCCACTACGAAGAGTGGATTGAGCTCAGGTCGAGCTCAATTGATTGACCTAAGAAGTAGTCAACAGAGGGTATAAGTCGGGATTAAAAAAGTAGAGGGAATCACTTTTTTGGGATTCCCGTAGTTGTACCACGGGCAGGCGACAGTTGTACCGCCCAGATCGACGATTGTACTGCCACCGCCCAGTATTTCGGGCAGCTTTCGATGGTTGTACTGCTGGCGCCGATGGTTGTACCACCCATGCCCGGATTTTTCGGATACGATTGCATTTTGGCTCTATTTCTGATATCAATTGGGGTCGATAAATACCCCAGGTTTTCTTGCATTTAACACAAGCTTTTACACAACTAATTGGGCAAAAATCTTTGTAAAAAAGGTATGCTAAAAGTGTGCAAGAAAAAAAAATGGCCAAGGGAGTGAGCAAGAAAGGTTGTAGTCTTTTGTAAAGGTCTCCATTGTAAGTTGAGATTGAAAAGCTTGTAAGGGTTTGGCCTTCACCCAAAGAAGATTAGTAGTGGACACCGGTGGACCTCGAAGAAGAGAACTCGGGAGTGAACGTAAGATAAGTTGAGGCCGAACCATTATAAATCTATTAGCATTTCTCTACTTTGTTGTTTTTTATTATGCATGTTCTTATTCGGAGCTTTCTTTTAGCATAATCATAACTTAACTTTGTTCAATAGCTTATTGCTCACTACTCAATGAAACGCTTCCGATTTCCAGTTTTGGTTCTCATGTTAAACTGAAATTTTTACACTTGCACTAATTCACTTCCCTTCCCTCCCCCCCCTTTTTAGTGCCAATTGATCCTAACAATTGGTATCAAAGTAAGGTCTTACTCATTAGACTAACACTCACTTAAGTAAATGACTTTGTTTGACATAAATGAGGGACATTTCATTTCACGTCCTCCTATGTTCAATGGGATGTATTACACGTCTTGCAAAATCTGAATGCGTATCTTTTTTATTTCGATATATTTTGACTTATGGTGTATTATTGAAAAATATTTTTAGAAGTCAACCAATCCAATAAATGATTGAAATGATTATGAAAAACAAATATTTTTTTAAATACAAAAGCAATGAATGCTTTATTTTGTACACATGATAGAAATAAATTTGATCGGGTTTCTTATTTTGATTCAGCTTTCGATATATGGCATACATTAGAAATGACACATAAAAGCACAACTAATCTAAATAAATTATTAAATAAAAAGACTTCCAAAAATAAATTTGAAGAACACCTTCCAAAAAACAAGAAGGATAATGAACTTAGAACAGAAAAAGACCTTCTAAAGAATAGGAAGGAATTTGAACCAAGTATACTGTGTAACTCCTCAAGTGAAACCTTGAGTGATGAGAACCTTGAACTCTTGACAAATAAATTTGAAAAATTAATGAACATAAATCATAAAAATAACCTTAAGATGGACAAGAACTCTTGTGAATGTAAGAAGCCAAGACACTTTAAAGATGAGAAGCACAACCAAGAAATGAAAAATCTCGTGCTCGTGACTAACCACGATGAGGTAAGTAACCCACCTGAGAGTTTATTTACTTTTGATGAATTATTGAATATGTTTCATGAGCTTTACAATGAGTTTAAAAAAATTAGCAAGTCTTATAAATTACTTAAGGAAGAGCATGCATCACTAGTTTGTAAATATGAACAAATGCATGATACATCACTATCACACAATTCTTGCTCTAAATGTGAAACGTCAGAAAATGTTAAAAAAGAAAATATCATGTTAAAACAAACTTTAGAGAAATTTGAAATAGGAAATAAATCCCTAAACATGATCCTTGCAAATAAGGGTCATGTTAATAGAAAAAAAGGAATAGGCTTTCTTGGCAACATTCAACAAAAGCCAACTACTTTCGTGAAATTAACTTTTGTGAAAAATTAGGACATAAAGCCTATAAATATTTATTTAAAAAGTATAGTCCACACAAATTAATTTGGGTTCCTAAAGGAACCACAAACAACCTCAAACCATTAGAGAAAATGGGAAGAACCTTTCATGAGGGACCCAAACTAAAATATGTACCTAAACCAAAACCCCCCAACTTGTAGAGTTGTCTCCTAACAAGGCTAGGAGCACTAAATGATATCTTGAAATTAGATGCTCAAGTCACATGACTTGTGATTTAACACTCCTTTCAAGCTCACTAGCCTAAGTAATAACAAAAAAATTATTAAAAATATAATTATTGGTAATGAATCTTTGGATGATTCATAATCTTGATTGCTCTCAATGGCGAATAATTTTTGTGTAGCTAGAGTATGCTATAATTAGAACAAAGAAAGTTTAGCTATTTTTAATGAAAAATGTATAATATATGAAAGAGAGACTTTGATAATGATTATGCTTGTAATGGTTAAATGAGTGTGCGTTGTCTTGAGATAAAATTGAATGAAATGATTATATATTGAATTTAAACTTAAAAATTATATATATATAAAATCATGTTTTATTTTCTAATGTGGTTGAAAATTTTCAAATTTTAAATGAGAAGGAAAATTTCTTGGTAATATATTAGACTCATTTAACAAAGAAAAATTGGTTGGATTGAAAATAAACTAAAAGATTTCATTTGAAAATATTTTACTCGTTTGGAAATTTCATATTTAATGACCTTGATGATGTTATGTTAATGTTAGTATTGAAGAAGTGACTTAAAATATGATTGAATGATTGTTGTTAAATGTTAGAATTTTAGCATAAAATAAAATTCAAAAGGGGAGAGAAAAATCATGCTTTATTTTTTTAGTATTTTTGAAAAATTAAAAATATTCTTGAAATGAGCATGATAACTCATTTTAATAAATCTATAAAGTTGGAGTCACTTAAGAAAGAAAAATAATTGGAATCAAAAGGAATCAAAACTCTTGTTTAAAAATATTTTATTTTGATGATTTCTTTTGGAAATAATACTTGGTTTTTCAGTCTTAAAATATTTGAAAATATTTTTAAACAAGTCTTCTTTAACTTATGAGAATTATTTAATGCATTCAATGATTTATTTGATGATTTTAAATTAGTTAGTAAAAAGTATAAATTTTTAAAGGAAGAGCATGCTTCACTTGCTAGTAAATTTGAAAATTTTAAAAAGGAGTATGATGAACATAGGATAGTAGCTCCTTTCACTAAGTGTGAAGAACTAGATATACTTAATAAAGAAAATACTTCATTACAAAAAACATTAAAAATTTTAAAATTGGTAACAAATCCTTAAACATGATCCTTACTAATAAGGGTCATGTTCATAGAAAGGAAGAAATTGGCTTTGTGAGTAACACTCAATAAAAGCCAACCATCTTCGTTAAAGGACTTACATTATATGTTTCACCTAGGACTAAATATAATTTTTGTGAAAGAATTGGACACTATGCTTACAAAAGTTTATTTAAAAGGCATAGTATACATAAATTAATTTGGGTTTCTAAAGGAACCATAAACAACTCAATGTCACTAGTAAAATTAGGTATAATTTTTTATGAGAAACCCAAAGGCAAATGGTAAATAAACTAAAACCCCCTTTCTTGTAGGAATGTCTCTAAACAAAGGATAAAAGCATAAAATAGTACCTTGATAGTGGATGCTCAAGGCACATGACCGGAGATCCAACTCATTTTTCTAAGTTTACTAGCTTAAATGAAAGATTTGTCACTTTCAGAGACAACAACAATGGAAAAATCATTGGGAAAGAAACCATAGGTAATAAATCAAACATCTTGATAGAAGATATATTATTAGTTGATGGTTTGAAACATAATCTACTAAGCATTAGCCAATTGTGTGATAAATGCTTGTATAATTGAAATACCAAACAAAAATAGTTCTATGATTGTATTAAGAAGCAATAATGTGTATACTATCGACATTAATAATTTTTGAGATGAAATGTGTTTTTCAGCTTTAAATGATGATGCATGAATTTGGCATAGGAGACTAGGACATGCTAGTATGAAACTATTAAACCAAATCTCAACTAAAAATCTAGTAAGAGAAATGCCTAGTATCAAGTTTGTAAAAGATAAAGTTTGTGATGCATGTCAACTAGGAAAACAAATAAAAAGTAGTTTCAAATCAAAAAATCAAATAAGCACCTCTAGACCACTACAATTGATCTATATGGATTTATTTGGACTAATTGATACTACAAGCTTAGGAGGTAGTAAATATGCTTTTGTTATTGTAGATGATTATAGTAGATATACTTGGACCTATTTCTTGGCACATAAAAATGATTCTTTTAAATATTTTTTAAAATTTTGTAAAATTGTTTAAAAATGAAAAAGGTTTTATAATTTCATTTATCCGTAGTGATTATGGTGGTGAGTTTCAAGATCATGATTTTGAAATTTTTGTGACTCGAATGGGTATAATCATAATTTCTCTACTCTTAGAAATCCACAATAAAATGGAGTAGTGGGAAGAAAAAATAGGAGCTTACAAGAAATGGCTAGAATCATGTTAAACTAACATAGCCTACCCAAATATTTTTGGGCTGAATTCGTTAACACGATATGTTATCTCATGAATATGGTTCTTGTAAGACCATTACTCTCCAAAACTACTTATGAATTATGAAATAATAAAAAACCTAATATTTCATATTTTAAAGTATTTGGTTGTAAATATTTTATTTTGAATGAAAAAGATGTCTTAGGAAAGTTCGATGCAAAATCCGATGAAGGCATATTTCTTGGTTATTCCTTAATTTCAAGAACTATAGTAATTGAGGAATTTATCCATATTATTTTTATTGAGGTTCCCAAATTGAAGAAAATTAATTTTGATGATGATTTTGATTTTGATACTTTAAATTTGAATGATAAATCTCTTCTGCAAAACAACTTGGATGCATCTACTTCCAAGGAATCCTTACCTAAGGAATGAAAGTATATAGATACTCATCCTAAGGAGTTAATAATAGAAGATACATTAAAAAGTGTTCAAATTTGTTCATCACTTAAGAATTTTTGTGCTAACGTCATATTTTTATCTTAAATTGAACCAAAATGCATTGAGGAAGCCCTAAAAGATTATTCTTGGGTTATTTCAATGCATGAAGAGTTAAACTAATTTGAGAGAAATGAGGTGTGAGAGCTTGTTCTTAGACCTTATGACCGTTTAGTGATTGGTACTAAATGGGTCTTTAGAAACAAGCAAGATGAAAATGGTATCATGGTCAGAAATAAGGCTAGATTAGTGGCCAAGGGTTTCAACTAAGAAGAAGGGATGATTATGAAGAGATCTTCGCTCTTGTGGCTAGAATTAAAGCCATAAGGATACTCCTTGCCTTTGATTCTTTTAAGAATTTTAAGTTATTTCAAATGGATGTCAAAAGTGCTTTTCTTAATGGTTCTATTTTCGAAGAAGTTATGTTGAATAATCCCCCGGTTTTGAAAATGATCTTTTTTCAAATCATGTTTTTAAACTATCTAAAGCTCTTTATGGATTGAAACAAGCCCCTAGGGCTTGATATGAAAGACTTAGCTCTTTTTTTATTTCAAATATTTTTTTTAAAAGGCAAGGTTGATACTACATTATTTTTTAAGTATTTTAAAAATAATTTTCTAGTTATTCAAATTTATGTTGATGATATTATTTTTGGTTCAACAAATGAATCTTTATGTAAAACTTTTGCTAAGAGTATGAGCAAAGAATTTGAAATGAGCCTAATAGGTGAATTAATATTTTTCTTAGCATTATAAATAAAATAATTAAATGATGGTATCTTTATATGTCAAACTAAGTATACCTTAGATTTGTTAAAACAGTTTAGTATGGACAATGCTAAGGCCATAAACACACCCATGAGCACTTCTACAAAATTAGACTTGGATAATAAAGGTGAAAACTTTGATAAAAAAATATATAGAGAAATTATATGTAGTTTATTATATTTAACTGCTACTAGACCGGAAATAATGTTTAGTGTTGGATTGTGTGCAAGATTTCAATCCAATCCTAAATATTCTCATTTTAAGACAGTTAAGCGAATGTTTTAGATATTTAAAATGAACTTTTAATTTAGGTTTATGGTATCCTACGTCTAAAAACTTTGATTTACTTGCCTATGCAGATGCTGATTTTAGAGGTTGTAAAATAGATAGAAAAAACACAACTAGAACATGCCAATTCTTAGGACATACTCTTGTTTCTTAGTCTTCTAAGAAACAAAATTTGAATGTATTATCTATAGTCGAAATTGAATACATAGCAACTGGTGCATGCTGTGCACAAGTCATTTGGATGAAAGACACTTTAGAAGATATGAAATTCACTTGAAAAATATTCCTATCAAATGCGATAACACTAGTGTAATATGTTTAACTAAAAACCTCATTGAACACTCAAAAACTAAATATATTAACATTAGGCATCACTTTATTAGAGATCATATAAATAATCATGATATATCTTTGGAATTTATTGATACTAAGCATCAATTGACTGATATCTTCACCAAGCCATTAAATAAAGATCAATTTGACTTTCTTAGAAGAGAGTTGGGAATGTTAACTATCCAAATGCATGATTTGTTATTTTTCAGATTTCTTGAGCTTTTGCTTGAAATTTACATGAGATAATTCTGAATATATGAGTAGCTCTTATAATCTTCTTGGACTTTCCTCGACTTTTGAGCTCTCTTTCAATATTTTTGATTCTTGGATTCATGAATATCCCCCCCTCTTAATAATTTATTTTATTTTGGGATACTTGGTTTTGGATCTTTGACACCCCCTCCCCTTCTTCTTCTTCTTCTATTTTAAGGGAAAAAAATCAATTCTATTTTACTTAAACTCTTTTTTTATTTTACTAAGGGGGAGAAATAAACTAGATTTCTTTCTTTGTGTAATAAATATTTATGATAAATTTGTTGATATATGTATTGAACACTTAGTATTCAAATGTGTGGTGAATATTTCTCTTTTTTTAGATAAAAAGGAGAAACGATATGATTGATGACATATGATAAATGTTGTGTTTAAAATTTTATCATAAAATGAATATTTATTATGAACAATTGTTTAGAAAAGGTATGTTGAACATTTCTCCTTTTTGGTGACAAAAGGGGGAGAGATAGTATTTTGATGACAAAATGGTACGATAAATATTCAAAAATGATAAATATTCAAATGATGGATATTTGTGAAAATTGTTTAAATATGAATTGAGCATTTCTCCTTTTTGTTGATGACAAAGGGGGAGAAATGATATAATTGATGACATAATAGAGATATTTTGAGATCTTTGAAATAGTTGAAATGAATGCTATATCATAATTGATGATATGGTTATATTATGAATATAATGATTGAAATTTTCATGTGATGCTAAGAATATGATTTCGTTAAATTTTTTTATCATGAATGGTATCATGATTAATGACATAAAGTGAATGTTTAAAATGTTTATTATATGAAGCATATCAATTAAAATTATTTATCATGTGATACCAAGAAAAAAATACTTTGAAAATTTTATTATGTATGGTATCATGAATGGTTAAATTATGAAAATATTATACTTGAATTTAAAAGTGATGGGTTCTTTTGAATTCAAGTTTATTTTATTTATCCTTTGATATATGCATAAGGGGAGTTAAGGTTAACTCCGTCATCAATTGGTTGTCATTATCAAAAAGGGAGAAATGATTGAATCTCGAATTTTGATGATGAAATCAAGTAATGGGTTTTATGATCTAACTTGTGTGCTAAAGAAAATGATACAGAATTAACTACGACAGTAAAGGGCAGTACAATCATATGTTTGGCCGGAGTCAAGTTCGAGCATCGGGCCGAGGTTCGGACAATGCACTGGGAGCTCGCCGAGAGTTCACCGGAGGTCAACCGAGGTTCGGACGATGTTGTCGGGAGCTCACCGAGAACTCACCAGAAGTTTGATGCGAAGTTCGTCGGGAGTTCACCAACAAGATGTCAGGAGCTCGCCGGGTGTTCGCCGGAAGAATGTTGGAAGTTCGTTGAGATTTCGCCGAAGGAAATCGGGAGCTCGCCGGGGTTTCATCGAAAAAATGTCGGGAGTTCGTCGAAGAGACGATTGGACAACGAACATTGTACGTTGAGTGTCGTATTTAGCATCGTAATGGGAGTTAGTTTTACTAACTCAATTAAGAGGCCATTAGGCCTTAATTAGGATTGATTTGGACTCATTATAAAAGTCATTTCAGTAACCTAAGGTCAGATAAGGCACGGTCTTCGAAGACACGATCTCCAATATGACACCGTCTTCGAATGTGTGTTAGATGGTTGAACTGCCTAGACTGGGCGGTTGAACCACCCAGACACAGTCTCCCAAACTGTTAGGCGGCTGAACCGCCCAGAACACAGTCTCCTAGGCTGTCAGGCGACTGAACCACCTTGAACGCAGTCTTCAAGACTAGCACCTCGGGATCACTTAAAAATTAATTTTTGGCTCCACTTTTGAAGCCATACAGGACCTATAAATACCCCACTCTTTCTTGCCTAAGGTATGAAAGTAATTAATAGCAAAAATCTTGTTTAAATACTGTTGTAATTGAGAGCTTCTCCTCATTTTGTCTTATGTAGTTTTTTGTTTAAGGGAGAGCTTTAAGTCTTGTAAAGGTTATCTCCTAAACCTGTAAAAGGAGAATAGAGTTGTAAAAGGGTAGTTGATCTTCACCCATTGAAGGAAGATCAATAGTGGAAGGCGGTGGCCTCAACAGAGGAGGAATTGGGAAGTGGACGTAGGTCACGAGATTGAACCACTATAAAATCGGTTATCTTTATTGACACTATTACAAACATCTCTACTCTTAAATGCATTTCTGATATAGTTTTCATTGAGCAAAATTTTCAAATTGATGAAGATTTCTCATCAGCACTAATTCACCCCTCCTCTTAGTACCGCTTTGATCCTAACTATACTGCCTGTATCTGAATTTTTTGAATATGTTTAAATTTTGGCTCCATTTTCAAAGCCAATTGGGGTCTATAATTACCATAAGTTTTCTTACATTTAGCACAAGCTTTTAAACAATTGATTGGGCAAAAATCTTTGAAAAAATGGTATGCTAAAAATGTACAAGAAAAAGAAAAGGAGCAAGGGAGTGACCAAGAAAGGTTGTAGTCTTTTGTAAAGGTCTCCTTTGTAAGTTGAGATTAAAAAGCTTGTAAGAGTTTGGTCTTCACCCAAAGAAGATTGGTAGTGGACACCAGTGGACCTCGGAGAAGAGGATTCGGGAGTGGATGTAGGTCATGTTGAGGTTGAACCACTATAAATCTGTGAGCATTTCTCTACTTTATTATTTTTTATTATACATGTTCTTATACGGAGCTTTCTTTTAGCATAATCATAACTTAGCTTCGTTCAATAGCTTATTGCTCACTTACTCAATGAAACGCTTCCGATTTTCGGTTTTGATTCTCATGAAAAAAATTTCTTAAATTAAAATTTTTACACTTACACTAATGCATCGTCCCTCTTAGTGCCAATTAATCCTAACACAAATCATCTACCAAAAGTATATTTTCAATCAAGAGATTTGATTTGTTAGTAATATTTTTGGTATTAATGATTTTTCTTTTATTGTTATCTCTGAATATAATATATTCTCCATCTCGACTATCAAGCTTCAAAAAGTATGTAGGATCTCCAATCATATATCTTGAGCATCCATTATTAAGATATCATTTTATTCTCATGGCTCTTGTTTGAAGACATCTCATTATTGAGAGCTATTAAAGCATAATTTACCAATTTTTCTTCATTAATTTGCTCTTCCACTTCTGATTCACTTGATTCATACTTATGTTATTTTGAGTACTTAATTCTTCTTTTAGGTTGTTGGCTTCTTCTTCAATTATAGATATTTATTTTTGAAGTATCCCACTTTTTTTGTATTCATAGCATATGGTTGAAATCTTTCTTAGACTCATTTTTATTCTTTCATTCTCTTACTAGATTTGTCTTGCTTTTTCCTCATGAAATTTTTGAGAATCTTTTTATAAGAAGTATCATATTTTCATCATTATCACTTATGCTTTTGCTTGAGTAATATTCTTTAAATTTGAGAGCAATATCTTTTTTTTTTTTTTTTTTTGCTTTAGATGGTTTTTCTCTTGTTCGTCATATGCTTTGTATGCCATTTAATATGTTATTAAATATTCTATAAGTACTTCAAATGAAAGATTGTTCAAATCTCTAGCTTCTTGGATCACCATTACCTTTGGATCCTAGTTTTTGGGAAAAGACTTTAAAATCTTACTCACAAATTCAAGATTAGTATAAAATATTACTCACAAATTCAAGATTAGTATAGTTCTTACTAAGAGCTTTTAATCTATTAACAACATTTGTAAAACAAGTCTATATGTCACAAATAGATTCGTTTGATTTTATTTAAAATAATTTATAACTATAAACCAAAAGATTAATTTTTGATTCTTATAGTCTACTTGTGTCTTCATGAGTAATTTCAAGTGTGTCTATATCATGTGCAATGTCATAAGTAGGAACTTGCTTAAACCCATTTTTATCTAAGGCACAAAATAAAGATAGCTTTAGCATTTAAAGAAGGTATTTTCTTTTTAAAATCAATCTATTTATCCATCGATTTAGAAGATTTATGAAATCAAATTCGACAACATTCCATAAATCAAAATTCATAGAATGCAAAAAAATTCTCATTCTAGTTTTTTAAATAAGCATAATTCATCCATTGAACATATGAGGCCGAATAATAGAGTGATCCTCTTAATTTATTGAAAAAGCTATTAGATCTTTCTTAGGTATTAATATGAGAGAATATGACTCTGATATCAATTGATAGTATATTGAATCTAAGAGGAGGGGTGGGGGGGTGAATTAGTGTAATAGTATTTTTATTTGATTAATAAAAAACTCTACAACTTAGTTAATCAAGTTTAAGTAGCAAGTAACCAGAATAAAACTAGGTCATATGTTAAAAGCAAGAAAACATAAATAAATTAATTTATAGTGGTTCGATCTTCCTGACCTACATCCACTCCTAATTCTTTTTCCATTGAGACTACTAGCTTTTACTATTGATTTTTTTTCCAATAGGTGAAACCAACTACAGTTGTTATAATTTTCTCTTTTTTCAAGTTAGGAGATAACCTTCACTCTCTTTTTTATGAGAGATCTCTCATATTCTACAACTTAGAATTTCAACCATACACAAGAGGAGGAGATGACTCAAACTATGCTTAAAATCAGAACTTATAATACTTTACTAGCTCAGGAATAAATGCTTTATCAACCAAGTTGACTGGGGTATTTATAGGTGTTGGGTAACCTGGTAGGAGCATCACATACACAATAAAAAATAAAAACAAAATTATTTTTTCATGTCTTATCAAATCATCATGTGATGATTGGTATGCGAAAAATCACAAAATCAAAAGTACGTATCATGTGCTAGATAATTTATCTAGGGAGATCATATATTCCTAAAAAAATTTTAGATCATGTGGTGTAGATGAAGGAGGTCAGATGTCCTCTCTAGTAGTGATCCACACAACAGATGGGGCGATGATGCTCCTTAAATCATTGTAAGATCTTCCTCTCAATGCGCACCATAAGGCAGCACTTCTCTTCAAGAATGGGCTAGCCCTTCTTGTCGACAGGAGCTATCGGCTGACG
Organism: Ensete ventricosum; assembly: GCA_029747655.1. Lineage (NCBI taxonomy): Eukaryota > Viridiplantae > Streptophyta > Magnoliopsida > Zingiberales > Musaceae > Ensete > Ensete ventricosum. The sequence goes on along the minus strand of JAQQAF010000008.1, from coordinate 36,845,833 downwards.
AGGAGAGGAGGCAGAAGAGAATAGGAGGAGTTGTCATAGAAAACGCTAGCCTATAAGCCTTGTAACCCCTTCCTATTTATAGAGGTGTATGACAACTTAACCATAATGAATCATGTCTTATTAGGAACTAGATCTCTATCCAACTACCCAAGCCTCTTAGATTAGTGGATCTCTATCCAATAATCTCTTATTAGCTCTAATTGGATCTTATACATAGGATCCAATAATATAGGGGCTTATTAAATATCTAATAAAACTAAAGTTCTGCAGATATCACATATTTGAATCTCTACTCGTCATAACATTTATCATATATGTATGACCCTTTAGGCCCAATACCAAGCTGGTCGTGAGTTACATCTATCAGAACTCCTTTTGACTTAATAAATTATTATCTCATAATAATATACTCAACTCATAGACTATAGACATACTAGGCCACTATGTCATAGTTCAGATAGTACAGGGGGATGTAATCCATTGGACCTATCTATCCTCAGTTACCATGTATCTTTAGTCCCTTATCTATTTAATATCCCAGAGATCATAAATCTGGCATAGTATAGTTAAGCCTCATATGAAATCCATCTAGGTCTCTCTCTAATCGGATTCTCCTAGAGAACTCCTCTCTCAATCCAAACAACCCTAGCTAGGGATTTGTCGGAGCAAGAGTACACAAGATTTTCCTCTCATGATAATAAAAGTAGACGATCATCTATTGACACTCAATTACCTTCGTAAAGTTAGCTACCAATCTCGATAATTAGCTACACCAGATCTAGAACTTCTAAACCTGTAAGTCTAGTGTTAGAGAAAGTACTAAAATAAGGCATTCTTGATGCATCAAGTCTAAGGACCAAACACATAACTAGGGCTATATAATCATTATCTAACAATTAGGTATCATTAACCATCCAATATTCTGTAAGCGGATCAATCAGTAAACTCATTCTCTAATTATCAATCGCACTATATCCCTAGTGTCCCCACACAAGAAGCTTTGAGACCAACTGCCTTCATCATATGGATGGGCATGTAGCACACTGATTTATCTAATTATCTCGATGTCCCTCTTGAATAACCTATGATCGAGAATATCCGAGATCTGTATTTAAAGATAAATTAATCTTATTATCATGATCTCATCGTGATCCAATTCCCATTACATAGATTAAAGGAGATTATAATATTTACAACAAGCAACATAACGTGAGAAAAATATCAATAATAATAAGTAAACAGACTATGCAATGTGTCACATGTGTCGTTTCTCACATGATTGGCTTGCAGGGCATTTGTAACAAGCAATCTCCACTTGACCTAAAGTCAATTACCTATGTGTTTGATTCTCATCAGACCCCTATAACACTCAAAGATAATATGAGATAATGGCTTTGTTAATGGATCTGCAATATTATCTTTGGATGAAACTCTTTTGTTTGGTACATCTCTATGGGCCACGATCTCTCTAATCAAGTAGAACATCCTCAGAATGTTCTTAGACTTATGATGAGACTTGGGTTCCTTTGCTTGAGTAACCATCCCATTGTTGCCGCAATATATAAGAATTGGCTCCTTGCTGCTCGGTACGACTCCGAAATCTCCGGTGAACTTCTTCATCCAAACTCACTCCTTTGCTGCTTCTACTGTAGCAATATATTATGCCTCTGTGGTTGAGTCAATAGTAATATATTTCTTGGAACTCTTCTATCTTACTACTCTTACATTCATGGTGAAGACATACCATGAGTTCGACTTATTTTATCGTCATCAAACTGAAAACTTGAGTCCATGTAGCCCTTAACCTGGATGCTACCTCCTTTGTATACTAGTAAAAGATCTTTAGTCCTTCTCAAATACTTAAGGATGATATTGCCTTCTAGTGTTTCAAACCTACATCCACCTAATACACCTGCTTCTGACATTCCAAGCATGTACTATATCAGGCCTAGTACATATAACATACATGATAGACTCTATTGTAGAGTCATAGGGTATCCTATCCATGTCTGCTCTTTCTTAAGGAGTCTTTGGGGACATACCCCTAGAAAATGATATTTCATGTCTTATCGGTATAAGACATATCTTGGTATTTTAATGTTAAACCTTTTGATAATGGTGTCTATGTACGTGGATTGGGACAAATCAAGTATCCTCTTGGATCTATCTCTATACATCTGAATTCTCAAGATGTAGAATGCTTCCCCTAAGTCCTTCATGGAGAAGTGTCTAGATAGCTAAGTATTAATTGTGAAGAGTATTCTTACATTATTCCCATGTTGGGAAACCATTAAAGACTACATGCTTAGTGAAAAAATAAAACAAGACTGATTTCCCACATTTATCAAGTCATCATCCAAAGATTAGTGCGTGAAAAACTATAAAAATTAAAAGCTACAACTAGTGTGAGATTGATTACCTAGGGAGATCGTATATCATTGAAACTTTTAGATCTAGTAGGAAAAAATGAAGGAGATTAAATATCCTCCTTCTAGCGGTATCCACGCGGTCGATTGATGCTATTATGCTCCTCAAATTACAGCCAAAAGTTTGTAACTCTTGTGCACCTTCTTGTTGTGAATGTGGAAGAAGATCTCATATCTTATTTGTTGTCCACTCGCAGCAGGGAGAGGGTGATCGACTGAGAAGAGGTGGGGGGAGAAAAATAGGAGGGAGCGACCACAGAGGCAACCTATCATATGTGTTGGCCGCTCTTGTCTCCTTTTTATCAAGAGTCACCAAACCCTATTGGATCATGCCTTAGTGGGTATTGGATCTCCATCCATTACCCTCACTTCTTGGATTATTGGATCTCTATCTAATAATCTCAATTGGTCTCTAATTGAGCCTCATGCATGTAGTTCATCAATGTTGGGTCTTATCCAATGAGAACATGAGCTAATTGGATAACTCATATCTAATCCTATACTTACTGAAACATCCACGATATGTGTGTGACCCTCTAGGCCCAATACCGAGTTGGCTATGAGTTTCACATATCAGAACTCATTCTGAATTAGTGAATTATTATCCCATAATAATTCACTCAACTCATCGACTATGGATTACTAGGCCACTATACCATAGTCCCTAGATGGTACAGGAGATCTAATCCATTAGACCTATCTATCCTTAATTTTCATGTATCTATAGTCTCTCATCTATCTAATATCCTAGAGATCATATATTGGGCATGGTACTGTCAAGCCACATACGAAATATATTCGAGTCTTGCTCTAATCAGATTCACCCGAAGAACTTCTCTCTCTCGATCCGAACGACTCTTGCTAGTTAATTGTCATAGCAAAAACACATGAGATATTCCTCTCATAATATCGAGAGTAGATGATCCTCTATTGACACTTAATTAACTTTGAAAGGTTAGCTACAAATCTCGATAATCAATTGTACCAAATCTGGAACCTCTAAACCTGTAAGTTCGGCATCAAAGAAAGGAGTACTCAAATAAGACATCCTTGGTGCCTCAAGTCTAAGGACCAGACACAAAACTGGGACTACAGATTCACTGTCTGATATTAGATATCATTAACCATATAGTATTCCGTAAATAGATCAATTAGTGAACTCATTCTCCAACGAGCACTTGTATTATACCCTTAGTGTCCCACACAAGCAGCTATGAGACTAGCTGCCTCCATCACATGGACATGAATATAGTACACTGGTCTATCCAATTATCTCGTTGTCCCTCCTGAGTAACCTATGATTGGGATTATTTAGGATCTGTGTCTAAAGATGAGTTAGCCTCATTATCATGATCTCATCACGATCTGATTCCCATTGCACAGAACCGAGGACATTACAATATATATGTAACATATAATATAATGTGAGAAAATATTAATAATAATAATAATACAAAAAGATTATACAGCATGTCCTACATACTATCAATCACATGATTGACTTGCAGGGCACCAGTAACCGGTAATCTCCCACTTGACCTAAAGCCAATCACCTATATGTTTGATTCCCATTAAACCCCTGTAATGATCAAAGACAGTCTGAGCCAGTAGCTTTATCATTGGATCTCAAATATTATCTTCGGATGGAACTCTTTCCATTGCTACATCTTTATAAGCTATGTTCTCTTTGATTAGGTGGAACCTCCTTAGAATGTGTTTGGACTTTTGATAAGACTTGGATTCCTTTTCTTGAGTGATCGCCCCATTATTATTGTAGTATATGAGAATCGACTCTACGCTACTCGATACAACTCCCAAATCCTTGATGAACTTCTTCATCCACACCCCTTCTTTTATTACTTCGATCCTAGTAATATACTCTGCCTCTGTGATCGAGTCAGCAATAGTCTTTTGCTTAGAAATCTTCTAGCTTACTGCTCCTCCATTCAGGGTGAATACATACCCTGAGTTTGACTTGCTATCATCGATATCAGACTAGAAACTTAAGTCCTTGTAGCCCTCAACCTGGAGGCTATCTCCTTCGTATACCAGTAAAAAATCCTTAGTCTTTCTCATGACACTGAGAGTATGTGTTATATCATGCTTAGTACATAGCATAACATACATGATAGATCTTATCGCTAAGGCATAGGTTATTCTATCCATGTTTGTGCTTTCTTCAGGAGTTTTTGGGGAAAGTGATATTATATGTCTTATCGGTATAAGATTTCTCTTGGAGTCTATGTACCTAAACTAGAACAAGCCAAGCATCCTCTTGGATCTGTCTCTATATATCTGAATCCCTAAAATGTAGGATGCTTTTGATGGAACCCCAAATGATTCTAACACTAGTTTGACCTTTGTAGGTGGTCGACCCTCCTTGTAACTCTATAGGGTTTCCTCCCTCCTAAGTATTTAGCCACAAGGCTGAAAAGAAATCGATGTATTGCTTGATAAAAAAAGTGGTAGCTACATGCTTTATATAGGGTTCCCAAACCCTAACCCTAATAGGACTCATACTCCAAGTAAAATACTTCATAGTGAGACTCCTATTCCAAGTAAAATACCACTAGAATAGTCCCAACCCTAGAAGGAACTCAACTCTAGCTGACTTCCCTAAACAAAGTGAGTGGCCAATTAGGGTATATTACAATTATGACTCGGTTGACTCTGACCCTAATCCAACTCCTACTCCTAATTAAACCCCAATTTAGTTAAATTATAATCCTACTAAAATTTGGGTTGATTTATTCAAACTAACTCAAATCATCTCCTAGCCGACTCATTGTCAAGTCTAGGCCAGCTAACAAGGCCTAATCTATGGACTCGACTCAATTGACTAAGACCCAACTCAACTAGGGTCCTATCAGACCTACCCTTTTCAAATCAGCCTTGTTCTCAAGGCGGAGCCTCCATAGACTCTCAGAGCTTCAGCTTCAATTTATCATAGGGCTCCCGAGTGGCATCCTTAGCGGGCAGATGGGTCCACTACACTAGTACTTCTATGGAAGGGCATCGATAGTGTATCACGATCTTGCGGTCCAATGTGATCATCAGCTGAATCTGAGCCTCTCCATTAGTCGAGATGTCAAGTAGATGGTTTAGGGCTGATTCATCCTCTCCAACCTTCAGTTTGAGGCAGGACACATGGAGGATCAGGTGTGCTTAGAGTCGGCGCATAGATCCAATATGTAGGGCACGACTCCGATGTGCTCTCCAATTTTGTAGGGTCTAAAGAAATGGGGAGACAACTGTTAGGACTATAGCTAGGGGAGTCCTAATTTAGTTTCATTGAAGAGAGCAAATATGTAAATCTTAAGGGCATTCATGTAAATCCTATCTGGCCGACCCCTATTAAAGAGGTGAGGAGGCCGGCTAGGTTAGGATTAGTTTGGCGAAATATATTTTGAAAGAAGAATAATATACATGCCACTTTAATTAACCACCCCTTATCCTAGTTAAAGAGGGGTTGGTTGAGGAGGGGTTAAGTTAGAATAGGATTAGGATTAGTTTGGAGGTTGCTACTTAGAGTTGCATTAGGAGTTATTAGGAGTAGGAGTCTTAAGTAGGAATCATATTAGGCGTTGGGGTTTAGAAGCCCTATAAATAGCCTTGTATTCTCCCCTCTTTCATCATCAACAGAATAATTATGTTTCAGTCATAGTGCAAAAAAACCAAAGAAGGATGAACCTCTATAGAGTTCTAGGGAGGCCGATCCCCTATAAAGATCACCCTAAGCTTAGAATCTACAAGGGTTCTAACACTTGGTATCAGAGCAGTATTCTTGACATCTTGCTGCCCTTCCATAGCCATCTATCAACCCCCCATAGCTGTCCAAAGCAATTCCCGTAATTGCTTGAAAATCGTCACCAAATTCTACCTTCATCTCCACTACCTCAGATCATCCTTTGATCTCTCCATGAATTGCAACAAATTCTAGTTTTCTACCTTACTGTTGCTGCAATTTAGTTATTCTTATTCAAAAAATCTAAAAAATATGTTCCTATTTGCTGCACAAACTTTTCGTCGTAAAGTTTCCATCTTTATGATGAAAGTTACGCCACATAATTTAAGTCGCATACCCTTGACTATTTGATTTGCTGTTGCATTTTTACCAATCCAATCTCTACAAAATTTTTATGATGGCTTTAGCACTTCCTATCTTTAGATTTCCTTTTGGTTTCATTGAAAAATTATTAATATAAACCATTGATCTTTTACGTACAAATTGCTACACTTTAGACATAAAAATCTGCTACAGTACCTTCCTGTGATTTTCGATTTTGCCAAACCTTTTGCTGTCGTTTTCTTCCACAAATTTTTTTTCTGCATTACCTTTCCCTTATCAGCATATTCTCTTTGAGTTTTACTCAAATCCTTGTTTTAAACTGCTGGAAAAAAAATCTTGTCTATATTGTTGAAATCTTTCGATGAAAAAATTTTGTCATAGTACCTTCTCGTATTCCTTGATCTTACTTAAACTTTTGCTGTCGATTTCTTCCATGAATTTTTTTACAGAATTACCTTTCCCTTGCTAGTGGATTCCCATTGAGTTTATCTCAATTCTTTGTTATGAACTACTACAAAAACTTTTGACTATACTGCTGAAATCTTTCGCTAAAAAAATTCTGCAGCAACACCTTCTTGCAATCTTTGATTTTACCAAAACTTTTTCTGTCATTTCTTTCCATGAAAATTTTGACAATATTACCTCTCCCTTACTAGTAGATTCCCCTTGAGTTTCACCTAAATTTTCATTGAGAATTTCTAAAAAAAATTACATCTTCATTGCTGGAATTTTTTTGACTAAAAATCTGTTGTTGCACCTCTGTCTTTCTTCTTCTTCTTAACCCACTAAAACCCAATCATCTTGGTGCCACCACCCAAGACATCTTTAGGACATCCCTTTAGCCTTAAGATGCAACCATCATAGCCTATTTTTATAACCCAAACAACACCTAAAACCACAGCCCAAAACAGCGACCTATCGCAGCCTATCGACGCAGAATTCTAGAGCATTACCTTTCGGTGTTTTTTGTTGCACCCATATATGATCCTTACCAAAATTGTTGCTGCCACCCATGTCATCTTTAGGGCACCCCTCTAGCCTTAAGATGCAGCTATCATAACCTATTTCCATAATCCACAGCCAACTCAAACTGCAGCCTAAACAGCAGTCTTCCCCAGTCACCGAACCTTCCACTGATCCTTACCCTTTGTAGCCACCAATCCTACAAAACCGGTTACTACCATCAATAGTGACCCTAAGCCATCCCTCTAACCCTAAATCTCTATCACTAAACCCCCCTTACAGCTGCTACAATAGCCCTAAATCACAGCCCCAACAACACCCAAAACAAATAACAACCTATCAGCCCCAAACCATAGCCATCTACCCATGATCCACCATCCCTTTTGGCCACTAAACCACCCAACCATTCCATACAGGAGAGGGACATTGGCATCTCAGATATGGAGGCACATGTAATGGCATCTCAAAGTTCAATCGATGCCAAGTTGGAGGCATTTGAATCACGCAAAGAGGACAGACTGCGCGCTTTATTTATCGAATTTGGGTTGAGCCAATCTCTGAGCCCAATAAAATTCCAGCAAGGTCAAAGTTTAGAGAGGTCTCTCAAAAAAAAAGAATGAGCCACTGATATGAGGTAGCCACGCATGAGGGTGGACTTCCCTCGATGGGAAGAAGGAGATCCGATGGGATGGATTTCGCGCGTCGAACGTTACTTCCATCATCACCAAACACCGGAGGATTCCATGGTGGACACTGTTGTCATCCACCTTGAAGGAGATGCTATATGATGCTACAATTGGCTTGAATACAACTATGAGACTTCGACGTGGATACAATTCAACCGCTTTGGGCCAACCAAGTACAACAATATCAATGAACAACTTGCCAAGATCCGACAAACCTCTATGATCCAAGAATACCAAATCAGGTTTGAGAAATTATCTTACCTTGCTCGTGATTGGTCTAAAAAATAATTATTAGGGACATTCATCGAAGGACTCAAGCTAGAAATTAAAGGAGAAGTTAAAGCGCGACAACCCCGCACTGTGAAGGTCGTGATCTCTTTCGCCCGAATCGAAGAAGAATAGCTCAACCAAGATGCTAGGAGGATGAGAACCACTCCTAGACCAATGGCATATGAACCTCCTTCTGCTTCCAGTCATCCTTTGCTACCAAAAAAATTAACAAGAGAAGAACTACGTGATCGATTGACAAAGGGTCTTTGTTGGCATTGTGATGAACCATGGGGCCATGATCATTGCTGCAAAAAGGGTCACCTCCTACTGATTGAACCTCTTGAAGACATGGAGGAGGAGGTCCAGAAGTATAAGGAAGAGGTCACAGATGAAGAATAGTAGTCAGTTGATTTTATGATGCATACTCTTGCTGGTTATGCGAACCCGTAAATGATTGAAGTATGAGGACTTCTAAAGCAACAACTGATCACCATTCTTATTGACACCATGAGCACCAACAACTTTATGAACAATAAGGTTGTTGCCCAATTAATGCTCTAAAATGAAGATTGCAGTAGGTTAGATGTTGAGGGCACCGATGGTTAAATTTTGAAGTGCGATGAAAGATGTCCGCGGGTGAAATTATTGTAACAGGACCAAGAGATACTTGCTAATTTCTTCCACCTTCCTCTTGATGATTATGTGGCTGTGCTCGACATCAAATGGCTGACTACACTAGTTAATGTTCCTTGGAATTTTTCTAAATTTATTATGAAAATTTTCAGCCATAAGAAATAAAAGATCCTACATGGGAAACACGGGAGTGACATAACAATGACTTGCACGCAACAAACAAAGAAAGTTTAGAACAAAGAAAACAACAGCTTCCTGATGCAACTTCAGCAGCATTATATGGGGGAGCCAACAAAATTTGAAGATCCAAACATGCTCTAATTGTTTGCTAATTTTTTAGATATTTTCGTCGAACCGCGTAGCCCACTTTCTAACAGTCGGCATGACCACCGAATTCTGATTCTCCCGGGCAAACTAATAGTAAACTCTTGGCTATATCATTATCCTCACCTCTAGAAAGCTAAAATAGAGAGTACTAAAGATGAGATGCTTGAAACAGAGGTCATTCAGCCAAGTTGCAGCCCCTACTTTTGACCGATGCTAGCTTTACCCGACTTAGACAAAGTGTTTATTATTGATGCATTGGGAGCTAGAAATTATGTTATCCACATGCAAGATGGCCGACCCCTAGCCTATATCAGCAAAGCCCTCACTCCAAATCACCTAAAGCTACCAATCAACGATGAGGGAATGCTAACATTTGCTGAATTTGTGGCTTGATATGATACAGGACAACGGCACGAAGAAGAGATAAAAGTAAGTCCTGAAAAATTATAGCTTCTACTCCCTCCAAACTCATATCGAACTCACCTTACCATGGACTTTACTAGAAGGTAGCTATCATCAAATAGGAAGGTCTGGCTATCATTAAAAAACAACCACACACCAGCCCGCATAAGAAAGAAACAATCGCCCGACAAACGACGGAGTAGAATGAAGTTTGTTATTAAAGATCGAGTCTTTCTCTATATCCATCCCTACCAGCAGTAATTTATGAAGACTCGAGCCTCACGGAAGTGGTATCCCAATTTCTTTGGACCCTACAAAATTGGAGATCACATTGGAGCCGTAAATTGTAGATCGGACTTGTGCACTAATTCAAAGTTATAACTCTACCTCTGGGAATCTTATCACAAATGGAAGTTTTGAGAGGATAACTCAGCCCCGATTTATCCACCCAACACCCAAGTCAATAAGGAGGCCTAGGTTCAGTTGATGATTGCATGGGATCACGGGATCGCGACACATCACCGTCCAATCACTATTGTTGATGCTGGACCCTAGGAGCAGGATGTGCCTACTATTAGGCCACGAGGGACCCTTGTGAGGAATTGCAGGGTCTTTAGGACTCTAACTAGGGGAGTACTAATTTAGTTTCATTGAAGAGGGCAAACATGTAAGTCCTAAGGGCATTCATATAAATCCTATCTAGCCGACCCCTATTAAAGAGGTGAGGAGGCCGACTAGGTTAGGATTAGTTTGGAGAAAGATATTTTGAGGGAAGAATAAGATACTTGTCACCCTAATTAACCACCCGTTATCCTAGTTAAAGAGGGGTTGGTTGAGGAGGGGTTAAGTTAGAATAGGATTAGGATTAGTTTGGAGGTTGCTACTTAGAGTTGCATTAGGAGTTGTTACGAGTAGGAGTCTTAAGTAGGAATCCTATTAGGAGTTAGGGTTTAGAAGCCCTATAAATAGCTTTATATTCTCCCCTCTTTCATCAACGATAGATCAATTATGTTTCAACCATAGTGTAGAAAAACCAAGGAGGGAGGAACCCCTATAGAGTTCCAAGGAGGCTGACCCCCTATAGAGAGCATCCTAAGCTTAGAATCCACATGGGTTCGAATAACAACTTCATTGAAGCTCAAATCTTCATGGATTTTTGTTGGTAAGGTGGAAGACTCGATCTCTAATAGCAAACTTCCTTTTGACCCTATGTTTGTCAGCTTGTGGTTTTATTTTTTCTTGGGCTGCTATGGGATTGTCCTTTAATAGTCCTTCCTTGAGATGATGGCAGCCCCTCGATGAAGTCCATGGAAATATTTTTCCAAGCTAAAATCGAAGTGGGCAGAGCTGAGATCTTCCCAGACTTGCTGTCATCTCTCTTACAAACTTATTTTTGCTTCGACGTTTGTTAGGTGGCTATTTCATTCTTATATTGGCTGCCATGTGGTTATTCTTTAATGGTTGCAAGATTTTCCTCTGAGATGGTGGCATCCCTCTGATGAGGTCCATGGAGATGTCAGCCCAATCTGAGTCCGAAGTAGGTAAAGGCTATAATTTTCCAGGGCTCGCTACCGTCTCTCCTTTGTGTCGTTGACTAGTATCATACCAAGCCACAAATTCAGCAATGGTCAAGATCTCCTCATCATAGATTGATAGCTTCAGGTGACATTGAGAGAGGGCTTTGTTGATATAGACTAGGGGTTAGTTATCTTGCATGATGACAACACCAATTTCGGCTCCCGACACGTCAGATTTGATCATGAACACTTTATCGGAGTCAGGTAAGGCTAGCACCGATGTAGATGGAATCATAGCTGTGAGAGCATCAAAAGCTACTATAGCCTCATCTGGCTAGAGGAAGACATCTTTTTTCAGCAATGTCATGAGAGGAGCGCTGATCTTGCAATAGTCCTCCACGAACTTACAATGGTCATGCGGTCAGGTAGGTTGCAGTTTTGTCGGCTTAACAAACGCATCTGAAAATTCAGCAAGCAATGAGGGGAGGTTAATATCTTCATTCATCATCAGTTTCAACCCTTGAAGTTGTATTAGGAAGCCAATATGTGATTTGTGCAGCACCTTCTCCATGCGTTGCGTAGAGACTATTGTTGCTTCACTCCCGCTTTTTCCTTGTAGGATCACCTATTTTTCGTGGCTGAAAAATTTCATGATTAGCTTGGAAAAATTCTAGGAAACATCACCTAACATGGACAACCATTCGATGATGAGCACTGCTTCATAATTATCAAGTGGTAGGAGAAAGAAATCAGTAGTGATCTCTTGGCTCTACAAAACTAGTTTCATCCGCGTGCACTTCCTGCTGTAGTTGAGGATTCAACCTTCTGCGACTTTTACGTCGAACCTACTACAATCTTTGATTTGGAGCATTAATCAGATAGTAACCTTGCTATCCATGAAGTGCTCCCTTTGTCGATGAGGATGATGACAAGTTGGTGCTTGAGGAAACCATCAATTTTCATTGTCTACGAGTTCGCGTAGCTGGATAAGGCATGAACGGTGCTGACAGCTGGTTGCAATTTCTCCTCCATAACCTCCTCCTTAGACTTGAGATTCACATCTTTTGGTTTAGGTTCTTCAATGGATTCAATCATCATAAGTCTCCCCTTTTTGTAATGGTGGTCGCAACTCCATAGCTTGTCATAATGCCAACATAATCCCTTCGGATTTGTCGTGAAGTTCTTCTCATGTCAACTTTTTCAACTAGGAGGGCCGACTAGTAGTAGGAGGGGCTGAAGGCTCAAGTGCTGCTAGTCGGGTGGTGATTTGAGTCTTTCGAGCATCATAGTTCAGCCACTCCTCTTAAAGTCACGCAAAAGAAATATCCGCTATCAGTGTGTAGAGTTGTCCTGTCATAACTTCTCTTAGGATCTTTGACTTCAACCCTTCGATAAAGGTCGCTAGCAACTATTTTTCAAACCAATCTCTTATTTGCTTAGAAAGTTTTTCAAACCTAGTCTGGTATTCTTGAACTGTGGAGGTTTGGTGGATCTTTGCGAGTTGACCGTGGATTTTTTTCGTATTCGGACGGTCCGAAGTGGAGTAGCAACCCACTTTTGAATTGCCTTCATGTCGGGACTCCGTGGGTGTGCTCAAACTAATTGTACAATTGGATTACATCTCCTTCTAGATAGATGATAGCAATATCGACCATAGATGCATCAAGGGCCTTTCGATAGCAGAAGTATCGTTCCACACATGAAATCCATCCGGTCTGGTCTCTGTCTTCCCATCAAGGGAAGTACACTTTCATATGTGGGCATAATGAGTCTGTCACTTGTTCTTCTTTCTCTGGTGGGTTCTCCTTGTGATCTGAACTCTCGCCAAGCTATGATCTCATTGGGCTCGATGATCGACCCAATTTGAATTCCACAAAGAGATCGTGTAGTTTATCCTCCATATACATCTTGAAGGCCTCTAATCTTGCATCGATCAGATCTTCCGATACCATGGCATATGACTCCAGATCTGTAATATTGAGGTCCCTCTTTGTTGTCAGGTTAAGGGCATCGATCAGTAGGATGGATTGGTGGCCGAAAGAGACAAGGATTAGGGGTAAAGGCTATTGTAGGCTGTTGTTTGGGGTTGTGGTTTGTGCTGCTATTTTGGTCGGTAGTGGAGGTTGCAATGGGGCTACGACGGTAGTGGCTTAAGGCTTTAGGGATGCCTTAGGGTTGCTATTGATGACAACAATAAGTTTGGCAGAGATCGGGTATGGATGCAATAAGGAACACTGAAAGTTATGGCAGCAGAATTTTTTGTCAAAAGGACAATAGTTTTGCATCAAAAGTTTCAGCAATATGGCAACAATGTTTAGATGATTACAATACAAGAAATTGATGAGGGTAGCAACAAGATAGATGAGAATATTGATAGCAATATGGTAGCAACAAATCCGGTATAGATCAATTGTGTATGCAACAAGAAACATCGAAAAGTATAGCAACAGAATTTTTAAGAGACAAGGATCAGGGGTAAAGGCTATTGTAGGTTATTGTTTGGGGTTGTGGTTTGTGTTGCTATTTGGGTCGGTAGTGGAGGCTGCAATGGGGCTACGACGGTAATGGCTTAAGGCTTTAGGGGTGCCTTAGGGTTGCTATTGATGACAGCAACAAGTTCGGCAGAGATCAGGTATAGAGCAGTAAGGAACATCGAAAGTTATGGCAGTATAATTTTTCATCAAAAGGACAACAGTTTTGCATCAAATGTTTCAACAATATGGCAGCAATGTTTAGATGATTACGATAGCAAGAAATTGATGAGGGTAGCAACAAGATAGATGATAATAGTGATAGCAATATGGTAGCAACAAATTCAGCATAGATCGATTGTGTATGCAGCAAGAAACATCGAAAAGTATAGCATTAGAATTTTTGTGATCAAAAGACAGCAGTTTTATGGTGAAAGTTTCAATAATATTGCAGCTATATTTTGAGGAATATGGCAGCAAGAAATCAACAAGGATAGCAGCAAATTAGATAGTAACAATATGGTGGCAAATATCGCAACAAGATGGCAGTAATATCTGGTGTGGTAGAAGCAGCGCAATTGTGAAAAAGACAAAAGATCGATGCAATAATTTTTTATGACGAAGATAAAGAAAGTTTTCAGCAAGATCGATGTAGCACTGGTTGATCTCTCCATCTCTTCGTTGGAATTTGGCGTTCTCCTTGATGCCCGTGAGCCGGCTGGCGAACCTGGTCGACGGCGACGGACATTTACCACGCCACCGCCAAAGAACCAACCCGGTTAGCGACAGATCCCATAAAAAAGATCTCCGCTTACCCGCCTCGCTCTCCTGCAGCAGCGATAAGGATTAAAACAAGGGTGGAGCAATACATATCCTGACTATGAGATAAACAATAGCAACACCTCTAGGGTTGGTTGGAGTGGATGATGACAACAGAGTTGATAGCAAGATCAGTAGTTGTGGGAACTGCTATGGACGATGGTGGGGCGGCTGAAGGCAGTGGTGAAATTGGAAGAGCAATAAGACACCAAGAATGCTACTATGATACCATATGATGGAACCCCAAAGGATTCTAATGCTAGTTTAATCTCTGTAGAGGGTCAGCCCTCCTTAGAACTCTATAGGGGTTCCTCCCTCTTAAGTATTCGGCCACAAGGTTGAAAAGCACTTGATACCTTGCTTGATAAAGAAGTGATGGCTACATGCTTTATATAGGGTTCTCAAACCCTAACCCTAATAGGACTCCTACTCCAAGTAACATACTTCTTAGTGAGACTTCTACTATAAGTAAAATATCACTAGAAGAGTCCCAACCCTAGAAGTAACTCAACCCTAGCCGACTTTCCTAACAAAGGTGGGTAGCCAATTAGGGTTGATTACAATTACACAGTTGACTCTAACACTAATCCAACTCCTACTCCCAATCAAACTACAATTCAACTAAAATTCTAATCATATTAGGATTTGGGCTGATTTATTCAAACTGACTCAAATCATCTCCTAGCCGACTCAATATTAGGTCTAGGTCAGCCAACAAGGCCTAATTTATAGACCCGACTCAGCTAGGGTCCTATCAACTTCCCCTAAGTCCTTCGTGGAGAAGTTTTCGAATGGCCAAGCCTTAACTATGGAGAGCATTTTTACATCATTCCCAATTATTAGGATGTCATCCACATACAACACTAAGAAGGTGATACCACTCCCACTTACCTTCTAGTACACACAAGGCTCATCTTCGTTCTTAACAAAGTCATAAGATATAATCGTCTTATCAAATCTTGTGTTCCAACTTTGTGAAGCTTGCTTTAGTCTATAGATGGACCTGAGCAACCTGCACACCTTATTTGGACTATCCACGGAGACGAATCCCTTTGGTTGTATTATATACACCTTATCGAGGTTTCCGTTGAGAAATGTAATTTTCAAATCTATCTGTCAGATCCCATAGTCATAGAATTATGATGGATTTCAGCATGGCTACGAGTGAGATGGTTTCATCATAGTCAACTCCTTACCTTTGATGATACCCTTTGGCCACCATCCTTGTCTTATAGGTCTCCACCTTTCCATCTATTTCAATCTTCTTCTTGAAGATCCACTTACAGACGATGGGTATGATACCCTTAGGTGCATCCACAAGGTTCCATACCTTTTTGTAGTACATGAAGTCCATCTCAGAATTCATGGTTTCTTGTCACATCCCAGAGACTATACTCATAATAGTCTTCTCGTAGGTTTGAGGATCAACATCCCGAGTATCCTCTCCACTAATATGTCCTACATATCTTTCAGGAGAGTGAGATACTCTACTAGACCTATGCAAAGTTATAAATTGTGTGCTAGGTACCTAGACATACTTGGCCTCCAAAATGGTGCTTGAGCTAGGTTCTCCAATCTCACTCAACTTTATCACACTCTCACTGTTTCCACCAAGAACGTATTTCTTCTCAGGGAACATAGCCCTCTTGGCAATAACGACATCTGGTTCTTGAGATAATAAAAATAATACCTACAAGTTTCCTTCAGGTATCCCATGAACTTGTACAATTTTATCTTTGATTTTAACTTGTCAGGGTTGTGTCTTCTAACGTGGGCAGGGTAGCCCCAAATCTTAATAACCTTATGATTGAACTTCTTTCCTTTTTTATATCTCATATGGTGTAGATACTACTGACCTAAATGAAACTCTGTTCACAATGTAAGCTGTAGTCTCTAGGGTATATCCCCAGAATGAGACGGGTAGGTTAGTGAAACTCATCATGAACCACACCATGTCTAATAATATGTGATTCCTCCTTTCAGATACACCATTGAGTTGAGGTATATAAGGAGGTGTCTATTGGGACAAAACCCCATGGTCCTTAAGGAAATTAGTGAACTTTATACTCAAGTACTCTCCTCCTCGATCCGATTGAAGAGTCTTAATACTCTTTCTAGTCTGGTTCTCCACTTTATTCTTATATTTTCTAAATTTCTCATAGGCCTCAGACTTGTACTTCATCAAGTACACATGTCCATAACTAGAGAAATCATTAGTGAATATAATGAAGTAGTAGTAACCACCTATACCCTGAGTCGATATGGGACCACATAAATTGCTATGTATAAGTTCTAATAATTCAGTGGCTCTTTCTCCAGTTCCACTAAAAGGAGAGTTGGTAAACTTTTCATGACGGCAAAGTTCACAAGTTACATATAACTTATAGTCTAATGGATCTAAGTATCTATCTTTCAGCAACTTTTGATTCCTTCTCTCATGTGATTTGACCTAGCTTACAATGTCATAGGTATGCACTGTTCATCTCATCTTGTTTCCTCTTAGACGTACTTACATTCATGATATGTGGAGAAAGCCATTAATCATCGTCCCTCTAGTGATGATCTCATCATCTAAAATTAATGAACCACTATTGTTCACAAAAACTAATTTATATCCACTAACTATCAAACAAGAAGTGAAAATAATATTTTTAATAATAGAGGGAACATAATAGTATACATCTAATGCAATGGTAGCTCCACCAAGCAAATGTAGGGTGACCTCACCAACAGAAACTATAATAACTCTTGCTCCATTACTCATCTTAAGGTTCATCCCACCTCTCACTAGTCTCCTAGGCCTTGCCAAAACTTGTAGCGAATTATAGATATGATAAGCACTCCCAGTATCCAATACCCATGAATATACCTAAAGCCTATGCAAGCTTATATTTCACCTTCTCTATAAGATAATCCTTGCAATTCCTCTTCTAGTGCCCGTCTTTATCATAGTAGAAGCACTAGCCTTTGTCTTTTGCTGGGTCTTTCTTGGCAACATTTACCTTACCTGGTTTACCCTTGCTCTTACCCTTCTTAAGGGTCTTATCACCCTTTCTTTTCTTATTAGTCTCACCAACATAGAGAGGCTTCTCTTTCTTGATGGTGCTCTTAGCTTCTCTCTATATATTGAGGAGCTCATGTAGAGTCACCTCAAATTTGCTCATATTAAAATTCATGATGAATTAAAAAAATAAATCAAGCATGGATTGAAGTATAAGATCAACACACAGGTTATCTATCCTCTAGGACTATTCCTAGACCTATGAGTTTTTCGATCCACTCTATCATCTTTAGGACATAGTTCTAAACCGATACCCCTTCTTTCATTCTGGCTCGAAAGAGACTATTGAATATCTCAGATCTTTGAGTTCTTCCATGTTCCACAAACAGTTAGTGAAGATGGAGAAGGATGGAATTGGCATTCATGCTCTCATGTTGTATCTTTAACTCGAAAGTCCTGGAGGACAACATATAGCACTTTGCTAATGTGAAAGCATCTATATACTTCATATAACGAGTGATCTAATCCTTGTTTGACCTTTCCTCTAGCATGGGTAGAATCATGTCAAGGTTATAAGTGATTTTCTCTATCATCAGAATAATTCTCAAAGACAATCCATAAAGTTTGGACTAGTGAGGCAGTTGGCATCAAGTATGCCACGTAGGGGGTTTGCAAGCGACATGTTTCTGACAAATAAGATGTACCATAAATGAATAACATACAGGTTTTACAGAAAATTAATTAAGATACAGACTACAATCTTAATCAACTCCCACTAATTTTCTAGCAAATCACGCGACACCCTCAGCACGTGAAACAAAAGTCTCTGGTAGACTTATAGTGAAGATTAGGATCCAATCGACATATTTGTGAATATCGAGGGACTCGACTAATCACACTAAGCCCATAAAGGTAGGCAACTCTTGCCAACCACAACTCTTTATGATTTCAGTCCTGTTCGGCCTATGAACCATCATGATCTCAATGGACTCAACCAACCATTATGTTCAGTTAAGTCAACACCATCGTTACAAGATGAGTCTAATTTGTTGATATGCCATCGAGGGACTTGACCAAACATACCACGTACTTAAGTCACCGGTGACATCTCTATGTCGTAAGCAAGATCTCGAATCATAAAGATATGTGAGCCTCGAGGGACTCGACCAACTCAACCTATGTCGGGATTCAATTTCTTCCTATAACATTGGAAGGCCACGTGGATCAATCTTAATCAATCGGCACTAAGATGAGAGGGGGGGGGGGGGGGGGGGGGGGGGGGGTGAATTAGTGCAAGTGTAAAATTGCTCCTTTAAAAACTTTCTTTCGTAAAGTAAAGAGTTAACAACAAAAGCTTCTTTTGATATTTTGATAAAACCAATTTGAGAGAAATTATGAGAATGATGCTTGTAACATTCTTGAACTAATTAAGAGCAATAGAAAAAAGTAAACAAGACAAGAAAAGAGCACTCATAATTTGTAGTGGTTCGACCTCAACCAGCCTATGTCTACTCCCGAGTCCTCTTTCTTAAGGCACACCGGCGTCCACTACCGATATTCTTTGGGTGAAGACCAAACACTTACACTTGAGCTTATAAGGGAGACAATATTTATAACTCTTTGATTACTCCCTTAGCCCTTTCATTTTTCTTACAATCCACACAAGGTTTTCATATAATTTTTCCCCCAAATTGTTGTATAGAATGCAAGAAAACATGGGGCATTTATAGACCCCAAGTAGCTTCAGATTTTGGAGCCAAAAATCAAACTCGCCCGAAAAATCTGGGTACGTGCGGTTTACCCGTCGATGTGGGTGGCTCAACCACCCGAATACCAGGGTATGGGTGGTTTACCCGTCATCAGCCACCTGGAAACCTGGGCAGCGACGGTTTACCTGTCAGAAACTTTGCAAAAGTGGTTCCCTCCACTTTTCAAATTCCAGCTTGAACATGATATTAACCAACTCTTTAGTCAACCAATTAAGCTCAACCTAAGCTCAATCAAACCCTATAGTGGACTCAGTTACATCTTTGAGTTGATTTAGATTTTATCCAAATCACACTCATTTAAGACTCAATCTTAACCTATGACTTAAAATTACAATCAAAACATGACCACCAAGCTTAATGACCTTACTCCCGCAAACCGACAACCTCCAGCTTCTCTAGCGGCGAGTCTCACGGTCTTCCTCTAACGATCTCCCGGTGTGTTCCTAGTGATGTTCCCGATACCTTCGGTGAAGTCCTAGCGAACACCCGACGAGCTGCCACCACATCGTCTAATTCTTGGCCCGATGCCTAAGCTTGATCTTGGGTTCATGTCTGATCTGTAAATTATCCCGTCATGGTTAAACCTACACGATGCTAAATACACTTAATTAAATACAATCATAATAGCTAATACATCCATTACAAGACCATCCCAACTCCTGGTAAGCTTTTCGACTACCCCCGATAATCATCCGGTGAGTCTCGGTCTTCTTCTAGCGAACTCCCTTACGCCATCCTAGCAAGCTTCTGATACCCTCGGCGAGCTCCCGACGCACTCCTGGCGAGTTCTCAACCGCATCGTCTGAATCCCAACCCGATGCATGGACATGACCTTGGCCAATCCTGATTGTAATAATCTTTCTATCATAATTAATCCTGAATCAATCAACTCTAACAACATATGTTAGATCAATAACCCATCAATTGATTTCATCATCAAAATATGAGATTCAACAATCTCCCATTTTATGATGACATCAATTGATGACATGAGTTAATCCTAACTCCCCTAAATCCATGTCACTTAAATTTAAGAGAAACACACACTCTTAAATTCAAACAATCAACATTCAACATAAATTTCAACACAAATTTGCATTAAGTCATTAAATCATGAGTAAAAAGAATTATGCACTCATATCCATATCCAAGATATATCAATCAATATCTATATCAAGATATCCATATATTTCAATAATATCATGTGTCATTAATGTATTCATCAATTAATATCATATGTCATCAATATATATTTCTCTCCCTTTGTCATCAACAAAAAGATGAAATGGATAGCTAATAATTTTAAAGCACATTATGACATTAATCCCCCTTAGTATATGCATTATAAAATTTTCTTCCCCTTTATGATTAATAAGGAGATAAATAAGGGAGGTGTTGTTGAATTATTTCATCATAGAGAAGAGCTCTCAATAAATTTTAAAAGCAATACTAAGATGAGCTCAAAAGTTCAAGAGATTTAAAGACTACTTATATATTTCAAATATAACAAAAGTCATCTATTGATATAAAAAATTATCTGTTGTAAATTTCAAATGTAGCACATCATCAAGCAATTTTTCTCCTTTATTTTAAAATAATAAGATAAAATCATGGAGAAAGTTTTCAAAAACGTTATCACAAAAAGGCTTCATTTCATGAAATCTATATTAGCAATTTATATATTTTCATGATTTATCATTTCTATGTATCACCATCAATCTTGTATATATAAAATTTCAAATATGAGCTCAACAAATCTTTCTCATATAAATTTCAAAAAAATGTAGCAAATAAATCCGAACAATAACAAATTATTATCTTCATGTAGATTTTTAAAATCATCATTACATGCTTGATTATCATACATAATTTCACATCATCATACCTTCTCTCTTTTTGTCATCAACAAAAAGGAGAAGTGTAATTAACAAGTTTTTGATATATGAAAGCTTAACAATTTAGCAAATTTTTCATCACTTTAGAACATACAAGCTAGTGAGTTCTTTCTTCTCTTTTGAGAAGTGCAAGCTAGTAAATTTTTGCTTCCCAATGTTCAAACTAGTAATTTTACATCATGCAAGCTAACAAGTTTTGCTCCCCTTTTGTCATTGTCAAAAAGAAGGGATGGTTACAATAGTACAGAACTTATCACATTACATCATTTTTTAAATCATCACATGAAATATATCAAGAAAAATTAATATAGTGATGAGATGTACAATTCATGAAGACAAATTGTGACTATCAAGAGACAAATTATAAGAGAAACAAATAAAATCATCTCTTGATTCATTCATAAGAAATATCAAGCTACCAAGTTCATGATTTGTATAAAAATCTCCTTTTAAATAATATGAGAACACATAACAAAAGATTTTGATTCATAAAAGATTTCAAGTTATAATTCTAAGAAATCAAAATCACGATATAGGTAAAGAACTCATTCAATTTCAAAATCATCAAAATCACTTTCAAGAGATTCAAAATGATACAAAATGATATTGATAGTTTTATTGATCTCTTAAAATGCTAGTGATTTTCTTTCTCTACTTTATATGAATAAGAAGGTAGAATCAAGGTAGAGAAGTGAAAAACATCACAGAGATACTCAATTTTATAGATGTAAATTTTATAGATGTAGATTTTAAAATCTAAGAAAAAAATCAAGAGCTATGCATGTAATTTAATTTATCTTATGCAAAAAATTTCAAGCAAGTAGCAAATCAAGCAAGTCATATCTCATGTAGATTTTGATAATAATCATCATGAATTCCAAAAGAAAACATGGTAGTAGATTAAGCTCAAATTATAAATTCAATATTTTGCATGCATTTAGAAAGTTCTAATTTTCTTCTAAGCACTTATTCCTCATTCAAAGTTATTATATCCAATTTTCTTCTAATCATATTAGTAATTTTATTTTTTCTTTTTGGTCATTATCACGAAATATGATGGCATAATTTATTTTCATCCATGTCCAAATTTATGTCAAAAAGTACAAGAAGATCATATCATTAAAGATAAAATCAAATTTTTAAATATCAAAAGACATGATTTCATTTAATAAGTTTCTTTCCCCTTTTTTGTAAATAATAAAAATAAGTCTTAGGGGATAATTTCAATCCAAGATAAATCTTTTTAATAAAAAAGAAGAATGATCTTGATAAAAAAAATAATTATAATTATTAAGATCATAAATCTCTTTTTTATTAAAAAGAGAAAATCATAGAGATCAATAACATGATTCCCATAACATAAAAGTCAAGTCAAGAAATTAAATGAATATTCATGATAATACAAATCTCTTTCAATTTTCAACTTATCATAAATTTAAGAAATATTAATTTTGGTGATAAGTTATATCATTCATGAGTTTTAAAATAAATCATGTCAAAAAAGATATTAATATCAAATGACATTCATGAATATTAAATTAAAGACATGATTTAACTTAATAAATCTCCTCTTAGATAATAAAAATTTTAGAAGATCAATTTTGTAAGCAAAATCTTAATATGTGAAAATTGTCAAGTGACAAATATGATTTTGCAAAATAAGATATAGAAATATTGGATCTCAACTTATATATGTGATTTCAAATCATCAAGATCATTGTTTAGATTCATGTTATTATTTCAAAAATATAAACTTCTGATTCATTTATAAACTTCTCCAAACGAACTTGATTTATGTAAAGATTTCAAGTTGCAATTTTTCAACTTGTCAAGATCATGATAAAATCATCAAAATATCAATAACATTGGATAGATTCATCAATCTCTTTTTAAAGAAAAATTATTTAAAAACTTATCCAAAATCAACATTAAAAGTCGCTTTTCAAAAAATTCAATGAAGGCATCATAGATTATTTTTCAATAGCTAAAGTTCTCTAATCTATTTTTATAGTTTAAGAGATTCAACAATAATAGCATTATTTTTTCTCTTGTTGAAGGATTAATAGAATAAAACTTCTTACAAGAATAATTATCATTCTTTTGAAATTTATTTCAAAAATGCAATGTCATTTTAAATTCAAAAATAAAATTTTATCAAGATCATTGCAATAAAATATTTTCAAACAAAAACTTTGATTTATTTCAATTCCAATAATTTTTAGACTTAGTGTAGTGAGTTACCATGCTCATTTCATTCTCATTAAATATATTCTTAATTTATAAAAATACTATACAATAAAGTATGATTTTTCTCTCTCTTTTCTATATTGTTCTACGCTAAAATTTTATCATTCAACACAATCATTCAATCATAGCATTTCAATCAATATAATATTTAAATCAATCATTCTATAGACTTTATCAATATTTTTACCATTTAACAATAGAGGTTACATTTAAACCAACATCCAAGCTAGTGATTTTGAACCTATTATTCAATCATCATCAAAATTTTATTCATGTAAATTTTAACATATTTTTCATTCAATAAGGTTCTTTGGTTCTAGTTCATTTTCATACTTGTATGCTCTAGCTATGCATTATCAATATTAATTATATAATGATGAACCATCAAAAGATTCATTATCAATAATTTTAATTTCAATAATTTTCTTATTATTATTTAGGCTAGTGAGCTTTGAAAGAATATTAGATCTCAAATCATGTGTCTTGAGCATCTACTTTCAAAACATAACTTAGTTCTCCTAGCCTTGTTATGAGGTAATTTTATATTATAGGATGTTTTGATTTATGTACCAATTTGAGTTTGGGTCCTTCATGATATGTTCTTCCCATTTTCTCTAATGGCTTAAGGTTATTTATGATTCATTTAGGAATCCAAATTAATTTATGTAGACTATAATTTTTAAATAGATATTTATAGGCTTTATGTCCTAATCTACCATAAAAAATATATTTATTTTTCGGTGGCAAATTTAATGTAGGTCCTTTCAAAAATATGGCTGGCTTTTGTTGAATGTTACCAACAAAGCCTATATCATTTCTTCTATTAATATGACCTTTATTGGTAAGGATCATATTCAAGGATTTATTTTTAATTTCAAATTTTTCTGACATTGTCTTAAGCATGATATTTTCTTTTTTAAAGTTATCTAGCATTTCACATTTAGAACTAGGAGTATGTAATGCTAATAACTCATGTATTTCATCAGCTTTACCAACTAATAAATCATGTTCATGTTTAAGCAAATTAAAGGATTTACTAAGTTTTCTAAATTCATCAAACAAATCATGAAGCATATTTAATAATTCAGAAAAAAAGTTGCTTAATGAATTACTAACCTCATCATCGATGGCCATAAGAGCAAGGTTCTTCACTTCTTGATTGAGCATTTGATCTTTGGAGCTCCTCGGCTTCTTGCGTTCATAGCAAGAGAGTTTGTTCATCTTAGATTATTTTTAAGGTTCAAGTTCATTAATTTTTTTGGTTCATTTGTCAAAAGTTCATGTCCAAGGTTCTTATCACTCAAGATTTTACTCGACGAGTCATATGTCATTCTTAGTTCATAATCCTTCCTGTTCTTTGGAAGGTATTCTTCAAGTTTATTTTTATAGATTATTTTATTTAATGATTTACTTGATTTAGTCATGCTTTCATGTATCATTTCTAATGCATGCCATATATAAAAAGCTGAATCATAATAAGAAACCCGATCAAAATTCATTTTTATCTAAGACATAAAACAAGACATTCATAGCCTTGTCATTTAAAGAGAAAGTCTTCTTCTCCAAATCATTCTAATCATTCATTGGAAGAGAAGATTTTTTGAATTCATTCTTAATAATAGTCCATAAATCAAGGTCTAAAGAAAGCAAGAAAACTCTCATCCGAGTTTTTCAATAAGTATAGTTCGTCCCATTGAATATGGGAGGATGAACGATAGGAAAACCCTTTTGAAAGCCAAAAAGAGTCATTCTCTCGGGTGTTCAACTAAATGAGAAAAATGTGGCTCTGATACCAATTATTAAGATCAAATGGCACTAAGAGGTGGTGGGGGTGAATTAGTGCAAGTGTAATAGTGCTAATTTAAAAAATTTATTTCGTAAAGTAAAGAGTTAACAATGGAAACTTTTTTTGATATTTTGATAAAACCGATTTGAGAGAAATTGTAAGAATGATACTTGTAACTTTCTTGAACTAATTAAGAGCAATAGAAAGAAGTAAACAAGGCAAGAAAAGAGCACTCACAATTTATAGTGGTTCGGTCTCAATTGGCCTACATCCACTCCCTAATACTCATTCTTAAGGCACACCGACATCCACTACCAATCTTCTTTGGGTGAAGACCAAACCCTTACACTTAAGCTTACAAGGCAGATAAGATTTACAACTCTTTTATCACTCCCTTACCCCTTACCTTTTTCTTACAATCCACACAAGTTTTTCATAATTTTTTCCCCTAAATTATTGTAAGAAATGCAAGAAAACTTGGGATATTTATAGACCCTAAGTGGCTTCAGATTTTTGGAGCTAAAAATCAAACTCACCTAAAAAATTCGGGTATGAACAGTTTACCCACCGACCTAGGCAGCTCAGCCGCCCGAATACCAGGGTATGAGCGGTTTACCTATCGGTCCTAAGCGGTTTACCAGTCATTAGCCACCCGAAAACCTGGGTGGCGACAGTTTACCTATCGCTTACTGGCTGTTTACCCGCTGGAAACTCCATAAAAGTGGTTCCCTCCACTTTTTGAATTCCGACTTGAACATGATGTTGACCAACTCTTTGGTCAACCAATTGAGCTCAACCTGATTTTAATCAAACCCCATAGTGGACCCGGTTGCATATTTTAATTGATTTATATTTCATTAAAATCATACTCATTTAAGACTCAATCTTAACCTATGACTTAAAATTATAATCAAAATATGACCACCAAGCTCAATGACCTTACTCTCGTAAACCAGCAACCTCCGACTTCTCTAACAGCGAGTCTCACGATCTTCCTTCGGCAATCTCCCGGTATGTTCCTAGCGATCTTCCTAATACTTTCGGCGTAGTCCTAGCGAACGCCCGGCGAGCTCCCACTGCATTGTCCAATCCTTGGCCTAATGCCTAAGCTTGATCCTGGGTTCATGTCTGATCTGTAACTCATTCCGTCATGGTTAAAACTGCACGATGCTAAATATGACTTAATTAAATATAATCATAATGGCCAATACATCCATTACAATACCATCCCAACTCCCGGTAAGTTTTTCGGCTACCCCCGATAATCTTCCGATGAGTCTCGATCTTCTTTTGGCGAACTCCTTTGCGCCATCTTGGTAAGCTCCTGATACCCTTGGGGAGCTTCTGACGCACTCCTAATGAGTTTCCAACCACATCGTCCGAACCTCGGCCCGATGCATGGACTTGACCTTAGCCAATCCTAATTGTAATAATATTTCTATCATAATTAATCCTATATCAATCAACTCTAACAAAATAACTAATCAATTGATTTCATCAACAAAATCTGAGATTCAACAAGGTTTTTTGTTTTGTTTTGATCTCTTAATATGTCGTGTTACATATATACAGATTTAATATATATCTACATCGCATGTATATATATATATATAAATATATATATGTACATATATATATGTATATATATATGTACATATATATGTATATATATATGTACATATATATATATATTATCATATATCACATTTGTATACCACACTAGATGATCATGAACCGTCACCTAATGCAATCAAGCCTAAGCCTTTAGGCCCAATCACTCAATATGATCTATATGTGTATCGACGCATCTTTATGTCATGTGATCATCCATCTCGTCATTATCAGTTTCATCGGATCCTTAGTGCTTCTCCATGCATCGGATCACCCGTCACGACATCATGGATCCCGTTGATGC
The DNA here is from genome assembly GCA_029747655.1 of Ensete ventricosum. Classification (NCBI taxonomy): domain Eukaryota; kingdom Viridiplantae; phylum Streptophyta; class Magnoliopsida; order Zingiberales; family Musaceae; genus Ensete; species Ensete ventricosum. Next base: position 36,818,637 of record JAQQAF010000008.1, on the reverse strand, counting down.
CTCCATGCTCCCATCATGCCTCTTCATATAATTATAACAAAATCGTAGACATGCAGGCCTGATAATAAATGAGAAAAATAGAGGCTCGCAAGTCTCAATAATAATAATAATCACATATACACACATCATGACACATGGTCCATCTGTCCACATCATATATCACATGTACATATCATCATGTATGACTATTAGATATTTAACAATTAATTAAATTATTTAATCAATTATTTCTAGAATTTTTAAGATACCCTACCATAGGGTTCCTAATATGGTAGGAAAAGTGACTCTTTTTGTGGCTAGGAAACCCCAACTACTAGGAGCACCCTGTGACCAGGAGTCCCTAGCCATAGGGCAAGGGTTTCCCAAGGAGTCCCTTTGTAGCCAACCTCTTGGCTGCAACCTTCCTTGGGCGGCCAACAAACCCTGGCTGCCCAACCAATCCGTAGAGCTAGGAGTCCATAGCCGCAGGGTTACCTCTGGCAACTAGGAAACCCTGACCGTTAGGGTCCCCCATGCTGTCAGGACTCTTGGTTGCATGGGAAGGCTGCTGCCATGGCCGAGAGCTTGCTACTCTCGGACATGCTGCCTTCGGCTAGGTTGGGAGCAACACCCTTGCTCCTAGCCAAGGCTATAAGCAGCCTATGGCCATGCCGCACGGCAACAATAGTCATTGCCCTTTCCCCTCCTCTTTGTGTCAACAATTTTGACATCAATGGACCTCAAAAGACCTCTCTATGGCACCTCTCTACAGCAAGAAAATGTTCTATCCCAATCTGAAAACTATGGAAAAATTATAGCAAGGTACACATAAAATAATTTATACATTTCAATCTCATCATTTGTAGTTTAAAAGATAATCTTTCCACAAGCAACCTGGCTCTAATACCATTATTAGTAAACCATCAGAGAGCATCACATGCATAGTAGAAAAATAAAATAAAACTGGTTTTCCACGTTTATCACGTCGTCGTGTAAAGATTGATATGCAAAAAATCATAAAAGTAAAAACTATGACTAGTGTGAGATTGATTACTTAGGGATATTGTATATCCTTGAAACTTTCAGATCTAGTAGGAAAAGATGAAGAAATTCAGATGTCATCCTCTCTAGCGGTATCACACAATAGATCGATGTAGCGATGCTTCACAAATCAAACTCAAAAGCTTGTAACTCTTGTGCACCTTCTTGCAGCGAATGTGGAAGAAGATCTCTTATCTTCTTCATTGTCCTCTCGCAGTAAGGAGTGGGTGGTTGGCCGAGAAGAGGTGAGAGGGAGGAGAATAAGAGGGAGCGGCCACAGATACAACCTATCACCTATATTGGTCACCCTTGCCTCTTATTTATATACAGCCACCAAATCCCTAATGGATCATACCATAGTGGGTATTGGATCTCTATCCAATAATCTTAATTGGCCCCTAATTGGGCCTCATGCAAGTAGTTCATCAATGTTGGGTCTCATCCAATGAAAATAGGGGCTAATTGGATAACTCATTCACAATCCTCTCTACTCGCTAAAACATTCATCATATGTGTGTGACCCTCTAGGCCCAATACCGAGCTGGCCGTGAGTTCCACTTGTCAGAACTCCTTCTAACCCAATGAATTATTATCCTATAATAATTCACTCAACTCATCGACTATGGACGTACTAGGCCACTGCATCATAGTCCCTAGATAGTATAGGGGATCTAATCCATTGGACCTGTCTATCCTCAATTATCATGTATCTATAGTCTCTCATCCATCTAATATTCAGAGATTGTATATTGAGCATGGTACTGTCATGCCACATATGAAATCTATCTGAGTCTCACTCTAATTGGGTTCTCTCGGAGAACTCCTTCTTTCTCAATCCAAACGACCCTAGCCAGAGATTTGTTCAATCAAGAATACACAAGATATTTGTCTTGTGATACTGATAGTGGATGATCCTCTATTGACACTCAATTATCTTCATAAAGTTGGCTACCGATCCCGATAACCGACTGTACCAGATTTGAAACATCCAAACCTTTAATCCGGTGTCAAAGAAAGGAGTACTCAAGCAAGGTATCTTTGGTGTCTCAAGTCTAAGGATCAGACACAATTTGGACTATGAAATCACTATCTAATGTTAGATATCATTAACTATATAGCATTCCTTAAGCGGATCAATCAGCAAACTCATTCTCTAATGAGTATATGTATTGTACCCTTAGTGTCCCCACATGAGCGGCTCTGAGACCAATCGCCTCTATAAAATGGATAGGAATAAAGTACATAAGTCTATCTTGTTATCTTGATGTCCCTCTCGAGTAACTTATGGCCGAGATTATTTAGGATCTATGTTTAAAAGTGAATCAATCTTATTATCATGATCTCATCATGATCTGATTCTCATTGCATAGAACCAAGGACATCATAATATATATGCAATAGTAATATAATGTAAGAAAATATTAATAATAATAATAATATAAAAAGATTATGTAGCGTGTCACACGTGTCATCACTCACGTGATTGGCTTGTAGGGCACTTGTAACTAGCATCTAATGATCAGGATGTCATCCACGTATAACACTAAGAAGGTGATAGCGCTCCCACTTATCTTCTTGTACACACAAGGCTCATCTTCATTTTTAATGAAGTCACAAGATCTGATTGCCTCAACAAATCTTATGTTCCAACTTTGGGAAGCTTACTTTAATCCATAGATGGACCTAAGAAACCTACATGCCTTATCTGGACTCTTCTTAAACATGAATAATCTCTTAAGCTATATCATATACACTCCTCCTCAAGGTTGTCATTGAGGAACGTGATTTTCACATCCATCTACCATATCTTAAAGTTATAATGTACTATAATGGCCAAGATAATTTTGATGGATTTCAGCATAGCTATGGGTGAGAAGGTTTTGTTATACTTAATACCAAGAAGGTGATAGTGCTCTCACTTATCTTCATGTACACAAGACTTATCTTCATTCTTAATAAAGTCATAAGATTTAATCACCTCATGAAATCTTATATTCCAACTTCGAGAAGCTCGCTTCAGTCCGTAGATGGACTTGAGCAACCTGCACACCTTATCTAGACTTTTCTTTGACATAAATTACTCAGGTTGTATCATATACACCTCCTCCGAGAGGATGCTATTGAGAAATATAATTTTTATGTTCATATGCTATATCTCATAGTCATAGTTTGTTGCAATTACCAAAGAATTCTGATGAATTTTAGTATGGCTATAGGTGAGAAGGTTTCGTCATAGTCAACTCCTTGCCTTTGATGATACCCTTCAGCCACCAGCCTTGCCTTATAGGTCTCCACTTGTTCATCTACTCTAATTTTCTTATTGAAGATCCATTTATAATCGATGGGTACTATACCCTCAAGTGCATCAACAAGGTTTCAAACCTTATTGAAGTACATGAAATCCATCTCAAAATTCATGGCTTCTTGTCACTTTCTAGAGTCTATGCTCATAATAGCCTTCTCGTAGATCTAAGGATTAGCATCCTGAGTGTCCTCTCCACTAATATATCCTACATAACTCTTAGAATGGTTTCACACTCTGCTAGATCTACGTAAAGTTGAAACTTGTGTGTTAGGTACCTGAACAAACTTGGTCTCTGAAATAATGCATGAGCTAGATTCTCTAACCTAGCTCAACTCTATCATACTCTCATTATCCCAGCCAAGAATATATTCCTTCTCAAGGAACATTGCCCTCTTTACAACAAAGATCTTTTTATCCTTGGGATGATAGAAATAGTACCCACAAGTTTCCTTGTAGTATCTTACAAACTTGCACCATTTGGTCATTGATTCCAACTTATTGGGGCTGTGTCTTGTAACCTGCGTAGGGTAGCCCGAAATCTTAACAAATTTAAGATCAAGATTCTTCCATTTTCATATCTCATATGGTATAGACACTATCGATTTAGATGGAACTTTATTCATAAGGTAAACTGTGGTCTCCAAGGCATATCCTCAAAATGAGATCGGTAGGTCAGCCAAACTCATTACGGGCCACACTATGTCTAACAGCTTGTGATCCCTCCTTTCTTATGCACCATTGAATTATGGTGTACAATGAGGTGTTCATTGTGATAGAATCTCATGGTTCTTGAGGAACTGGATGAACTTTGTACTCAAGTATTCTCCTCCTCGATATGATCGAAGAATGTTTATACTCTTTCCAATCTTGTTCTCTACTTCATTCTTGTATTCCCTAAATTTCTCGAAGGCTTCAGACTTATACTTCATTAAGTATATATATCCATACCTAAAGAAATTGTTAGTGGAAGTAATGAAGTAGGAGTAACCACCTATGGCCTGAGTCAACATGGGACCACATACATGCTATGTATGAGTTCCAATAACTCAATGGCTCTCTCTCTAGTTCCACTAAATGGAGAGTTGGTCAATTTGCCACGAAGGCAACACTTACAAGTTGTATATGACTCATAGTTGAATGGATCTAGGTATCTATCCTTTAGCAACTTTTGAATCTTTCCTTCATGGATATGACCTAACCTACAATGCCACAGGTTTGCACTATTCAACCTATCTCGTTTCATCTTGGATATGTTTACATTCATAATATGTTATGCAATGTCTAGTATAAATAAATCATTATGCAATATTCCTCTAGTGATAATCTTATCAGCCTTAATAATTGAATAACTATTGTTCTCAAAAACCAGTTTATAACCATTTAATGTCAAACATGAAAGGAAAATAATATCTTTGATACTAGAGGGAATAAAAGTAACATGCATCAAATGCAATAGTACCTCCACCAGGTAGATATAAAATGACATTGTGGATAGCCACACTAGCAACTCTTGCCCCATTATTTATCTTGAAGTCTATCTTGCCTTTAGCCACTGTCCTGGGCCTTGCTATAACCTGCAACGAATTATAGATATGATAAGCACTATCAGTATCTAATACCCATATGTTATCACAAGAATCTGATTAATGGAAATTGATTATAAATGTATTTGAAGCTTCTCCTAGCTTCTGTCTCGCCTTTTCTACAAGGTACTTATTGCAATTCCTCTTCCAATATCTATCTTTACCGTAGCAGAAGCACTGGCCTTTATCCTTCGTTAGGTCTTTATTAGCAACATTTGCCTTGTATTATTTGCCCTTGCACTTCTTAAGGGACTTCTCAGCTTTCCTTTTACTTTTGGTCTCACTAATGTAGGGAATTGGTTTCTCTTTCTTGATGGTGCTCTCAACTTCTCTCAATATATTAAGGAGCTCAGGGAGAGTCATCTCAAACTTGTTTATTTTAAAATTCATAATGAAGTGAGAAAATAAATCTGGTAGAGACTGAAGTATAATATCAATGCATAGGTTATCATCTAGGACCATTCCTAGACCTGTGAGTTTCTCAATCCACTCTATCATCTTTAGGACATGATTATGAACTGATGTCCCCTCAGTCATCCTGACGCAAAAGAAACTCTTGGATATCTCATATCACTGGGTCCTTCCTTATTCCTCAAATAATTTATGGAGATACATGAGTATAGTTCTGGCATTCAAATTTTTATGTTGTCTTTATAACTCGGGAATCATAAAGGCCAATAAGCGAGAGTGGAATCATCTATCTTTGCTGGCGTAGGCAAGGGGTCAACCATCTTGCAGTAGAACAACCTCAATTCTAACTCCGGACGCGTCAGCCTCAATCACAAAAGTTCGGCTGAAATCAGGTAACGCTAAGACCGGTGTCATCGTCATGGCAGCCTTGAGTCTTTCAAATGCTGCGGAGGCTTGATCCGACCATGAAAAGGAGTCCTTCTTGAGTAGGGATGTGAGTGGGACACTGATCTTGCTATAATCTCTCACGACCTTTCGGTAGTAGCCCGTGAGTCCGAGGAAGCCGCGTAGTGATTTTATGTTTGTAGGTCTTGGGCATCATTGCATTGCCTCGATCTTTGTCGGGTCTACCATCACTTCATCCTCTGATATAATATGCCCTAGATACTCCACTTTATGTTGTAAGAAGTTGTACTTTGACTATTTAACATAAAGAGTATTCTCTCGAAGAATGGTTAGAACAGTTCATAAGTGTATCAAGCGTAGGGCTATAAATAAAAATATCATCAAAGAATACCAATACAAACTTACGTAGAAACCTTCGGAAGATGTCATTCATCAAGCTTTGAAAGGTAGAAAGAGCATTTGTAAGTCAGAAAGGCATTACCAAAAACTTGTAGTGGCCGTTATGCATGCAGAATGCAGTTTTCAGAATATCTTCAGTGCATACCCAAATTTGATGGTATCCAGATCAGAGATCCAATTTAGTGAAGACTCGGGCTCCTTTTTAATCCATCCAAGAGTTCATCTATGACTGGAATAGGACATTTGTCCTTGACGGTGATGGCGTTTAGAGCCCGGTAGTCAATGCACATCCGTCATGTAACATCCTTCTTGCGCACTAGTAACACCGGTAAGGAGTAAGGGCTGCAATTCTGTCGAATCACCCCGGTGTCAAGCATCTCTTTAAAGATATTATCGATCTCATCCTTTTACAAGTGAGAATATTGGTATGGTCACAAATTTACTGGAGGTTTGTCTGGCAAAATAGAAATGCGGTGGTCATGCGATCAATTAGGGGGTAGCCCGTGTGGCTCCGTGAAAACATTTGTGAATTCATCCAACAAGACGGCAAGCTCGGGATCTGAGTTCTGTATGTTCTCTCCCTTGGATGGCTGCTGGATATGCATCAAGAATTCACCATGTACATTATGCAAAACTTTCTCCATTAGTTGCGACGAAACAGTGGAAATATATATAGCACCCACGCTTGCCTTGTAACATAACCTGTCTCCCTTTGTAATAAAATTTTATGATTAATCTTAAAAAATTCCAACAGATATCACCTAGCATTATGAGTCATTCGGTCCCAAGTATGGCTTCATAATCATCGATGGGTAGGAGGAAGAAATCAACTACCATTTCTTGGTCTTGGAGGAGTAGTTTCACCCGTGGGCACCATTGGTCGCAATTGAGGATTCGACCGTCGACCTTTATGTCAAACTTGTTGCACCTTCAATTTGAAGGCTAAACATGCAGCAACCTTACTATTGAGGAAGTTATTTATGTTGCCCGTGTCAATGAGAACGGTGATGGGTTGTTGTTTTAGAAGTCCTCCAACTTTCATCGTCTGTGGGTTGGAGTAGCCGGCCAATGCATGCACTGCGTAGTCGGCTAGTTGAGACTCTTCCTCCATGGCTTCTTCTTCAGGTTCAAGGGCTTCTTCAAATGGTTCATTGTCCTCATCCTCCACTAGTTCAATCACAAGGAGCGAGACCTTTTTGCAGCAATGTTCTTGGCTCCACGGTTCATCACAATGCCAACACAATCCTTTGGTTGATCATTCACGAAGCTCATACCTCATCAATTTTTTTGGTGCGGGGGCTCGGATGGCAGTAGAGGGGGCTATAGGCCTCGCATGGCTGGTCGAGGAGTGACTCTTATCCTTCGTGCCTCTTGATTCAATCGTTCTTCTTGAATACGCGCAAAGGAAATCGTCGCCAAAAGAGTGTATGGTAGTCGCGCCTTTACTTCTCCCCAAATCTTTGACTTTAGGCCCTTGATGAAAGTCCCTAAAAGTTATTTTTCAGACCAATCCATAGTTTGATTAGATAAATATTTAAACCTTGTTTGATATTCTTGTATTGTGGAGGTTTAACGAATCTTTGCCAATTATCCGTCGATGTTGTCGAAATCGGTTGGTCCGAAGCGGTTCATGTCGGGAAACCAACAGCGGGTGCATCACATGCGCAGCGAAAATCAAAACAAAAATCAGTTTCCCATGCAGATCAAATCATCGTGCAAAATTAGGGTCGCGAGAAAAACGTAAAACCAAAATACCACGATGTGTGAGAGATTGATTTTACTTAGGGAGATCGTATATCCCTGTATTCTAGATCCGGATGGAGAAGATGAATGAGGTCAAGCGTCCTCCTCTCTAGAGGTATCCACACGATGGATCTCTGCAGCGAAACTCCTCCAATCTGATCTTACAACTCTTGCTCAGAGGGAGGGAGGAGAATAGGAGGTAGTGGATAACGCTACAACCTATCAACCCTGAGTCTCCCCTCATATTTATAGAGAGCCACCAAAACCCTAGGGCTCCTTCCTTAGTGGGTATTGGATCTCCATCCAATAACCCACTAATCTTGCATTATTGGATCTCTATCCAATAATCTCCTTAGGCCTATAATTGGGCCTTAATCAAGGAGCCCATCAACATATGGTCTCATCTAATAAGAATAGGGGCTAATTGGATCTTCATCTAATCCTCTATTCTTTAAATCATCCACCATATGTGTGTGACCCTCTAGGCCCAATACCGAGCTGGCCGTGAGTCACTCCCATCAGAACTCCTTCTGATATAGTGAATTATTATCTCTATAATAATTCACTCGATTCATCGACTATGGACGTACTATGCCACTACACCATAGTCCCCAGATGATACAAGGGGATCAAATCCATCAGACCTGTCTATCCATAGTTACCATGTATCTATAATCCCTTATCCAACTAATATCTTAGAGATCATATATTGGATATGGTACTATCAGGTCACAAACGGAATCAGTTTGTCTTGCTCCAATCGGATTCTACCGGAGAACTCCTTCTCTCTCAATCCAAATGACCCTAGCCAGGGATTTATTTAAGCAAGCACATATGGGATATTCCTCTTATGATACCGAGAGTGGATGATCCTCTATTGACACTCAATTGTCTTCGTAAGGTTGGCTACCAATCTCGATAACCAATTGTACCAGATCTGGAGCTTTCCAAACCTGTAAGTCTGGTGTCAAAGAAAGGAGTACTCATACAAGGCATTCTTGGTGTCTCAAGTCCAAGGACCAGATACTCAACTGGGACTATGGAATTGTTGTCTGACATTAGGTATCATTAACCATACAACATTCCATAAGCGGATCAATCAGTAAACTCATTCTCTAATGAGCATCTGTACTATATCCTTAGTATCTCCACACAAGTGGCTATGAGACCAGTCGCCTCCATCATATGGACGGGTATATAGTACATCGATCTATCTAGTTATCTCAATGTCCCTCTTGAGTAACCTATGACCGAGATTATTTAGGATATGTGTTTAAAGGTGAATCGATCTCATTATCGTGATCTCATCACGATCCGTTTCCCATTGCACAGAATCAAGGATATCATAATATATATATAACAAATAATATAATGTGAGAATATGCCAATATTAATTCTAAGTAAAAAAATTATGCAGTGTGTCACATGTGTCATCACTCGCGTGATTAGCTTGCAGGGCACCTATAATCAGCAATCTCTCACTTGACCTAAAGCCAATCACCTATGTGTCTGATCCCCATCAGACCCCTGTGACGCTCAAATACAATCTGAGCCAGCGGCTTCGTTAATGGATCTACAATGTTATCTTCAGATGGAACTCTTTCCATTGCTATATCTTTACGGGCTATGATCTCTCTTATCAAATGGAACCTCCTCAGAACATGCTTAGACTTTTGATGAGACCTGGGTTCCTTCGCTTGAGCTATCGCCCCATTGTTGTCGTAGTATTTGGGAATTGGTTCTACACTGCTTGGTACGACTCACAAATCTTTGATGAACTTCTTCATCCATACCCCTTCCTTTGTTGCTTCTGCTGCAACAATGTATTCCGCCTATGTGGTCGAGTCAACAGCTAATCTTGCTTGGAACTCTTCCAGCTTACTGCTCCTCTATTCATGGTGAAAATATACCTTGAATTTGACTTGTTATCATCAATGTCAGACTGAAAACTTGAGTCTGTGTAGCCCTTAACCTGCAGGCTATCTCCTCCATATACCAGTAAAAGATCCTTAGTCCTTCTCAAGTACTTAAGGATACACTTTACTGTCTTCCAGTGTTCTAAACCTGGATCTGCCTAATACCTACTCTTGACACTCAGAGCATGTGCTATATCAGGCCTAGTACATAGCATCGCATACATGATAGATTCTATCGCTTAGGCATAAGGTATCTTATCCATGTCTGCCCTTTCTTCATGAGTCTTTGGGGACATACTCCTAGAAATTGATATTCCATGTCTCATCGGTATGAGACATCTCTTGGAATTTTTCATGTCAAACCTTTTGACAATGGAGTCTATGTACCTAGACTGGGATAAGCCAAGCATCATTTCGGATCTATCTCTATAGATCCGGATCCTCAAAATATAGTATGCTTCCCCTAAGTCTTTCATGGAGAAGTTTTTAGATAGCCAAGTCTTTACTATGGAGAGCATTCTTATATCATTCCCAATGATTAAGATGTCATCCACATATAGCACCAAGAAGGTGATAGAGCTTCTACTTACTTTTCTATACACACAAGGCTCATCTTCATTCTTAACGAAGTCATAAGATCTGATCACCTCATCAAATCTTATGTTCCAACTTCGGAAAGCTTGCTTCAATCCATACATGGATCTAAGCAACTTGCACACTTTATCTGGACTCTTTTTGGATACGAATCCCTCTGGTTGTATCATATATACCTCTTCCTCGAGGTTGCCATTGAGGAATGCTGTTTTGACATCCATCTGCCAGATCTCATAGTCATAGTGTGCTGAATAGCCAAAATAATTCTAATGGAAGCATGGCTACAGGTGAAAAGGTTTCGTCATAGTCAACTCCTTGTATTTGACGATATTCCTTAGCTACCAGCCTTGCTTTATAGGTCTCTTCCTTTCCATCCACTCCGATCTTCTTCTTGAAGATCCATTTACAGCCAATAGGTACAATACCCTTAGGTGCATCTACAAGGTTCCAAATTTTGTTAGAGTACATGAAATCTATCCCAGAATTCATGGCTTCTTACCACTTCCCGGAGTCTATACTCATAATAGCCTCCTTGTAGGTCTGAGGATCAATATCCTGAGAGTCATCTCCACTGATATGTCTCACATATCTTTCAGGAGAGTGAGATACTCTACTAAACCTATGTAAATTTAGAATTTCTGTGTTAGGTACCTGAATAGACTCGGGCTCTAGAATGGTGCTTGAGCTAGGTTCTCCAACCTCTCTCAATTCTATCTCACTCCCACTGTTTCCACCAAGAATGTGTTTCTTCTCAAGGAACATAGCTCTCTTGGCAACAAAGACCTTTCGGTCCTCGGGATGATAGAAATAATACCCATAAGTTTCCTTTGGGTATCCCACGAATGTGCACCATTCTATCCTTGATTCCAACTTATCGGGGTTGTGTCTTCTAACGTGGGCAGGACATCCTCAAATCTTCACAATTTTAAGATCGGGCTTCTTTCCTTTCAATATCTCATTTGGTGTATACACTACCGACTTTGATGGAACTCTGTTCAGAAAGTAAGCTGCAGTCTCTAGGGCGTACCCCTAGAATGAGACGGGTAGGTCAGTGAAACTCATCATGGATCATATAATGTCTAACAGCATACGATTCCTCCTTTTTGATACACCATTGAGCTGAGGTGTATAAGGAGGTGTCCACTGGGATAGAATCTCATTGTCCTTGAGGAAATGGGTGAACTCCGTACTCAAGTACTCTCCTCCTCGATCTGATCGAAGAGTCTTAATACTCTTTCCAATTTGGTTCTCTATCTCATTCTTATATTCCCTGAATTTCTCGAAGGCCTCAGATTTGTACTTCATTAAGTACACGTGTCAATACCTAGAGAAATCATCAGTGAATGTAATGAAGTATGAGTAACCACCTATAGCTTGAGTCGACATGGGACCACATACATCACTATGTATGAGTTCCAATAACTCGGTGGCTCTCTCTCCAGTTCCACTAAAAGGAGAGTTGGTCATCTTCCCACGAACGTAAGATTCGCAAGTTGCATATATCTCATAGTCAAATGGATCTAAGTACCCATCTTTCAACAACTTTTGAATCATTCCCTCATGTATATGACCTAGCCTACAATGTCATAGGTATGCATTACTCACCTCATCTCTTTTCCTCTTAGACATATTTATATTCATGATATGTGGAGAAGTGTCTAACACATATAAGTCATTTATTAGGGTCTCTAGTGATGATCTTATCATCCATAATTATTGAACAACTATTATTCTTAAAAACTAATTTATATCCACTAATTGTCAAACAAGAGATGGATATAATATTTTTGATAATAGAGACAACAAAATAGCATGCATTCAATGCAATGATAGCTCTACTAGGCAGATGTAGGGTGACCTCTCCAACAGCAACTGCAGCAACTCTTACTTTATTGCCCATCTTGAGGTCCATCTTGCCGGTGGCTAGTCTCCTAGGTCTTGCCAGAACTTGCAACGAATTGCAAATATGATAAACACTCCCGGTATCCAATACCCATGTGTTATCATGAAAATCTGACAAGTGGAGACTGATCATGAATATACCTGAAGCTTCTCTAAGCTTTTATTTCGCATTATTTGCAAGGTAGTCCTTATAGTTCCTCTTCCATTGCCCGTCTTGACCGTAGTGGAAGCACTGTCCTTTATCTTTTACCGGGTATCTCTTAGCAACATTTGCCTTACCTGGTCTTTCTTTGTCCTTGCCCTTCTTAAGGATCTTGCTGGCCTTCCTTTTCTTTTTGGTCTCACCAATATAGAGAACTGGTTTCTCCTTCTTGATGGCACTCTCAGCTTCCCTCAACATATTGAGGACCTCAGGGAGAGTCATCTCAAACTTGCTCATGTTAAAATTCATGATGAAGTAAGAAAAGGAATATGGTAGGGACTGAAGTATAAGATCAATGCACAGGTTATCCTCTAGGACTATCTATATACTTCACAAAGCAAGCGATCTCATCCTCACTTATCCTTTCCTCCAGCGTAGGCGCAATCATGTTAAGGACATATATGATTTTCTCTTCCATGAGAATAATTCTCAAATTGCGGAGCATTTAGACCAATGAGGTGGTTGGCATCAAGTATGCCATGTAGGGGTTTTGCAAGCGATGAGCAAGATATAGCGTAAATTAAATAACATACAGATTTTACAGAAAATACTAATTAAGATATAGGCTTTTATCTTAATATATTCATACTATTTTCTTAGCGAATCACGCGACACCCTCGACACGTGAGATGGAAGTCTCTGGTAGACTCCTAGTGGGGATCGGGATCCAATTAGCATCTTAGTGCAACCTCGAGGGACTCGGCCAATTGCACTAAGCCCAAAAGGTATACAACTCTTGTCAATCACAACTCTTTTGATTCCCGTCACGTTTGGCCTCCGAAAACATCATGCTCTCGAGGGACTCGACCAACCATGACGTTCAGTTAAGTCATCACCATCGTTACAAGATGAGTCTGATTCAATGATATGCCCTCGAGGGACTCGACCAAGCATACCATGTCCTCAAGTCACTAGTGACATCTCTATGTCATAGGCAAGAACTCGATCACGTAGATAGGTGAGCCTCGAGGGACTCGACCTATGTTGTGATTCAATTTCTTCCTATAACGATGGAAGGCCACGTGGGTCAATCTTATTGTCTCACGCTTACCGACTTAATATTATCGTAGGAAGGGTTTTTGTATCGTATCAGTCTCCTAATATATCGTGTCACACACAAACAAAAATGGAGAGATTTTTGAATCTCAGATTTTGATGATGAAATCAATTGATGGGTTTTATGATCTTGTGTGCTAAAGAAAATACTGCAGGATTAATTACGATAGTAAAAGGTAGTACAATCAGATGTTGGGTCGGAGTCAAGTTCGAGCATCGGGCCAAGGTTCGGATGACGCAATCGGAGCTCGCCAAGAGTTCGCCGGAGGTCAACCGAGGTTCGGACGATGTTGTCGGGAGCTCACCGAGAACTCACCAAAAGTTTATCGGGAAGTTCGTCGGGAGTTCATCGATAGGTTGTCGAGAGCTTGTCGGGTGTTTACCGGAAGAATGCTGGAAGTTCATTGGGAGTTCGTCGAAGGAAATTGGGAGCTCACCAGGGGTTCATCGGAAAGATGTCGGGAGTTCATTGAAGAGACGATCGAATAACGAACATTATACGTTGGGTGTCATAGTTAGCATCATAATGAGAGTTAGTTTTACTAACTCAATTAAGAGACCATTAGGCCTTAATTGGGGTTGATTTGGACTCATGATAAAAGTTATTTCAGTAACCCAAGGTCAGATAAGGCACGATCTTCAAAGATATGGTCTCCAAGATAACATAGTCTTTGAAGTTGTGTCAAGCGGTTGAACCACCTAGACTGAGCAGTTGAACTGCCCAGACACAGTCTTCCAGACTGTTAGGTGACTGATCGCCCAAAACATAGTCTCCCAAACTGTGTCAGGCGGCTGAACCACCCAGAACGCAGTCTTCGATACTAGCACCTCGGGATCATTTAAAATTTAATTTTTAGCTCCACTTTTGAAGCCATTTAGGGCCTATAAATACCCCACCCTTTCTTGCCTGAGGTATGCAAGCAATTAAGAGCAAAAATCTTATAAAAACGTTGTTGTAATTGAGAGCTTCTCCTCATTTTATCTTATGTAGTTTTTTGTTTAAGGGAAGCTTTGAGTCTTGTAAAGTTTATCTCCTAAACCTATAAAAGGATAATAGAGTTGTAAGAGGGTAGTTGATCTTCACCCATTGAAGGAAGATCAATAGTGGAAGCCGGTGGCCTCAATGGAGGAGGAATCGGGAAGTGGACGTAGGTCACGACACCGAACCACTATAAAATCAGTTTGCTTCCTCTTCTTTGCTCTTTAACTTCATTGCTCTGTTATTTAACTATCTATTATCTTTGCTTGTACTATTACAAACATCTCTACACTTAAATGTATTTCTAATACGATTTTCATTGAGCAAAATTCTTAAATCAATGAAGATTTCTCATCAACACTAATTCACCCCCCCCCCCCTGTTCCGCTTTGATCCTAACAATAATATGTTCTCCAAATGAAGATAGATCAAAAGAATTCAAAATTCAAATCTTAAGGGAGAGATTAAAATGGTGAAGGTCATGATCGATCAACTGAAGGTCAGAGGAACATAAACGAATGTAACAAAGAAAACTGTCAATATTTTTGTTGCAAAAAAATTAAACATATTAAAAAAGATTGCTTGTACAAAAATAAAAATCCAAATGTTCCTCTTTATTCTTACTATAAAAATTATGGCCATCTTGAAAAAGACTATTGGAACAAAAATCAAACAAACTATCATAAAGAAAATAATGATAAAAAATAAATAAAGAAAATATTTTCTTTATAGCATCTGATGAAGAATATTCTAGATCCGTTTGATTTTTGGATAGTGGATGCAGTAATCATATGACGAGGGATAAAAATCTATTCCATAGTTTGATAATTCAGTCAAATCTACTATATAGATGGGAAATGGTAATAAGGTTCAAGAAAAATGAACAGTTATTGTGAATATCAAATCTAGTAAAAAAATCATTAATGATATGTTGTTTATTCCTGATTTAAAATAAAATCTCATTAGTATAGGACAACTAATGAGAAAAAGGATATTATACTATTTTTGATAATAAAAAATATTTGATTTATGATAAAAAATTGATAAATTAGTAGCAACTGTAAGGATGATAAAAAATAAAGTGTTTCCCTTATTATTTTTAGATTTTGCTACTCGTACTGATGAATCAATATTATGACATAAAAATTATAATTATATAAATTTGTGTGGATCTGTGCAATCTATATCAGATGGTATAGGTCATGATAATTTGAAAATTATAGTTGATAAAACACATCCACAGGAAAATGATGAGATTTTAAACTCCAAGGATAATAATGAAGGTACACATATAGGGATGATAGAAGTTTCTGATGATGTGACGAAAGCTAAGAGAAAGAAAAGAAAGATAAAGTCTTCGTATCCAATGAGATTTGATTCTATAAATACAGAGCTTCCATCAGATCATCAGAGATATATGTCAAAGAGAAAAATATCAAGTTATAGACCTAACCAGAAGAATAAGATAACCACTGCAACATTGAAGATCAGCTCATCGACATCTTCACAAAAATTTTGGCGAAGAAAAAAATTTCTCTAAAAATAATTTTAAATTATAACTATTTGAAATAAGAGGGCGTGTTGAAAATAATTCAAATAATTAAGTAGTTAAGATTAGATAAAATAAAGATAAAAATATAGTTTAGATAAGAATGAGATTAGTTTAGATGAGGGTGAGATTTATTAAGATATGATAGATTTTTTAGTATTTTAAAAAAAATTATATTCTATCTTTTAATCAATATAAATAGATACTCTTGAATTATTTCAAAATATTAATTAAAAAATATTTTTATTTTTTTCTATTATTCTCTTCTAATTCTCTCTCTACACAAAAATCCAACAAGTTAAGCCTCATGCACTTGGACTGAAAGAAAGTGTTGGTTTTACATGAATGATTGATTACATTGTCTAACGTACAACAACCTGAGGGCAATCCTCAACTCGATGACCTTGAACCTCCCACTGTCCAGCAGTCCTGTGATTACGGTTTAGAATCTGATGATTCCTCATGTTAATGCTTCTGTGAAGGGAGGAGTTGCTTATGTGATTTGGAAGAATCTCTATTTGCTGGGTTATGAAGCTCCTAATTCGTACAGATCCCAATTTTAGTCCATTTTGTTCCACTCAAAAAAAAAAAAACATTTCGGTTTCTTGGTTCTTCTTTCTCTTAACAAAGACATAGAAATGCTTTGTAATAGACAGTTTATCTTAAACTTGAGTTCACACCGAGAGATAGCAGCACCCTCGTTTGCTGATAGGACTGCCAACTTTTGGAGATCATGTTCTCCATATTTTCGTGATGCAGTTACCACCATTGTCGCTGCTAGTTAGTTCTATGCTGAACTCTTGATTTGCTTTATATAATTTTTCTTTAAAAGAAAAAAAAAAAGATTAGCATGCAGTGAAATCAAAATCTTGGAAGCTTCTTCCAGTACGTGAACTGTTATTTACAGTTCGTGAGTGAGTCTGCAATCAGTGTAGAAGTGATCATTTTAGACGGTTTGAAGATAATATATAACGTTTGGTTATGATGTCTGCTGAACTGTCGGTAATGATGTCACTTGCAAATAGTGACTCAACAAAGTCAGTTGGCTTTAACTTTAGTTGCTTCATGCTTCGTTGCAACTCTTTCATTTTCCTCTCTCGCAATTATCCCTGCATTAGCTAAACTTTTTCGACCCGAAAAACTTGCCATCACCAAAAAGAAAAGAAAAAATTGTGACGTATTTTGATGATCCAATGTGCTTAGGAAAAAAGCTATCAAGATGAATCCAACCAAAAGTTATGACATGTTGTATTTTATATGTATATTGTAAATTCATTGTTTGCAGATAAATTAAACACTAAAGTTTCTCAACACCCAACAACTCATGATTGAGATCAGTCATTAGAGGGACACGACATCGTGTTTTTTAGAGTAAAATGTACTCATCAATTTCATAAAATCTCAGAATTTTATATTTGTCACCTTGTTTTCCATTGGATGGGATATCATGTGGAAATAAAATTATTCGTCACAGTATTTTGATTGGGTGGGGACCTATGTCACGTGATAATTGTGACATGTTTCACGGCAACCCGGAAGGTTCGCGCTAAGGTTTTTGTGTGGTGGCTTATACATACACATACTATAATAACCCAGTAACAGAGACGACCACGTTGTAGAAACCCAGTAACGTCGAACCCGACCCACCCGTCAAAGCTTCACCTACCGGCTGGTGTTCCTGACCGTCTTACTCGGCGGGCTAAGCAACAGTGTATATACATTATGCATCTATTTGGTCGAGGTACCTTACAGTGCGGGTTCCATGTTCTGTTACGTAAGTCATACGTCTGTTTTCTGTATCCTGAATGTGGATGTACAGCTGAGACTCATCCATTCTTATCCACATAACAGAGTGAAGTGTCGTCGAATCCCAAATTTTTATGTCTTTGGGAGGCGGGTCGTCCGTCTCAAATCTAAATCCAGACCACAACCCACATTCAGGTGCGCTGTCCGAGGTACGCACGCCGCGATCTCTTTCCTTGCAACCCCTGTCTTGGATCCAAGATCTTATGCTCCATTCTTTAGCGCAAATTTTGGTGGAATATAGTCCGGTTAGGGTTCTCAAGAGTTTTGCCTTTCGGACGCAAGGAGTTGTTGAATTTTTGGGATCTAGTTAGATGCTTGTTCTCCCGGCTTGCTTTTCTTTATGAAAGGTTACTACGTCTGTTCTTGTTCTTGGTCTTTTGCAAGAAGTAATCCATTTTGTTTGTTTTGGAAAGCGATCTCCTTAGTTTAATTGTCGTTCGAAATAGAATACCAAGGTATTCTCATTAGGCGGTTTGAATGAGCAACAGGAGACACGAAGTCGAAAGATGTCAACTTTTTGTTGCTCGATCAATTGATTCATCAATTTATATTTAGAAAAAAAAAAAAAACACCTGTTCAGTGTAGGGTGGACCTCTCAAATAAATCCTGCTCCATTAGAAAAACCGAATTTTCTTTTTTAAATATTACACTGAATTGCGATAAGATGCTCTTATACGTATTCGAGGACTACGTAAATAACCAGGATGTCTCAGCAGAGACAATCTTGTATCATTTAACTGGTAGAACTATTGGATTCAGTCAGTTAAATTATTAAAAAGTAGGTGGCCTAGTGTAAGAGACACCCTCCAACGAGGTGTCTCCGAAGGGTGCATGTACAAAGCCTTAATCCTGCAACCAAAGGGATCGTTTCTGAGAATTGGGAGCCTCAAGCGGATGCCTACCTGAACTAGAAAAGCTATGATAGAAGAGTGTTGGTCCGTAATGTAAATGTGGAAGATACTTTTCTCTAAGCAAAGTATTTTTGTAAATTGTGCTACAAGTATGAGTTCTTTCTTCTTTTTTTTTCTAAATCTCATAGACATCGTTTTTGGGAAGCCTAGTGTGTAGCTAAATTAACTAATGAACACTGCACTTTAAGTGGAAACTATTTATCTTTTTTTTCCTTAAAATTGGATAATTTACCAAATAAAGCCCCCCATAATCATATGATAAAATATGATGCACCTTGTAATCGTTTTTATTTGCGGCATCTTTTTTCATAAATATCAGTTTTGTCCTTATAAAAATCTTTGAACTGGTTTGGGTCAATGAACCAGTTCAATTCAAAACCCCAAACCCTCCTCCTCCCTCCGCCTCCTCCCTATCCTTCTCAGCTTCCTCCTCCTCCTCTTTGCCTTATCATCCTCGTTTTCCTTCTCCACCCAGTCTGCCTCTACCTCCTTGCTCTCCTCCTCCTCCCCTTCTCCTCATTTGCTTTCTCCTCCTTGTCACCCTCCCCCTCCTCGACTGCCTCTTCCATCTTTGATTCCTCACCCTCCTTCGCCTCTCCTTCTCTCTCCTCTACTCCTTTGCCTCCTCTGCCTCTTCGTATTTACCTAGAAAAGCTCTTGTTATGCTCAAAGATGAACTAAAATACACTTGTTAATAGAAACTATAAAAAATATGTTAATTTCTATACAAAATGATCCTAAATTCATCATAAAATGGAAAAACTAATACAATCCTTGTTGGGATCATTGTTCTATTATAATATTAAAATTTTAAGATGGTTTGGTTGATGTTAGCATTATTATAGATGAAAATAAACTAAATTACACTTCACAGAATCTATTGAAAAAAATTTAAATTCAATAATTAATTATTCTAAAATTCTCTTAAAAAATTCCAATTGTATTAAAATCATGTTCTGGTAGAGTTGTGAAAGTTAGAGATGGTCTGGTTGAAGTTGAGTATGTTACAGTCGCAAATGAACTAAGATACATGTTTACAGAACTTAAAAAATCTAAATTTCAATAATTAAATATCGTAAAATCTTCTAAAAATAAAAAAATAACTAATGATGTTCAAATCATGTACTAGTACAATGGTGAAAGCTTGACATAGATGAAGTTGATTCTTTACACTCGAAAATGAACTAGCATGCGCCCGTTCATGACAATTATCTAAAAATATTTAAATTTTAATAATTTATTATTCTAAAATCTTATAAAAATATAAAACATGTTACTAATGACTTTAGAATAATGCCCTATTAGATTAGTGAAATTTTAAGATGGTTTGATGGAATTTCTAAAATCCTACAAGAATAAACTAAAATACACTTGCTCATAGTTCCTATTTAAAAAATTTTAAATTTTAATAATCAATTATCCTAAAATCCTACAAGAATAAAATATGTGTTACACATGATGTTGCAATGCTATTATAGTAGATTGGTGAAAGTTTGAGATGGTCTGATTGAAGTTTGCCCAGTGACATTTGAAAATGAATTAAGATACACTCGTTCATAGAACCTATCTAATGTATTTAAATTTACATAATTAATTATCTTTAAATCCATTAAAAGTAAACAAATATCAATGATGTTACTTGCTAGAACGGTATTCTAGGAAATTGGTGAAAATTTGAGATGATTTAATTGAAGTTGACTTTGTTACACTTGACCACGAACTAAAAAACACTCGTTGATAGAATCTATCCAAAAAACATTCAAAATTTGATGATTAATTATCATAAAAATTTCTAAAAAAGAAAATTATTACTAATGCTAATAGAATGATGTTCTAATAGAGTGGTGAAAGTTTGTGATGGTTTGGTTGAAGTTGACCTTGTTAGAATAAAAAATAATTAAAACACAATCATTCACAAAACATATCCATAAAAATAAAAAATTTGATATTTAATTATCATAAAATCTTCTAAAAATAAAAAATGTGGTACTAATGTTGTTAGAATGATTACCTATTAGATTGGTGAAAGTCTGAAATGGTTTTCTTAAAGCTAACCTATTATACTTGGAAATAAACTAAAATGCACTTGTTTACAGAACCTATCCAATTTAGAATTCTATAGGCGAGTGTCTCTCAGTTTAAAATCGTGTGTATTTCTGTCAATTTTGTCTAAAACACTTCAAAACTTATAAATATGTGCTTATGGTTGTGATACTTATTCATAATATTTTTTTTTTTTGAGAATTTTAGAAGAATTATAATTTGAATTTTAGAAGTATTTTTGGAGGAGGCAGAGGGTGTAGAAGTGGGAGAAGGAGGAGGATGAGGAGGGGCAGAAGGAGAAGAGTGAGGAGAGTGAGGAGGATGAGGGGGAAGAGGAGGTGACATAAAAGATGGAACGAGCGGAAGCGAAGGCGGCAGTAGATGAGGGGTAATTTGGAAAGCACATGTCTACCGGATCGGTTCAACAGTAAAGAACCAAATCAGTTCAACAGAAAAGAACTAGATTAGAGTGGTTTACCATTCTACATTGGTTCAGAAATTATTGAACCAAAAGAGTGAGAGCATTTTCATCCAAATGGGAAACTAAGGGTACCCTCATGTAAAAACGATTATGAAGGATGCCATCTGATAAAAAACCAAAAGTGAAACTTTTTCTGTTAAATTGTCCTTTAAAATATCTCTTTTATTCTGTACATGTGAACTTTAATCACTTGATATTTTCTCCTTTTTCCAAGAATTAGAAACTGCCTTAAGCAGGTTTTGTCATATTTGATATGATATGTTTCCTTGTGCATAATTCAAATTTAGGAAACAACTGAATTTGCTTCCATTCTTGTGCAAATGTAATTAGGCAAGAGATTAAGACCTTATTAGACTTAATATGTTTCCTTAATAATAATATAAAATAAGGAAATAATTAAAATATATTCCTTCAATGGTGCGATAAGTTAGGAATATAGTTAATTAATTAATCCTAAAAATCAATTTTCTTCTCTTTCCTTAAGGACGCCTTCCTCATCTCCTATATAATGTTGGTAGGACCCCTCTTCTGTTCAACACTTGGGTCAACAGGAGTCTGATAACGAGATATTATAGGAAGAAGAGGGATCAACATCCAAAAGGAAGGTAACCTTTTTTCAAGTTGCGGGTATTAAATTTATTTTATTTTACAATTTATCGGGATGAAAATTAAGGATTCATGTCAATTAAAAATTAAGGATTTTAATTTTGTTTATTTTCAAATTTTAATTTTTTCAATTGGATCAAATTAACTAGTGTTTAGATCAATTAAGGGTTGCAGTGGGATTGACACCTCTTGATTTTATAATTTAACAAGTTAAAAAGCTTCATTTGAAGTGATGTTATGAAGTTTGAGAATGATCACTAGTTTTTAAGTTTAAATAAAGTTTGACATTGAAGTTGAAGTTGACGATATTAATATGATCCTTACCATGAGATATATGTTGTTATGGTAAAATATCCATGTTGGAAGTGCCCTCTATAACCCTTGTGAAAGGAGCTACAAGCCCATGTGTAGAGGCACCAATAGGTTGAGTCTTCATGCCATATACTAAGCAGTCTCTATCATGATATTTTCCTCATATAGTCTTCCTGGATGCATGCATGAACAAATGGCATTAAATGAAAACGAATAATTATGATATAAGATTATGAGGATTATGTTTCACTTTTGAAGGCAGGTAAGCCAATAATGGTGCGATAACTTCCTTCAGAGATTAGCAGGCCATTAGACCTAGCAGCTAAATGGTTTCTCAATCCATTGTTAGGAGAAATGTGTTCCTACATCTGCGGATAAGGGATTTCATTTCATCTCCTGTTAGGAGTGCAATGAGTTCTCTCCATCCATTGTCGGAAAAATAGAGAACCCATCTTATGTGGAGGATGTCTCTTCATTCGTTGTTGGGTGTGTGCATTATCGGGTGTCCGATGTACACCTATGTCGTATGTGGTTATTATTCAATAATTATGTATATGATTGAGATATATTGTATGAGACTTATATATAATTTTGTTTATTATATAAGAATTATTATTGCTTATAATAATTCATAATTTCTTATTTGTTACATGAGTTTGATGAAGAATTGATTTACTTTAATTTTATATAAAAGTATTTTATATAATGATTGAAAATATTATATGTATTGAAAATTATTTTTATGATTTTTCGAAGGTTCCTTCTCAGCATGATTGCTCATATGTTTTTGTTATACATTTATTTTTAGAGCAATTTCTTAACTTGTATTAGATTTAAGACTTAAGTGAACAAGAGTTCTTTGTTGTTAAGTAGCACTGCCAAGAAGATTCAGCCAAGGTTCACCTTACTGATTTGAACCGATGTACCGATCAATCAATGGTACAATATGTATCGCTCCATTACCATGTGTCGGTACGGTGGAGTGTATTAACGACATGAAAAAATAAATGAAAATAACTCCAAATTTTTTTAAATAAAAAAAATTAGATTAGGGTTTCTAAATTGAAAATAAATATAAATTTAATATAATTTTAGTAAAAATAATTTAAATTAGGGTAGAATAATGGCACGTATCTTTTTCGAGCTTTGAAGAGTAGCTTTATAGTATGTTTTAGATCGTCCTTCTATTTATATTGAATTATCTATAAAGAAATGATTTAAATTGTTTGATTATTTGTTAAAAAACTTAAACCTTAAGATTAAAAGCATTAAGTAATCGATCGATGGACATACTTGGTTCTATCATAAAAAAGAATTATGGTACTCCACGAGCGGTGGATTGGGGTCTTTGATCATATGTATCTGTATATCAATTTGATATGTTTGTCTGACCTAATCCTGAAATTGATCCCATGACATAGTATACTGATACACCGTATCCCAGTGGTGCATCAATGTGGTGATGGTCGTAGGCTGTTTGTCGTGAACTATATGTGTACGATTGAGACATTTATTGGTTTGGAGCATGGATAATGTTAGAAATTTTACTTTAGCCACTAATTTGTTGCTTTGTATCATAAGATCGATCACCATAATGCTACTTGGAGAAGAATGACCAATTATCATCGAACTTCTGCTCGAAGAAGAATGACTAACTATCACGTCGAGCTTCATGATTTAAATTTTGGGTGGCATGCGTAAAATACTTCTCCTCAGTCCATACACCATCCTCAAACTATGTAGACGGGACCATTGGCTCTTCGGCGTCATCTCCATTGTTGATCGAGGCATTGTCCTCCACGTCGTTGCCATGTCCTTGCACCGAGTGGGTTGTTGAATGTAATTGAGAAGTCGTCTACAAACCTTTGATTAGAGAGTTCTTCCTCTAACTTAGATGTTAATCTTTCTTAATTACACTTCCAAGCTTGATTCGATCCACAAATTATAGCATTGTGAAGTCTTAAGAGAGTGCAAATGTGAGAATAAGAGAAAGTGGGTGAGAAAAAGATTGAAAGAGTATAAGAGTTTGAGAGAGTGAAAATGGGTGAAAGAGAGAGAGGAAAGTATTTAAAAACCCTTTAAAAGGGAACTGACCGTTAGAAAGGGTCAGATTTGAGCTATCCATTGGTAGTGGTCGAAATCTGACCATTACCGATTGGTATAGGTCATAAGGTTCACAATCTCGTACCATACCAGTGTATCGATCGGCTGTTGGTATGGTATGTACTAAGCTTTACCGAACTTACCAACACATGGTATACTAAGGTACCGAGTTGTACCGAGCATACCGGCCCTCTATCGGACTAGTACTATCAGGTGTACCAGCAGTATGATACGGTATTGCAAACCCTGACAGGTCAGTAATAGTCGGATTTTGATTGTTACTAAGTGGTACAAGCTCGTATCGGACGATACAAATCCTTTTAGTATATACCATCTTGTTCAGGGTGGTCCAAGTACCGTTCTCTTGTCGGCCTCATACATATTGCCCATACCAGGCAATATACCGTGGTACGACAAACTCTGGACTCAGTTAATAAAATTTGTTACTGTAATTACATTGATTGTATTGGATAAAGAAAACTTGGGATTTTGAAATGCTGATTCATGCATGTCACAAGTTTCTTATTACAAAGTTAGAGCATATTGGGGGTTGACATTAGATATCTTTCTATTATCAGCACTCTGCTTACATCCCTACAGAAAAGGTTTGCACAGGGTGCACCGTGATAGAAGATAAGAGTAAGTTATGATTTAGATATACCATGTTTGAAATAAGAAGTAATGAAATTGTCCAATTGATTCATTGATTCATCGTTAATTTATACAAGTGAAGATAGGAGGATTTCCCTCAACTAACCTACGTGATTTCCTCATTCAGTTAAGGAAATCATATCTAAATCCTAACTTCACCTTATCTTCTATCATGCCCCCGCAAGATCGAGCTCCTGTAAGGTCGTCGATCTTGAACTGAGGACATTGATCTTGAACCGATAACAATGAATCCGAAGAAAGGAGCAGACGATTCTGCTAGAGCCAAATTTGACAATCTGATTAGATCGAACTATCATGCCCCCGCAAGATCAAGCTCCTGTGAAGGACACAGATCTTTACCCGATGTCAAGGAGACCGCTGTGTTGTCAACCGCGGTGAAGGTCTGACAACGGTTGACTTCGGCGGAGGAGATGCTGCTACGGCTGGGGCGATCGGTAGATCTGAAGGACAGCGAGAGAAGCGCTGCGGTCGTAGATTTACTGTCGTTTGACAGCGAGAATGAACTTATTGCTGATGAGGTAGGGAAGGTGCCGCTGCTTGTTGGTGCTGATGCGACAGTGGTGGTGCATAAGGAAGATGGCCTCGTGCAGAAGAACACCTCGGTAGAGGAATTGAGAAAGCCGACGCACTAGAAGTCTCCAGCTTCGATGTCGACGAGAGACTGTCGTTTGACAACAAGAAGCGATAGATCTAAGGAGAGGGCAACAGTTGTGGCCGGCGAGGGCTGCAGTTGCGATTGCAATTGTTGGAGTAAGGGGGGTCGGCAGCGAGCATAGTAACTGCCGAAGGAGAAGATGAGGAAGCCGCTGTAGTGAAGGTGTGCTTCCCTTTCTTCCCTGACTTCAGGACCACAATGTTGTAGTCCCTTCTTTGGAGGTGTAGAGACGATGCAGAGAGGGATCGATGCTAGCAATGGCAACGACAAGTGCCAGCAAGGTTGAGCTAGAGGGCTGCCAAACCAGCGACGTGGACATCAATTATAGAGCAGGACCCGAATCTTCAGATCCTCGAATGAAAACGGCGCTGGCGATGCTCTGTTTTTTTTTTTTTTTTTGTCGGGAAACAGAGATCGCGGCTTTGCAGAAAAGGAGTCGACCGACAATTGCAGCTTCGCAAAAGGGCAGTCGACGGGGTGGGGATTTGCTACCGTTTGATAGCAAGAAAGAACTTGTTGTGCCCTCTCTACAAAGCACCAAGAGACGATGGGCAGTGGCCCTTATAGGTGCTCTTGGTAGAGAGAACAAATGCTGCAGGAGAGACGATGCCGGCGAGCGGGTGTAGAAGTCGTCATCTACTGCAGATGAGGTAGGAGAGATCTTCGGAGCAGAGAATGTCCGGGAGGGTGGCGACAGATGACCCCTGAGTATCTGCAGCTTTGCAGCGGGGTTGTCGACGAACAAAAGGTAATAAAAGCTGTCGTTTGACAGTGAAGAAAAAAAAAAGTAATCTCTCTTATAGAGAGAGGGGCTCTGATACCAGGTTTGAAATAAGAAGAAGTAATGAAATTGCCCAATTGATTCATTGATTCATCGTTAATTTATACAAGTGAAGATAGGAGGATTTCCCTCAACTAACCTACGTGATTTCCTCATTCAGTTAAGGAAATCATATCTAAATCCTAACTTCACCTTATCTTCTATCACACCGCACTTTCTTGACAAAGATAATTAATAGGCCTTCCTACTTGTATGCTCTAAGCCAAGATGAAGTTTCTGGAATACACTCCGTTGGACAGGTGCTTCCCAAAATTTTGATGGAGATTCTCAGGGTTTTAAGCAACTAAATATTTCTGATAAAACATCTAAGATTATCATGTTATCTTAGAAAGCTTTGATGCTTATAATTTCTTGTGCAGCATAAATCTTTTCCTTGATCATCTAAACCTTGGAGAGAGTACCATCAAGGGAAACCTTGAAGCCTTTTCATGTAAGTTCATATGCAATTTAGTTAACCATTGGTATTGATTGATGCAAAAAATTATGTCTTTCCTTGTGTTATTCAGGTAAGCAAACTGGGACAGACAGAAAGCTCTCTTTTAGCTTAGAGCAAGAGGTACTGGAATATTCAACATGCTAAAACTTGCAAGAAATTGATAATTCTTTTTGATTGTCTTGATATCCTACTCAAATAATAAGGAACATGAATATCTTATTTTGCTAATGAGAACTTTTCATAATTAGTATTTTTATTCACGATAAATACGCCTGAGGACAAGATGTAGTTGGTGTTGCCGACCAGTATTAACAGGATCTTTTGACATGTTTCTGTTTCTTAAATTCAATCTGCCAAGTTGGTGGTTGGACTTGGGAATTGTGATGCTTCTGTGGTGGTAATCTCATTTCTTGCTGGTTCTTAGTTCTTTGAGTGCCTTTTTGCTTGGACCTGTCTTCCTTTTGTATGATCTGTTTATGGTTTTTCTCTTCCAGTAGCTTGTATAACTGATGTTTATGTTCTGGTAGTCTGCTTGTTAAATGATGGGCTAACCTCTTTAAATACATTCCGTAAGCACAGAAAACACTTGGCTAACAGTAGGGTTGTGATGCTTCATTAAGTTCTATTTTTCATAGAGTTGCGAATTACAGTGGGCTGGGCCCTTTGATTTTGTGTTGATCAGAAGTATGTAACCTTAACCCAACTTTTCAGATCAAGTTATTTATGTTATATACATGGAGATAAGGTATTGGGTGCTTTTCATTATCCATCAAACACCATGGATGAAAAACCTCAGCTTCATATTATCTATACCATTAATCATAATGATGAATGGTTAGAATATCACCTAGTTAGATAGAAATATTTTATATAAATCCATTTATTTGGGTTAGGCTAGTTATGTCTGCTTTGGTTTGGTCATGGAGTCAACCCTAACCTTAATGTCTGAACCAGGTCTAGAAATCTAAACCCTGACCTGCCCAAAATACAAAATGCATTTAGACCAACTCAACCTGATTCATTGATTGGGTTTGGACCTAGTCAAAGTTGGACCTAATCCATAGCCTTTTTTTAATGTAAGTTAATCAAACATATGTGGTACATTAAGAGTGCTAAATTTAAGTATATGGATAGGATCAAGTGAGGGTATATTTATTATTGATCTGTCAGGTCTGAGAGGCAAAACTGAAACTTACCTATTCAAGATTCAGTTTGGGCCTGATGCAAGTGCCCCCACCTGAAACCCAATTTGAATGGAGTAACTGGCTGAAGATTATTTTCCAGTTTCAGACTCTTTTGAAAAAAAAATATATATGAAATTTTCAGATGCAGCCAATCCATTATTGAAGTTACAGAAACAATCAGCTGGTACTTGCCTCCCTGGACTGGATTGTTTGATCCAATTAGCAGGGCATGAAAACCAAAACTAAATTTGACTTGGAGTTGGAAAAACATTGACATCCAAGTGATGAACTGAATCAGGTGAACCCTAGGGATACGATAAAATAAAGTTGACTAATTAAACCCTAATATAACAAACTACCTGATTCGGACTCTGCTTATTGCAATACTAATGTTACTAATGTCTGTTTAAGCAAGGTTTTATTTCTTGTATGTTATGTTACGAAGTACATAAACAATTGCTCTTTCTTATGGTCTGGGACAGGTCATAAAATAATAGAAACTGTTGCTTTTGTTTTAGACATAATTAACCAACTAGGAAACTTGTGTTGCACTTATGTCATTTTTTATTTGTTGCGTTCTTTGTTAGATGGGCTGTTGAAAGCTGTCACAATTATTACACTTAAGTTCTGAAGAAGTTATCAGAGTCCAGAATAGTTTCCTGTTCTATGATATATTTTCCTCTTTTTTGATGATGGGAGTCATGGACATGCTTTCTGATCTTCAAAACATAAAAAGTATTCAGCTCTTGCTAAGTTTGTGATTGGCAAATATTTTACAGTTATTTTGCAGCTGACTCATTCATTAGATTAACATATTTACTGGTTGAAGCTTCTCTGTTCATGTAAATTATTTAGTTAACTTGTGTTTTTTAGTACAGATACTTGATTATCTGGAACAATCTTCTGATAGTGATTCACATTTGCCAGTGGAGTACCTGACTAGTAGATCAAGGTAGCAAGGCACTTTTTTGCAAATTTTAAAAAGTTAGCAAATGAATTTATGGCAATCTGATTTTCTTCTCTTTACTGGATAATGCAGTCGGAAGACACTAATATATCTGGTTCTTACGCTCAATCACATGTATCCAGAGTATGATTTCAGGTAACTGTGCTTCTATAGCATTCCAATAGTTGTACTCGCAAGAGGAAGAGAGGGTCCGGGGTAATGTCAATGTCAGCTTGTCCCATGAGGAAGCGACATGACAACCCGCATAGTACCCTTTCTATCCAGATTTGGGAGTGTTGTCAATTGGTTTGACAGACGGTTAAAACCGTTGCTCAGCGAGCTGAGAGTTCAAGTCTCTCCATTTCCCTGGAACTTTGATTACCTTTTTAATATTTGCTCTTTTGGAGTTTGCTGTTCCCACTTTCCCCTGTTGCTTAATTGTGGTCACAGTGCAGTTTCATATTATTTAACATTCTATTATGAATATATGTCAACTTAGCAGTGCAGTGCAATCCCACCCGTACGTATTTCAGAGAGGAAGAATGGGATAACTTCAAGCAAATATATGACATGTACTTGTTCGAAGCAGCTAGAGTATGTTCCTGCCCTTGCATATCTTTTATCAATTGGAGGTGACAATCATGATTTTCTTTTTGTTGATGTTTTCATAGTATCTCCTCTCTCTGGTTATGTACATGTGTATTTTTTACATGTTAAAATAACTTGGTGAATCATATGTCTACTTATAATGACAAGGGGTAGGGAAATTATGAGCAACATAATAAATTCTAGGTTTGACCCCTTAGCCAGTAACTATTACTCGAATGTCTTCATATGGTGGCAATTACTTCCTGAAGCACTAGGTTTATATTGTTTGAAACATCAAGTAATATAAGTTCAACTTGTTTGGAATGTTCTTTTTACTATATTGTTTGAAAAAATTGTTGAATTTGTACTTGTTAGATAATCATGTAATACAGCTGTTGTATTCTTTTCTTCTGTTGCCTATTATAATTCTGGTGGTGGATGAGGTAGCATGATTTCTTATTTCCTTGTTTGTTGTAAGAGTTTTCTGAAAAAGGCATTTAACATGTCTGCTGAACTTGTACTTAAATTTTGAAAAGATAAAAAATATCTTTTACATTCAGAAAAGAGTTTTTAGTCTTCATCTTCATTTTGACCCCTTTTTTTCTTTATTTTATCTCTGTAAACTTAGTAGTCAATTATCTATCAAATTTAAAGATTCTCTACTTTCTTTTTGTTGTTCATAATTTGTCAAAAGGTGGTGGTGGCAGATTGTTAGTATTTTGGTAAGGTTAATGGAGTTCCAGGTGGCAATAGTAATGATGGCAGTAGTAGTGGTGTTACTATTGTTGTTGTTAGTGGTGGTAGTGTGGTGGTTGGAAAGGTGGTAATGTCGTAGTAATGGTAGCATGGCGGCACCGGCGATGATTATAACAATGATGGTGATGGTAGGGGTAGTGGAAGC
This sequence comes from Ensete ventricosum, assembly GCA_029747655.1. Taxonomy (NCBI): domain Eukaryota; kingdom Viridiplantae; phylum Streptophyta; class Magnoliopsida; order Zingiberales; family Musaceae; genus Ensete; species Ensete ventricosum. Next base: position 36,788,088 of record JAQQAF010000008.1, on the reverse strand, counting down.
AATGTTTGAGCAATATAATGTTGTTACGGGTGGTGGCCGTGGCTGCAATGTCATCATGAAGGCAGTGAGACAGCAATAGTAGCAAATTGGCAGGGCTTGTCAATGATGGTTGTAACAATAATAATAATGCTAGTTATGCTCTACTTGTGGTGGCAGCGACAGTGGTGTGAGTGGAGGAGAGGTGGTGGCGGCAACTGCAGTGCTGGCAACTACATTTGTGTTTGTGATGTTAACAATTTGATATCATAGTAGAGGTTGGGTGGCAATGGTGGTGGTGAAGGCAGTAACTATAGTGGTGATGACAAAGATATAATAATAATAACTTCAGGCATGGCTCCTTTCACTGTTCTGACAAAGGAGACTGGTAAACACTGTGGTGCTATGGTGGTGGTGGAAATAATAGTGAAGCTGATTGCCATGATGATTACAATAGCTGGTTTAATCTAGTATACAAATCTTCAAGATAAAAACTGGAAAAAAATAGATTTCTAAGAGGAAATTCCACTTAGTTTGTGAGCTCTTCTTTTTTATAGTTTTCTGTTTTCTTAAGAATAGCCTGAAAAACTATTTCTTTTGTGTAGATTTCATATAGTCTGTCATGCACTTTTGGCATGATTGTTATTTGTTTAAAATCTAAATTCGATTGTATTTCCGTAGTTCATGTGCTTACTCTTTTATACGTCTATATGAAATATTTGGGTTTCAGGAGTGGGCTACTGCAAGGGGGTAGTTCCTTTATAGACATCTTGATGAATGCCATTGATGAGGTGGAAATTTCACTCATTTGAGTTTGATATTGATGACTGTGATCAGGGTTAATGTTGTTCTCTCTCTCTCTCCATGCAGGTTGTGAAAATAAAGGACTGCGAAATCTACAGCTACAATCCAGATTTTGATGGAGACCACCCATTTTTGGAGAAAGGAGCAATGTAAGATCCTCTTAACTTGCAACAAATAGTCATGTACTTTTAGTTTATCTAACATGGGATTAATGCAGTGCAGATGGGCATTCAACTTTTTCTTCTACAATAGGAAGCTGAAGCGTGTTGTCAGCTTCCGATGCTGTTGTTTCAGGTGAGTTTTAAAGTTCTGTGCCTCAAGTGAAGTATATTCCTATTATACCTTTCTTATATTTCATTATGCTATTAAATTCTTAAAGTTCTTTCCCGAAAATTCTTGCAATGTATCTATTACTTCCATTGTTTGGCTAAATCATTCAAATTATGTTATGTGCAGCAAACTCGCTGCAGAGGACTTTGTAGGTAACGATGTGTTGAGAGAGGAGGAAGATTTGCTGGACGACATGGAGATGTGACTTGTAAGATGTAGCATATGATATGTTTAGGTGGTAGGGCAAACATGGTGGTTATAGTTTCACTTTGTTGTACATGATCTGTGTCTACAACATATGTGGGGCTGCTTTTCTTCTTGTTACACATGTCTATACCAGAATGTCACGAAACAGAACTGTGGTAGGCTGTATAATGTCTAAATGTTTCTTAATTTTTCATATAGAAATTGATTAAAATGATTTGTAATAGCGGAAGCCTTAGCTGGGACATATTATGGTTTTGTTGTGGACAGTGATGCGATAAAACAAACGACCTTGTATACGAATAAATATTAACAAGTTTTAACACAGTGAAACCTAATAAAAATCATAATAAAATGATATATCAAGATTTACATGAAATTTTTTTAATTCAAAGGGTAAAAATCGAGGTAAGTAAAATTTATTATAATAATAATAAATATATAAATCTTAGAATCTCTTGTCCAAAACGGAAACGACAATCAGAAGAGAATGACAATGATATAAAGATTATATTAGAAGAGAATGACAATGATATAAAGATTATATTATTATGTACAATATTCAAAATCTTTCCAATCGATCATAGTAAGAATTCATTGTAAATAACATGAGGTGAGAATAATATTTGGATGATTGAGAATAAACTTTGTGTTATCCTTTTATTCCCTTTTATGCTTCTCTTGTTTTATTGCCCTCAACTGACATTACTAATTCTCTCTTTTTTTCAACCGCGTTCATAATCGTCGCTTCCCTCCTTTTTTTATCTTTTTCAGCTCTAGCCATCAAATCTAGGTTAAAAGAGTTAGAGTTTTAGTTAAGGAAAAGGGTCAGGGCTGTGGACTTTATTAAAGTCCATTATGAGCTAAACAAGCTGTGGACTTTATTCAAGTCCATTATGAGCTAAAAAACGGGCTATATGCTGGCAACTGCGGCACGACCAATCAGGAATTTGGAAAAGTATGTTTCAATACTTTTTGTACCTTGGATTGGACCATCTTTTGATCTCCCTGTACCTTCTCCTAGGTCAACGAAATGAGCCTCATAATGGGCTCAAATCAGCCTTAATTAAGGCTTAATCAAGGCCTAATGGGACATTAATTTCGTCTTTGTAATCGTCTCTGTCATGATCATCGTAGTCTAAATCTTAATTGAGTTAGTTTTGGATGTAACCATGCTAACTTAATTAAGTGTCCATTGAGTCTTGACTAAGCCTTAATTAAGGTTGATTGGAGCCCATTAGGAGGCTCATTTCATTGACCAAGGAGGAGGTACAACTAGGTCAAAAGATGGTACAACTCAGAGTACGAAAAGTATTGAAACATACTTTTCTGAGTTTCGAGTGGTGGTACTACCGACTGTCGACGGTAGTACCGCCTATTCTGGGTGATGGTACCGCTAGAGTGCAAATTCCCATCTTTTGACTTGGTTATACCTCATCCCAGGTCAATGAAATGAGCCTCCTAATGGACTCAATTCAACCTTAATTAATGCTTAATCAAGGCCCAATGAGCCCTTAATTGAGTTAGTATCGTTACACCAAAAACTAACTCAATTAAGATTTAGACTATGACGATCATGACAAAGACGATTACAGAACATAAATCTTGGGTTGTCCGACATGTCATTGGTTCATCCGAACTCTTGGTGCATCATGCTCACTTTTGGCGTATTGCTCGATCGATCGACATGTTGACTCCCACAAGATCCGATCTTGACGCAATATCCAATTTCTCGGCCCGATGTCCGATCTCTGACTCCAATCCAATGTATGATTTTACAGCTTCAATCATTTTATCTTTTCATGATCGAAGATAGTCTTGCATCACTTAAGCTTGAAAATAAATTAGTTCAAAACTTCATCAATTGATTTCATCATCAAAATCCGAGATTCAATAATCCCCATTTTTTTTTATGATGACAACCAATTGATGATGAAGTTTAAACTAAACTCTTCCTATCTATATACCATATTGAAATAAACTTGAATTCACAAAATGATAAACTTCTGATCATAATTTCTTTGCATTCAAGTCATAGCAATTTTAATGAAAGGTGACTTTCACACTTTATGTGCATACAACATAAGCATCATCATAGTAAAACCATGAGTATTGTATGCATTAAATCATCAAATTTGTTATGACATGCATAATTTTAAAGTACAACATAATGTCATCATAACATCAAGAGTAAGTTAAGATTCCAAATCATCAAGCATAATTTTACATCATCATTTTTTCTCCCCCTTTGTCATTAACAAAAAGGAGAATCTTTCAAAAAAAATTTAAACTATGTAAGCTAGTATTTTTGGCAAGTTTTACATCACTTTTAGAACATGCAAGCTAGCATATTTTTGAGAAGTGATGTTAAGCAAAATTTTTGCTTCTTGAAATGGGCAAGCTAGCACTTCTCTTTAGATGTGCATTCACTTTTGGTTTTCTTAATATGTGCAAGCTAGCATTTTAGCTTTTCTTAAGATGCTAACAAGTTTTTGGTTTCTCCCCTTTGTAAAAAGAAAAAAATAAGAAGAAGAACCAGGGAGAAATTCATTCATCACATAAAGAAAAGAACCAAGTCATATGTATCAAAATCCCAATAATCAAAGCTCTATTTTTATAAATAGAAAGAGGAATGATTCATAGGAAATAATCATCACATAAAAGATCAAGTATACTAAAATTTCATGAATCAAATTTCTTCTTTTGTAAATAGTAAGAAAAAATGATGATGTAAAATCATAGTAAAATCATGAGTATTGTATGGATCAAATCATCAAATTTGTTATGACATGCATAATTTTAAAGTACAACATAATGTCATCATAATATCAAGAGTAAGTTAAGATTCCAAATCATCAAGCATAATTTTACATCATCATTTTTTCTCCCCCTTTGTCATTAACAAAAAGGAGAATCTTTCAAAAAAAAATTGAACTATGTAAGCTAGTATTTTTGGCAAGTTTTACATCACTTTTAGAACATGCAAGCTAGCATGTTTTTGAGATGTGAAGTTAAGCAAAATTTTTGCTTCTTGAAATGGGCAAGCTAGCACTTCTCTTTAGATGTGCATTCACTTTTGGTTTTCTTAATATGTGCAAGCTAGCATTTTAGCTTTTCTTAAGATGCTAACAAGTTTTTTGTTTCTCCCCTTTGTAAAAAGAAAAAAATAAGAAGAAAAACAAGGGAGAAATTCATTCATCACATAAAGAAAAGAACCAAGTCATATGTATCAAAATCCCAATAATCAAAGCTCTATTTTTGTAAATAGAAAGAGGAATGATTCATAGGAAATAATCATCACATAAAAGATCAAGTATACTAAAATTTCATGAATCAAATTTCTTCTTTTGTAAATAGTAAGAAAAAATGATGATGTACAATCATAGTAAAATCATGAGTATTGTATGCATCGAATCATCAAATTTGTTATGACATGCATAATTTTAAAGTACAACATAATGTCATCATAATATCAAGAGTAAGTTAAGATTCCAAATCATCAAGCATAATTTTACATCATCATTTTTTCTCCCCCTTTGTCATTAACAAAAAGGAGAATCTTTCAAAAAAAATTTGAACTATGTAAGCTAGTATTTTTGGCAAGTTTTACATCACTTTTAGAACATGCAAGCTAGCATGTTTTTGAGATGTGAAGTTAAGCAAAATTTTTGCTTCTTGAAATGGGCAAGCTAGCACTTCTCGTTAGATGTGCATTCACTTTTGGTTTTCTTAATATGTGCAAGCTAGCATTTTAGCTTTTCTTAAGATGCTAACAAGTTTTCGGTTTCTCCCCTTTGTAAAAAGCAAAAAAATAAGAAGAAGAACAAGGGAGAAATTCATTCATCACATAAAGAAAAAACCAAGTCATATGTATCAAAATCCCAATAATCAAAGCTCTATTTTTGTAAATAGAAAGAGGAATGATTCATAGGAAATAATCATCACATAAAAGATCAAGTATACTAAAATTTCATGACTCAAATTTCTTCTTTTGTAAATAGTAAGAAAAAATGATGATGTAAAATCATAGTAAAATCATGAGTATTGTATGCATCAAATCATCAAATTTGTTATGACATGCATAATTTTAAAGTACAACATAATGTCATCATAATATCAATAGTAAGTTAAGATTCCAAATCATCAAGCATAATTTTACATCATCATTTTTTTCTCCCCCTTTGTCATTAACAAAAAGGAGAATCTTTCAAAAAAAATTTGAACTATGTAAGCTAGTATTTTTGGCAAGTTTTACATCACTTTTAGAACATGCAAGCTAGCATGTTTTTGAGATGTGAAGTTAAGCAAAATTTTTGCTTCTTGAAATGGGCAAGCTAGCACTTCTCTTTAGATGTGCATTCACTTTTGGTTTTCTTAATATGTGCAAGCTAGCATTTTAGCTTTTCTTAAGATGCTAACAAGTTTTTTGTTTCTCCCCTTTGTAAAAAGAAAATAATAAGAAGAAGAACAAGGGAGAAATTCATTCATCACATAAAGAAAAGAACCAAGTCATATGTATCAAGATCCCAATAATCAAAGCTCTATTTTTGTAAATAGAAAGAGGAATGATTCATAGGAAATAATCATCACATAAAAGATCAAGTATACTAAAATTTCATGAATCAAATTTCTTCTTTTGTAAATAGTAAGAAAAAATGATGATGTAAAATCATAGTAAAATCATGAGTATTGTATGCATCAAATCATCAAATTTGTTATGACATGCATAATTTTAAAGTACAACATAATGTCATCATAATATCAAGAGTAAGTTAAGATTCAAAATCATCAAGCATAATTTTACATCATCATTTTTTCTCCCCCTTTGTCATTAACAAAATTGAGAATCTTTCAAAAAAAATTTGAACTATGTAAGCTAGTATTTTTGGCAAGTTTTACATCACTTTTAGAACATGCAAGCTAGCATGTTTTTGAGATGTGAAGTTAAGCAAAAATTTTGCTTCTTGAAATGGGCAAGCTAGCACTTCTCTTTAGATGTGCATTCACTTTTGGTTTTCTTAATATGTGCAAGCTAGCATTTTAGCTTTTCTTAAGATGCTAACAAGTTTTTGGTTTCTCCCCTTTGTAAAAAGCAAAAAAATAAGAAGAAGAACAAGGGAGAAATTCATTCATCACATAAAGAAAAGAACCAAGTCATATGTATCAAAATCCCAATAATCAAAGCTCTATTTTTGTAAATAGAAAGAGGAATGATTCATAGGAAATAATCATCACATAAAAGATCAAGTATACTAAAATTTCATGAATCAAATTTCTTCTTTTGTAAATAGTAAGAAAAAATGATGATGTAAAATCATAGTAAAATCATGAGTATTGTATGCATCAAATCATCAAATTTGTTATGACATGCATAATTTTAAAGTACAACATAATGTCATCATAATATCAAGAGTAAGTTAAGATTCCAAATCGTCAAGCATAATTTTACATCATCATTTTTTCTCCCCCTTTGTCATTAACAAAAAGGAGAATCTTTCAAAAAAAATTTGAACTATGTAAGCTAGTATTTTTGGCAAGTTTTACATCACTTTTAGAACATGCAAGCTAGCATGTTTTTGAGATGTGAAGTTAAGCAAAATTTTTGCTTCTTGAAATGGGCAAGCTAGCACTTCTCTTTAGATGTGCATTCACTTTTGGTTTTCTTAATATGTGCAAGCTAGCATTTTAGCTTTTCTTAAGATGCTAACAAGTTTTTTGTTTCTCCCCTTTGTAAAAAGAAAAAAATAAGAAGAAGAACAAGGGAGAAATTCATTCATCACATAAAGAAAAGAACCAAGTCATATGTATCAAAATCCTAATAATCAAAGCTCTATTTTTGTAAATAGAAAGAGGAATGATTCATGGGAAATAATCATCACATAAAAGATCAAGTATACTAAAATTTCATGAATCAAATTTCTTCTTTTGTAAATAGTAAGAAAAAATGATGATGTAAAATCATAGTAAAATCATGAGTATTGTTTGCATCAAATCATCAAATTTGTTATGACATGCATAATTTTAAAGTACAGCATAATGTCATCATAATATCAAGAGTAAGTTAAGATTCCAATTCATCAAGCACAATTTTACATCATCATTTTTTCTCCCCCTTTGTCATTAACAAAAATGAGAATCTTTCAAAAAAAATTTGAACTATGTAAGCTAGTATTTTTGGCAAGTTTTACATCACTTTTAGAACATACAAGCTAGCATGTTTTTGAGATGTGAAGTTAAGCAAAATTTTTGCTTCTTGAAATGGGCAAGCTAGCACTTCTCTTTAGATGTGCATTCACTTTTGGTTTTCTTAATATGTGCAAGCTAGCATTTTAGCTTTTCTTAAGATGCTTACAAGTTTTTGGTTTCTCCCGTTTGTAAAAAGCAAAAAAATAAGAAGAAGAACAAGGGAGAAATTCATTCATCACATAAAGAAAAGAACTAAGTCATATGTATCAAAATCCCAATAATCAAAGCTCTATTTTTGTAAATAGAAAGAGGAATGATTCATAGGAAATAATCATCACATAAAAGATCAAGTATACTAAAATTTCATGAATCAAATTTCTTCTTTTGTAAATAGTAAGAACAAATGATGATGTAAAAACATAGTAAAACCATGAGTATTGTATGCATCAAATCATCAAATTTGTTATGACATGCATAATTTTAAATTACAACATAATGTCATCATAATATCAAGAGTAAGTTAAGATTCCAAATCATCAAGCATAATTTTGCATCATCATTTTTTCAACCCCTTTGTCATTAACAACAAGGAGAATCTTTCAAAAAAATTTTGAACTATGTAAGCTAGTATTTTTGGCAAGTTTTACATCACTTTTAGAACATGCAAGCTACCATGTTTTTGAGATGTGAAGTTAAGCAAAATTTTTGCTTCTTGAAATGGGCAAGCTAGCACTTCTCTTTAGATGTGCATTCACTTTTGGTTTTCTTAATATGTGCAAGCTAGCATTTTAGCTTTTCTTAAGATGCTAACAAGTTTTTGGTTTCTCCCCTTTGTAAAAAGCAAAAAAATCTGAAGAAGAACAAGGGAGAAATTCATTCATCACATAAAGAAAAGAACCAAGTCATATGTATCAAAATCCCAATAATCAGAGCTCTATTTTTGTAAATAGAAAGAGGAATGATTCATAGGAAACAATCATCACATAAAAGATCAAGTATACTAAAATTTCATGAATCAAATTTCTTCTTTTGTAAATAGTAAGAAAAAATGATGATGTAAAATCATAGTAAAATCATGATTATTGTATGCATCAAATCGTCAAATTTGTTATGACATGCATAATTTTAAAGTACAACATAATGTCATCATAATATCAAGAGTAAGTTAAGATTCCAAATCATCAAGCATAATTTTATATCATCATTTTTTCTCCCCCTTTGTCATTAACAAAAAGGAGAATCTTTCAAAAAAAATTTGAACTATGTAAGCTAGTATTTTTGGCAAGTTTTACATCACCTTTAGAACATGCAAGCTAGCATGTTTTTGAGATGTGAAGTTAAGCAAAATTTTTGCTTCTTGAAATGGGCAAGCTAGCACTTCTCTTTAGATGTGCATTCACTTTTGGTTTTCTTAATATGTGCAAGCTAGCATTTTAGCTTTTCTTAAGATGCTAACAAGTTTTTGGTTTCTCCCCTTTGTAAAAAGCAAAAAAATCTGAAGAAGAACAAGGGAGAAATTCATTCATCACATAAAGAAAAGAACCAAGTCATATGTATCAAAATCCCAATAATCAGAGCTCTATTTTTGTAAATAGAAAGAGGAATGATTCATAGGAAATAATCATCACATAAAAGATCAAGTATACTAAAATTTCATGAATCAAATTTCTTCTTTTGTAAATAGTAAGAAAAAATGATGATGTAAAATAATAGTAAAATCATGATTATTGTATGCATCAAATCATCAAATTTGTTATGACATGCATAATTTTAAAGTACAACATAATGTCATCATAATATCAAGAGTAATTTAAGATTGCACAAATCATCAAGCATAATTTTACATCATCATTTTTTCTCCCCCTTTGTCATTAACAAAAAGGAGAATCTTTCAAAAAAAATTTGAACTATGTAAGCTAGTATTTTTGGCAAGTTTTACATCACTTTTAGAACATGCAAGCTAGCATGTTTTTGAGATGTGAAGTTAAGCAAAATTTTTGCTTCTTGAAATGGGCAAGCTAGCACTTCTCTTTAGATGTGCATTCACTTTTGGTTTTCTTAATATGTGCAAGCTAGTATTTTAGCTTTTCTTAAGATGCTAACAAGTTTTTTGGTTTCTCCCCTTTGTAAAAAGCAAAAAAATAAGAAGAAGAACAAGGGAGAAATTCATTCATCACATAAAGAAAAGAACCAAGTCATATGTATCAAAATCCCAATAATCAAAGCTCTATTTTTGTAAATAGAAAGAGGAATGATTCATGGGAAATAATCATCACATAAAAGATCAAGTATACTAAAATTTCATGAATCAAATTTCTTCTTTTGTAAATAGTAAGAAAAAATGATGATGTAAAATCATAGTAAAATCATGAGTATTGTATGCATCAAATCATCAAATTTGTTATGACATGCATAATTTTAAAGTACAACATAATGTCATCATAATATCAAGAGTAAGTTAAGATTCCAAATCATCAAGCATAATTTTACATCATCATTTTTTCTCCCCCTTTGTCATTAACAAAAAGGAGAATCTTTCAAAAAAAATTTGAACTATGTAAGCTAGTATTTTTGGCAAGTTTTACATCACTTTTAGAACATGCAAGCTAGCATGTTTTTGAGATGTGAAGTTAAGCAAAATTTTTGCTTCTTGAAATGGGCAAGCTAGCACTTCTCTTTAGATGTGCATTCACTTTTGGTTTTCTTAATATGTGCAAGCTAGTATTTTAGCTTTTCTTAAGATGCTAACAAGTTTTTCGGTTTCTCCCCTTTGTAAAAAGCAAAAAAATAAGAAGAAGAACAAGGGAGAAATTCATTCATCACATAAAGAAAAGAACCAAGTCATATGTATCAAAATCCCAATAATCAAAGCTCTATTTTTGTAAATAGAAAGAGGAATGATTCATGGGAAATAATCATCACATAAAAGATCAAGTATACTAAAATTTCATGAATCAAATTTCTTCTTTTGTAAATAGTAAGAAAAAATGATGATGTAAAATCATAGTAAAATCATGAGTATTGTTTGCATCAAATCATCAAATTTGTTATGACATGCATAATTTTAAAGTACAACATAATGTCATCATAATATCAAGAGTAAGTTAAGATTCCAATTCATCAAGCACAATTTTACATCATCATTTTTTCTCCCCCTTTGTCATTAACAAAAATGAGAATCTTTCAAAAAAAATTTGAACTATGTAAGCTAGTATTTTTGGCAAGTTTTACATCACTTTTAGAACATACAAGCTAGCATGTTTTTGAGATGTGAAGTTAAGCAAAATTTTTGCTTCTTGAAATGGGCAAGCTAGCACTTCTCTTTAGATGTGCATTCACTTTTGGTTTTCTTAATATGTGCAAGCTAGCATTTTAGCTTTTCTTAAGATGCTAACAAGTTTTTGGTTTCTCCCGTTTGTAAAAAGCAAAAAAATAAGAAGAAGAACAAGGGAGAAATTCATTCATCACATAAAGAAAAGAACTAAGTCATATGTATCAAAATCCCAATAATCAAAGCTCTATTTTTGTAAATAGAAAGAGGAATGATTCATAGGAAATAATCATCACATAAAAGATCAAGTATACTAAAATTTCATGAATCAAATTTCTTCTTTTGTAAATAGTAAGAACAAATGATGATGTAAAAACATAGTAAAATCATGAGTATTGTATGCATCAAATCATCAAATTTGTTATGACATGCATAATTTTAAATTACAACATAATGTCATCATAATATCAAGAGTAAGTTAAGATTCCAAATCATCAAGCATAATTTTGCATCATCATTTTTTCAACCCCTTTGTCATTAACAACAAGGAGAATCTTTCAAAAAAAATTTGAACTATGTAAGCTAGTATTTTTGGCAAGTTTTACATCACTTTTAGAACATGCAAGCTAGCATGTTTTTGAGATGTGAAGTTAAGCAAAATTTTTGCTTCTTGAAATGGGCAAGCTAGCACTTCTCTTTAGATGTGCATTCACTTTTGGTTTTCTTAATATGTGCAAGCTAGCATTTTAGCTTTTCTTAAGATGCTAACAAGTTTTTGGTTTCTCCCCTTTGTAAAAAGCAAAAAAATCTGAAGAAGAACAAGGGAGAAATTCATTCATCACATAAAGAAAAGAACCAAGTCATATGTATCAAAATCCCAATAATCAGAGCTCTATTTTTGTAAATAGAAAGAGGAATGATTCATTGGAAACAATCATCACATAAAAGATCAAGTATACTAAAATTTCATGAATCAAATTTCTTCTTTTGTAAATAGTAAGAAAAAATGATGATGTAAAATCATAGTAAAATCATGATTATTGTATGCATCAAATCGTCAAATTTGTTATGACATGCATAATTTTAAAGTACAACATAATGTCATCATAATATCAAGAGTAAGTTAAGATTCCAAATCATCAAGCATAATTTTACATCATCATTTTTTCTCCCCCTTTGTCATTAACAAAAAGGAGAATCTTTCAAAAAAAATTTGAACTATGTAAGCTAGTATTTTTGGCAAGTTTTACATCACTTTTAGAACATGCAAGCTAGCATGTTTTTGAGATGTGAAGTTAAGCAAAATTTTTGCTTCTTGAAATGGGCAAGCTAGCACTTCTCTTTAGATGTGCATTCACTTTTGGTTTTCTTAATATGTGCAAGCTTGCATTTTAGCTTTTCTTAAGATGCTAACAAGTTTTTGGTTTCTCCCCTTTGTAAAAAGAAAAAAATAAGAAGAAGAACAAGGGAGAAATTCATTCATCACATAAAGAAAAGAACCAAGTCATATGTATCAAAATCCCAATAATCAAAGCTCTATTTTTGTAAATAGAAAGAGGAATGATTCATAGGAAACAATCATCACATAAAAGATCAAGTATACTAAAATTTCATGAATCAAATTTCTTCTTTTGTAAATAGTAAGAAAAAATGATGATGTAAAATCATAGTAAAATCATGAGTATTGTATGCATCAAATCATCAAATTTGTTATGACATGCATAATTTTAAAGTACAACATAATGTCATCATAATATCAAGAGTAAGTTAAGATTCCAAATCATCAAGCATAATTTTACATCATCATTTTTTCTCCCCCTTTGTCATTAACAAAAAGGAGTATCTTTCAAAAAAAATTTGAACTATGTAAGCTAGTATTTTTGGCAAGTTTTACATCACTTTTAGAACATGCAAGCTAGCATGTTTTTGAGATGTGAAGTTAAGCAAAATTTTTTGCTTCTTGAAATGGGCAAGCTAGCACTTCTCTTTAGATGTGCATTCACTTTTGGTTTTCTTAATATGTGCAAGCTAGCATTTTAGCTTTTCTTAAGATGCTAACATGTTTTTTGTTTCTCCCCTTTGTAAAAAGAAAAAAATAAGAAGAAGAACAAGGGAGAAATTCATTCATCACATAAAGAAAAGAACCAAGTCATATGTATCAAAATCCCAATAATCAAAGCTCTATTTTTGTAAATAGAAAGAGGAATGATTCATAGGAAATAATCATCACATAAAAGATCAAGTATACTAAAATTTCATGAATCAAATTTCTTCTTTTGTAAATAGTTAGAGGAAGGATTCATAAGAAACGATCTCAAAAGAAAACTTAATTTACAAAAACCGAGAAAACAAAAAAAATGTATAAAAGGAACTTATGCATTCTAAAGATTTAACAGTCTAATTCTCTTCTAATAAAATCAAATTGTTCCTCATTCAATGGTTTTGTAAATATATCAGCTAATTGATATTTTGTATCAATAAATTTTAAAGATATATAATGGTTATTAACATGATCTCTAATAAAATGATACCTAAAGATATATCCTGGTTAGTTCTAGAGTGTTGAATGAGATATTTAGTTAAACATATTGCACTAGTATTATCACATTTTATAGGGATGTTTTTCAAGTGAATTCCATAATCTTCTAAAGTGTTTTTCATACAAATAACTTATGTACAACATGCACCTACTATATACTCAGCTTCGGTTGTTAATAATGCAACCGAATTTTGTTTCTTGGAAGATCAAGAGACAAGTGCATGGCCTAGGAGTTGACATGTTCCAAATATACTTTTTCTATCTATTCTACATCCTACAAAGTTTGTATCAGCATAAGCAATCAACTCAAAATGTTTAGACTTTGGATACCATAATCCTAGATTATTTTTAAAATATTTAATAAATAATATAGTATCGACCTTGCCTTTCAAAAAACTATTCTTAATAATAAATGAACTAAGTCTCTTATACCAAGCCCTAGGGGCTTATTTCAATCCATAGAGAGCCTTAGATAATTTAAACACATGGTTAGGAAAAAGAGTATTCTCAAATCTGGGTAGTTGTTCAACATTAATTTTTTCAAAAATAAAGCTATTTAGAAAAGTACTTTTATCATCCACTTAAAATAACTTAAAATTATTACAACAAGCATAGGCAATGAGTATCCTTATGACATCTAATCTTACCACAGGAGTGAAGGTTTCTTCATAATCGATACATTCTTCTTGGTTGAAACCTTTGGTAACTAATCTAACATTGTTTCAAACCACGATACCAAGTTCATCTTGTTTGTTTCTAAAGACCCATTTAGTACTAATTACTAAATGGTTACTAGGTCTAGGAACAAGCTTCTACACCTTATTTTTCTTAAATTGATTTAACTCCTCTTGCATTACAATAACCCATGCATCATCTTTCAGGGCTTTGTTAATGCATTTTGGTTCAATTTGAGATAAAAAGACAGCACTAGCAAAAAAAATTTTAAATGAAGAACAAGTTTGAACCCTTTTGATGTACCTCCAATGATTAGCTCCTTAGGATGAGCATCTACACACTTTTATTCCTTAGGTAGGATTCTTTAAAAGAAGTTGCATTCAAGTTGCTTGAGGGAGGAGAGTTTTTATTCAAATTTAAAGCATCAAAATCAACATCATCATCAAAATTATTTTTCTTAAATTCAGAAAACTCATTAAAAATATTATGAATAAATTCCTCAGTGACTAAAGGTCTTTTATTAGAGATATGATATGCTTTAGAAATAGAGGAATATCCAAGAAATATGCTTTCATCAGATTTTGCATCAAAATTTCCTAAGTCATATTTTTTATTTAAAATAAAATATTTACAACCAAAAACTTTGAAATACGAAATGCTAGGTCTCTTTTTATTCCCCAATTCATAAGGAGTCTTGGAAAGTAATGATCTTACGAGTACCCTATTCATGACATAGCATGTCATGTTAATGGCTTCATCCCAAAAATATTTGGGTAGGCTATATTCATTTAACATGGTTCTTGTCATCTCTTGTAACCTCATATTTTTTCCTTCAATTACATTTTATTGTGGATTTCTTGGAGTAGAGAAATTGTAGTTGCACCTATTTAATTCATAAAAATTTTGAAAATCATGGTTTTGAAACTCACCATCATGATCACCACGAATAGACAAAATCATAAAATCCTTTTTATTTTTAACAAGTTTACAAAATTTTGAAAAGTATTTAAAGCAATCATATTTGTGTGCCAAGAAGTATGTCCAAGTGTATCTACTATAATCATCAACAATTACAAAGGCGTATTTACTACCTCCTAGATTTGTTGTATCAATTGGTCCAAATAAATCCATATGGATCAATTGTAGTGGTCTAGATATGCTTATTTGATTTTTTTGATTTGAAACTACTTTTTATTTATTTTTCCTAGTTGGCATGCATCCCAAAGTTTGTCTTTGACAAACTTGAGACTAGGCGTTCCTCTTACAAGTTCTCTAGTTAAAATTTGAGAGATTAGTTTCATGCTAGCATGACCTAATCTCCTATGCCAAAGCCATGTATCATCGTTTAAAGCCAAAAGTCACATTTCATAAAAAAATCATCACTATCAATAGTATACATATTATTATTTTTTAAGATAATCATAGACCTATGTGAGATATTTCAATTATATAAGCATTAGATTCAAATTTGATGATATATCTTTTATCACATAATTGACTAATGCTTAGTAGATTATGTTTTAAACCATTTACTAATAACACATCTTCAATCAAGAGGTTTGACTTGTTACCTATGGTTCTTTTTCTAATAATTTTTCCCTTGTTGTTGTCTCCGATTAAAGACATATCCTTCGTATTGGCTAGTGAGCTTAGAAAAGTATATTGGATCTCCGGTCATGTATCTTGAACATCTACTATTGAGATACTATTTTGTTGCTTCTAGCCTTTGTTTGGAGACATACCTACAAGAAAGGTGGATTTGGTTTATGTACCCATTTAGCTCTAGGTCCCTCATGAAAAGCACTATCTAATTTGATTAATAAAATTTAGTTGTTTATGATTCCTTTAGGAATCCAAACTAATTTGTGTGAACTATACTTCTTAAATGAACATCTATAGGCATAATGTCCAAATCTACCACAAAAATTACATTTCTTACCAGATGAAACATGTAATGTGGGTCCTTTAACAAAGATAGTTGGCTATTGTTGAGTGTTACTCACAAAGCCATTTCTTTTCTTTCTATAAACATAACCTTTATTGGCAAGGATCATGTTTAAGGATTTGTTTCTTGTAGTAAAATATTTTCTTTCGTAAGTGAATCTAACTCTTCACACTTAGTACAAGGAGATAACAAATAGTCATCATGCTTATTTTTTAATTTTTCAAATTCACTAGCAAGAGAAGCATGATCATTTTTTTAACAATTTATACGTTTTACTAACTAATTTAAAATCATCAAACAAGTCCTTAAATGCATTGAATAATTTATCGTAAGATAAGGAAGATTCGTTTGAGTTACATACCTCATTGTTAAATGCCATTAATGTGTAATTGTAACTTCTTTCTTGTTGGTTGGCTCCTCGTCTTCGGATGTATTCGAGTCATCCCAAGTTGCTTTTAGCGATTTCTTTTTCTTTGGTAGCTTATTCTTCACTTGGGACATACATTTTTGAAGTGTCACAACTTCTTGCATTTATAGCATATTATTGAGTCCTTTTTTAATTCACTTTTGTTCTTAGTGTCTTATTTTATTTTATTCTTTTTTAAGAATTTTTTAAATTTTCTTGTAAGAAGTGCAAAGTCGTCATCATTATCATCGTCACTTGAGTTTTCTCCCAAGTGGTCAGTTTTCTCCCAAGTGGTCTTCTTTGGTTCCCAGTGCCATATTCTTCTTATTTTTTGGAAGGTTATTCTCAAGTCCATCATATGCTATACATATCATTTCGTAGGCCATTAAAGACCTAATAAGTTCTTCAAGCGGAAAGTTATTTAGGTAATTTGCTTTTGTATTATTGTTACTTTAGGATTCTAACTTTTGGAAGGGATCTTAGTATTTTATTTACAAGTTCATTAGAAAAAATTTTACCAAGTGCTTTTAAACCACCATTGACAACATTCGTAAAATGGGTGTACATGTCTCCAATAGTTTTGCTTAGTTTCATATGAAACAACTCATAGCAATGTACCAAAAGATTAATTTTTGACTCTTTAACTCGACTTGTGCTTTCATACTTCGAGTGTGTGCCAAATCTTATGTGCATTTTCGCATATAGAAACCCGATTAAATTCGTTTTTATCAAGAGAACAAAACAAAGCGTTCATTGCTACAGCATTCAAAGAGAAAGTCTTCTTTTCTAAATCTTTCAATTCGTTCATTGGTTTGGAAGACTTTTCAAAACCGCTTTCAACAATATTCTATAAATCGAAATCCATAGAAAACAATAAATTTCTCATTCTAATTTTTCAATACATGTAGTTCGTCCCATTGAACATTGGAGAAAGAAAAGACCCTCTTGATTGTTGACAAAAGCCATCTCTCTTGGGTTTTAAACCAAATAGAGAGAAACCTTACTATGATATCAACTGTTGGGACTGAAATCAGTAATAAGGGGGGGGTGGGGTTTGAATTAGTGCTCACGTGAAAATTATGTCGATAGAAAACTTTCGTCGATTTGAAGATTCATTTGATAAAGCTCGTATGGGAATGAATTTAAACTTGAAAATGTTCATAAGACTATAATGAATAAGTAAAACAATTTGTAAAATAATTAAGCAGCAAAGAAGAGAAGGCACACCAATTTTATAATGGTTCAGTCTATATAACCTACTCCACTCCCGATCCTCCTTTATTGAGATCACCAGCTTCCACTATTGATCTTCTTTCAATTAGTGAAGATCAACTACCATCTTATAACTTTATTCTTCTTTTCACAGGTTTATGAGATAACCTTTACAATCTTCTCAACCCTCCCTTAAGCAAAAATCACACTTAGAGAAGAGGAGGGGAACTCTTAAGGAATTACAACATCGTTTTCATAAATTTTTTCTTCTCGGTTCTTGCTATTCCAAGTAAGAATACTTGGAGTATTTATAGACCTTAAATGATTTCATAAATGAAGCCAAACTTTCAAACACCCCGATATTTCGGGGTACGGGCAGTACCACAGCTGGCACCAATGGTACCACCACTGAATAGAGCCCGAGATTCTGGGCTTTGGCGGTACCACTACCCAAGAAAGGTGGTACTGTCGACTGGAGGTACTACCACTGGCAGTTGGTGGTACCACCACTCGAAAACCCAAAAAAATATGTTTTAGTACTTTTTCATGCCCTAGGTTGTACCATCTTTTGGCCTGGCTATACCTCCTCCCAGATCAACGAAATGAGTCTCCTTATAGGCTCAAATCATCCTTAATTAAAGCTTAATCAAGGTCCAATGAGCCCTTAATTGAGTTAGCTTGGTTACACCCAAAACTAACTACATTAAGATTTAGGCTACGACGATAATGATAAAAATGATTACAAAGCATAAATCTTGGGTTGTCCTCTGCATGTCATTGGTTCCTCCGCACTCTCAGTGCATCATCTCTCCTTCGGCGTATTGCTCGATCCATTAGCATGTTGACTCCCGCAACATCTGATCTTGATGCAATGTCTAATTTCTCGACCCGATGACTGATCTCTGACTCCGGACCAACGTATGATATTATAGCTTCAATCGTGTTTTCTTTTCATGATCGAAGATAGTCCTGCATCACTTAAGCTTGAAAATAGATTAGATCAAAACTTCATCAATTGATTTCTGTTGGGAAACCTCAATGAGAGGATCATATGCGTAGCAGAAATTAAAATAAAAAAATGGTCTCCCATGCAGATCAAATCATCGACAAAAGATTAGGTTGCAAGAAAGTAGCAAAACCAAAAAATCGCATCATGTGAGAGATTGATTTTACCTAGGGAGATCGTATATCCATGTATTTTCAGATCCAGATAGAGAGGATGAAGGAGGTCAAGCGTCCTCTCTAGCGGTATCCACACGATGAAGCTCTATAGCGAAACTCCTCTAATCTGATCTTGCAACTCTTGTAGAGAGGGAGGGAGGAGAATAGGAGGGGGAGGCCAGAGCGATAGCCGATCAACCATGAGTCTCCCCTCCTATTTATAGAGAACCACCAAAACCCTAGGGCTCCTGCGTTAGTGGGTATTGGATTTTCATCTAATTACCAACTAACATTACATTATTGGATCTCTATCCAATAATCTCCTTAGGCCTCTAATTGGGCCTTAAGCAATGAGTCCATCAGCATAAGGTCTCATCTAATGAGAATATGGGCTAATTGGATCTTCATCTAATCCTCTATTCATTGAAGCATCCACCATATGTGTGTGAACCTATAGGCTTGATATCGAGTTGGCCGTGTGTCACTCCCATCAGAACTCCTTATGATATAGTGAATTATTATCTCTACAATAATTCACTCGACTCATCGAATATAGACGTACTAGGTCACTATGTCATAGTCCCCAAATGGTACAGGGGATCAAATCCATCAGACCTATCTATCCATAGTTATCGTGTATCTATAAACCCTCATCTAATTAATATCCTAGAGATCGTATATTGGACATGGTACTGTCAGGTCACAAACGGAATCAGTTTGTCTTACTCTAGTCGGATTCTCCCGAAGAACTTCTCTCTCAATCCAAATGACCCTGGCTAGATATTTGTCTGAGCAAGCTATATAGGATATTCCTCTTGTAATACCGAGAGTGGATGATCCTTTATTGACACTCAATTGCCTTCGTAAGGTTGGCTACCAATCCCGATAACCAATTGTACCAGATTTGGAACTTTCTAAACATGTAAGTCTAGCGTCAAAGAAAGGATCTATGTTTAAAGGTGAATCGATCTCATTATCATGATCTCATCACGATCTGATTCTAATTGCACAGAACTAAGGACATCATAATATATATATGTAATATATAATATAATGTGAGAATATGCCAGTAATAATCATAAGCAAAAAGATCGCACAACATGTCACACATGCCATCACTCACGTGATTGGCTTGCAAGGCACCTGTAACTAACAATCTCTCATTTAACCTAAAGCCAATCATCTATGTGTCTGATCCCCATCAGACCCTTGTGATGTTCAAATACAATTTGAGCCAACAGCTACATCAGTGGATATACAATGTTATCTTCGGATGAAACTCTTTCCATTGCTATATCTTTATGGGTTATGATCGCTCTAATCAGATGAAACATCCTCAGAATAATTCTAATGAGACTTGGGTTCCCTTGCTAGAGCTATCGCCTTGTCGCTATCACAATATATGGGAATCAACTCTATGCTGCTTGGTACGACTCCCAAATCCCTGATGAACTTCTTCATCCACACCCCTTCCTTTTATGCTTCTGTTGTAGTAATGTATTCTGCCTCTATGATCGAGTCAGCAGTAATATCTTGCTTGGAACTCTTCCAACTTACTGCTCCTCCGTTCAGGGTGAAAAAATACCCTGAGTTTGACTTGCTATCATCAATGTTAGACTGGAAACTCGAGTCCGTGTAGCCCTCAGCCTGGAGGCTACCTCCTCCATATGCCAGTAAATCCTTAGTCCTTCTCAAGTACTTAAGGATACACTTTATTGCCTTCCAGTGTTCTAAACCTAGATCCGCTTGATACCTGCTCGTGACACTCAAAGCATGTGCTATATCAGGCCTAGTACAAAGAATAGCATACATGATAGACCCTATCATTGAGGCATAAGGTATCTTATCCATGTTTACCCTTTCTTCAGGAGTTTTTGAGGACATACTCCTAGAAAGTGATATTCCATGTCTCATCGGTATGAACCTCTCTTGAAATTCTCTATGCCAAATCTTTTGACACTAGAGTCTATGTACCTAGACTTGGACAAGACAAATATCCTCTTAGATCTATCTCTATAGATCTAGATCCCCAAAATATATGATGCTTCCCCTAAATCCTTTATGGGAAAGTTTCTGGATAGCCAAGTCTTTACTGTGAAGAGTATTTCTACATCATTCTCAATGATTAGGATGTCAGCCACATACAATACCAAGTAAGAATGTGATAACACTCCCACTTACCTTCCTATACACACAAGGCTCATCTTCGTTCTTAACAAAGTCATAAGATCTGATCGTCTCTTCAAATCTTATGTTCCAACTTCGGGAAGCTTGGTTTAGTCCATAAATGAACTTGAGCAACCTGCACACTTTATCTGGACTCTATCTGGATATAAATCCCTCTAGCTATATCATATATATCTCTTCCTCGAGGTTACCATTGAGGAATGTCATTTTGATATTCATCTGCTAGATCTCATAGTCATAATATGCTGCAATGGCCAAAAGAATTCTAATGGACTTAAGCATGACTACAGGTGAAAATGTTTCGTCATAGTCAACTCCTTGTCTTTGACGATACCCTTTAGCTACTAGCCTTGTCTTATAGGTCTCCACCTTTCCATCTTTTCCGATCTTTTTTTTGAAGATCTACTTGCAACCGATGGGTGCGTTACCCTCAAGTGTATCCACAATGTTCCAAACATTGCTAGAGTACATGGAATCCATCTCAGAATTCATGGCTTCTTGCCACTTCCTAAAGTCTATACTCATAATAGCCTCCTCGTAGGTCTGTGGATCAACATCCTGAGAGTCCTCTCCACTGATATGTCTCACATATCTTTCAGGAGGGTGAGATACTCTACTAGACCGAAGTACAATTAAAATTTATGTGTTAGGTACCTGGATAGACTCGGGCTTTGGAATGGTGCTTGAGCTAGGTTCTTCACCCTCGCGCAATTCTATCTCACTCCCATTGTTTCCACTAAGAATGTGTTCCTTCTCAAGGAACACAGCTCTCTTGGCAACAAAGACCTTTCAGTCTTTGGGATGATAGAAATAATACCCCAAAGTCTCCTTAGGGTATCCCACGAACATGCATCATTTCGTCCTTGATTCAAATTTATCAAGGTTGTGTCTTCTAATGTGGGTAGGATAGCTCCAAATCTTAACCACCTTAAGATTGGGCTTCCTTCCTTTCCATATCTTATATGGTGTAGACACTACCAACTTTGATGGAACTCTTTTCAGAAGGTAAGTTGCGGTCTCTAGGGCGTACCCCCAGAATGAGATGGGTAGGTCAGCGAAATTCATCATGGATCACACCATGTCTAACAGTATGTGATTCCTCCTTTTCTAATACACCATTAAGCTGAGATGTATAAAGAGGTGTTCACTGGGATAGAATCTCATTATCCCTGACGAAATGGGTGAACTTCGTACTCAAGTACTCTCCTCCTCGATTTGATCGAAGAGTCTTAATACT
Organism: Ensete ventricosum; assembly: GCA_029747655.1. NCBI lineage: Eukaryota > Viridiplantae > Streptophyta > Magnoliopsida > Zingiberales > Musaceae > Ensete > Ensete ventricosum. The sequence continues at coordinate 36,765,955 of JAQQAF010000008.1, read as the reverse complement.
CTTTCTAATTTGGTTTTCCACCTTATTCTTATATTCCCTGAATTTCTCAAAGGTATCAGATTTGTACTTCATTAAGTACACGTGTCCATACATAGAGAAATCATCAGTGAATGTAATAAAGTATGAGTAACCACCTATAGCCTGAGTCGATATGGGACCACATATATCTATGTATGAGTTTCAATAACTAAGTGACTCTCTCTCCAGTTCCACTAAAAGGAGAGTTGGACATCTTCCCACAAAAGCAAGGTTCACAAGTTGCATATGACTCATAGTCAAATAGATCTAAGTATCAATCTTTCAGCAACTTTTGAATCATTCCCTCATGTATATGACCTAACCTACAATGCCATAGGTACACCTAATCTCTTTTCCTCTTAGACATATTTATATTCATCATGTATGGAGAAGTGTCTAACATATATAAGCTATTTATATGGGTCCCTCTAGTGATGATCTTATCATCCATAATTATTGAACAACTATTGTTCTAAAAAACTAATTTATATCTACTAATTGTCAAACAAGAGATGAAAATAATATTTTTAATAATGGAAGGGATAAAATAATATGCATCTAATGCAATAATAGCTCCACCAAGTAGGCGTAGGATGACCTCCCCAACAGTAATTACAATAACTTTTGCTCTATTACCCATCTTGAGGTCCATCTCACCTCTGGCCAATCTCCTAGGTCTTGCCAGAACCTGCAACGAATTGTAGATATGATAAGTACTCTCGGTATCCAATACCCATGTGTTCACATGAAAATCTGACAAGTGAAGACTGATCATGAATATACCTAAAGCTTCTCCAAGCTTCTATTTTACCTTATTTGCAAGGTAGTCCTTACAGTTCCTCCTTCAATGTCTATCTTAGCCGTAGGGGAAGCACTGTCCTTTATCCTTTGCCGAATCTTTCTTGACAACCTTTGTCTTACCAGGTATTCCTTTGCCCTTGCCCTTCTTAAGGGTCTTACTGACCTTCCTTTTCTTTTTGGTCTCACTAATATAGAGAACTGGCTTCTCCTTCTTAATGATACTCTCAACTTCCCTTAACTTATTGAGGAGCTCAGGGAGAGTCACCTCAAACATGCTTATGTTTAAATTCATGATGAAGTGAGAAAAGGAATCTGGTAGGGACTGAAGTATAATATCAACACACAGGTTATCCTCTAGGAGTATTCTTAGACTTGTGAGTTTCTCGATCCACTCTATCATCTTTAGTCCCTTCTGTCATCCTGGCTTGGAAGAATCTCTTATGAGACCTGTTTCTCAAACAGTTGGCGGAGATGAAGAAGGATAGAATCTGCATCAATGCTCTCATATTGCCTTTGTAACTTAGGAGTCATGGAGGCCAACATATAACTTAGGAGTCGTGATCTTTCGCCATGACATTGTGGGTCCCGTTGTCACCTCCATGGTCCCGCTGTGCCTCTCTATGTAATTACAAATAATCACAAACACGTAGGCCCGATAATAAACGAGAAAAACATAGGCTCGCAGACCCCAATAATAATAATAATTATTATTATTATAATTATAATTACACACATCACAATACATGGCTCACGATCATCCATCCACATCATACATCACATGTACATCACATCATATGTATGATTACTAGATTTATAATAATTAATTAAACTATTTAATTAATTATTTTAGTAAAAATCAGGATATGCTCAAAATTCCATAATTATCAAGGGTATTTTTATAATTCTGGATAAGAGGATATTCCTCGAAATTTCTAAAATTATTGAGGGTATTATGGGAATTTTATATATGAGGACAGTCCTTAGAATTTCTCGAATTCAGAGGGCAAATTAGTCCTTTTCCAAAAGAAAACCCTAACTCTCCCCTTCTGCCCTCATCCAACGGTCGTCACCATGCAGGCGGCGGTGCTATGCACCATTGGTAGCCGCCTTTGCCCTATGGGCAGACAGGCGTCGCTGCCCCTCGGGCGACAGCTCCTGCGGGCGCTGTGCCCACAGTCACCTCCCTTGTGGGCTGGCGCCATCCCCGAAGGGGGCGCCTCCATGGGCGCCACCCCTGCTGGTGCTAATTACGACCACATGCGCCAGCCATGCCCGCGGGCGACAGCGCCTACTGGTAGCAGCCTTGGCCGCGAGTGGCTGCGCCTGCATTACCGTAGCTGACCACCCCTACAGGGGGCGTGGCCATGGCCGACAACCCCTGTAGGTGGCCTGGCCGTGGCTAGCTGCCCCTCCTCGCTTCGTTCGCTACGAAAACACAGCAAGAACACGTAGAATGATTCTACGCGATTTAATCTCATCACACACAGTTTAAAATCAATCTTTCATATAAAAACCTTGGCTCTGATACCACTGTTGGAAAACCTCAGCGTGAGCATCATATGCACAGTGAAAATCAAAACAAAAAACCGATTTCTCATGCAGATCAAATCGTCGTGCAAAAGATTGGGGTCACTAGAAAAACGTAAAAATCGAAAAATCACAATGCGTGGGAGATTGATTTTATAGAGGGCCACCAAAATATACCAAGGGAGAATATATATATCCCTTATTTTCAGATCCGAATGGAGAGGATGAAGGAGGTCAAACATCCTCCTCTCTAGTAGTATCCACACGATGAATCTCTGCAGCGGAACTCCTCTAATCTGATCTCGCAACTCTTGCGTAGAGAGAGGGAGGAGAATAAGAGGGGGAGGCCAGAGCTACAGCCTATCAGTCCCCCCTCCTATTTATAGAGAGTCACCAAAACCCTAGGGTTTCTGCCTTAGTGGGTATTGGATCTTTATCTAATTACCCACTAACTTTGCATTATTGGATCTCTATCTAATAATCTCCTTAGGCCTCTAATTGGGCCTTAAGCAAGGAGTCCATCAGCATAAGGTCTTATCAAATGAGAATAGGGGCTAATTGGATCTCTATCCAATCTTCTATTCACTGAAGCATCCACCATATGTGTGTGACCCTCTAGGCCCGATACCGAGCTGGCCATGAGTCGCTTACATCAAAACTCTTTCTGATATAGTGAATTATTATCTCCATAATAATTCACTCGACTCATCGACTATGGACGTATTAGGCTACTACGCCATAGTCCCCAGATGGTACAGGGTGATAAAATCCATCGAACCTATCTGTCTATAGTTACCGTGTATCTATAATCCCTCATCCAACTAATATCCCAGAGACCATATATTGGACATGGTACTGTCAGGTCATAAATGGAGTCAGTTGTCTTGCACTAATCAAATTCTACCGGAGAACTCTTTCTCTCTCAATCCGAATGACCTTGGCCAGAGATTTGTCTGAGCAAGTACATATGAGATATTCCTCTCATGATACTGAGAGTTGATGATCCTCTTTTGACACTCAATTGCCTTCATAAGGTTGGCTACTAATCTCGATAACAAGTTGTACCAAATCTATAACTTTTCAAACTTGTAAGTCTGGCATCAAAGAAAGGAGTACTTATACAAGGCATATTGGTATCTCAAGTCAAAGAATCAGATACATAACTTCGACTATGGAATCGCTGTCTAACATTTGGTATCTTTAACTATACAATATTCCATAAGCGGATCAATCAGTGAACTCATTCTCCAATGAGCACCTGTACTATATCCTTAATGTTTCCATACAAGTGGCTGTGAGACCAGCCGCCTCCATCATATGGATGGGTATATAGTACACTAGTCTATCCGATTATCTTGATGTTTGTTAGGACCTTTGCTAAGTCAAGTCCATCTATTCAGGATGAGTTATGTTAGCCAGAATCAGTTATGGGTCGGGTGAATCTCATCAAATCAGTTATAAGTGGATTGAGTGATTTTTATCTTCAGTTAGAATGGAGTCAATTATTTTCAGTTAGGAGTTTATCAAGTTAGTTAAGAGTCAAAGATTAGCAGGATTCTTGACAGAGCCCTATAACTAAGGCTGTAATCTCTTTCATGAAAATCAATCAATGAGAAGTATTAGTTTTAGCCAAAAAGAAAAACCCTAGGAGGCATATCTCCTTGAAGTGATCTAAGAGGTCTGATCCCCTCGAAGAGATCGTTTATCCCCCTTATCCACCCTCTTCCTCCATGATAGATCCCTAGGGTTCTATCAATTGGTATCAGAGCAGCAATCCTCGGTGTTCCTATTGTGATTCTGTGGTCGCTCCTTTTGTCATCATCATTACCGCCGCCATCGTCGTCAACATCGTCGTCACCGCCATCATCGTCATATTAGCCACCTTGTTGCAATAAAAAAAGAGCGAGGGAGAGAGAAGAAAAAAGAAGCAGCAGCCACCCCTCTTTTCTCCTCATTTTCCAAAAAAAAGAAGAGAAAGAAAAAAAGAAGAGAAAGAAAAAAAGAAGGGAGAAAGAAAAGAGAGAGAGGGAATAAGAAGAAGAAGGGGCCACAACCGCACCTTCCCCCTTCTTCCTCCACTACTACTGTCGTTGACCACCATCTCCTCTCCTCCTCAACCACAACCGCAGCCGCTTCCAGCCGGCCATACCCCTCCTCAGCCATTGCTCCAGTTGCGCCCTCCTCACCTTCCTCCCTGCCACCGCCCCCGTGCCTCCATGCTACTGACGCTGGCCTCTACCGCAGCAGCCGCCCCAAAAGCCAAGGCGCCTACTGCCTCCTCCCGACAGCCATCACTATCATCATCATAGCTAGCCGTTGCCTTGCTCTCCCTTCCTTCTCTCGTTGCTCACACCAGTCGCGCCCATCGCTCCCAACCGTGCTCTCCTCTGTCGTACCTCACAATGTTGCCTTCCTCCCCCACAGCCCTTGCCGGACCCCGCTGCTCTCTTGTTGTCGTAGCCCTCACTGGACCCTACTTCCTTTTCTTCCCTCTACCGTAGCCAAGCCCTCCTCCGTCCCCTGCTCCTGCCGCTGGCCACATCTCCCTTTCTCCTCTAGCGCTGCCTTCCTCCCCTACCTCCCTGCCACTATCGCCACCGGCCAACCCTTTGTCGGACTTTGTTGCCCCGTCGCTTCCCAGCCGTGTTGTTGCCTTCCTTGTTGTAGCAGCTGCTTGCCCCTGCCATCCTTAACTGTCGACTACTATCTTCTTCCTCCCGTGCCCATCGTCGACGCTACCGTCGTCCTCCTCCCCATGGCCTGCTGCCACTGCCAACTGTCGGCCATGGCCGCTGCCCTCTCCTACAATCTCCTCTGCTTCTTGTGGCTTTTCCACCCACTGCTGCCACTATTGTAATCTTCCTTTCCTGCCACAGTAGCCGCACATCACCACTGCCCTCTCCCTCGGCCGCCTCTTCCTCCGCCGGCTAGTGGTACAATTGGTACGAGCATACTCATGGAGAACCCTCATGGGAGCAATTCAAAAGCGAACTTTTGATTCACTTCGGACCATCGAAGTACAAAAACATGGATGGACAACTCGCCAAAATCCTTCAGACCTCTACCATACAAAAGTACTAGAGCATATTTGAGCGCCTCTCAAACCAAACCTACGACTGGTCCAAAAAATAACTGCTGGGAACATTTATTGAAGGGCTTAATCCAGAGATTCGGTGCGAAGTTAAGGCTCGACAACCTCGTACCGTGATGGCTGCCAGATCATTCGCTCATATACACAAAGAAAAGCTCAATAGGGACAATCACAGAAATAAAAGCATAAATCAACTAGTAGTAAGGAAGCCGACAGCCCCACCTCCCTCCACTTCAAACCCTCGAAGACTTACCAGAGAAGAGCTCTAGGAAAGATCAACAAAAGGGTTATGCTGCCATTGTGATGAAAATTGGAGTAAAGGACATCAATGCAAACAGGGTCATCTTTTGATAATGAAACCAATTAGAGAGGAACCATAGAATGATGACATGGACTCTGATCGAGAAGGTACAGATTCTGACAATGGTATTGGATCTTTCGTATATATGGTACATGTAATAGTAGGCTACTCTAACCTGCAAACCATGAAAATCGAGAGAATTTTGAAATGATAACCTGTTACTATTTTAATCGATACTGGTAGCACTAACAATTTCATGGATAGAAGGCTTGCTAACCGATTGGCCTATCAAATTGAAGATTGTGATAGATTTGAAGTCAAGATTGTTGATGGTCGAATTCTAACTATAATAGTAAGTGCTCAAGAATCAAACTAATGGTATAGGACCAAGAACTACGGGTGGATTTCTTTTTGATACAATTGGAGGACATCAAAATAGTGCTTGGAATTGAATGACTATCAACCCTAGGTGAGGTTACCTGTAATCTTTCTAAACTAATTATGAAGTTTTTTTATTAATGGAAAGCAGGTGATCCTCAAAGGAAGACGTGGAAGCAAGATCACAACTGCTAGTAACCATCGAATGGAGAGGCTTCCTCACAAGACTTCAATGATAGTTGCACCAGAAGGTCGACCTATTGCTTACACAAAGTGGAGATCTTATTTAATTGATCAAAAGATTATGCCGCGTGGCAAATATCCTAGACTGAAGTACCCCCGAAGTTCAATGTTGCTCAGCCTTGAGGACAAGGCTGATTTGAAGAGGGTGGGTCTATTAGGACCCTAGCTAAGTTAGGTCCATCTATTCAGGATGAGTCACGTTAGCCAGAATCAGTTATGGGTCGGGTGAATCTCATCAAGTCAGTTATTATTGTCAGTTAGGAGTTTATCAAGTTAGTTAAGAGTCGAAGATTAGCATGATTCTTGGCAGAGCCCTATAAATAAGGCTATAATCTCTTTCATAAAAATTAATTAATGAGAAGTATTAGTTTTAGCCAAAAAAAAAAACCCTAGGAGGCAGATCCCCTCGAAGTGATCTAGGAGGCCCGATCCTCTCGATGAGATTGTTTATGCCTCTTATCCACCCTCTTCCTCTACGATAGAACCTAAGTCAGTTATGAGTGGATTGAGTGGCTTTTATCTTCGATTAGGATGGAGTCAGTTATTATTTTCAGTTAGGAGTTTATCAAGTTAGTTAAGAGTTGAAGATTAGCGGGATTATTAGCGGAGCCCTATAAATAAGGTTGTAATCTCTTTCATAAAAATTAATCAATGAGAAGTATTAGTTTTAGCCAAAAGATAAAACCCTAGGAGGCAGATCCCCCCTCGAAGAGATCGTTTATCCCCCTTATCCACCCTCTTCCTCCACGATAGAACCCTAGGGTTCTATCAATGTCCCTCTCGAGTAACCTATGATCGAGATTATATAGGATCTGTGTTTAAAGATGAATCGATCTCATTATCATTATCTCATCACGATACGATTCCCATTGCACAAAACTAAGAACATCATAATATATATATATATATATATATATATATATATATATATATATATATATATATATATATATATATATATATATATAATGTGAGAATATGTAATAATCATAAGCAAAAAGATCGCACAACGTGTCATCACTCACGTGATTGGCTTGCAGGGCACTTGTAACTAGCAATTTCATCATCAAAATCTAAGATTCAATAAATATTTCATCCAAATATAAAATAGAGATGATATCAATAATTTAATATTATTTATAAAACTCAAAGTGTTAATATTTTATTATTTCAATAGTACTTCCTTCATTGTATTCGGTTAAATATCTTTATATTTTTTAGATTAAATTATTATAAATAGTTTGAGCATATACAATTTATATTGGGTGTGTTAGATCTTGATTAGACTAATATAAATATTCATAGACTTAACAACAAAAAGTTCTATGGAATAAATAATTAAGATAACTGATTGAGAAAGGTATAAAATACTCAATATTATAATAATTCTTAATAATATTTAGACTTTATTATAGTCTATATTTAGCTTACTAAACTATTTAAAGATTAATTTAAATTTGGTAATAAGTCATTGGATGACATATTGATCAAAGAACTGATTGAAATTCAATATGACAGTATTTGAGACATTCAAAATTATATCCTCAATATAGCTGACAAAGTTATAAGCTCAAGAATTTTTAGCATGAATGTAGTTAAGCCCTTTATTATAAAATTTATTCTTAATTCTTTTTTTTTAGTTTCACTCATTTAAGATTTACTGTAATAAAATTAAGGATAAATGAAACTTAAATGAGCCAACTGTATATAATAATTTAGATATTGCTATAGTTCATACAAGTTGATTTGGGTTCCTAAAGGAACCATGAACAACTCAATACCTTTAGTAAACTTGAGAGATCCAAAATAAAATTGATACCTAAATCAAAAATCTCATTTATTATAGGTTTGTCTCCAAACAAAGGCTAAGAGTATTAAATGTATCTTAATAGTGGATGCTCAAGATAAATAACAATAATAAAAATATTAAAATTAAAATTATTGGTAATAAATCTTTTGATGGTTCATGGTTATACAATTAATCTTGATTACTTTTCAATGATGCATGACTTATGCATAATGCATAATTAGAGCATGCTAGTACAATAATGAATTATAACTAAAGATCCTTAGCTATTTTTAATGGAAAATTACCTACATTGAAATTAAAAAAAAAGGGATTTTGATGATGATTGAATATTAAATGGGTTGTATGTTGACTTTAGATATAATTGATAGTTTGAATATTAAAGTTAAAAATTATTGGCATGTAAAGGTTGAATGATGATTGATTTAAACTTTGAATGTTAGATGATTTGAAATAGGATTCATTGTCGTATGATGAATAATAGATTATTTTTGAATTGGGACTTGAAATAAAATAAAGAAAATTCATGAGAGACCCAATTTCTAGTTTTTTTGAAAAATTAATAAAATTTTTGAAATGAGAATGACAATTGAATGTTAACTCCTTGCACTAAGTGTAAAGAGCCAAACTCACATAAGAAGGAAAATATATTATCATTATATCGAATCTTTTATTTACAGACATTTTATTGTTTTAAATATGTTATGTTAATGATCTTGATAATTTATTTTGAAATAAAACTTTTTTTTGGTTTTAAATGATAATATATGGATTTGGCATAAAAGATAAATGAATTTTTATATGAAACAAATTACATAAATTGAAACACAAAAAATGGAATGCATTCTTCTTAAAATGTCTCTATCCTATCAAACTTTCAATAAAAGATAAAAGTGATGAATTTATGTATATCATTATTTATGAATATCTTAAACTATGAAACGAATTTTGATGATTTGATGAACTTGAATAAGTTATTATCCAAATCATGATTATAATTTGAGATCTTTATATAAATTAAGATCGTTCACTATGATTCTTTTGTTTTTATTAAAGAAAATTATCCAAATGAATTAAGATTATTTTCTATTTGATCTCATAAGACTCATTTTCCTTATTTACTAAACATGAGAGATTTATTAAAATAAATCATATCTTTTGGTACTTACGAATTGATCACATGATTTTCATCATATAATCCCTTTGTACTTATGGTTGTAATTAGAACATCAATTGTAAAAAAAAATTGTACCATCATTTTTCTTCTTGATAATAACTAAGGGAGAGAAAATTGTTTAGAAGAAAATTAGGAATGTTAAACCTTCCAAATGCTTAAGTAGCTATTATATTTTTCTTAGATTTCTCAGTCTTTGCAAATTAAGCTCTCTTTTGAAATGATTTCACATCATTCTTTCCTCTTAAAATTTATAAAAGACAAAATATGATTCAAGAACTTTTTGTGATGCTTGATATGTGATTCATGAGCTCTCTTTCGAATCCTTCCTCTTAAGAAAAATATTTTGATTCTTGGGTTCATGAATCTTTGATACAATGCTTTCAAATGTATCCCCCCCTTTTGATATTTGATTTTTTTTTTGATACTTGATCTTTTATTCTTGGACTCTTTGATATATTTGACACCTCTCCCCCCTTCTTCTATTCTAGTTACAAAATGGGAGAAAGAAATTTGATATAACATTTATGATGAATAAAATCCTCTCTTTATTCTTCTTATTTAAAATGGGGGAGAAAGGAATAAATTCCTCTCTTTATGTGATAAATGTTTGTGATAAATGTGTTGAAATATGTGTTGAACTTCAAATATGTGGTGAATATTTCTCCTTTTTGTTAATAACAAAGAGGAAAGAATGACATGATTGATGACATAAGTGTCACGCCCCCCAAATATTCGCATTTAGGAGATGTGACCCTGTCATAAAATCTATAATATTATAATCATCACAATCCATCTAGGATCCAATCAAACATTTGAGGACATCGAGAAACATTCAAACTTCAAAATTCACATATATAAAACCAGTGCAGTTTATAATCATATATCGCATCACTCAAACATTTATGAAACCCAAGACCAACTTAACAAGTATTAACCACACTTATAATTCATCAGCGACGGAATCTATACAATCACCAAACAACCATTTATCACAAATTCACTTCATCGTAGACAAAACTCAACATTCCAAAATAACTCCAAACATACGAGGTCATTTAAACCTTTTACATGATACATCAATCAAATTCATCATCAATATTTCATTACACACGAAATATACTTATACAAAAACTATAATATATCATCTGATAATACTTGTACACATTCTGTATAGCTCTCCACGGCCTCAACACAATCTTAATAGTTTAATGAGTGTCAAACTGATCTGAAAGATTTGATAACAAAGGAGTGAGCTAGAAAGCTCAGTAAGTGTTTAACAGATTTCAAGACAAGAGCAGATGACATTCAAATAAGCTGATATTAAGATACAAATCGGATATACAAGAGTTCATGGATATCAACTCAATAGATATAAAATCTCAAATGTCATTCATTCAAAACATATATGGTTCATAACAAACGGAATACAAAGTAATTGGAGCATATCAATAACGTAAGAGGTATTTCGGATCATATCAAAGGCACATAGGATATTTCAGAATATATCAATGACAAATGAAATATTTCAGAACATAACAATGGCATAAGGAACATTTCGAAGCATGTCAAAGACGTAAACACATTGCTAAGCATATCAATGGTGAATGGATAATTCCAGAGTTTATCAAATGAACAAACAAGGAACAGAAGACCATAAATCGAATCAGATATAAGATACATTACATTCTTATCCAAAGCACATATATGAACTCAAAAGCAATACATTAGATATCATATCAAAAATATAGAGGGTGAAGTGAGATACTTAGAATATGATTAATTCATTTCTGAATGACCATCAAATAAAAGTCTCCCATGTTTGGGAGCTCCATCCATCCACGTCTAGGTGAAGTCAGAAGGGGTCGACAGAGTATCGCGAGCTCAAAGCATAACTCCTTTTACCATTTCTGGCAAAGGTTCACATTATCCCACAAACACCAGAGTACAAAAGGACATGAGCAATAAAAGTGATATATCTCGGAAACACATACGAAACAATGAAATATACATATGCCAACATGAAGTAAGTACGGTGTCAACGTAAACATTTACAATTTATATTCAGATAGGCAAAGCATAAAGAACATGAGTGCATAAGAATTTAGAACAATAATGTAAGGCTCAATTGAAGAAAGAGTTTTAATTGGATCATAGACAGAATATGATCCGATGGCATATCAAAAATATAGATCGTGAAGTATAATATGGTCCATATGACCATCAAATATAATAGAGCATCACAGGCTCCAACATAACATACCTTTTACCATTTCTGGCAAAGGTTCAAAAAATATCCCACAAACACCGGAGTACAAAAGGACAAGTGTAATAAAATGGGCATATATTGGAAGCACATGCGGAATAATAAAAAATACATGTGCCAATATGAAACAATAAGATGTAAACATAAACTTTCACATAGAGCATTTAGAATGGGTAAGGAATAAGAGTTAAGAGTTCAAAGCTTAATTGAAGAAGAATCCATTTTGAAAAGGTAAATAAGAATAGGCAAAGATCAACAAACACATGATTCCAATAGAATTTAAGAGGCATATAGCATGAAATATTTAGATAATTAATTATACTCCAAATTACTCAAAATGGTATGGGCAGAAAGATATGCAAGTCAAGTTTCTCATGAAATAGATTTTGGATAAATCATAGTTTCCAACATGAAGTTATGAGCAATTAAGCGAACAAAAGTCAGAATATCGAAACTAGACTCAAGTCTTTACATCCAAATAAGAAAGATACTAATTGTAAGGTTGTAACAATCAATTGAATCTTATCAATATGAATACAGAGATTGAGATGTCAATACAAAAGGATTGAGACATTTGCAAGATTATAATAGCTCAATTAATCATAATAAGATAGAAACAAGGCTAGGACATTTTCAAGACTATAATAATTCAATCGATCATAACAACATAAAAGTAAGGCTAGGACTCTTGTATTTCAATTATTTCTATTCGAAGTCATTAAGACTAAATTCTTCTTTCTTTTCTTTCTATGCTTTCTTTCATTCTCTTCTCTTTGTTTTCTTATCTTCTTTCCTCCCTCACAATTGTAACTCATGGAGAACATATAAGGGGTACAATCATCTACTCAATCCCTCTTCTTTCTCTCCTTTTCTTTCTCCCACAATCGCAATCCTCTTTTTATTCCTTCCTTCCTTCCTTCCTTCCTTCCTTTCTTTATTCTTTTTCTTTTTCTTTTTCTTTCTTCTTCTTTCTACTTCTTTTTCCTTCTTTCCAAGCTGCACCTGCCACATCTGCAGCCACAGCCACAGCCACAGCTACCCTTTTCTCTTCTTCCTCTTCCTTCCTCTTCTTCTCTTCTTCCCATCTCTTCCCCAACTCGTCGCACCTCCTCTGTTTCCTCTGCAGGAAAATAGAGTGCAGCAACACATGCCGCAGCCTCCTCCCTCTCTTCTTTTTTTCCCAGCCGCAGCTGCCACAGCCAAAGCTGCAGCCCCTTCTTCCTTTATTGCCCTTCTCTTCTTCTTCTCTTCCTCTCCTCTTCTTCCTTTATTTCTTCCTCTTCTTCTCTTCTTCTCTTCTTCTCTTCTTCCCTTCTCTTCCCAAACTCACTGCACCTCGTCTGTTTCCTCTGCATAAAACAGAGGTGCAGCAACACATACCGCAGCCTCCTCCCCCTCTTCTCCTTCTTCCCTCTCTTTTCCCTCTTCTCCTTCTTCTCTTCTATCTGCAGCCCTAGTTGCAGCCTCCTTTTTCTTTCCTCTTCTTCCTTCTCTTCTCCCTCTTATTCTTCCTCCCTCCTTCTCTTTTCCTTCTCCACCAACAACGCATCTCCTCTTGCGGAAGCAAAGGACGCAGCCCCCTTCTCTTCCTTCTCTTTTCCTCTTCTTCCCTTCTTCTTCTTCCTCTCTTCCTCCTTTTCTTCTCCTCCCCTTCTCTTCCTTATCACCACCACCACCGCCTCTTCTCTTCCCCTCTGTTTTCCTCAGTAAATAGTCATTTAGAAGGTGGATACATTTTTTTTTACAACTTTACAGTTTAGTCCTCGAAAGATTTATATTCACGATTAAATTTTCAAAATTATAATTAAGTCTTTGCACAATGTTGCTTTGAAATATTTGAAATATATTCTTATTTGAAATTATAATCTTTGAAATCTTAGAAACATATTCTTGTTTGAAATTATAATCTTTAAAATTTTAAAACATATTTCTGTTTAAAATTTTTATTATGTGATGAACATTTGTTTTGAACATTTGTTTTAAATATTTGTTTAGAAATGGTATGTTAAATATTTCTCTTTTTTATTGATAACAAAGGAGGAGAAATGGTATATTATGACAAATGATATATTTGAATATTTATTATAAATGTTCGAATATGATAAATATTCAAATATGATCAATATTTGTGATAAATGTTTAAATATGAGTTAAATGTTTCTCCTTTTTGTTGATGATAAAGGAGGAGAAATGATATATTGATGATGCTTGTTTTGAAATGTTTTATCATGTGAAACATCTGTTGTTTGAAATTTTTATCATGTGATACCAAAAATATGAATATTTGTTATTTAAAATTTTATCATGTATGGTATCATGGTGATGAATGGTTAAATTGTTAAAGTTTCAATGCTTAATCAAAATGGTCAAATTGCTACCTTGAATTCAAAGTTAATTGTTTTGTTTGAATTGAGATTGTTCTATTTCAAATATGGCATATGGATAGGTAGAGTTAAGGTTAACTCTATCATCAATTGGTTGTCGTCATCAAAGAGGGGAAGATTATTAAATTTTAGATTTTAATGATGAAACCAATTATTGTGTTTGTGATCTTACCCATGTGTTGGAGAAGTGATGCAGGATTAACTATGATTGGTAAAAGGTAAAGCATTTAAGGAAGAATCTATCATTGGGTCGGAGTTAAGATCAGGCATCGGGTCGGGGTTTGGACGTTGTGACCGGAGCTCGCCAGGTTGCCGGGAGTACGTCAACAGGTTGCCAGGAGCTCACTGGGAGTTCCCCGGGAATTCGCCTGAGCCTGTGAATTGTGAATTATGTAAGGGAAGGGCTAAAATTAAGTTAAAAAGATTAATCACCTTAGCTTGAGAAAAGGAGAGTGTAAATGTTATTCTCCTGAGCTTGTGAAAAGGAGAAAGGTGTGTAAAGGGGTGTTTTGATCTTCGCTTATGAAAAAAGATCAATAGTGGACACCGGTTAGCCTTGAGTGAAGAGGGATTGGGAGTGGACGTAGGTCAAAGTTTTGACCAAACCACTATAAAATTTGTGAGCATCTCTATGCTGGGAAACCAAGTAGAAGCATCACATGCGAAATGGAAGATCAAAATAAACCAGGTTTTCCACGTAGATAAATTTGTCGTGTAAAAGATTGGGTCGCGGGAAAGCCACAAAAATCGAGAAAACCATGATACGTGAGAGATTGATTACCTAGGGAGATTATATAACTCTATTTTCCATATCTAGATAAAGAGGATGAAGAAGGTCAAGTGTCCTCCTCTCTAGCGGTATCCGCACGATGAATCTCAACATCAAAACTCCTCCTATCAGGTCTCGTAACTCTTGCATAGAGGGAGAGAGGAGAATAAGAGGGGGTGGCCAAAGCTGCAGCCTGTCAACCATGTGCCTCCCCTCCTATTTATATAGAGCCACCAAAAATCCTAAGGGTCCTACCTTAGTGGGTATTAGAACTTCATCTAATTATCCACTAACTGTGCGTTATTGGAACTCTATCCAATAATCTCCTTTGGCCACTAATTGGGCCTCATGCAAGGAGCCCATTAGTGCAGGATCTCATCTAATGAGAATATAGGCTAATCGGATCTTCATCCAATCCTCTATTCACTGAAGCATCCACCATATGTGTGTGACCCTCTAGGCCTGACACCCAACTGGCTGTAAGTTGCTCCCATCAGAAATCCTTATGATACAGTGAATTATTATCTTCATAATAATTCACTCGACTCATCAACTATGGACATACTAGACCACTAAGCCATAGTCCTCAAACGGTATAGAGGGATCGAATCCATTAGACCTGTTTGTCCATAATTATCGTGTATCTATAATCCATCATCCAACTAATATCTCAGAGACCGTATTTTGGACATGGTACCGTCAGGTCACATATAGAATCTGTCTAAGTCTCGCTCTAATCGGATTCTCCCGAAGAACTCCTCTCTCAATCTGAATGACCCTGGTCAGGGATTTGTCTAAGCAAGTACATACGAGATATTTCTCTCATGATACCGAGAGTGGATGATCCTTTATTGACACTCAATTGCCATTAAATGGTTGGCTACCAATCCTGATAACTGTTGTCCTAAATCTTAAACTTTCCAAACCTGTAAGTCTGACGTCAAAAAAATGAGTACTCAAACAAGGCATCCTTGGTGTCTCAAGTTTAAGGATCAAATACACAACTGAGACTATGGAACCGCTGTTTGACATTATGTATCATTAACCATACAGTATTCCATAAGCGGATTAATCAGTGAACTAATTCTCCAATGAGCATATGTACTATATCCTTAGTGTCTCCACACAAGTGGCTGTGTGACCAGCCACCTCCATCATATGGACGGGTATATAGTGCAACAGTCTGTCTGGTTATCTTGATGTCCCTCTTGAGTAATCTATGACCGAGATTATTTGGGATCTATGTTTAAAGGTGAATCGATCTCATTATCATGATCTCATCATGATCTGATTCCCATTGCACAGAACCAAGGACATCACAATATATATATGCAACAGATAATATAATATGAGAATATACCAATAATAATCATAAGCAAAAAAATCACGCAGCATGTCACATGTGCCATCACTCACGTGATTGGCTTGTAGGGCACCTGTAACCAGCACTCTACTATTGTCTCTCTTTACTATTGCATTCGAATTTAATTATTCTAAATTAGTTCTAAGAAAAGCATGAGCGTCTTCTTTTGGTTTTCTTTTTACTATTGTTCTCGAACTTTGTCACTCTCTTTATTAATGCTTAATTCACATATCACAACTTTTACACTCGATGATATTCTATGTACACCATACATTGAAAGAAACCTCATTTTCATTTCTCAATTCTACAAATGAAATTACACTTCAATTGAATTCTTTCCTAACTCTTTTCTTGTTAAGAATTTGAGCACATGGGCATCCTTGGTTCTGGGACCAGAATAAAGATAACATTTACAAGTGGTCGTCAGCTCTGTATATACCCCAACCCACTACTCACTCTTCAATTGTTGCTCCACTTGACATGTGGCATTGTCGTCTTGGTCAACCCTCATCCTCTATCCAGCAGAAACTATTTTCTCACTATTCTCTTCCTGCTTTTAAATCAAGTAGTATTATAACTCATTGTGATACTTATCTTAGCAATAGGAGTCATAGACTACCCTTTGAAACATCCTCCATATCTTGCTCTAAACCATTTGAAATTATTTTTACTGATGTTTGGGGCCCTACCCCAATCATTTCTTTTGACAAGTTTTGATTTTGTCATTTTTGTAGACTATTTCACTAAGTACATATGGTTATATCCTCTCCATCATAAATCTTGAGTTTCAATAATCTTTACCAACTTTAGAAAGTTGGTCAAAAATTTCTTTCAGTCTACAATTAAAATTGTCTACTCTGATGGTGGAGGTGAATGTCAAGCCCTTGCATCCTGCTTGTCAACTTACGGTATTCAACACCTCAAGTTGCCCCCACATACTCCTTAACTAGTTGGCTCTATCGAACGCAAACATCAGCATATAGTTGAAACTAGTCTAACACTTCTACATCAAGCCTCCATGCCACCAACTTTTTGGTCAGTAGCCTTTTAAACTACAATCAACGTCACCAATTGTATGCTTACTCCAATTCTACGTTATTAATCACCATTTGAAAAATTATTTCACATATGTCCAAATCTTCATAAACTTAAGTATTTAGCTGCCTATGTTATCCATGGTTACGTCCCTATGCCTTACATAAGATAACACCTAGATCTCAGCCTTGTGTTTTCATCGGGTACTCTCATGAACACAATGTCTTCCGATGCTATGACCCCCATACTCATAAATTCTTCATTTTATGTCATGTTGCTTTTGTGGAGTCTACCTTCTATTTTCATAACCATGCATCTCCTATCATGTGTCTCACTCCAACAAATATGCATCACTGGAATACACCTCCGATCTCATCAACCGAGCTTCTAACCACACCGTCTAGTCATTCCCCTTCGGATCCATACTCTCTTGTTACTCCAATTCTATAGCTTCTCACTCTCTCCCCTACTTCTCTGCAGGTTCCTCCTATCACTGAAGCATTGCCCTTGGTGACACAACCACTGCCTTTACCTTCTCCTAGACCTAGTGCCACTAAAGTCCCTCAACCAGACTCAAATCGTGTTAGTGACTCTCCACCTCCTATACCAACTAACAATATCACACCTCTTGGGCATCCCATGACAACCTGCTCTAAATGTGGTATTTATAAACCGTGTCATGTCCTTGACCTACATGCTAACATAAAATCTTCACTCGAGATTGTTGAACCCACTTCATTTACTTAAGCCCAAAAATCTCCATACTAGCGTAAAGCCATATGCGAGGAATATGATGCTCTCATCCATAACTCTACATGGACCCTTATTCCCTCTCATCACACATAAAATATCATCAGGTGTAAATTAGTCTTTTGAATTAAGCAGAACCCCGACGAATCTGTTACCAGATATAAAGCACATCTAGTGGCAAAAGAGTTTCATCAACAACCTGGTTTTGACTTCATAGAGACATTCAGTCCCGATGTTAAACCCACCACAATCCGACTTATCCCGAGTTTGGTTATCTCGAAAGGCTGGCACTTATAACAATTGGATATGAACAATGTCTTTTTATAGGAGATTATAACTAAAGAAGTCTTTATGTAGCAACCTCCTAGCTTTATCCATCATCAGTATCCAAGGTATGTCTATAAACTACAAAAAGCTATTTATGGACTTCGTCAAGCTCCAAGAGCCCGGTATACTAAACTTGGCTTGTTTTTAATTCTATTAGGTTCATCAATTATAAGTTTAATACCTTGCTATTTCAGCGACAACAACATGGAGGCATAATATATCTTTTGGTATATGTGGAAGATATTATTGTCACTAGTAACAATCCTATGAAGGTTCAGACATTCATTAAGCAATTGGCAGATCGATTCTCTCTCAAAGATCTAGGAGCCTTGAGCTACTTTCTAGGAGTGGAAGCAACATATGCATCTTCAGGAATCTTCCTCTCACAGAGAAAGTATATTCATGATTTATTATAAAAAATTAACATGTAGGATGTGAAATAGGTTACAACTCTCATCTCTACTAGTGAATCCTTCAAATTATGTGATAGAAGTCCTACACACCCTACTCAATACCGACAAGTAGTTGACTCCTTACTATATTTAGCTCTCACCAGTCTAGACATCTCATTTACAGTCAATAACAATTCATGCATCAACCATCTACTACTCATTGGTCTGTAGTCAAACAAATTCTGCGATATTTTAAGGGGACTCTCAATCACGACGTCTTTCTTCGAAACACTCCCCAATTCATCTTTATGCTTCTATCAATGTTGATTGGGCCGAGAACTTTGATGATAGAATATTCACGTTGGGTATCTTATTTTCCTTTGTACTAATTCAACAGTTGGAGTTTTAAGGAGCAAAAGACAATCGCATGGTCTACAACTAAAGTTGAATATCGTGTCATTGCCACTACAACTGCAGAATTTAATTGGGATCATGAATATGCACAAGAAACTTAACATTACCTCTACTCTTACTCTTATAATATATTGTGATAACGTTGGAGCTACCGACCTCTATGCCAATCTAGTGTTCCACACCCGCATGAAACACTTTACCATCGACTTTCATTTCATGTGAGATCAAGTTATCAAATATCAACTACATGTTTCTCATATGCAGACAATTGATCAACTAGTAGATTCACTCACAAAGCCTCTCACTCGCAAACTCTTTTCCTTGCATCGATCCAAGATCGACATCCTTAATAGGAGCTCAATCTTATAGGGGCATGATAATAGCTAACTTTCCACAACTGTACGAGGCAATCTCGTGATCAGTTGAGGGAAATACTCTCATCTACCATGTATAAATAGGGATTGTATCTCATGAACTTTGCTATCATATTCTACTTTAACAAATATATATGTAAGCATATAGTCCATCCTTTTTCGATATGTTATTACTTTATTTTTAGCATTTTAATAATTTATATTTAGATAACTCTAATATATATTCAACATTCTAACTATAAAATTGATATTTGATCTAGTATAGGTCTGAGCAAATAATTGAATTTCTAGCTACGCATGCATAAGAATTGCATTTCTTTCATTTATTTTTTTAGTTATTTTAAAAATGCTAGTTTTGATTAAAATTTTTATTTTTGATTATAAGTGAAATATTTATTGAATAGAACTATAAACTAAGTCTCTTTGAGATTCGGTTAATATATTTGTTGAATCTCAGATTTTGATGATGAAATCAATTGATGGGTTATTTATCTAACATGGATTGTTAGAAATTGATTGATGTAGGATTAATTATGACAGAAAGATTATTACAATTACGATTGTCCAAGGTCAAGTCCATGCATCGAGTTGATGCAGTTGGGAACTCACCAGGAGTGCGTCGGGAGCTCACCGAGGGTATCGGAAGTTTGCCAGGATGGCGCAAGAGAGTTCATCAGAAGAAGACTGAGACTCGTCGAAGATTGTCGGGGGTAGCCGAAAAGCTTGTTGGGAGTTGGGATGGTCTTGTAATGGATGTTTGACAATTATGATTATATTTAATTAAGACATAATTAGCATCATACAAGACTAACTATGACAAGAGCAATGAAGTTACAACCAGATAATGGGCCAAGATCAAGCTTAGGCATCAACCAGGTTTGGACAATACAGTGGAACCTTGCTGGGAGTTCGCTAGGAGATTCGCTGAAGGGATCAGGAAGCTCATTATGAGCATGCCGAGAGATCACTAGAAGAAGATCGGATGACTTGCCATAAAAATGTCGGCGGTCACCAAATTGGCAAAAGTTGGGTCTTAGTTTAAGCTTGTGGTCTTTAAGCATTGTAATCATTGAGTCGTAGTTAGAAGTGAGTCCTAATTGAGTTGGATTTGGATAAAATCCAAATCAACTCAATAAGGAAATCGGGTCAACTATTGGGGTTTAATTGAGCTCAGGTTGAGCTCAATTGGTTGACCATAGGGTTGGTCAACATCAGGTTCAAGCCGGAACTCGAAAAGTGGAGGGAACCACTTTACGAAAATTTCGACCGGTAAATCATCGGTGAGCGTACCACTGTAGCCCAGGCTTTTGGGCGGCTGACGATAGTTGACCCACCCAGACTATGGTTGAACTACCCGTACCCAAGAATCTAGGTACTTTCGACGATTGACCCACCCAGGGCCGGTGGGTGAACCACCTGTACCCAGATTTTTCATATACGGTTGGATTTTGGCTCCGGTTTTCAAGCCAATTTTGGGCCTATAAATACCCCAAGTTTTCTTACATTACAAATAATAATTTTTGGAGATTATATCTTAAAAAATTATTGTGTGAGAATTATAAGAAAAAAAAAGAGTTAAGGGAGTGATCAAAGAGTATAATCTTATCTCCCTTGTAAGCAAAGTATAAGGGTTTGGTCTTCACCCAAAGAAGATCGGTAGTGGATGCCAGTGTGCCTTAAGAATGAGAACTCAGGAGTGGCGTAGGCGTTGGCACCGAACCACTATAAAAATTGTAAGTGTTTCTTTGCTTTCATTGCTTACATATTTTTGTATTGACGCTTCCGATTTAACTTAACTCTTTAAAAGCAAAGTTTTCACGATAAGTTCTTTCTTTCAAATGTTGCTTATCTTTCCGGTTTGCTTATTAACTTAGCAACTTTCTTTTAATCACTCACTCGTTTCACTAAGAACGAAAATCTTTGGATTTTCTATCTTAGTTTAATCGAAAAGTTTTCATCTAAACTAAAAATTTATACTTGCACTAATTCCCACACCCCCCTCTTAGTGCCAGTTGATCATAATAATTGGTATCAGAGCCTCAGTTTTTCTCATTTGGTTTAACACCCAAGAGAAATGGCTCATATTGGCTTTCAAGACGGCTTTGCTATTGTTTGTCCTCCCATATTCAATGGGACGAACTATATTTATTGGAAAACTCGGATGAGAGTTTTCTTGCTTTCTTTAGACCTTAATTTATGGACTATTGTTGAAAACAGATTTGAAAATTATTCTCTTCCAATGAACAATTGGAATAATTTGGAGAAGAATACTTTCTCTTTAAAGCAAAGGCTATGAATGTCTTGCTTTGTGCTCTTAATAAAAATGAATTTGATCAGATTTCTTGTTTTGATTCAGGTTTTGATATATGGCATATATTAGAAATAACATATGAAAGTACACTTAATATAAATGAATCATTAAATGAAAACATTTCTAAAAATGAACAAGAAGAACACCTTCCTAAGAACCAAAAGGAATGTGAATCGAGAAGAACACATGACTCCTCGAGTAAAATCTCGAGTGATGAGGACCTTGAACTTTTGACAAATGAACCGAAAAAATTAACGAACTTGAACCTTAAAAATAATGTAAAGATGGACAAAATCTTCTTGCTATGAATGCAAGAAGCCGAGGATCTCTAAAGATTAAATGCACAATCAAGAAGTGGAGAACCTTGCTATTATGGCCATCGACAATGAAGTTAGTGATTCATTAAACAATTCTTTTCAAAATTATTAAATATGTTTCATGATTTATTTGATGAATTTAAAAAGCTTAGTAAATATTTTAAGTTGCTTAAACATGAATATGATTTGTTAGTTGGTAAAGTTGATGAAATGCATAAGTTATTAGCATTAATTACACAATCCTAGTTCTAAATATAAAATGCTAGACAACATTAAAGAAGAAAATATCATGCCTAATACAATGTTACAAAAAATTAAAATTAGTAATAAATCCTTGAATATGATCCTTACCAATAAGAATCGTATTAATAGAAGAAATGGAATAGGCTTTGTGGGCAATACCCAACAAAAGCCAACTATTTTTATTAAATACTAACAAAAGCCAACTATTTTTGTTAAAGGACCAACCTTAAATGTATCACCAAAAATTAAGTATAATTTTTATGGTAGATTATGACATATGACTTACAAATGTCCATTCAAAAACTATAGTCTTCACAAGTTAGTTTGGGTTCTTAAAGGAACCATAAATAATCTTATACCATTAGAGAAAATTAGAAGAACATGTCATAAAAGACCCAATGTTAAATGGGTACCTAAATCAAAACCTCCCATAATATAAAGTTATTTCCTAACAAGGCTAGGAGCAATAAAAATATTTTGAAAGTAGATGCTCAAGTCATATTACTTGAGATCTAACACTTCTTCAAGCTTACTTGCCTAAGTAGTAATAAAAAAATTATTAGAATTAAAATTATTGACAATGAATCTTTTAATGGTTCATCATTATAAAATTAATATTGATGATGCATAGCTAGAGTATATAAGTATGAAAATAAATTAGAACTAAAGAACCTTAGTTATTAAAGAATATTAAAGAATAAATTAGAACTAAATTAGAACTCAATAACCTTAGTTATTGAGTGAATGCTAAAATCATTGGCTTGTTTAAATGTAAAGACTATTGTTAAATGGTTCAAATATTGACAAAGTCTATAGAATGATTGATTTAAATGATTAAAATGCTATGATTAAATGATTATATAGAAAAGAGAGAAAAATCATGCTTTATTGTCTAGTATTTTTGTAAATTATAAATATATTTAATTAGAATGAAATGAGCATGGTAACTCACTACACTAAGTCCAAAAATCACTGGAATTGAAATAAATCAAAGTTTTCATTTGAAAATATTTTATTACAATGATGTTGATGAAATTATGTTTTTGACTTTAAATAACATTGCATTCTTGAAATAAATTTCAAAAGAAGGACAATTATTCTTAAAATAATTTTTATTCTATTAATCCTTTAACAAGAGACAAAATAATAATAATATTATTGCATCTCTTAAACTACAAAATGGATTAGAGAATTTTAGCTATTGAAAAATACTGTATGATGCTTTCATTGAATTTTTCGAAAATCAAATTTTGATGTTGATTTTGGATAAGTTTTCAAATGATTTTATTTTAAAAAGAGATTGATAAATCGATATATTATTTTTATGACTCTCTTGAACTATGAAAATGATTTGATAATTTGAACTTGAATAAATTATTATCATGATTTTGGCAAGTTTAGAAAATAAAACATGAAAATCTTCTATTTTATCATCTAGAAGAGATTTATTAAATTAAATCATGTCTTTAATATTCATGAATGTCTTTTGATATCAATATTTATCTTGACATGATTTATTTTAAAACTCATGAATGACATAACTTATCACCAAAATTAGTATTTCTTAAATTTGGGATAAGTTGAAAATTGAAAAAGATTTGTATTATCATGAATATTTCCTTAATTTTTTGACTTGACTTATATGTTATGGGAATCATGTTATTGATCTCTATAATTTTCTTTTTTAAATAAAAATATGATTTATGATCTTAACAATATTAATTAAAATTATTATCAAGATCATTCTTCTTTATTAAAAAAATTTATCTAGGATGAATTGAGATTATCCCCTAAGACTCATTTTATTATTCATAAAAAAAAGAAACTAAACTTATTAAACGAAATCATGTCTTTTGATATTCAAAAATTTGATTTTATCTTTAATGACATGATATCCTTGTACTTTTTGATGTAATTTGAATATGAATGCTAAGAATAAATTATGTCATCATATTTCTTTCTTGACAATAACAAAAAAAAGGGAGAGATAAAATTATTAATATGACTAGAAGTAAATTGGATATAAATAACCTTGAATGAGAAATAATTTGCTTGGAAGAAAATTTAGAATTTTCTAAATGCATGTAAAATACTTGATTTACAATTTGAGCTTGATCTACTATCATGCCTTCTTATGAAATTCTTGATGTTTTTTATCAAAATTTATAATAGATGATTTTTTATTGTACTTGAAATTACATGAGATGATTTTAAATGCATGAGTAACTCTTAAACTTTTGAATTTCCTTGAATATCTTGAAGTTTTGAGCTTAATTTCAGAATTCACATCTATAAAATTTACATATTTAAAATTGAGTATTTTTGTGATATGATATTTTTTATTTCTCTACCTTGATGTTTCTTGCTTACACATGTGGAGAAAGGAAATCACTAGCATTTCAAGAGACTAATAAGTCTATTAATTATATTTTGAATCTCTTGAAAGTGATTTTGATGATTTTGAAATTGAATGAGTGATTTATCTATATCGTGGTTTTGATTTCATTGAATTATAACTTGAAATCTTTTATGAATCAAAATATTTTATTATCTGTCTTCATATTATTTAAAAGAAGATTTTTATACAAATCATGAATTTGACAACTTAAGATTTCTTATGGATAAATCAAGAGATTTTATTTGTTTCTCCTATTACTTGTTTCTTGATATTCATAATTTGTTTTCATAAATTGAATATCTCATCACCATATTAATTTTTCTTGATATATTTCATGTGATGATTGATATATTTCTTGATTTATTTCTTGAACAATGATGTAATGGAAAAAGTTTTGCACTATTCTAATCATCCCTTCTTTTTGACAATGATAAAGGGGGAGCAAAACTTGTTAGCTTATAAAATTGCTAGCTTGAACAATGCAAAGGAATCAAATACTGCTAGCTTACACTTCTCAAAAGAGAAGAATGAATTCACTAGTTAGCATGTTCTAAAGTAATTAAAAATTTGTTAAATTGCTAAGCTTTCATGTATCAAAAACTTGTTAATTGCACTTCTCCTTTTATTGATGTCAAAGAGGGAGAAGGTATAATGATGTGAAATAATGTATGATGATCATGCATATAATGATAATTTTGAAAATCTACATAAAGATAATGATTTGTTATTGTTCAGATTTATTTGCTATATTTTCTTGAAATTTACATGAGAAAATTTTGTTGAGCCCATATTCAAAATTTTATATATACAAGATTGAGGTTGAGACTTAAAAATGCTAAACCATGAAAATATATAAATTGCTAATATAGATTTCATGAAATAAAGCCTTTTTGTGATAACAATTTTTTTGAAAACTTTCTCCATGATTTTATCTTATTATTTAAAAAAATTACATTAAGATGTGCCACATTTGAAATTTACAAGAGACAGTTTTTTATATCAAGAAATGACTTTTTGCTACATTTGAAATACATAAGTAATCTTTAAATCTCTTGAACTTTTGTGCTCATCTTAGTATTGCTTTTAAAATTTATTAAGAGCCATTCTCTATGATGAAATGATTCAATAACACCTCCCTTATTTCTCTCCTTATTAAAGGGGAAGAAAATTGTATAATGCATATACTAAGGGGGAGTAATGTCATCCTGTGCTTTAAAATTATTATCTATATTTTATCTTTTTGTTGATGACAAAGGGGGAGAAATATATATTGATGACACATGATGAATAAATTGATGACATATGATTTTGTTGAAATACATGGATATCTTAGATAAGGATATGAATTGGACATCTTGGATATAGATGCTTAATTCATTTTTACTCATGAGTTGATGACTTGATGCAAATTTATGTTGAAATTTGCATAGAATATTGATTGCTTAAATTTAAGAGTGTGTGATTCTCTTAAATTTAAGTGGCATGAATTTAGGGGGAGTTAGGATTAACTCCTGTCATCAATTGATTATCATCATAAAAAAAGGGAGATTATTGAATCTCAGATTTTGATGATGAAATCAATTGATGAGTTATTGATCTAACATGGATTGTTAGAAATTGATTGATGCAGGATTAATTATGATAGAAACATTATTACAATCATGATTGGCTAAGATCAAGTCCATGTATCGAGTTGATGTGATTGGAAACTTACCAGGATTGCATCGAGAGCTCGCCGAGGGTATCAGAAATTTGCCAGGATGGTGCAAGGGAGTTGCCAGAAGAAGACCGAGACTCGACGGATGATTATCAAGGGTAGCCGAAAAGCTTATCGGGAGTTAGGATGGTCTTGTAATGGATGTTTAGAAATTATAATTATATTTAATTAAGTTATAATTAGCATCATGCAAGACTAACTATGATAGGAGCAATGAAGTTACAACCAGATAATGGGCCAAGATCAAGCTTAGGCATTGGGCCAGGTTTGGACGATGCAGTGGGATCTCATTGGGAGTTCGCTAGGAGATCCGTCGAAGGGATCGGGAAGCTCGCTGGGAGCACGCCAGCAGATCACCGAAAGAAGACCGGATGACTTACCGTAAGAATTCCAAAGGTTACCGGATTGGCGAAAGTTTGGTCTTAGTTTAAGCTTGTGGTCTTTAAGCGTGTAATCGTTGAGTTAGTTAGAAGTGAGTCCGAATTAAGTTGGATTTGGATGAAATCCAACTCAACTCAATAAGGCAATCGAGTCCATATTGGGTTTTGATTGAGCTCAATTGGTTGACCAGAGAGTTAGTCAACATTAGGTTCAAGCCGGAATTCGAAAAGTGGAGGGAACCTTTTTTATGGAAATTCCGATGGGTAAATCGCTGGTGAGCGGTGACAGGCTTTCGGGCGATTGATCGGCCAAAGCTGGGCGGTTTAACCACCCGTACCTAGGAATCTAGCTACTTTCGATGGTTGACCCACCCAGGGCCAACGGGTGAACCGTCTGTACTCGAATTTTTTGGATATGGTTAGATTTTGGCTCCGGTTTTGAAACCAATTTGGGGCCTATAAATACCCTAAGTTTTCTTACATTTCAAATAATATTTTTTGAAGATTATATTTTAAGAAAATATTATGTAAGAATTATAAAAAAAAAGATAAGAGAATGATCAAATAGTGCAATCTTGTCTCCCTTGTAAGCAAAGTATAAGGGTTTGGTCTTCACCCAAAGAAGATCGGTAGTGGACACCGGTGTGCCTCAAGAAGGAGGACTCGGGAGTGGACGTAGGTCGTTGGCGCCGAACCACTATAAAAATTATGAATGTTTCCTTGCTTTCATTGCTTACATATTTTTATATTAACGCTTCTGATTTAACTCAACTCTTTGAAAGTAAATTTTTCATGATAAGTACTTTCCTTCAAACGTTGCTTATCTTTCCGGTTTGCTTATTAACTTAGCAACTTTCTTTTAATCATTCACTCATTTCACTAAGAACGAAAAGTTTTAGATTTCTTATCTTGGTTTAATCGAAAAGTTTTCATCTAAACTAAAAATTTACACTTGCACTAATTGGTCCTAACAATATTTACTAAAGAAAATTATATACTAAATATCTTTGAGATACTACCAATATATTCTTTTAGAGATAATTTTAATAATTATTGAGATGTATCCTTAAATATCTTCATATAAATAAGATAACCAATCATACATATCAATAATCTTAAAAATTTTAATTTTTTTTAGTTTCATGCAATAATCAAGATCATAATCGGTAAACAAAATATTATCTACATATAAGACTAGCCAATATAATGAACCAGCTCCTATTGTCTTTTAGATATATACATTGATCAATAAAACCTTTTTTTAATTTGAAAGAAGTAATGATATCATGAAATTTTATATATTATTATTTAGAATCTTTCTTAAGGTCATAATTTTTTTTAAAATTTATAAATCATTTTTTATATTCTTTCTTTATGAATCCTTTAGTTTATCTCATATAAATATTCTTTTCTAGATATTTATTTAAAAATTTATTTTTATATTCATATGATATAACTCAAAATGATAATAAATTACTAATGACAACGATCCTCAATAAGTCCTAAAAAGCAAAGGGTCTTGTCATAGACGATATTGTTTTTATGTGAAAAATCTTTCGTCAAAAGTTTAGCTTTATATTATTCAACATTACCTTTTGAGGTTAAGTTTAGTTTTAAAGACTTAAATACAATCAACTTTTTTATAATTATTAGATAAGTCAATAAATTTTCAAACACCATTTTAGTTCATCGATTCTAGTTTTTCTTTCATTACATCATATAATTTTTTAGAATTATTATTTCTTGTAACTTGTAAACATGATAATGATCCTTTCCATAACTTTTGAATTATTAATTTTAACTTTGTTAGGCAGATGGCCCAGATTCAGCCCATAATAAGCTTTAGTGAAGCCCACAGCTCAAAACCTCACTTATATTAACCTAAAACCTAGATTAGGAGGCTAGGATTGAGATTAAGAGAGCAGCGACGGTTGAAAACATGAGAGAGAGAAAGAAGACTGCAGATTGATAGTAGAGGCCAGAAAATAAGAGATCCAGGAAAGGGAAGAAGACAAGGACAGGAAAAGACTATTCTCAATCGTTCAAATCTCAGGTTAGATCAGTTTGCAGTGGATTCTTACTGTGATTTCTTGGGAAGGTTTTGGATATTGTGCTTAGGATTATAGTTCTTGTATCCCTGTGATTCTCTTGTGGCTATTGCTTTGGGCTTGGGCAAGAAGCCTTGAGATCCATATATTCATTATTTTGATAGTGGATTTTCTCTAGCTTATCCCGTGGTTTTTACCCTCGAGTTGAAGGAGTTTTCTACGTAAATCTTGGTGTTCATCTGATTGTGATTTCTGTTTGATTCCGCTGTGTGTGACGGTCTGCTAGTATTTGTTCGTATACAAAATTTATTCTTGTTTTATTCCCATCAACTGGTATCGGAGCAGGGTTTTGGTGGTATTTAATCTTTTATATTTGAACATGGAGGCCGGTAATATTTCTCGTATGATTAGTTTAAACGGAAATAATTGGATGATATGGAAACCAAGAATGGAAGATCTCTTGTATTGCAAAGATTTGTATGGACCTTTACAAGGGGACAGTGCAAAGCCCACATCTATGACAGATGATGAGTGGAAGAGGTTAGATTGAAAAAACAGTTGGCTTTATTCGACAATGGCTAGATGATAGTGTCTTTCACCATGTTTCTACTGAATGTTCTGCTTACTCTTTTTGAAAAAAGTTAGAAGGTCTTTATGAAAGAAAAACGGTTGGCAACAAAGCTTTTCTGATCAGAAAACTCGTGAACTTGAAATATAAAGAGGGTACTTCTATTCCTGAGCATTTGAATGAAATGCAGAGTATTACTAACCAGTTATCCTCTATGAAAATGTCTCTTGATGATGAGTTACAGGCATTGCTACTTCTTAGTTCTTTGCCAGAAAGTTGGGAGACACTGGTGATTTCCCTCAGTAATTCGGCACCAGATGATATTGTCACAATGAGTCAATTAACATGTAGTTTGTTGAATGAGGAGTTAAGGAGAAAGAATTCAGCAACTTCTCAGATTGATTCACAAGCACTTATCTCAGAGAACAGAGGAAGGTCAAAGTCAATGGATAGAAGTGGTTCACGCGTGGGTAAAAGCAAGTCAAGATCAAGGAAAGATATTGTTTGCTACAATTGTGGTGAGAAAGGACATTACAAGAATCAGTAACCTAAGAAAAATAAGAAAAGGGGGAAAGAAGTAGAGTATATAGAGTCAAAAGAGAATATCACAACTACAATACAAGGTAGTGATTATTTGATTTTGTCTACTTTTGATGATATTTTTTCTTGTGTGTGCTAGGCTATCTAGTGGATAATTGTCACAGGTGCTTCTTATCATGCTACACCATGGAGGGAGTTCTTTGCTACTTATAGGTCTGAAAATTTTGGTGTTGTCAAGATGGGCAATTGTGGCACAGCAAACATCATTAGCATGTGAGATATCTATATAAAGACCAACCTTGGTTGCAAGTTAGTGCTTAAGGATGTGAGGCATGTGATTGACTTAAGACTGAATTTAATTTCAGTTGGAAGACTGGACGATGAAGACTTTGATGTCAGATTTCACAAAGGGTAGTAGAAGCTCAGTAAGGGTTCTCTTATTATAGCTAATGGGAAAAAATATCATACATTGTACAGATTGCAGGCTAAAGCTTGTGGTGAGCAGTTAAATGCTACAGAGAAAGACTTCAGCATGGAGTTGTGGTATAGGCGATTAGGATACATGAGCGAGAAGGGGCAACAAGAACTTTCCAAGAGAGAGGTATTGTCAGACCTCAAAGGTACATATTTAAACCATTGTATTGATTGTTTGGCTGGTAAACAATATAGAGTTTCCTTTGTTAGTCCTGTCTTATCTAGAAAAATGCATGTCTTGGACCGTGTCTATACAGATGTGTGTGGTCCTTTGAGGATAAAAACTCCTGGTGGATCTATTAATGTTCCTAGTATCAGTAGTGCACTTTATTTTAGGCCTATGCTTTGAAGACTAAAGATCAGGTTATTAATGTCTTCAAAGAGTTTCATGCCAGACTTGAATGGGAGACAGAAAGCCAATTGAAATGTATAAGATCAGATAATGGTGGTGAGTACACAGGATTATTTAATGATTATTGTAGGTCACATGGCATCCAGCATGAGTTGACAGTCCCTGTACGCCTCAGCATAATGCAATTGCAGAGAGGATGAACCGCACCATCATGGAAAAGATTAGATGTATATTTTCACAGGCCAAGCTACCCAAAAGGTTTTGGGATGAGGCTTTGAGGACTGCAGTTGATGTAATCAACTTATCACCATGTACAGCTCTAGATGGTGATGTTGCAGAGCATGTATGGTCAGGGAAAGATGTCTACTATAGGCATTTAAGAGTGTTTGATTGTCGTGCATTTGTACATGTTCCAGACAATGAGAGGTCCAAGTTGGATGGTAAGACAAAAGAGTGTATTTTTCTTGGTTACTCACATGATCAGTTTGGTTATAGGCTTTGGGATCCAGAAAAGCAGAAGGTGTTCAGAAGTAGAGATGTTGTCTTCTTTGAGGATCAAACCATTGAGGATTTGAAAAAGGAGGCACCAGCTAAGACTTCTGTAGAGGGATTTATAGATTATGACCCAGTTATTCCTCCAGTATATCAGGGTGATGGAGGAGATGTGCAAGAAGATGGTGCAGAGCCAGATGTTGATCTATCTGCAGGACATGTGGAGCAGGAAGAAGAAAGAGAGCAAGTTCCCGCAGAACCTCAGTTAAGAAGATCTTCTAGACCATGTCAACCTTCCAGAAGATACTCTATAGATGAGTATGTGATGCTTACTGATGTAGGTGAACTAGAGAGTTATCAGGAAGCAGTTGAAAGTGAGCAGAAAAAGAAGTGGTTTATTGCTATGCAGGAAGAGATGAATTCTCTACAGAAGAACCACACATATGATTTGGTGCAACTACCAGAGGGAAGTATAAAGCTAGATTGGTTGTGAAAGACTTTGGTCAAAAGAAAGGTGTTGACTTTGAAAATTTTTTTTCTCCTGTTGTTAAAATGTCTTCTATCCGTGTAGCTCTTTGTATTGCTGCTAACCTAGACTTGGAGATTGAACAGTTAGATGTGAAAACAGCTTTCCTTCATGGTGATTTGGAGGAGAAAATTTATATGGAGCAACCAGAAGGCTTCAAAC
This sequence comes from Ensete ventricosum, assembly GCA_029747655.1. Taxonomy (NCBI): domain Eukaryota; kingdom Viridiplantae; phylum Streptophyta; class Magnoliopsida; order Zingiberales; family Musaceae; genus Ensete; species Ensete ventricosum. The sequence continues at coordinate 36,734,013 of JAQQAF010000008.1, read as the reverse complement.
TCAAAGGTAAAGAAAATCTTGTCTATAAGTTTAAGAAGAGCTTGTATGGGCTGATGTAAGCTCCAAAACAGTGGTATAAAAAGTTTGATTCATTTATGATTGAAAATAAATATAAAAGAACAACTTCAGATCATTGTGTGTACATCAAACGGTTTGGTGAGAATTTTATTATTCTCTTACTTTATGTTGATGACACGCTTATCCTCGAAAAAGATATGTCTATGATTGATAGGTTGAAGAAGGAACTAAGTGAATCTTTTGCAATGAACGACATGGGGTCAGCAAAGCAAATACTGGGCATGCAGATTTCTCGTGACAGAAGAACATTGAGAAGGTATTGGACAGGTTCAATATGAGTAATGTAAAACTAGTTGGTTCTCCTCTTGCAGGTCACTTCAAGTTGTGCTTAGATCAGAGTCCGTCAAGTGATGAGGAGAAGGAGAAAATGCAAAAGGTTCCTTATGCTTCAGCAGTTGGAAGTTTAATGTACGCAATGGTACGTACGAGGCCGGACATCACATATGCAGTGGGTGTTACTAGTAGATTTCTTGCAAATCCAGGTAAAGAGTATTGGGCAGCAGTGAAGTAGATTTTTAGATATCTCAGAGGAAGTTCTAAAGTTTGTTTAAGCTTTGGAGGTGGACCACTTGTATTGACAGGTTACGCAGATACAGATATGGCAAGAGATATTGATACAAGAAAGTCTACATCAGGTTTTATACTTACTTTTGTAGGGAGAGTTGTGTCATGGCAGTCCAGATTGCAAAGGTGTATTGCTCTCTCCACCACAGAGGCAGAATACATTGCTGCTATAGAGGTTTGCAAAGAAATGTTATGGATGAAATGATTCTTACAAGAATTGGGGCTGAAATAGGAAAACTATGTGACGTATTATGACAGCAAAGTGCCATCCATTTATGCAAGAACCCAACATTTCATTCCAAGTCAAAGCATATAGATGTCAGATATCACTGGATCAGAAATGTGCTTGAAGAGAAGCAGTTACAGCTTCAGAAAATTTACACAGATGATAATGGGGCAGACATGTTGACAAAGGCATTACCGAAAGAGAGACAAGAGATATGCCGATAGCTGGTTGGCATGGCTTCACATTAAGGAGTCATGAGACAGCCTCCCTTATGGGCTGAAGGGGGAGGTTGTTGGGCAGATGACCCAGATTCAGCCCATAATAAGCTTTAGTGAAGCCTACAGCCCAAAACCTCACTTATATTAACCTAAAACCTAGATTAGGAGGCTAGGGTTGAGATTAAGAGAGCAGCGGCGGTTGAAAACATGGGAGAGAGAAAGAAGACTGCAGATTGATAGTAGAGTCCAGAAAACAAGAGATCCAGGAAAGGGAAGAAGACAAGGGTAGGAAAATACTATTCTCAATCATTCAAATATCAGGTTAGATTAGTTTGCAGTGGATTCTTACTGTGATTTCTTGGGAAGGTTTTGGATATTGTGCTTAGGAGTATAGTCTGTGTATCCCTGTGATTCTCTTGTGGCTATTGCTTTGGGCTTGGGCAAGAAGCCTTGAGATATGCATATTTATTATTTTGATAGTGGATTTTCTCTGGCTTGTCCCATGGTTTTTACCCTTCGAGTTGAAGGGGTTTTCCACGTAAATCTTGGTGTTCATCTGATTGTGATTTCTATTTGATTCCGCTCTGTGTGATCGTCTGCTAGTATTTGTTCGTATACAAAGTTTATTCTTATTTTATTCCCATCAAACTTTTCTTTTATTATCAACGTTTGGTATGGACCAATAACAATTGATGTCAACTAGATCATAAAGAGATGTGAACGAAGAGAAAATGGTGGTGAAGGTTAAGGGGCTGGCGACCCATAGGAGGATGAAAGTTTCAATTATTAGAAGCTCATGTGTTGTTGAGATGGATGTCAAAAAAATTTAGCTACGATCAGTTGCTACAAAGCTAACCATATGATATTCTCTTGGCCAATTCATCGAATGCCAAAAGGACAAAATGATATAAGATCTAACAAATGCTATTAACAGCAAAGGCCGACTAGGAATGTTGGAGTAGAAGAGAAAAGAATGTGAATGCAATGCAAATCATTAAGAAGAGACCATTACAGATCAGATCCTTCAGGCAGTTGAAAGATAGGTGTTGAGAAAGTTTATATTCTTCCGGCAATCCACTCGAGGAAGCTATTGTTTCAGAGTTTTGTCTATGAAACCTGGGATAAGTTACTCCTATAAAGTCTAATGTTAAGAACACTCTTGCATCAAGCGTTCAAAAATTAATTAATAGATAATGATATAACAACCCCCACAGCAAGTGATCAGCTTTAGCGCTTGAAAATCAAATAATAAAGATATAATAGTACTCATTGAAAGGGACCAAACTTAGTCATACATGGAAACTAGTAGTGAGTCTAAATGTAGTGATACTTGATATATAACAACATACATACATATAAAAGCCTACATATGGATCTAAGAATAACATATATGTGGCCAGTGAAAATATTAGATTGCAATAATATTGTTGCACAACTAGAAATGACCTGATTTTAAACATGAAGGAAAACATAAGCAAATTATATCAAATTTATTTAAGAACATAGAGAAGGCTTGTTGCTCGTAAACATACTATGAAGAAACATAAATTACTTCATTATAACTATATCAAAATCATCATATATGTCATAAGGTCTTGTATATTAATATAGATCAGATCAAGCACTCTCTCAAAGATGGATAAAAATGTTACATCATATGATCATGAGTCGAGCCATAGTACTAGGCTACGCCTTAGGCGGTGCTAGATCCAACCAAGCCAAAAGAGCCAGTTATCAGGTCGAATTGTGTTAGGCCAAGGCACAATTCTTTGTAGTTTCTGCAAGACCTAGGAGATTGGCCATAGGCGAGATGGACCTCAAGATAGACAATGGAGGAAGAGTTACTGTAATTATTATTGGGGAGGTCATCCTACAGTTGCCTGGTGGAGTTATTATTGCATAGATGCATGCTATTTTGTCCACACATCATGAATATAAATGTATCTAAGAGGAAAAGAGATGAGGTGAATAATGCATACCTATGGCATTGTAGGCTAGTCATATACATGAGGGAATGATTCAAAAGTTGTTGAAAGATAGATACTTAGATCCATTTAACTATGAATCATATGCAACTTGCGAACCTTGCCTTCGTGAGAAGATGACCAACTCTCATTTTAGTGGAACTGAGAGAGCCACTGAGTTATTGAAACTCATACATAGTGATGTATGTGGTCCAATGTTGACTCAGACTATAGGTGGTTACTCATACTTCATTACATTCACTGATGATTCTCTAGGTATAGACACGTGTACTTGATGAAGTACAAGTCCAAGGCCTTTGAGAAATTTAGGGAATATAAGAATGAGGTAGATACCAAATTGGAAAGAGTATTAAGACTCTTCGATTAGATCGAAGAAGAGAGTACTTGAGTATAGAGTTCACCAATTTCCTCAGGAACAATGAGATTATATTCCGGTGGACACCTCATTATACATCTCAGCTCAATAGTGCATCAGAAAGGAGAAATCACATATTGTTAGACATGGTGTGATCCATGATGAGTTTCGCTGACCTACCCATCTCATTCTGGGGATACGCCCTAGAAACCGTAACTTACGTTCTTAACAGAGTTCCATCAAAATTAGTAGTGTTTATACTATATGAGATATGGAAAGGAAAGAAGCATGATCTTAAGGTAGTTAAGATTTGGAGCTGTCCTGCCCACATTAGAAAACACAACCCTGACAAGTTGGAATCAAGGACGGTACGGTGCATGTTCGTGGGATACACTAAGGAGACCTTGGGGTATTATTTCTATCATCCCGAGGACGGAAAGGTTTTTGTTGCCAAGAGAGCAGTGTTGCTTGAGAAGGAACATGTTCTTGGTGGAAATAGTGGGAGTGAGATAGAATTGAGCAAGGTTGGAGAACCTAGCTCAAGCACCATTCCAGAGCCCAAGTCTATTCAAGTACCTAACACACAAATTCTAACTTTACGTAGGTCTAGCTAAGTATCTCACCCTCCTGAAAGATATGTAGGACATATCAATGGAGAGGACTCTCAGGATGTCGATCCTCAGACCTACGAGGAGGCTATTATGAGTATAAAATTTAGAAAGTGGCAAGAAGCCATGAATTCTGAGATGGATTTCATGTACTCTAACAAGGTTTGGAACCTTGTGGATGCACCTGAGGGTATCATATCCATCGGCTGCAAGTGGATCTTCAAAAAGAAGATCAGAGTATATGAAAAGGTAGAGACCTATAAGGCAAGGCTAGTAGCTAATGAATATTGTCAAAGATAAAGAGTTGACTATGATGAAACCTTCTCACATGTAGCCATGCTTAAGTCCATTAGAATTTTTTTAGCCATTGCAACACACTATGACTATGAGATCTAATAGATGGATGTCAAAATGACATTCCTCAATGGCAACCTCGAGGAGGAGGTGTATATGATATAGTTAGAGGGATTCGTATCTAGAGAGAGTCCAGATAAAATATGCAGGTTGCTCAAGTCCATTTATGGACTAAAGCAAGCTTCCCGAAGTTGGAACATAAGATTTGATGAGACGATCAAATCTTATGACTTCGTTAAAAACGAAGATGAACCTTGTGTGTACAAGAAGGTAAGATAGAGTACTATCACCTTCTTGGTATTGTTTGTGGATGACATCATAATAATTGAGAATAATATAGGAATGCTCTCAACAGTAAAGACTTGGCTATCCAGAAACTTCTCCATGAAGAATTTAGGGGAAGCATTCTATATTTTGGGGATCTGGGTCTAAAGAGATAGATCTAAGAGGATACTTGGCTTATTTCAATCTAGGTACATAGACTCTATTATCAAAAGGATTGGCATAGAGAATTTCAAGAGAGGTCTCATACCGATGAGACATGGAATATCACTTTCTAGGAGTATGTCCCCAAAGACTCCTAAAGAAAGGGTAGACATGGATAAGATATCCTATGCCTTAACTATTGGGTCTATCATGTATGCTATACTATGTACCAGGCCTGATATAGCATATGCTCTGAATGTCACGAGCAGATATTAGGCAGATCTAGGTTTAGAACACTCGAAGGCAGTAAAGTGTATCCTTAAGTACTTGAGAAGGACTAAGGATCTTTTACTGGTATATGGAGGAGGTAGCCTCCAGGCTGAGGGCTATACAAACTCGAGTTTCCAGTCCGATATTGATGATAGCAAGTCAAACTCAGGGTATATTTTCACCATGAATGGAGGAGCAGTAAGCAGGAAGAGTTCCAAGCAAGATACTACTACTAACTCGACCACAGAGGTGGAATACATTGTTGCAGTAGAAATAGCAAAGGAAGGGGTGTGGATGAAGAAGTTCGTCAGAGATTTGGGAGTCATACCATACAGGGTGAAGCTGATTCCCATATATTGTGACAATAATGGGGCGATCGCTCAAGCGAAGGAACCCAGGTCTCATCAAAAGTCTAAGCATGTTCTTAGGAAGTTTCATTTGATTAGAGAGATCATAGCCTGTAAAGATATAACAATGGAAAGAGTTTCATCCGAAGATAATATTGCAGATCTACTAACAAAACCGTTGGCTCAGATTGTATTTGAGCGTCACAGGGGTCTGATGGGATCAGACACATAGGTGATTGACTTTAGGTCAAGTGGAAGATTGCTAGTTACAGGTGTCTTGCAAGCCAATCACGTGAGTGATGGCACGTGTGACACACTGCATGATCTTTTTGCTTATTATTAATATTCATATATTCTCACATTATATTATATGTTATATATATATATATATATATATATATATATATATATATATATATATATATATATATATATATATATATATATATATATATATATATATATATATATATATATATATATATATATATATATATATATATATTATGATGTCCTTGGTTCTATGCAATGGGAACCTGATCGTGATGAGATCATGATAATGAGATCGATTTACCTTTAAACAAAGATCCTAAATAATCCCAGTCATAGGTTACTTGAGAGGGACATCAAGATAACCGGACAGACCGATGTACTATATACTCGTCCATATGATGGATGTGACCAGTTATATATCTGGTCCTTTGACTTGAGACACCAAGAATGTCTTGTATGAGTACTCCTTTCTTTGACACTAGCCTTACAGGTTTGAAAAGTTTCAGATCTGTTACAACTGGTTATCGGGTTTGGTAGCCAACCTTACAAAGGTAATTGAGTGTCAATAGATGATCATCCACTCTCAATATCATGAGAGAAATATCGCATATGTGCTGGCTCAGACAAATTCCTGGCTAAGGTCATTTGGATTAAGAGAGAAAGAGTTATTTAGTAGAATCTAATTAGAGCAAGACAAACTGATTCCGTATGTGACCTAATAGTACCATATCTAATATACGGTCTTTGAGATATTAGTTGGATGATGGATTATAGATACACGGTAATTGTGAACAGATAGATCTGATGGATTTGATCCCTCTATACCGTTTGGGGACTATGGTGTAGTGGCCTAGTACGTCCATAGTTGATAAGTCGAGTGAATTATTATGGGGATAATAATTTACTATATCAGAAGGAGTTCTGATGGGAGTGACTCATGGCCAACTCAGTATCGGGCCTAGAGGGATACACACATTGGTGGATGCTTCAGCGAATAGAGGATTAGATGGAGATCTAATTACCCCTATTCTCATTAGATGAGACCCTCTATTGATGGGCTCCTTGATTGATGCCCAATTAGAGGCCTAAGGAGATTATTGGATAGAGATCCAATAATATAAATTAGTGGGTAATTGGATGGAGATCCAATACCCACTAAGGTACGAACCCTAGGGTTTTTTAGTGGCTCTCTATAAATAGGATGGGAGACTCATGGTTGATGGGCTGCAGCTTTGGCTTCCCCTCCTATTCTCCTCCCTCCCTCTACGCAAGAGTTGCGAGATCCGATTGGAGGAGTTTTACTGCAGAAATCCATCGTGTGGATACCACTAGAGAGGATGATGCTTAACTTCCTTCAGCCTCTCCATCTGGATCTGGAATATAGGGATATATGATCTCCCTAGGTAAAATCAATCTCTCACGTATCATAGTTTTTTTGGTTTTTGCATTTTTCTCGCAACCCCAATCTTTTGCACGACGATTTGATCTGCGTGGGAAATCAGTTTTTTGTTTTGATTTCTGCTATACATGTGATGCTCCCACTAAGGTTTCCCAATATTATATTCAATGAAACCATGCTTGATGTTTTAATGGTGCATAGTGATCATGCTTAATGAGTTTATATTTTGAATGTATGCATGATGATTTTTGTGATTTATGGCTTATTGATCCTTGCCGTAATGGTGCATAGTGATCATGCTTAATAAGTTTATATTTCATTTTTCTTGAAAATTCTTCTATCTTATAACTTTTTCAAAAAAAATTAATGAATCTCTTGAACTATGAAATTGATTTTGATTATTTGATGATTTGAATTTGAATAAGTTTTTATCCAAATCATGATATTGATTCCATGATATTTATAAATTGAGATTTATTATGCGTCAAGATTTTTCATTCTTTGTACTCCTACGATTCCTTTGGCTATTCACTAAAAAAGAGACATCCTAATAAACCATGATATGCTACTTGACATCTTGATAATTTATGACTTGAAGTTTTGTTATGTATTATTCCCCTTTTCTTCTTTCTTATTTACAATGACAAAGGGGAGAAAGGAAATCACTAGCATTTCAAGAGATCGATAAGTCTATTTATTTCATTTTGAATCTCTTGAAAGTGATTTTGATGACTTTGATTATTCGAAATTGAATGAGTTTTACCTATATCGTGATTTTGATTCCTCGGAATTATATCATGAACTCTTTTATGAATCAAAATCTCTTACTATGTATTCTCGTATTATTTAAAAAGAGATTTTTATATAAATCATGATCTCGACAACTTTAGATTTCTTATGTATGAATCAAATATTTTATTTGTTTCTCCTATGATTTATCTCTTGTTATTCATAATTTGTCTTCATGAATTGTATATCTCATCATCATGTTAATTTTTCTTGATATATTTCATGTGATGATTTAAAAAATGATGTAATGAGAAAATTTTTTCACTATTGTAACCATCCATTCTTTTGGACAATGACAAAGGGTGAGCAAAACATATTAGCTTGCTCATCTTAAAAGAGAAGCAAGAAGTGCTATCTTGCAAATCTCAAGAGAAGCAAAAATTTTGCTTAATCTCACATTCTCAAAAAACATGCTAAGAGAAGTAACATGTGCTAACTTGTTAGCTTGCATGATGTAAAATTGCTAGCTTGAACATTGCAAAGGAAGCAAAAATTAGCTAGTCTGCACTTCTTATAAGAGAATAATAAACTCAATAGCTTAGATGTTCTAAAGTGATGAAAAATATGCTAAATTGCTAAGACTTGCTAATTGCACTTCTCCTTTTTTGATGACAAAGGGGGAGAAGGTATGATGATGTAAAATCATGTATGATGATCATGCATATAATGATGATTTGGAAAATATACATGATGATTTGAAATAATACTCATAATTTTATTATGATGATATGATGTATTGCATATGATGCTTTTCAAAACCCCTCCTTAATTCTATATTCTTGTTTATAAAAAGGAGAGAAAATCTACATGAAGATAATGATTTGTTATTTTCAGATTTATTTGCTATATTTTCTTGAAATTTACATGACAATGATTTGTTGAGCTCATATTCAAAATTTTCTTTTAAAATTTTATATCTACAAGATTGAGGTTAAGAGTCAAGCTAAATCATAAAAAATATATGAATTACTAATCTACATTTCATGAGATTAAGTTTTTGTGATAATGTTTTTGAAAACTTTCTCGTTTTTATTGTGTACAAAAAAGGGGAGAAAAATTGCATGAAGATGATGAATTGCTACAATTGAAATTTACAAGAGATAATTTTTGGTGTAAAGAGATGATTTTTACTACATTTGAAATACATAAGTAGTTTTTAAATCTCTTGGACTTTTGAGCTCATCTTAATATTCTTTTTAAAATTTATTAAGAGTACTTCTTAATGATGTTGTCATAACTCTTTCCTTGTTCCTCTCCTTATTAATCAAAGGGGAAGAAAATTTTATAATACATATTCTCTTTTACTAAGGGGAGTAACATTATCATGTGCCTTTAAATTATTAGCTATACATTTCACCTTTTTGTTGATAACAAGGGAGGAGAAATGGATATTGATGACATATGATATTGATGCATAATTCTTTTTAAAATTTATGATTCGATGACTTGATACAAATTCTTATTGAAATTCGCTTTGAATATGATTTGTTTTGTGATACTTCAATTCAAGAGGGTGTGGTTCTCTTGAATTTAAGCTTTCTTTATTAAGGCATGAATTATGATTAACTCCTATCATTAATTGATTATCATCATCAAAAAAGGGAAAATTATTGAATCTCGAATTTTGATGATGAAATTAATTGATGAAAGTTCGATCTAACAAGGTTGTTAGAGTTGATTGATGTAAGATTAACTACGAAAGAGAGAAGATTACAATTAGAGGTTTGGCCAAAGTCAAGTCCATACATCAGGATGGGGTTCGGACGATGCAGTTGTGAACTCACATAGAGTGTGACTGGAGCTTGCGGAGGGTATCAGGAGCTTGCCAGGATGGCACAAAGGAGTTCATCGGAAGAAGATCGAGACTCACCGAAAAATTATCAAGGGTACCCGAAAAGCTTGTCGGGTTGGGAGGGTCTTGAAGTGGATGTGTTGGTCATTATGATTGTAATTAATTAAGTCATAGTTAGCATCGTGCAGGTTTAACCACGATGATGAAAAAGAGTTACAGACCAGACATGGACCCAGAATCAAGCTTAGGCACCGGGTCAGGGTTTGGATGATGCAATGGGAGCTCACCGGGAGTTCACTAGGACTTCGATGAAGGTATCGAGAAAATCACTAGGAACACACCAGGAGATCACCGAAGGAAGACCAAGAGACTCGCTACAGGGAATGCCGGAGGTTGCCAGATTGTGGGAGTGAGGTCATTAAGCTTAATGGTCATGTATGATTGTAATCCTTAAGTCGTAGGTTAAGGTTGAGTCCAAAATAAGTGTGATTTGGAAGTGATCCAAATCAACTTAATGAGGTAACCGGATCCACTAAAAGGGTTTTATTGTGCTTAGGTTGAGCTCCATTGGTTGACCAGAGAATTGGTCAACATGTGGTTCAAGTCGAGATTGGAAAAGTGAAGGGAATTACTTTTTCGGGATTCCCGACGACTGAGCCGCTAGTGAGCGGTGCATGTACCGTCACCGCATAAGTTTTTGGGTGGCTAAACCACCCAGGACCGGTGGGTAAATCACCCGTACTAGGTTTTCGGGAGGCTGCACCACCAGCGTTGGCGGGTGAACCGCTCGTACCCAGATTTTCTGATTGTGTTTGAATTTTGGCTCCAAATTCTGAAGCCATGGGGCCTATAAATATCTCAAGTTTTCTTGCATTCAATACAATAATTTTGAGGATTATATTCTATAAAAAAATTGTGTTTGAATTATAAGAAAAAGAAAAGGGGAAGGGAGTGAGCTTAGAGTTAAAGATATTCTTGAAGTCTCCCTTGTAAGCTCAAGTTGTAAGGCTTTGGTCTTCACCTAAAGAAGATCGATAGTGGACATCAGTTTGCCTCAAGGAGGAGGACTCGGGAGTAGACATAGGTCGGTTGGTGCCGAACCACTATAATTGTGAGTGTTCTTACTTGTTTCATTTATGTCTTACAATTGTCGGGTTCTTAATTGCTTTTAACAAAATATCTATAGACGCTTCTGAGTCTATTTACTATTTGAAAGCAAGGTTTCAAGTCAAGCACTTCACTTACGATGTTGCTTATCTTTTTATTTGGATTTGCTTGTTCCTTCTTGAGTCATTTTTAAGAAAGAAACTTAGCATTTACTTTTAATCATTAACTTGCTTTACTTGAACGAAAAACTTCAGATTTTTCTATCTTGCTTCAAGCGAAAAGTTTTTACATTAAAATGAGAATTTACTCTTGCTCAAATTCACCTCCCCCCCATCTTAGTGCTAATTGATCCTAACAAGCCCAACCACAAGCCATCCTCATCACAGAATTATGATGTATCACCGATGTCCCTCTAATGAAGTACTAGTGCATTGGAATAATTTACCACTTGAAGATACCACATGGGACCCGGTTCCTTGAGTTCATAGAACCTCAACCTTGAGGACAAGGCTGATTTGAAGAGAGTGGGCTTGGTAGGACCCTAGCCGGGTTGGGTCCTACTTAACCAATTAGCAGCTAATAAAAACCCTATGAGATTGTAATAAATCCCACCTAGCCACCTCTATCCTATAAAGAAGAGTGGCTAGAGTTTATTTCTAGGGCCTTAGGGCTTCCTAGCCATCGCCCCCCTTTACTAGGTAGGTCGGCTAGGGCTAGCTACTTGTAGCCCCCCTAAGCCGTCGCCCCTTAGAGGGTAAATTTGGCATTTAAATTTGGAGCATCCTCCCTAGGATTAGGGTTTTAGAGCCCTATATAAGCATGTAGCACCATCACTTTTGAATAAGCAAGATCAATCTTCAATTCAGCCTTATGACCGACTACTAGGAGGGAGGAAACCCTCTAGTGTTCCAAAGGTTATTCCCCATCAAAGATCAAATCTCCATAGAATTCCTTTGGGGTTTTGTCACAGATCTGAAACTTTCCAAACCTGTAAGTTCAGCATAAAACAAAGAAGTATTTAAATAAGACATCCTTAGTGTCTTAAGTCTAAGGACCAAATACACAACTGAGACTATGGAATCATTGTTTGACATTAGGTATCATTAATTATACAATATTTCATAAGTAGATCAATCAGTAAACTCATTCTCTAATGAGCACTTATATTATATCCTTAGTATCTCCACACAAGTAGCTATGAGATCAACCGCCTCCATCATATGGTCGGGTATATAGTACACATGTCTATTCGATTATCTCAATGTCCCTCTTGAGTAACCTATGATTGAGATTATTTATGATATGTGTTTAAAGGTGAATCGATCTCATTATCATGATCTCATCATGATCTGATTCCCAATTGCATAGAACTAAGGACATCACAATATATATATATATATATATATATATATATATATATATATATATATATATATATATATATATATATATATATATATATATAATAGATAATATAATGTGAGAATATGCCAATAATAATCATAAGCAAAAAGATCACGCAGCGTGTCACACGTGCCATCACTCACATGATTGGCTTGCAGGGCACCTGTAAGTAGCAGAGAGGACATTATAATAAGTTTCGTACTAATCGTACTATTGGATAGTTGATTTGAAGCTACTTCTACTTTAGATTCTTCTAGAGTTCTATGGAAGTGAAAGAACTTTTCAGCCTATCAGATCCAACTGGTCAGATCTCCATCTTGCCATCTTGGAAATTCCACTTTCATGTGTGGGTAATTAGTGTCATATCCTTGGTTCCTTTTTTTTATTTCTCTAGATCAGTTCACTATGAGACTTGAACCTTCATCCTATTAAAATTTGTTGGGGTTCTCTGATAGACTTCTTTTAAATTCGTTGAAGAGTTCTTGTAGTCTATTCTTCATTCAGCCTTCGAAGGCTTCAAATCTTGCTTCCATTGAACCATCAGTAGCCATCTCATAAGATTGTAGATCAATAATGTTCAACTCCTATTTATGATATTGGGTTAAGGATATCATCACCATCCTACTTGGTATTTACAGTTATGATGCTAGTGGTCAGAAGGGCGATGGTGCGATGATACTGCAAGGATGATATCGTCGAGGCTGTGGTGGCTGCTACCAAGGTTTAAGGGTAGCGATGTGTGGGAAGAATTTGCCGCTATGGTTTGCTGAAGGGCAACGATATGTAGGCAATGAGCAGATCACTGTTGCGGTCTGCTGAAGGTAGCGTTGATCACTGCAGCAGATCACCAGGGGATGTGCATTGGCTGAGGAGGGTGAGGCTATGGTGAACAAGGGGAAGGCAGTAATGGCGATGGCAGTTGGGTTGCAACGATGTGAAACGGGAAGGCAAGAAGATGGCAATGACGATAGTTGTGGCTGACAAAGGAAGGAGAGGGCAACGAGATACTGTTAGTGACAATGGTGATGGAAAAGAAGAGCAGCGATAGTCCGATTGGCAATTGGTGTCGATGCCGACATTGAGTAGGGGAGGGACAATGGTGGCGGTTAGCGGTTACAAAATTAGTGGAAGTGGCAGAAGAGGGCAGCAATAAGCAGGGGAAGCAGAGATAGTGGCTGGACTGTAGCCTTCTCCATAGGCAGAGGCTGGGTGATGGCAGCGACAATGGTAGAGGGAAAAGTTAAGATGATGGCAGTGTTAGGGGGGAAGATCATTGTTGCTGATAGCTGGGAGGCGGTGATGGTGGCTAAAGGTAGTTGTTAGTGATCGCTCAGCAAGGAAGGGGGTAGTAGCCATAGTAGCAGCACCAGGGGAGGAGCCACACTGGAACAGTGATGCTACGGTCAAACAATATCACATGGTGCTTGGCAAGGGGGAAAGGGTTATCGTGTAAGCAAGGGAAGAACATCGAGATCGAGATTGCGAGTGGCTGAGGCATGAGGCTGCAGTGGCTACTGTTGATGACAAAGGGCTACGATTGGGAATAGAGGAGTAAGAAGGCACAATTCGAGTGGAAGGCAGCTGTGGTGTCATGGCTAGGAAGTAATGGCTACGAGTGAGGTAGATATGGCTAGCGAGCGATGAGGGGGTAGATGCTCTATTTTGAGGTGGGAAGAAGGCTGAAGGAGAGGCAGAGGAGGCAATGGGAGGGGGCAACAATGCTGCTAGTGTAGGTGGAGAAAAAGGCAGTAGCAACAGCGATGACGATTGCGTAGGCTACAGGGGGAGATGTGTGGCAACAGTAGTGACAGGGAAGGTGGCGACATTGGGATAGAGATGGATATGAGAGATCGTTATAGTAGAGGCTAGCAACGTTGTGTAGGTAGTGATGCTCGCTACGGCTGAAGGGAAAAAGGGAGATGGTGGCAGTGGTAGAAGTGGCAATGATAGAGGAGGGAGATGGCTTCTTGGTGGCTACTGTGATGACGAAGGAGATAGATGGGGTCGATGGTAAGTGGGCATATGTGGGTTGTGCACTATGGTGGTAGGCATGGTTGTGGTGGCTGCGAACAAGAGGGTAGTAGTGACGACAATGGTGATAAAGGAGGAGCAGCAATGAGTTGTGAAACCAGATGGCTGTGCGTTATGACGGGAGGTAGCAGTGATAATGCTATTGTGCATGGCAACACTACGACGGAGGAGGGAGTAGCATTGCAATTTGTAGGCAAGGGAGAGATAGAAATGAGAAAAAGAGTTGAATGGAATAGTGTGTCATCACTTTTGTTCATTCACTGATGTCTATTTATACAAGGGACTCTATCTTTCATCATGCCCCCACAAGATCGCGCACCTGCTAAGGACACCGATCTTGGACCGATGAAGTGAGAACAACTTACGGGAGAGTGGCTTCTTGAGGAGTCCACCAGTTGATCTACGGTGTGAATATGAGAGACACGTAGTTGATGATTTGTCACTTGATCTCATACAAAGTAGAAGTCAATTGCTATATGTTTAATACGAGAGTGAAACACCGGATTGGCACATAAGTAGGTAGCCCCGACATTATCACAGTATATTGTAGGAGTAACAGAGGAGCAGATGTCAAGTTCTTTGAGCCGATTCATTACCCAGTTAAGTTCAGCAGTTGCAGCTGCAATTAAGCGATACTCAGCTTCAGTAGAAGACCGAGCAACTGTCTTTTGTTTCTTGGAACTCCAACTGATTGGATTGGCCCTGAGAAATATAATATACCCAGATGTTGATGTTCTATCTTCAAGGTTTCCGGCCCAATCAGCATCAGCATAAGCATGAAGTTGAAGTAGACATTTTTTGTAGAGAACGTTGTCATAGTCAAGAGTACCTTTAAGATATCGTAATACTCGTTTAACAGCTGACCAATGTGTGGCAGATGGGCGATGTATGAATTGTGACAGCTTGTTAACAGCAAATGAGATATCTGGGCGAGTGAGGGCTAAAATATTATAGGGAGCCAATCACTTGCCGATATTGTGTAGAATCTGTAGTAGGACTATCATCATTTAACCGAAGCGATTCACCAGTGGAGAGAGGAGTCGAAACATCATTTGCATCCTTCATGTTTGTCTTAACTAATAAGTCCTGAGTGTACTTCCATTGAGAGAGGAAGAGTCCCGAAGATATAGGCATTGCTTCTACACCCAAAAAATAAGTCAAGAGACCGAGATCTTTGAGAGAAAATTTGGTGGCCAACTGGTTAATGAACATTGTGACCTCCATAGAATTACTACCTGTCACAATAATATCATCAACATATACCAGAAGATATATTGTACTACTAGGTAGTTGACGGAGAAATGAGGAGGTGTCAGACTTGGAGTTAGAGAAGCCGACGGATATAAAAAAGGAGCCAAGTTCCGTGTACCAGGCTCTTGGAGTTTGTCAAAGACCATAAATGGCCTTTTGGAGTTTGCAGACATGGTTCAGATAATGAGGATGAATAAAACCAAGAGGTTGCTCCATAAATATCTTGTTAGTTAAAGTTCCTTGTAAGAATGCATTGTTCACATCGAGTTATCGCAATCATCATCCTTTTGAAACTACTAAACTCAGAATCAGTCGGATTGTTATGGACTTAACAACAGGACTGAATGGTTCAGTAAAATCAACACCAGGATGTTGATGAAAGCCTTTGGCCAACAAGCGAGCCTTGTACCTGGCAATGGACCCATCAGAGTTCCGCTTAACTCGAAAAACCCACTTACACTCAGTGACATTTTGTGTGGGATAACACGGAACAAGTGTCCAGGTTGAGTTATGAAGTAGGGCGTCATATTCATCATACATAGCTTGACACTAATGAGGAGACTTTTGGGCCTGAGTGACCGTTGTAGGTTCACAGGTCTCAACAGAGGGAGTCACAATCGTATTAAGATCGAGAACCTGACGGGGCTTAAAAATATCACTTTTAGAGCGTGTTGTCATTGGATGTCCAAGTGGTTTAGGAGATGATGGTGGAATGAGTGTGGGTGAAGTAGTAGAACAGGGTGAGTTGGACTGTGGAACAATAGTGGTAGTAGACAGAGGCGAGGGAAATGCTAGTTGGTAGTGTCCGACGATTGGATATCTATGATAGCAGAAGAGGGAGAAAGGAAAGAGGGAGTGAGATATTGTATTGGAGGGGTGCTCCACTCAGGAGTTGGAGTGGGTGATTCGTATGGAGGTTCATTGGATAATGGCATGTGCCACTGATGCATTTTACATCGGAGTGGTTGATATAGTGGTAGATTTTTGTTATTGAAATGGAAAGGAAGACTCCACAAAGACAACATGACGAGACGTAAAGACCTTATGAGTTGAAGGATCATAGCATCAGTAAGCATTATGTTTAAGGGAGTAACCAATGAAGGTACAAGGCTTTGACCGTGGTGCTAGTTTATTTGATGCATAAGGGCATAGCCAAGGATAGCAGACATAACCAAAGACCCTAAGTTTTTGATGGGGATCGATGAAACAACTTTTCAAACGGTGATTGATTATTAAGGACAGGAGTAGGAATATGATTTATCAAATAAACGACGGTCTAAAAAGCTACAGACCAGAAGGTAGTTGGCATAGAAGCATGATGGAGAAGTGTGAGACCAGTTTCAACTATATGCCGATGTTTACGTTCGGCAGAGCCAACTAGTTGAGAAGTGTACGGAGGAGATTTGAGATGCTGAATACCACAGGCTAACAAGTGTGATGTTAGTGTTTGGTATTCACCCCCACCATTAGAATAAATTATTTTGATAGAGGACTGAAAGACATTTTCTACCATTTTTTTGAAAGGAAGATTATGGAGACCTCAGACTTATGTTGAAGAGGATAAAACCAAGTATATTTGGTAAAATAATCAGTAAAGATAACATAAAATCTGTATTTGTCAAAAGAAATACTTGGTGCAGGGCCCCAAACATCAGTATATAGAACTTCAAATGAATGTGTACAAGAAATAGAAGAATGAGCAAATGACAATCGATGACTTTTATTACTAAGATATGCATTACAATGAGAAATAATAGGACTAGTTTTAAATGAAAGAAGAGCATAACGGGAAAGAAACGTTCGTAGAGTAGAGGTAGAAAGGTGACCGAGACGATGATGCCACACATCCGTGGAAGCAGCAATAGAAGAATAGGCAGTAGGCTGAGAGGTTGATGGCCACTGGTAGATGTTATCTTTACTCTGGCCTTGAACTAACGATGCCCCCGTGTTTAGATCCTTGACAAGAAAGTGGTCAGGAAAAAATTCAATAGTGGTATTATTTTTTTTTATAGAATTGAGAGACAGAGATGAGATTTCATTTGATATTAGGCGCGCATAACACATCACCAAGTGTAAAGTTAAGATAATTCGAAGTAAGCCTTATGGAACCAGTATAAGTAATAGAAAGTCGCTTACCATCACCAATGATGATGTCATCAGTACCACCATAGCTGTTGGAAAAGGACAGGTTCTGAAGATCCGCGGTGATGTGATGAGAGGCTCCAGAGTCCATAACCTAGGAGTGTTGATCAGAAGGTGGAGTAGCAGTGAGATGTGCCTGGGGTAGAGGTCATGGACGAGATCGACAGACCTTCGCGGAGTGACCAATCTTATCACACAACTGGCAGACTATTCGGTTTGGAGGCATAGGAGCAGGACGCCAAGGCTGTTGGTAGTTGTTGGTGCTATCTTGAGGTATTGGAGCAAGACACTAGGGCTGGTGATGAGGGATGCTGCTACCTCCCAACATGGGAGTAGGATGCCAAGATGGTTGGATACCATAGTTACCACTTGGATTATGATAAGATGGTGCTTGCTCTGGACCCTTGTTGGCAGACTTATAGTACTGATTGCTTTTCCTTTTGAATTTTTGACTTACTTGGGCAATAATAGGTTGTGTTGTTGCCCTATCCTCGCGCTTCAGATAAGTCTCATAGTCAGTCAGCTTATCGTGCAGCTCTTCAAATGATAGTGGGGAGTCATGTGCCCGAATTGCTGCTGCTAATTCTTTGTACTCAGCGCCAAGACCATTGATGGTGTGGACGATAACTTAATCATCACTGAGATAATATCCTATTAAGATTAAGTCATCAATGATTACCTTGATAGTTTGGAGGTAATCAGTGATGGTACTTCCCTTTTGTTTTGTGTTCATAAGTCTGGAGAGAAGGCCGAGCATGCGAGTGCGCGAGCGATTTGCCAAGGTAGTTTATAGCTTGCACCAAGCTTCGGCAGAAGTAGCACATAAAGATATAAGTGGATTCGGTGCTTGACTTGTTGTTCCTGGGATATCAATCACTGCTGGTGGGCAACTGAAGGATCCATCAACATATCCTAACAAATCATATCCAAAGTGGAGATTAGTGAACTGAGGGTGCCATGAAGCATAATTCCCTCTGGATAATTTGAAAGGAATGATGACGGCAACATTAATGGAGATCGGTCCCATACTTGGAGGGGTGCTGGAGCTTCCTGTAATAACATTGCAGAAACCAGAGAAGTAGTTGATGAAGACATTATAGAGGAATACTTTTGTCCCCTTTTTTTTTTGTTCTGTCAATTTGTGTCTCACTGCTGTAACAGAGAAGAGTTCAATGCCGCAGTGAGCGAGCAAGAGTCTGATGTTATGCAGTTGTCACAGGAGGCTTCCTGTAGAGGGAGCCTCTGAGAAGGGAAGAGCTAGTGGCTGCATGGCTTGCTCGCGGCGGCAAAAGCAGGGTCGGCAGTGGTAGGCGGCAACAGGTGAGCAATAGTTAATTCTGATGATGGATCACTACTGGTGGCAGCGATGGGTAGTAGGTGAAAAGATATGGTGCTGGAGCAGCACCAGATCTGGTCTGAATCACTTCGGAATAGGGGAAAATAGTAGAGAGGGTTCGGTCCTCTACAACGCTTGTTTGGGCGAGCACGGGCGACGGTAGCGGGAGGTGGACCTCTGTTCCCAATCGCTCCATAGAGGAGGAGGAGCAGATCTGGTTTGGGATCGCCCGCCTCGATGCTCAGGCGGCTGCCAAGGAGGGTTTATCGTGGCCGTGGCTGCCGAGGAGGATTAGGCATTGCGATTGTAGATCTCAAAGAGATTGGGGCCTTCGCCAATCCACTCTGACCCATCCGTTGGCAATCGAGTCACCAGTCAGATTTCTCTGATTCGATCACCGGGGCGGACTGAAGCTTTGCCAGAGGAATACGTCTCCGGCTTCCATAGATGTGGAGAGGATGATGGCACGGTGAGAAAAAAAGAAATGCAGCGATAGAAAACTTATCGATAGAGAAGGCGAAAGTGCCGCGACGGCAGATGGGAAGGAGTCTGTAGCAGCTTCTACACGTGGGAGTCTATTGCAGCTTATGCATGCGGGTGTCTATTGCAGCTTCTGCATGCGGCCAGAAATGGGGAAAATTTGCTGCCGTTTGACAGCGAGAAGAGAGCTTTCTCTTAGGCAAGCAGCTCTGATACCATGATAGAAATGAGAAAAAGAGTTGAATGGAATAGTGTGTCATCACTTTTGTTCATTCACTGATGTCTATTTATACAAGGGAAGAGAGGGATAGAGAGGTTAGACGTTGAGGATTTCCCTCAACAATCTAACTAATGCTAACAACTCTATCTTTCATCAGGGAGGAGGCGATCTTCTTTGTGGTTGAGGAAGAGATGGCATTGGTGTGGCTGTAGGTGGAGATGGTGGCTGTTTGCAAGTGACAGTAGATGGTGACGATCAGATGTCACGGCTGCAGTGCTCTTCCTTCCTTCCTTCTTCTTCTTTTCCCTCTTCTTTCTTTGGTTGATGATAGCTGCAACAAAGATGGTGAGAAACTACGACAAGGTAGCTGTAAAGCTGTAAGATCTTGGAGGAGAAGTTGTAGCGAAGATTGATAGTGGAATCGTAGTGAGAACGCCGAGGATCGTCGCTTCTATATCAATTGATAGGAACCTCTAGGGTTCTATCATAGATGGAGACAAAAAAGGGGATATAAATGATCACTTCGAGGGGATTGAGCCTCCTTGATCTATATAAGGGATTGCCCTCCTAGGGCTTTGGCCAATATTCTAAAATAATAGTTTCTTCATTGATTGATTAAAAAGAAATAGTTACATCCCTATTTGTATACTCTTAGGCGAATCCAACTCCTATTAGGACTCCTAATCAAATAGACTCTTCTTAATTGATTTGATTAGATCGACTAACATGACTCCAACCCTATTAGGGTCATATTATATATATATATAGTAGGTGTATAAGCAATCACATATCATATATGCACAATCATATTAGATGATCATTGACCATAACCTAATGTGATCAGGCTTGAGCCAATAGGCCCAATCACTTGCATTAGGATCTATGTGTATATCAACACATCTCCATGCCTTGTGGTCGTCCATCTCGTCATCATCGATTCTGCTAACACCTCGTCACATCACTATGCGTCGCAATCATCCATCTCGACCTCATGGGTTGCGTTGGCACCTCCACGCTCTCGTGTGCATCTTCGTGTAATTACAACATAATCATAGGCTCGTAGGCCTCCATAATAATAATAATTATATATACACATATCACATCACAAAGTCTATGATCATCCATCCACATCATACATCACATGTGCATATCATCATATAGGACTACTATATAAATAATAATAGTTAATTATTAATTAACTACTATTAAAAGGGTATTTTTGAAATTTGGTTAAAAGGATAGATCTTGGGATTTCTACAAATTAGCACAATCATCCTTTTTTCCAAAACCCTAATTTCCCTTCACGTAGGCGGTCATCACCCTTGCACAAGTGGCCCACTGCCTCACGTGTCGTCACCTCGCGTGAGCACCTAACCTGTAGGTGGCTACCCTTCTGGATAAACACCACGTTTGCCCGCAGCCGGCCAAGCCGCGAGTGCCTCCCTTGCAGGTGGCCTGCCCCAAGCAGTCATCGCTCAGCATAGCCCTTGACCACAAGTAGTTTTCTCGTGGGCACCTTGCCCACAAACATTACCTTTACAAGCAAGCGGCTCCTCTGCAGCCTTGCATACACACTACCTTTCCACATGCGGCCATTGGAGGCATCTTCAAGAGTAACAAGAACGCGTAGACTAATTCTATGTGATTCAACACAACACATGTAATTTATAAGCTAATCATCATATGATGAACCTAGATCTAATACCACTATTGGGAAACCTTATTAGAAGCATCACATGCATAGTAGAAAAATAAAACAAAAAGGTCTCCCACATTGGTGAAATCATCGTGCAACAATTAGTGAGAAAAAACCGTTAAACTAAAAAATTTGCATGTTGTGTGTTAGATGTTTTACCTAGGGAGATCATATATCCCTGAAAACTCATATTCGTAAGTGTAGATGAAGGAGATTAGATGTCCTCCTCTTTAGCGGTATCCACACGGTGGATGCGACGATGACGCTCCTCTGATCGCTGCGGCATCTCCTTCTTCACGTGTAGCACACAAGATCTGTCACCCAAGGAGGAGAAGAGGCTGAGGAGACTAAGAGGGACAATTACTAGAAGTATTAGCATATGAACCCTTTATTCCCCTCCTATTTATAGAGGTCCATATCAACATAATCATAATGGATCATGTCCTATTAGGTACTGGATCTTTATCCAACTACCCAAGCTTATTAGATTAGTAGATCTCTATCCAATAATATCTTATTAGCTTTTATTGGATCTCATCCATATGATCCAATAATATAAGGGCTTAATGGATATAAAAAAAATAGAGGCTCTATGGATATATAATATTCGAACCTCTACTCATTATAATATCCACTATATGTGTGTGACCCTCTAGGCCTAATATTGAGTTGCCCGTGAGTTATACTTATCAAAACTCCTTCTGTAGAACTCCTTTTGACTCAGTGAATTGTTATCTCATAACAATTCACTCAACTCATCGACTATAGATGTACTAGGTTATTATGACATAGTCCTTATACGGTATATGTATATCTAATATATTGGACCTATCTATGTATAGTTACTGTGTATCTATAGTTCCTCATCCATCTAATATCTCAAATATCATATATTATGCAGGGTACTATCAGGCTTCATACAAAATCCATCTAAGTCTTGCTTTAATCGGATTCTCTTAGAGAACTCCTTCTCTCTTAATTCGAATGACCCTGGCCAAGGATTTGCCTAAGCACAAACACATGGGATAGTCCTCTCGTGATATCGAGAGTGGATGATCCTCTATTGATACTCAATTGACTTTGTAATGTTGGCTACTAATCTCAATAATCGACTGTACTAGATCTGAAACTTCCAGACATATAAGTCCAACATCAAAGAAAGGAATACTCAAATAAGACTACCTTGGTGTCTCAAGTCTAAGGATCAGACACATAATTGAGACTATAGAATCATTATCTAATATCAAGTATCATTAACCATCTAGCATTCCGTAAGCAGATCAATCAGTGAACTCATTCTCAAATTAGCACATGTATTGTACCCCACATTAGCGGCTATAAGACCAACCACCTCCATTATATGGATAGGTACATAGTATACCGATTTGTTCGGTTACTCGATGTCCCTTTTGAGTAACCTATGATCGGGATTATTTGAATCTATGTTTAAAAGTGAATTGGTCTCATTATCGTGGTCTCATTATGACCTGGTTTATATTGCACAGATCCAAGGATATCATAATATATATATATAGCATACAATATAAATAACATGAGAAAATATCTATAATAATAATTATATAAAAAGATTATGCAGTATATTGATAGAACCCCAGAAGGAGCTCTATAGATTTTGATCTTTGAGGGGGGGGATCAACCCTTGGAATGTTACAGGGGTTCCTCCCTCCTAGATCATAGCATAAGGCTGAATAAAAGATGATCTTTGCTTGATAAAAGAGAGGGGGTGGCTAAATCATAGGGTTCTAATCCTCACCCATGGGGGTATTTGCCTAAGTAACATTACCCCTTTGCCCCTCCTATAGCCGACTTAGCTGAAGAAAACACTAGCTGACCCGCCCAGTAAGGGGGGCAGTGGCAACTATGCCCTAAAGCCCCAATCTAAACCCTATCCACACTTCTTTATAAGATAGAAGCAGCTAGGTGGGGTTTTATTATAATCCCATAGGGTTTTTATTGACTACTTCTAGGTTTATTAGGACTCAACCCTGCTAGAGTCCTATCAAGCCTGCCTTCTTTGAATCAGCCTTGTCCTCAAGGCTGAGGGTCCATAAACTCTGGGAATCGGGTATTCAGCTCATTGTAAGACTCTTACCTTGCATCTTCGGATGGTAAATTATTCTACTTCACGAGTACTTTAGTTGAAGGACGTCAATAGCGCATCATAATCCTCCGATCAAGTATAGCTTCAGGTTGAGTTTGAATCTCGCTATCATTTATAGTGCTTGGCAATTGAGTTTGTGCCAACTCACGTTCTCCAAATTTTGGCTTTAGCAAGGATACGTGGAAGACGAGATAGATCTTAGCGTTATCTGAGAGCTTTAATCTATATGCCACGGCCCCAATATGCTTCAGAATCTGATATGGCCATAGAATCGTGGAGATAGCTTCATTGATGCTCTAGTGTTGATTGATAACTGCTTGTATGGTTATAGGCGAAGGTCGACCCAATCTCCTACCAAAAATCCTCGCTCGCTCCAGTGAGTGTCTGCTTGTTGCTTCATATGGGCTTGGGCGGCAGTCAGATTGTCTTTCAGCAGTTGCAGAAGCTTGTCCCTGTCAATTAAGTTTTGGTCAACCTGATCCACTTTAACTACACCAATTACATATTTAGGTATTACAGGGGGCGATCGGCCATACAATGCCTCATAGGGGGTAGATTTAGTTGATGAATGATAAGTTGTGTTATACCACCATTCGGCCCAAGGAAGTCACCTTGTCTACTCTTTGGGCCGGTTACTAGTGAAGCATTATAAGTAAGTCTCGAGGTATCTGTTTACCACTTTTGTTTGGTCATCCGTCTGTGAATGATAGGTTATGCTCATTTTTAATTGGGTGCCTTGTAGTTGTAAGAGCTCGGTCCAAAATTTACTTATAAACACCCTATCATGGTCACTCACAATTGACCTTGGCATCCCATGCAGTTTTGTAATATTTTTCATAAAAAGTTGAGTAATACTGGCAACGGTATAAGGATGTCTCACGACACAGAAATAAGCATATTTGGTTAGATGATCTACCACCACAAAGATCGTGCTTTTACTTTGAGATAGTAATAGCCCTTCGATGAAGTCCATGGAGATGTTAGTCCATGCTGAGTTCGGTATAGGTAGTAGTAGTTTTCCCGGACTTGCCATCGTTTCACCTTTTTATTGCTAGCATACATCATATTTAAATATATAATCATAAATTAATCTTTTCATGCCTCTCCAAAAGAAGTTTTGCTTCACCCTCTTATATGTTCTCAGATATTCGGAGTGCCCTACTGAAGGTGAAGAGTGCATCTCATGCAAAATAATTTTGATACAAGGGAAAGAAGGAATAATCACAATTCGATCTTTGTAGCACAGGTCCTTCGAATCCCAAGTGTAGTGACCCATGAAACTCAGATTCTTCTCTAATTTTTCTATGATACCTTGGGTTTCTGGGTTGCTCTTTCATTCCTCCCTAATATCTTTAAAGAAGTCGGTGGAGGGAAGGGAGATGGCCGAAATTTTAGCTTATCTCAATAGCCGAGATAGAGCATCTACAATAACATTCTCTTTCCCCTTCTGATACATAATTTCTGTAAGGATCAAAGTGGCACTAAGAGGAGGAGGGGGGGGGGGGGGGGGGGGGGGGGGGGTGCACGGGAATTAGTGCTGATGAGAAATCTTCATCGATTTAAAAATTTTGCTCAATGAAAACTATATCAGAAATGCGTTTAAGTGTAGAGATGTTTGTAATAGTGCAAGCAAAGATAATAGATAGTTAAATAACAGAGCAATGAAGTTAAAGAGCAAAGAAGAGGAAGCAAATTGATTTTATAGTGGTTCGGTCTCATGACCTACATCCACTTCCCGATTCCTCCTCTATTGAGGCCACCAACTTCCACTATCGATCTTTCTTCAATGGGGGAAGATCAACAACCCTCTTATAACTTTATTCTCCTTTTACAGGTTTAGGAGATAACCTTCACAAGATTCAAAGCTCTCCCTTAAACAAAAAACTATATAAGACGAAATGAGGAGAAGCTCTTAATTACAATAGCGTTTTCACTAGAATTTTGCACTTAATTGCTTGTATTACTTAGGCAAGAAAGGGTGGGGTATTTATAGGCCCAAAATGGCTTCAAAAGTGGAGCCAAAATTTAATTTTTAAGTGATCCCGAGGTGCTAGTCTCGAAGACTGCATTTTGGGTGGTTCAACCGCCTGACACAGTTTGGGAAACTGTGTTCTGGGCGGTTCAGCTGCCTGACAGTATGGGAGACTGTGTCTGGGTGGTTCCACCACTCAGTTTAAGCGGTTCAACTGCCTGACACATCTTCGAAGACTGTGTCATCTTGGAGACCATGTCTTCCAAGGTCATGCCTATCTGACCTTAGGTTACTGAAATGACTTTTATAATGAGTCTAAATCAGCCCCAATTAAGGCCTAATGACCACTTAATTGAGTTAGTAAAACTAAGTCTCATTATGATGCTAACTACGACACTCAACGTACAATCTTCGTTGTCCGATCGTCTCTTCGACAAACTCTCAGCATCTTTCCGATGAGCCCCTGATGAACTCCCAATTTCCTTCGGTGAACTCTCGACAAGCTCTTAACAACATGTCGATGAACTCCCGACGAACTTCACGGCATTCTTCCGGCGAACTCCTGGCAAGCTCTCGACAACTTGTTGGTAAACTCCTGACAAACTTCCTGGCAAACCACTGGTGAGGTCTCGGCGAGCTCCCGACAACATCGTCCAAACCTCGACCGATCTTTGGTGAACTCTCGACGAGCTCCGATTGCGTCATCCGAACCTCAACCCGATGCTCGAACTTGACTCCGGCCCAACATATGATTGTACTACCCTTTACGGTCATAGTTATTCCTGCATCATTTTCTTTAGCACACAAGTTAGATCATAAAACCCATTAATTGATTTTATCATCAAAATCTAAGATTCAACAATCTCTCCTTTTTTTATGATGACAACCAATTAACCTTAACTCCCCCTATGTATATGCCATAGGATAAAAACAACAAACTTGAATTCAAAAGAACCCATCACTTTTGAATTCAAGTATAATATTTTCATAATTTAATCATTCATGATACCATACATAATAAAATTTTCAAAGCATTCTTTTTCTTGGTATCACAAGATAAATAATTTCATTGATATGTTTCACATAATAAATATTTTAAAAATTCACTTTATATCAAAAATCATTATACCATACACGATAAAATTTTCAGAGTAATCATTTTTTCTTGGTATCATATAAATATTTTAAAGATTTCAAAATATACATTTCTCTTACGTCATCAATTATGTTGTTTCTCCCCCTTTGTCATAATAAAAAGGAGAAATGTTCAATTCATATATGAGCATTTATCATAAATACCCATCATTTGAATGTTTATCATTTTTGAATATTTATCAATAAGGAAAAATATTCAACATACCTTTTCGAAACAATTGTTCAAAATAAATATTCATTATATGATAAAATTTCAAATACAACATTTATCATATGTCATCAAACATGTTGTTTCTCCCCCTTTGTTATCAAAAAGAAGAAATATTCATCACATATTTGAATACTGTGTATTCAATACATATGTCAACACATTTATCATAAATATTCATTACACAAAGAAAAAAATCTAGTCCATTTCTCCCCCTTTTTATAAACAAAAAGGTAGAATCAATGAGGGTGTTATGAAATTAAGGGCTACCCATGCAATGTAGTTTATCTTATGAAAATTTCAAGTAATTTAGTAAATCAATCAAATCATATATTTTGAAGATTATCTCATATAAATTTTGATAATGAGCATCAAGAATTCCAAAAGAAAATATGATAATAAATCAAGCTCAAATTGTTATCAAGTATTTTGCATGCATTTATAAAGTTCTAATTTTCTTCTAAGCAATTGTTCCTCAATCAATGTTCACATTTTCTTCTAACCAAATTAATTTTGATTCCTCCTCCTTTTTATTGTCAACAAGAAATACAATGATTTAATTATTTAATGCATCCATGTTTTAAATATAACCATGAGTACAAAGGAATCATGTTATGAATAATTAAATCATAAGTATCAATAGATATTATTTCTTTTTAATAAATCTTCTCCTTTGATAAAAATTTTAGGAGATTAATTGTAAGCAAGATCTCAATTCATGAAAATTATCAAGTTACAAGTATCGAGAAATTAAGATCATGATTTTACAAAATGAGATATGGAAATATAGGATCTCAATTTTTATATATGATTTCAAATCATCAAGATCATTGTTTAGATTCATGTTACAGTTCCAGATAGATAAACTTATGATTCATTTATAAACTTTTTCAAACGAACTTAATTTATATAAGGATTTCAAGTTTCATTTTCTAAACTTACCAAAATCATGATAATAACTTATTCAAGTTCAAATCATTAAAATCGATATTTCAAAAAAATATATTATGAATAGATTCATCAATCTCTTATTGAAGTCTTAATAAGATAGAGATTGAGAAATTTTCAAAATAGATCATCACAAATATTCCAATAAGATATTTTCAACATGATCTTTGGTTTATCTTTGTTCAATGATGTTTCTTTGTTAAGTGTGTCTAACTCTTTTAGACTTTAGTGAAGAGAGTTGCAATTGTGATGTGTATTTCAAATATATATATTTTTTAAAGCACTAAAAGGAGAAATATGGAAATTTTGTTTAAAGTTTCAATTCAAAAATCACCATCCAATCATAACTCATTATAACCAACAACTATCATTATAACATTTGAATCATTTTACAAACTTAGTCAATAATATAATATTTGAATAATCAAATTAGTATAGCTTGGAGATTCAGCAATAATATTATCGTTTTATCTCTTATTGAAGGGTTGATAGGATAAAAATATTTTCAAGAAGAATTATCCTATTTTTGAGTTATTTTTAACTTATGAAATTTATTTCAAGAATGAAATTTCATCAACATCAGTGCAATAAAATATTTTCAAACAAAAACTTTAATTTATTTCAATTCCAATGATTTTTAGAGTGAGTTACCATGCTCATTTCATTCTCATTAAATATATTTTTAATTTTCAAAAATACTAAACAATGAAGCATGATTTTTCTTCCCCTTTTTATAATGTTCTATACTCAAAATCTATCATTCAACAATATACATTTAATCAAACAATCCATATTTCAAGTTACTTCTTCAACATTATCAAGGCCATTACAATAATACATCAAAATGATAAGACATCTTTAAAGCAAAAATTCAACCAATCTCCATTCCAACATGTAAATGAGTCTAACTCTTTGCACATAGTGCAAGTAGTTGACAAGCTCATTTCAAAATTTTTATTTATTTCAAGTCTATATAATATAACATTCAAATCAATCATTAAATTTGTTTTAAAAGATCATGTTTTATTTAGAAAGATCTTTAGCTATAACTATGATAAAAAAAAACTTTAGACTCATATAAAAAGGTTTTTGTTTGCATAAATATCTTTGGGAGTCAAGAGGGTTATTATATATATATATATATATATATATATATATATATATATATAATACCTTTCAAATCATAGAAACTAATATATCATCAACAAAAACCCACTTCCATAAATTTTAACATAAATGTTTTCATTAGCAATAACTAAGGTTTCTTAGTTCTAATTTATTTTCATACTAGTATGCTCTAATTTTGCATTATCAATCAAGGTTATGATAAGATAAATCAAGTGAGTAAATTACTTTTAAGTGGAGTCATTACTATGATATATTCTTCAACCAAAATCCAATGATTTTTTTTTATGTTGTAAAATTCTATCATATTATCAAGAAAATTTTCCTATAAGAAAAATGATTTGTATATGACTTTCAAGTTCAAATTCAATATTTGGTCATTTAATCTCAAGGTAATATACACAAATTTAAGCACACAAATCAATACATTAATCATCATCAAAATCATTCTTTCATAAATTTGAATTTAGATAAAGTTTCTAATTCATTTAGCATACCAAAGTTAGAGCGATCAAGATTAATGAGTTATCTAAAGATTCATTAACAATGATTTTATTTCAATAATTTTTTTTGTTATTACTTAGGCTAGTGAGTTTTAAAGGAATATTAAATCTCAAGTTATATGCCTTGAGCATTTACTTTCAAAATATTACTTAGTGCTTATAGCCTTGTTATGAGACAAATTTATAATATGGGAGGTTTTAGTTTATATACCCATTTTACATTGGGTCCCTCATGAAACACTCTCCCTAATTTTACTAATGGCATTGAGTTGTTTATAGTTCCTTTAGGAACCCAAATTAATTTATGCAGACTATGCCTTTTAAATGAACATTTATTAGCATAGTGTCCAATTCTTCCATAAAAATTATATTTATTTCTAGATGAAACATATACGTAGGTCCTTTAATGAAGATGTTTGGCTTTTGTTGAGTGTTACCAATAAAGCCTATACCATTTCTTCTATTAATATGACCCTTATTTACAATGATCATATTAAGGGATTTATTCCCTATTTCAAATTTTTCTAACATTTGTTTAAGCATGATATTTTCCTTTTTAACATAATCTAGCATTTCATGTATAGAACAAAAATTGTGTAATGGTAAAAGCATCATGCAAGGTTTCATGCTTAGTGCATGTATTGTGTGATGGTGCTACTTCATGCATTTCATCAAATTTACTAACTAATGATGCATGCTCTTCCTTAAGAAATTTATAGGATTTGTTAATCTTTGTAAATTTATCATAAAACTTATGGGAAGAAAGTAATAACTCATTAAAAGTATAAGAGCTTTTGGGTGGGTTACTTACCTCATCGTGGATGGCTACGAGCGTGAGATCTTCCACTTCTTCTTGATTGTGCTTTTCATCTTCGGTGCATCATAGCTTCTTGTGTTCATCGCAGCAGGTATTGTCCATTTTAAGGTTTTTGTTCATATTCATTAAATTTTTTGGTTCTTTTGTTAAGAGTTCATGTCCAAGGTTCTCATCACTCGAGAATTCATTCGAGGAGTCATATGTTCTCTTTAGTTCCAATTCCTTCCTGTTAATGTCAAAATTTTCTTACTCTTAGGAATGTATTCTTCTTGTTCATTTTTGTAAGACATTTCATTTAATGATTCATTTAGATCTAGTGTACTTTCATATGTTAATTCTAATGTATGCCAAATTTTAAAAGTCGAATCACTAGAGGAAATCCGATCAAATTTATTTTTGTTAAGAGCATAATATAAGACACTCATAGCCTTGGCATTTAAAGAAAACATTTGTATTCATAATCATTCCAATCATTTATTAGATTGGAGGACTTCTGAAAATCTTTTTCAATAATACACCATAAATCAAAATCTCTCGAAATCAAAAAGATACGCATTTAAATTTTCGAAGATGTGTAATCTGTCCCATTGAACATAGGAGGACTTGTGAAAGAAAATCCCTCTTGATTGCCAATAAAAGCCATCTTATTTAGATTTTAAGCCACATAAAGAGAAATGTGGCTCTGATACCAATTATTAGGATCAAAGCAGCACTAAGAGGGGGGTTGAATTAGTACTAATAAGAAATCTTCGTCGATTTGAAAATTTTGCTCAATAGAAACCATATCGAAAATGAGTTTAAGTGTAGAGATGTTTGTCATAGTGCAAGCAAAGATAATAGATTGTTAAATAACAAAGCAATGAAGTTAAAGAGCAAAGAAGAGGAAGCAAACCGATTTTGTAGTGGTTCAGTCTCGTAACCTATGTCTACTTCCCGATTCCTCCTTCATTGAGGCCATCGGCTTCCACTATTGATCTTCCTTTAATGGGTAAAGATTAATTGCCCTCTTACAACTCTATTCTCTTTTTACAAGTTTAGAAGATAGCCTTTACAAGACTCAAAGCTCTCCCTTAAACAAAAAACTATACAAGACGAAATAAGGAGAAGCTCTCAATTACAATAGTGTTTTCACAAGATTTTTGCTCTTAATTGCTTACAATACTCAAGCAATAAAGGGTGGGGTATTTATAGGCCCAAAATGACTTCAAAAGTAGAGCCAAAAATCAATTTTTAAGTGATCCCGAGGTGTTAGTCTCGAAGACTGCATTCTAGGCAGTTCAGCCGCTTGACACAATCTAGGAGATTGTGTTTTAGGTGGTTCAACCACTTGACAAAATGGGAGACTGTGTCTGGGTTGTTCAATCGCCTAACACACCTTCGAAGATTGTGTCATCTTGGAGACCTTATCTTCAAAGACCGTGCCTTATCTGACCTTGGGTTACTGAAATAACTTTTATAATGAGTCCAAATCAGCCCCAATTAAGGCCTAATGGTCTCTTAACTGAGTTAGGAAAACTAACTCTCATTATGATACTAACTACGACACTTAATGTACAATCTTCATTGTCTGATCGTCTCTTCGACAAACTCCCAGCATCTTTCCGATGAACCCCCAGCGAACTCCCGATTTCCTTCGTTGAACTTCCAACATTCTTCCAATGAACTCTTGGTGAGCTCCGGACAGCCTGTCGGCGAACTCCCGATGAACTTCCCGGTATTCTTCCGATGAACTCCCGGTGAGCTCCCGACAAACTTCCTAGCAAACCTCTGGTGAGGTCTCGGTGAGCTCCCGACAACATCATCCGAACCTCGCCTGACCTCCGGCGAAGTCTCGGTGAGCTCCCAATGCATCATCCGAACCTCGACCTGATGCTCGAACTTGACTCCGGCCCAACATCTGATTGTACTGCCCTTTACTATCGCAGTTAATCCTACATCATTTTCTTTAGCACACAAGTTAGATCATAAAACCTATCAATTGATTTCATCATCAAAATCTGAGATTCAACAATTTCATAATCAAAGCCAAGAAGTTTAGTTACCCATCATTATTGCTTCGGGAAAGATATTTTCTGCTCTAAAAGATACTTTAAGCTTCGGTTGTCGGTCTTAATCTGGAAGTGTCGGCCGATCAAGTAGGGTCTCTACTTCGTGATGACGTGTACGATGGCAAGCATTTCTTTATCATACACAGACATTTTAAGATGGGAGGGAGACAAAGCCTTGCTGGTTTAAGCAAGAGGTTCGCCATCTTACATTAGAACAACCTAAATTCCA
This sequence comes from Ensete ventricosum, assembly GCA_029747655.1. Taxonomy (NCBI): domain Eukaryota; kingdom Viridiplantae; phylum Streptophyta; class Magnoliopsida; order Zingiberales; family Musaceae; genus Ensete; species Ensete ventricosum. The sequence continues at coordinate 36,701,535 of JAQQAF010000008.1, read as the reverse complement.
ACTCTGGATGTGTCAGCCTCAATCACGAAGGTACAGCTGAAATCGAGCAACGCTAGGACCGACGTCATCGTCATGGCTGCCTTGAGTCATTAAATGGTTGTGGAAGCTTTATCTGACCATAAGGAGTCTTTCTTCAGTAGGGATATGAGTGGGGAACTGATGTTGCCATAATCTTTCATGAATTTTTGGTAGTAACATGTGAGTCCAAGGAAGTCGTGCAGTGATTTTATGTTCGTAGTTTTCGGCCATCCTTGCATTGCTTCGATCTTTGTCAGGTCTACCTCCACTCCATCCTTAGATATAATGTGCCCTAGATACTCCACTTTACACTGAAAAAGCTACACTTTGATTGTTTAACATAAAGGGTATTCTCCCGAAGGATTGTTAGAACAATTCGTAAGTACTGAAAATGCATATCAAGTGTAGGACTATAAATGATGATATCATCAAAAAATACCAACAAACTTGCGTAGAATCCTCTAAAAAATATCATTCATCAAGCTTTGAAAAGTAGAAGGTGCATTCATAAGTTCGAAGGGCATTACCAAAAACTCGTAGTGGTCGTTATGTGTGCGGAATGTAGTTTTCGAAACATCTACAATGCATACCCGAATCTGATAGTATCCAGAACAGAGATCCAATTTAGTGAAGACTCGGGCTCCTTTTAGTTCATTCAAGAGCTTATCTACTACTGCTATAGGATATTTGTCTTTGACGGTGATGGTGTTCAAAGCCCGATAATCAACACACATCCATCACGTACCATCCTTCTTGCGCACTAGCAACACCGGTGAGGAGTAAGGGCTGCAGCTTGGTCGAATCACTCTGGTGTCGAGCATCTCCTTAATGATGTTCTCAGTCTTATCCTTCTGCAAGTGAGGATAGTGGTATGGTCTCAAATTTGCTGGAGGTTTGCCCGGCAATATAAGGATGCGGTGGTCATGTGATCGGTTAGGGGGAAGCCCACGCGGTTCCGTGAAAACATCCATAAATTCGTCCAGTAAGAGGGCAAGCTTAGGATCTGAATTTTGCATGTTCTCCTCCTTTGATGGCTATTGGATATGCATAAAAAATCTGCCATATGTCTTGTGTAGCACTTTCTCCATTTGCTGCGTCGAAACGATGGAGATATGGCTCTGCGCTTGCCTCGCAATATAAGCTATCTCCCTTTACAATAAAACTTCATGATTAGCTTAGAAAAATTCCAAGATATGTCACCTAATGTTGTAAGTCATAGTCATTGATGGGTAGGAGGAAGAAATTGGCTACCACTTCTTGGTCTTATAAGAGCAATTTTACCCACGGGTACCATTAGTCGTAATTGAGGATTTGACCTTCGGTGACTTGACGTCGAAGTTGTTGCAACCTTCAATTTGAAGCGCCATACATGCAACAAGCTTGATGTAGAGAAAGTTATTGGTGCTACTCATATATATAAGAACGGTGATGGGTTGCTATTTAAGGAGTCCTCCAACTTTCATCGTCTAGCGCGTGCACTGTATAGTTGACCGGTTGGGGCTCTTCTTCCATGGGTTCATCTTCTAGTATGAGGTCTTCTTCAGATGGTATGGTGTCCTCATCCTCTACTGGTTCAATAATGAGGAGCCACCCTTTTTGCAGTGATGTTCTCGGCTCCATGGTTCATCACAATGTCAACATAACCCCTTGGCCGATCGTTCACGAAGCTTATCTCTTGTTAATTTTTTTAGTGCAAGGGCTCTGATGGTAGTAGAGGGGACTGAAGGCTTCAGCATGGCTAGTTAGGGAGCGACCCTTGTCCTTCGTACTTCGTGGCTCAATCGTTCTTCTTGGATTCTTGCGAAGGAAATCACCGCCATAAGAGTGTACGGTTGCTATGCCTTTACTTCTCCTTGAATCTCTGGCTTTAGGCCCTCAATAGAAGTCCCTAAAAGTTGCTTTTTAGACTAATCCATGGTTTGGTTAGATAAACATTCAAACCTTGTTTGGTATTCTTATATTGTAGAGGTTTACTGAATCATTGCCAATTGTCCATCAATGTTATCGAAATCGGTTGGTCCGATGCGATTTAGTAGTCCTTCCTTGAATCGCTGCCAAGAGAGACCTCTATGGGCATGCTCAAACCAATTGAACCACTAAGTAGCATCTCTCTTAAGGTGGATGGCAGCAATCTCAACTCGTGTAGCATCGGCAGTATGGTAGAACCGAAAATAGCGCTCTGCACGTGAGATCCATTTGATCGGGTCTCCTTCTTCCTATCTAGGGAAGTCGACCTTCATGCATAGATTATTTGGATCAAGGATGATGTGACCATGCTCTTGAGGATCATCTCGCTGATCTAAAGTTCCTTCTTGCTGTGATTTCCTCGGGCTTGATGGTCGGCCCATGCTGAATTCGGCGAAAAGGGATAAGATATTCTCCTCCATGCAGCTTTCAAAGGCTTTGAACTTGGCATTGATGGCCTCCTTTGAAGCCATGGTGTAGGCCTCTAGATCTATAATGTTGATTTCTATTTTTTGTTGTTGGGTTAGTGGCATGAGAATTTTTGGAGAAGAGGTGGTTGGTTGGATGGATTGATTAGATAGATGGAAGTAGGCTATGGTTAGGGCTGATTTGGGAGGTTGTTTAGGCTCAGTTTAGGGTGCAGTTTGGAAGGGTTTTTGGTGAGGGTGGTAGGGTTTGAGAATGAGAAAAAGAGAGTCCAAAAACCCACAAAAGATAGCACTCAAATCTAATGAAATTCGACGAAGAAAGGGCTGTGTACGTGCTGTCCTGCCGAACAGAATTTACGTCGGAGAAACACTGAATTCTCGACGTAATTTCTAGAGGAACACCCAAGTAAAATATGCAGAAATTTGTCACAAATCCTCTATTCAGATATGGATAATATCAGCAAATATGTTTGACAAAATTTCGGCAGAATAACGGCAGGAAAGTGGATGAAAAGATGGAAGGCAGATTCTTTGTCATAAAATTCCAGCAATGCGTGACGAAGAATTGCAACACTATAAGTCCAGTTTCAGAAAGAATTTTTTCTATAGATTAATCTTACATGAAAGCTAAGGTGATCTATGAATTTTATAAAAGTTTCAGCCAAAAAGGATTAGCAAAAGTTCGGTTTCAAGAAGCAATAATCGGTTGAAATTTTTCTGTAGCGTTTCCCCTTTGCAACGATGATAACGTTTGCAATGGTAGAATTTTGTAGCAAGGAAAATATGAAAAAACTTATCCCACATGTAAGGCAAAGGATTAGCAGTAGCAAATAGGTATGGGTGATGAAAATATACTAGATCTCCAATTTCGAACGTAGGGGTCAATAGTAGATGATTTGATTTGCAGCTTGGGGATGACGGTGGAGGCGTGTGTTGCAGCAATTATGGGAATTGCTTGGAAGGGTGGGGGCGGTAGAGATGGCAGCAAGGGCAACAAAAATGATGCTCTAATACCAGATGATAGAACTCTAGAAGGAGCTCTATAGATTTTGATCTTTGAGGGGGATCAACCCTTGGAACGCTATAGGGCTTCCTCCCTCCTAGAACTCGATGCAAGGCTGAATAAAAGATGATCTTTGCTTGATAAAAGAGAGGGGGGTAGCTACATCATTATATAGGGATCTAACCCTAGCCCATGGGGGTGCTTACCTAAGTAAAATTACCCCTTTGCCCCTCTTATAGTCGACCTAGCTGAAGGAAACATTGGCTGACCAGCCCGTAAGGGAGGTGATGACCACTAAGCCCTAAGGCCCTAATCTAAACCCTGGCCACACTTCTTTATGGGATAGAGGTGGCTAGGTGGGGTTTTATTACAATCCTAGAGAGTTTTTATTGACTACTTCTAGGTTGATTATGACTCAACCCTATTGAAATCCTATCATATATCACACGTGCCATCACTCACGTGATTGGCTTGTAGGGCACCTATAACCAACAATAGTATCATGTATGCTATACTATATACCAGACTTGATATAGCATATGCTTTAAGCATTACAAGAAGATATAAGGTGGATCCAGGTTTGGAACACTGAAAGGAAGTAAAACGTATCCTAAAGTACTTGATAAAAACTAAAGATCTTTTACTAAAATATGGAGGAAGTAGCCTCAAAGTTGAGGGCTACATGAACTTGATTTTCCAGTCCGATGTTGATAACAGTAGTCTAACTTAAGGTATATGTTCACCCTAAATAGAGGAGCTTAGTTCCAAGCAAGATACTAATACTGACTCGACCACTAAGGAGAGTACATTGTTGCGGTAGAATCATTAAAGGATGCAGTATGGATGAAGAAGTTCATTATAAATTTGGGAGTAGTGTCATGTAGTGATAAGCTGATTCCCTTATATTGCGACAACAAACGTGCGATTGCTCAAGCCATGAAACCCATTTCTCATTAAAAGTCCAAGCAAATTCTAAGGAGGTTCCACATGATCAGAGAGATCGTAGCCCGTAGTGATATAATAGTGGAAAAAGTTTTATCCAAAGATAACACTGTAGATCCACTAATAAAGTCGTTGTCTCATATTGTCTTTGAGCATCATAGGGTTCTAATGGGGATCAAGTACATGGGTGATTGGCTTTAGGTCAAGTGAGAGATTACTAGTTATTGATGCCCTATAAGCTAATCATGTGAGTAATGACATATGTGATACGCTGTATAATCTTTTTTTATTAATTTAATAATATTTTTTTTTTACTTTATATTGGCTGATAAATATATTGTGACGTCCTTAGATTTATGCAATGAGAATTGGATCATTATAAGATCATAATAGTGAGACCAATTTATATTTAAACATAGACCATATATATTCCTAGTCGTAGGTTACTCAAGAAGGACATCGAGGTAACCAGATAGACTGGTATTCTACATACTCATCCATATAATATATGTGGCTAGTCTCATAGCTGCTTATGTTGAGACACTAGGGATATAGTGCAGGTTCTTATTGGAGAATGAGTTTACTAAATGATTTGCTTATGGAATGCTGGATAGTTAACGATACTTTATCGTAGATGATCATTGGGAATAGTAGCCAACCTTACGAAGATAATTAGTTTGTTAATAGAGGATCATCTACTCTTGGTATCATGAGAGTAATATCTCATGTGCTTGATAGAACCTCACAGGATTCTATCGTGGATGGAGATGGAAAAGGGGGATAAACGATCACTTCGAGGGGATCAGGCCTCCTTGATCACTTTAAGGAAATTTGCCTCCTTGATCTCTATAGGGAATCAGCCCTACTAGAGTTTTGCCTATTGGCTAAAACTCATACTTCTTTCCTTTGATTGATTTATAAAAGGTTTACACTATTATTTAGAGTTCTACCAAGAGCCCCTCTAAGCTTAGACTTAGAGTCCCACTAAACTTGGACTCTTAACTAAGCGATAGACTCTTAATTGAAAATAATAACTAACTTTATCCTAACTGAGGATAATAACCAACTCCAATTAACTCATAACTGACTCGATTGAGCTTACATGACCCATAACTGACTCTGACTAAACAGACTAGCATGACTTAGCTTGAATTAATTTGGAATCGATGGACTCAACCCTGTTAGGGTCCTGTCAAACCCGCCCTCCCCGTCCTCTTCAAATCAACCTTATGCTTAAGGCTGACCAGTATCAAACTTTAGGAGTACTTCGATCCAGAATATTTGCCATGCATCATAACCCTTTGATCAATCAAATAGGGTCTCCACTTAGTGTAAGCAATGGATTGATCTTCTGGTGCAGTAATCATTGTAGTCTTCGAGGACCCCTTTTCATTTGATGGCCAGTGCTGGTACCATATCTTACTTTGAGGATCACCACTTCGTAGTCTTCCTAGGGCATAAAAAAATCGACAAGTAGTTATTTTACCTTTGAGCACTTGTTGTCACAAATTAGGATTCACCCATTAGCAATTTTGTCTTTGAATTTGGCACATCTTGTTAGGATCAATTGGCAGTAAGAGGAGGAGGAGGAGGAGGAGGAAGGGGGGGGGGGGGGGGGGGGGGGGGGGGGGGGGGGCGGTGGTGATGGGGATGATATGACTCCAGCAGGGTTGAGTCCTAATCATTTCAGTATTAGTCAATAAAAACTCTGCTATATTATAATAAAGTCTCTCCTATCTTATAAAGGAGTATGACTAGGGTTTGGATTAGCCCTTAGGGCTTAATAGCCACCGCCCCCTTTACTGGGTAAGTCGGCCAGGGTTTCCCCCTGCTTAGGTCGGCTATAGAGCCAACCTAGCCACCCCTTGTTCCTATTAAGGCAGGATGACTATAGGAGGGGCAAAAGGATAATTTTACTTAGGAAAGCGCCCCCTTAGGCTAGGGTTTTAATCCCTATTTAAGATGTAGCCGCCCCCCTCTTTTAATCAAGCAATTATCATCTTCAATTCAGCCTTTGTGCCTAGTCTAGGAGGGAGGAACCCCTATAGCGTTCCAAGGGTTGATCTCCTTAGTGATCAAAATCTATAGGGCTCCTTCTGGGGTGTTATCATCGGGTATCAGAGCCGCGATCCTGCTACCTTGTAGCCATCTCAGCCGCCTCCACCTTCCCAAGTAATTCCCATAATTGCTATGACACGCGATTCCACCTTCCACCCTAGCAGCAAATTAGATCAGTCTACCACTGCCCCCTATGTTTGATCTAGAATTCTAGTATATTTTTATAACCCATGCCTCTTCTGTACTGCAAGATCCTTCATATTATATATGGGAGAAGTTTTGCAAAGTTTTCTTGCTACAAATTTTTACCATCGCAAACGTTATCATCGTTGCGAAGGCGAAACACTGCAGAAATTTTCAGCCAATTTTTGCTACTTGAAACCAAACTTTTGTTCATCCTTTCTGGCCGAAATTTTTACACAATTCTTAAGATCAAGTTGGCTTTCATCTGGATTTAATTTCACAAAAAAAACTCCTTCTGGAACCTATTTTCTTGTATGATCTTTCACCATCATGCAGTTCTGGAATTTTACGACGAAGGAATCTGCCTTGCATCTTTTGCCCTATTTCCCCACTGTTATGCTGCCAAAATTTCTTCAAAATTTCTACTGGTATTGACAACATCTAATCCAAGGGTTTCTGCATAATTTCCTTAAACTTTCCTCTGTAATTTACGTTGAGAAGTCATCATTTCTCCGACGTAAAAACCAGTTCAGCAGGACAGCACATCGCAGCACTTCTTTTCACCGAATTCTATCAGATTTTGAGTGTTGTTTTTTGTGAGATTTTGGATTCTCTTTTTCTTGTCTCCAAGCCCTACCATCCTCACCATAAACCCTTCCAAATATTACCCTAAATCGAATCCAAACAGCCCCCCAAATCAGCCACTGAAATCAGCCTATTCCTATCCAAACCAATTCACCTTCCAACCGGCCACCCCCTTTCCCAAAACACTCATGCCACTTGCCCGAAAACAAAAGAAAGATATTAATATTACAGATCTAGAGGCATACACCATGGAATCAGAGGAGGCCATCAACGCCAAGTTTGAAACCTTCGAAAGCCGCATGGAGGAGAAGATGTGATCCCTATTTGCCGAATTCAGTATAGGCCGACCATCAGGCCCGAGGAAGTCACACCATGGAGAGACTTCAGATCAGTGAGATGATCCTCAAGACCATGGACACATCACCTCAGATCCAAACAATCCATGTATGAAGGTTGACTTCCCAAGATGGGAAGAAGGAGACCCGATCGGATGGATCTCACGCGCAGAGCGCTATTTTTTATTCTACCAAACCGTCGATGCTACATGGGTGGAGATCACTGCCATACACCTCGAGGGAGATGCTATTCAGTAGTCCAATTGGTTTGAACACACCCATGGAGGACTCTCTTGGCAGCGGTTCAAGGAAGGGCTTCTAAACCGCTTCGGTCCGACCGATTTCGATAACATCGACGGACAATTGACAAAGATTCGTCAAACCTCTACAATACAAGATTAACAAATAAGATTTAAGTGTTTATCTAACTAAACTGAAGATGGTTCTAAGAAACAACTTTTAGGTACTTTCATTGAGGGCCTAAAGCCGAAAATCTGAGAAGTAAAAGCACGACAACCGTACACTCTTATGGCAGTAATTTCCTTTGCGTGTATCCAGGAAGAACGATTGAACCATGAGGCACGAAGGATAAGGGTTGCTCCCTAACCAGCCATGCTAAGGCCTAATACCCCGTCTACTGCCATCCAAGCCCCCGCACCAAAAAAAGTGACAAGAGACAAGCTTCGCGAACAATCGGCCAAAGGATTGTATTGGCATTGCGACGAACCATAGAGCTGCGAACATCGCTATAAAAAGGGCTAGCTACTCATGATTGAACTAGTGGAGGATGAGGACAGTGAACCATCTGAAGAAGGCCTTGAACCCGAAGAGGAAGCCACGGAGGAAGAGGCCTAACCGACCGACTATGCAGTGCATGTGTTGGCTAGCTATTCTAACCCGTGGACGATGAAAGTTGGAGGACTTCTAAAGTAGCAACCCATCACCGTTCTCATCGGCACGGGTAGCACAAATAACTTCCTCAACAGTAAGGTTATTGCACATTTATCACTTCAAATTGAAGGTTGCAACAAGTTCGACGTAAAGGTCACCGACGACCGAATCCTCAATTACGACCAACGGTGCCCGCGGGTGAAGCTACACATCCAGGACCAAGAAGTGGTAGCCGATTTCTTCCTCCTACCCTTTGATGATTATGAAGCCATGCTTGGGATCGAATGGCTCATAACGCTAGGTGATATCTCTTGAAAATTTTGTAAATTAATTATGATATTTTATTACAAAGGGAGACAGGTCCATCATTTCGACACAACGGATAGAGAAAGTTTTACACAAAGCACATGGGGGATTTTTGATGCATATCTAGCAGCCATCTAAGGGGGAGAATATACGAATTTTAGATCCTAAGCTTGCCCTCTTTCTGGATGAATTCACGGATGCCGCGCGAGCTGCCCCTAACCGGCTGCATGACCACCACATTCCTATTTTGCCGGGCAAACCTCCAGCAAATTTGCGTCTATATCGCTACCCTCACTTGCAGAAGGATGAGATTGAGAATATCATCAAAAAGATGCTTGACACTGGGGTGATCCGACCGAGTTGCAGCCCTTATTCTTCACCGGTGTTGCTAGTGCGCAAGAAGGATAGTACATGGTGGATGTGCATTGATTATCGAGCCTTGAACGCTATCACTGTCAAAGACAAATATCCTATACCCATTGTAAATGAGCTCTTGGATCAATTAAAAGGAGCCTGAGTCTTCACTAAACTATATCTTCATTCCGGTTATCACCAGATTCGAGTATATGCTGAAGATATTCCAAAAACTACATTCCACAGGCATAACGGCCACTACGAGTTTCTGGTAATGTCTTTGGACTTACGAATGCTCCTTCTACTTTCCAAAGCTTGATGAATGACATCTTTCAGAGTTTTCTATGCAATTTCGTATTGGTGTTCTTTGATGATATTCTCATTTATAGCCCGCTTGTTATACATTTTTCAGCATTTACGAACTGTTCTAACGATTCTTCGGGAGAATACTCTTTATGTTAAACAGTCAAAGTGCAGTTTCTTACAGCATAAAGTGGAGTATCTTGGGCATATTATATTAGAGGACAGAGTAGCGGTAGACCCGATGAAGATCGAGGCAATACAAGGATGGCCAAAACCTACAAACATAAAATCGCTGCACGGCTTCCTGGAGTTGGGATTGGAGCTATTCTAATGCAAGATGGCCGACCTCTTGCTTACACCAGCAAGATTTTGTCTCCCTCACACTTGAAAATGTCGATATATGATAAAAAGATATTTGCCATTGTACACGTCGTCACAAAGTGGAGACCCTACCTAATCGGTCGGTGCTTCCAGATTAAGACTGACCACCGAAGTCTTAAGTATTTCTTGGAGCAGAAAATATCTTCCCCAGAGTAGCAATGTTGAGTAACTAAACTTCTTGGCTTTGATTATGAAATTACTTATCGAAAAGGAAAAGAGAATGTTATTGCAGATGCTCTATCTCGGCTCCCGGGGCAAGCCGAAATTTCAGCCATCTCCTTGATCCGGATTCCGTAGGGCACTACACGTGGGACTCGAAGGACTTATGCTATAAAGACCGATTTGTTGTTGTTCCTTCTTCTTCTCACATCCAAGTTCTTTTGCATGAAATGCACTCTTCACCTTTGGCAGGGCACTCTGGATTTTTTAGGACTTATAAAAGGGTGAAGAAAAACTTCTTCTGGAAGGGCATAAAAAAATTAATTTATGACTATGTATCCAAATGTGATGTATGATAGCGGCAAAAAGGTGAAATAGTGGCATGTCTCGGTAAACTACAGCTGCTACCTATACTGGATTCGACTTAGATAGACATTTCCATGGATTTCGTCGAAGGACTACCACTATCTCAAGGTAAAAGCATGATCTTTGTGATGGTAGATCGCCTAACTAAATAAGCTCATTTTTGTGCTGTGAGACATCCCTATACTACTACCACTATTGCTCAGATTTTTGTGAAAAATATTATGAAATTACATGGGATGCCAAGGTCGATAGTGAGCGACCGTGACAAGGTGTTTACAAGTAAATTTTGGACCAAGCTCTTCCATCTACAGGGCACCCAATTGAATATTAGCACAGCCTATCATCTATAGACAAACGGCCAAACAGAAGTGGTGAATAGATGCCTCGAGACTTACTTACGATGCTTCACCAGTGACTGGCCCAAAGAGTGGACAAGATGGCTTCCCTGGGTCGAATGATGTATAATATAACTTTTCATTCTTTGACTAAATGTACCCCTTACGAGGCACTATATGGCAGTGAGAGGTCGCTGTTGACAGTGTTGTATAGCAAAAGATGCATGTTGCAGTTTAAGGGATAAGGGAGATTGGGTGGCTGAAAGGTTGGTGGACCGAAGGCTATGGTTTTTTGGGGCTGGTTTTATAGCAGTTTTGGGTGCGGTTAGAGGCTACGATTTTATGAAGTTTTAGCTACAATTTGGTGTGGTTTTAGGGATGTGATAGCAATAGATAAAGGTTAGGTAAAGGGATTTTGGATCTAGGATAGATGATAGCAAAGGTAGGTGGATCGATAAGAAAGGTTGGATGAAAAGGTAGGTGGATCAGTAAGGAAGGTTAGCTATGGTTTAGGGCTGATTTAGGTGGCTGTTTAGGATAAGTTTAGGGTGCGGTTTGGAAGGGTTTTTGGTGAGGATGTTAGGGTTTGTATATGAGAGAAAGAGAGTCTAAAATCCCACAAAAGATAGCACTCAAAATCGATGGAATTCGACGAAGAAAGGTGCTACGATGTGTTGTCCTGCCGAACAGATTTTACGTCAGAGAAACGATGAATTCTTGATGTAAATTCCAGAGGAAAATTTAAGAAAAATATACAGAAACCCTAGGTTCAGTTGTGGTCAATATTAGGAAATTGTTTGACAAAACTTTGGCAAAGTAACGGTAGGGAAATAGGGTAAAAGATGGAAGGTAGATCCTTCATTATAGAATTCCAACATTGCGTGATGACGAAAGAAGGCACAATAAAACCAGTTCTAGAAGGAATTTTTTCTAGAGATGAATCTTAGATGAAATCTAAGTTGATCTATGAAATTGTGTAAAAATTTTGGCCAAAAAGGATGAACAAAAGTTCGGTTTCAAGGGGCCAAAATGCGGAAGGCAGATTCTTCGTCGTAAAATTCTAGCACTGTGCGATGAAGAATTACAGCACCATAATTCCGGTTTTAGAAAGAATTTTTCCTAGAGATCAATCTTAGATGAAATATAAGATGATCTATAAAATTTTATAAAAGATTCAGCCAAAAATAATATACAAAAGTTTGATTTCAGGAGGCCAACAAGTGGAAGGCAGATTCTTCATCATAAAATTTCAGCACTACATGACGAAGAATTACAGCACTATAAGTCTGGATCCAGAAAGAGTTTTTTCCATAAATCAGTCTTAGATGAAAGCTAAGATAATCTATGAATTTGTGGAAAAATTTTACCCAAAAAGGATAATCAAAAGTTCAGGTTCAAGAGGCAACAATTGGCTGAAATTTTTCTGCAGCTTTTCCCCTTTGCAACGATGATAATGTTTGCGACGGTAGAATTTTGCAGCAAAGAAACTTTGAAAAAACTTCTCCATGTATAAGATAAATTAATAGCAATAGCAAGAGGCGTGGGTTTTGGAGTTTTTACCAGATCTATGATGATGACGCAGAGGACGACAGCAGATTGATGGATCGGCGGCTTGGTGGGACGAATGAATGCGGGACAGATATTTGAATGCTCGCTCGGGTTAGCGGGGGATTTGCTAAAGAGACATTATAGAATAGCACCTTTTGATGAGAGATATGAGCAAGAGGCTTCAAGAAAACTAGTGTTTTCCGAATTATATGAAGCCAGTAAGCAAACAAAAAATCCATGGGTATTTGAACCCGAATATCCGGGAAAAAGCAGATGGTGGATGAAGGCAACGTCAAAAGCAATTTGAGAATTTCTTGGAAGATGGAGGTGACAGAGATGGCTACAGGGTAGCAGGAATGCCATTCTGATACCAGATGATAGAACCCCTGAAGGAGCTCTATAGATTTTGATCTTTGAGGGGGATCCACCCTCAGAATGCTATAAGGGTTCCTCCCTCCTAGTAGTTCACCATATGGCTGATTGTAGATTGATCTTACTTGATAAAATGATGTGGAGGCTACATTCTTATATAGGGCTCCAAACCCTAGCTCTAGGGGGTGCTTCCTAAGTGAATTCTTCCTTTTGCCCCTTCTATAGCAGACCTGCCTAAGTAGGAACAAGTGGCAGCTAGGTTGGCTCTATAGCCGACCTAAGTAGGGGGAAACCCTGGTCAACCAGCCCAGTAAAGAGGGCGGCGACCTCTAAAACTTAAGGCCCCAAAATAAACCCTAGCCACACTTCTTTATATCATAGAAGTGACTAGGTGGGGTTTTATTACAATCTCATAGAGTTCTTATTAATTACTTCTATGGTGATTATGACTCAATCCTATTGGAGTCCTTTCAGTCATGTGCAGCATGGTGAACAAGTGCACACGATAAATAGTGGTAGCGCAAAAAATAGAATAGAGAAAGAGAGGAGAGAGAAGTAAGAATTTTAAGGCTTTGGTAAGACAATCAAGTAGTAAAACTTCATTGGTTTTGGCCTAAATTTTATATAGAGAGTCCTTGTAATAAACTCTTCAATCCTAATAGTGTCGATCTACGATTTGTCCTCTCTGAGGTGCTTTTCTAATATACCTACTTGGTGAGACATAAAATTTTCCTTCGATGAAATCCATCGATGGTGATGATGATATGTTATTGTTGAGCGACAATCTGTGTTCTTGATATTATTGTATTCCTCGAGTTATTATGGAGAAGACTTATTGTAAACCTATTATCATTATTGGTGATAGTGGAGGTTTGAAGTGGACTATGGTCCCGTGATCTTTTCCACACTGGGATTTCTAATTAAAAATTCAGTGTCTTATTTTGTGATTGATTTATTGTTCTATTAAAAATGTTTGTGTTGCTGTTGTTAATATTTGCTCTTGGTAACAAGTTGGTATTTTGATAAGGAACCCATTTTGATACACAAAATGGGAATAGAATTATTCATCTACAATAGCTTTTCCCAATAAGTGGTATTAGAGCATCAAGTTGTTTGGTGCAAGTTTTTTCTTGTGTGATTGAAATGGAAGAGTCAAAAGGTATAATTAAATTGAACTTATCAAATTAATCTACTTGGAGACGTATGATAGAAGATTTGCTATATTACAAAAATTTATATAAGGCCATAAAAGTTAAAGAAAAACTTTCTACTATAGAGGATGAGGAATGGGAGGTTCAACATAGAAAAGCTATTGCCTAAATTAGAAGATAGATGGATATAAATTTGCATGAGCATATTTCTGATGAAACTAGAGATTATGTTGTTTGGCTAAGGTTTCTCTCCTTGGAAGACTTATCAATTTAAAGTATAAATATGGTGTTACATTGTTGAGCACATAAGACTTTTTCAGAGTCTTGCAAACAAGTTGTTTGCTATGAAAATGAATATAGACGATGAGATGCAATGGTTGTTACTTCTCAACTCTATACTAGAAAGTTGAGAAACATATATGGTAACAATTTCTAACTCAATGTCAAAGGGGACTCTAACTATATATATGGTTAAAGATAGTTTGCTAAATAAAGATACCAGAAGGAAAGAACAAGGAGAATCTTCTTATAGTAGAAATTCATATAGTTATAGGGGAAGATCCAAGTCTAGAAGAGATATCAAGTGTTTTCACTACAATAAGCTAGGTTACATGAAAAAAAGAGTGTAGGTCCAGGAAGCGAGAATTGAATGAAAGGAAGAAAAATGAGAAAGAGACCAATATAGCTGCTGCTGAAGGTGATATTGTTATTGTTTGTGATGACAGATGTTTCAGTCTTGTAGCTCAGGACAGTAACTAGGTAATTAACTCTGGTACTTCATTCCATGTTACTTCTCATTGTGATTATTGCAGATCTTACACTGTTGATGATTTTGGCAATGTCAAAATGAGAAATAGTGGAACATTTAAGATTGTAGGTATTGGAGATATTTGCTTGGAGACCAGTATTGGGAGCAAATTGATACTCAAAGATGTTAGACATATTCTAGATATTTATCTTAACTTGATATTTACATGTAGACTTGATGATGAGGGATTTACACATTATTTTGGTGAAAGTAAATGGAAGCTCATCGAAGAGTCTCTAGTTGTGGTGAGAGGAAAGTTTTAGAACCGTAATGGCACTAAAAAGGGTGGGGGGGAGGTGGGAGTTGGACTCCACACTAAATGAAAACACGAAGGTGACATATATATCTACTATAAATCTTAACTCATGAATATCGAGAAGTTAAGTGAAAGATCATGATTCATTGGATAAATCTCCTCTTTTGTAAATAACAAAAAGAATTATAGAAGAACAAATAGTAAAAGATCTTGATTCATATAAAATAAATCACAAGTTATAAAAATTAAGAAGTCAAGGTCACAGTTTGTTTAAATAAATCTCATCCGCATTTACAACTAAGTATAGTTCGTCTCGTTGAACATAGGAAGACGAGTGATAAAGTGACCCTCTTGATTACAAAAAAAAAGTCATTAAATCTCTCTCAGGTATTAATCCAACTGAGAGAACCAGACTCTAATATCAATTGTTAGGATCGTAATGACACTATAAGGGGGGTGAATTAGTGCTTTCATAATAAGGTTCTTATTTGAAAATTTTGATAAAAAATATGTATCAAAAATACATTTTACTAAGAAGTGTGAGCAAGAATAGTGAGTAATAAATCAGTAAGAAATGAATAAGCATGCATATATATATATATATATATATATATATATATATATATATATATATATATATATATATATATATATATATATATATATATATATATATATGCGATGTAGATATATAATAAATATGTATGTGTGTGACGTAACATATTAGTAGACCGATACAAAACTAAAAACTCCTCCTAAGTTGGTGAGTGTAAGGCAATAAGACTGACCCATGTGGCCTTCTATCATTGTAGGAAGAAATTGAATCACGATATAGGTTGAGTTGGTCGAGTCACTTGAGGCTCACCTATCTATGTGATCGAGATCTTACCTATGATATAGAACTGTCACCGATGATCTGATGTGGTATGCTTAGTCAAGTCACTTGAAGGCATATCATCAAATTAAACTCACTTGTAATGATGGTGATGACTTAATTGAACTTCATGGTTGGTTAAGCAATCGAGACCATGATAATTTAGAGGCCGAACATGACAGGAATCACAAGGTGTTGTGATTGAGAATAGTGGCCTACCTTTTTCAGCTTAGTGTAATTGGTTGAGTCACTCGAGGTTGCACTAAGATGCCGATTGGATCTCGATTCACACTAGAAGTTTGCTAGAGACTTCTGTTCACATTCCAAGGGTGTTGCATAATTCGCTAAGAAAATAGTGGAAGTAGATTAAGATAGAATTTTCAATCTTTATTATTAATATTCTATAAAATTTTAGAACCCTTGCGAATTCTAAGCTTGGGGTGATCTCTATAGGGGATCGGCCTCCTTGAAACTCTATAGGGGTTCCTCCCTCCTTCGTTTTCTTTATATAGGCTAAAAAATAATTGATCTATTGATGATGAAAAGTGGCTAATTACAAGGTTATTTATAGGGCTTCTAAATCCTAACTCATAATAGGATTCCTACTCAAGACTCTAACTCCTAACAACTCCAACTCTAAGAAGCAACTCCTACTTCCAACAACTCTAACTCGAACTCTAAGAAGCAACTCTTACTTCCAACAACTCCAACTCCAACTCTAAGAAGCAATTCTTACTTTCAACAACTCCAACTCCAACTCTAAGAAGCAATTCTCTAAGAAGCAACCCCTAGCTGGCCTCTCTCTTAAGAGGAGGGGCTAGGAGACTTTCATCCCATAAGGACTCCTCCCTAACCCTAGCTAACCACTTCTTTACTAGGGGGTGGCGACTAGATTAGGGTTTATTACATTCATGACGTAATTGACTTTAACCCGTATCCATCTCCAACTCCTAACTCGACTCCAGATCATCCAAATCTTAACCCTACTAGGATTTGGGCTAATTGATTATAATGAACTCAAATCTTCTCATAGCTAACCTAATGTCAGGTATAGGTTGGCCAACAAGGCCTAATCTAATGATTCAACTCAATCGACTAGGACCCGACTCAACTAGGGTCCTAACAGACCTGCCCACTTCAAATCAGTATTGTCCTCAAGGCTGAGCTCATCGTCTTTGGGTCTTGATCTATAACTCCTCATGAGGCTCCCTCGTGGCCCCTATAGTAGGTGCATCCTGCTCCTACAGTCCAGTATCAACAGTAGTGACTAGACGAAAATGTGTCACGATCCTGCAATCTCATGCAATCATCAGCTGAACCTAGGCCTCCTCATCAACTTCAGTGTTGGGTGGATAGATCTGGGCTGAGTTATCCTCTCTAAACTTCTATTTGCGGTGAGATTTAAAGAGGATCAATTGTAATTTTGAATTAGTGTGTCGATCTGATCCATAAGTTATGGCTCCAATGTGATCTCCAATTTTGTAGGGTCCAAAGAAACTGGGAGACCATTTCTGTGAGACTCGAATCTTCATAATCCTGCTGGCAGGGATGAAGATGAAAGAAGACTCGATCTTTAATAGCAAATTTCCTTCTACTCCAGCGTTTGTCGGGTGGCTATTTCTTTCTTGTGCTGGCTGGCGTATGGTTATTCTTTGATGGTAACCAGGCTTTTCTTTATGATAGTGGTTGCCCTGTAGTAGAGTTCATGGTAAGGTGAGCCTCATCTGAGTTTGGAGGGAGTAGAAGCTGTAATTTTTCAGGACTTAATTTTATCTCCTCTTTGTGCCATTGTCTTGTATCATACCAAGCAATAAATTCAGCATTAGTCAGCATTTCCTCATCATAGATTGATATCTTCAGGTGATATGGTGAGACGGCTTTGCTGATATAGGTTAGGGGTCAGCTATCTTGCATATGGATAACATAAATTCTAGCTCCCGATGCGTCAATCACAAACACTTTGTCGAAGTTGGGTAAAGCTAGCACTGGTAAAGAGTAGGGGTTGCAACTTGGCCGGATGACCCCTGTTTCAAGCATCTCTTCTTTAATCCTCTTTATTTCAGCTTTCTGGAGGTGAGAATAATGACATGATTGAGTTTTTGCTATTGGTTTGCCCGAGAAAATTAGAATTCGGTGGTCATGCTAGCTAATAATTTTAAAGCACAGGATGATATTACTCCCCGTTAGTATATGCATTATAAAAAAAATTTCCCTTTTAATAAGGAGAGAAATAAGGGAGGTGTTGTTGAATCATTTCATCATAGAGAAGAGCTTTTAATAAATTTTAAAAGTAATACTAAGATGAGCTCAAAAGTTCAAGAGATTTAAAGATTACTTATGTACTTCAGATGTAGCAAAAGTCATCTCTTGATATCAAAAATTATCTCTTGTAAATTTCAAATGTGGCACATCTTCATGCAATCTTTATTTTCCCCTTTTTTGAAAACAATAAGATAAAATCATGGATAAAGTTTTCAAAAAAAATGTTATCACAAAAAAGCTTCATTTTATGAAATCTATATTAGCAATTTATATATTTTCATGATTTAACATTTCTAGGTCTCAACCTCAATCTTGTATATATAAAATTTTGAATATGAGCTCAACAAATTTTTCTCATGTAAATTTTAAGAAAATATACCAAATAAATCCAAATAATAACAAATCATTATATTTATATAGATTTTCAGAATCATCATTGCATGCATGATCATCATACATGATTTCACATCGTTATACCTTCTCCCTCTTTGTCATCAACAAAAGGAGAAGTGCAATTAGCAAGTTGTTGATATATGAAAGCTTAGTAATTTAATAAATTTTTCATTACTTTAGAACATGCAAGCTAGTGAATTCATTCTTCTCTTTTAAGAAGTGCAAGCTAGCAAATATTTTCTTCCTTTACATTGTTCAAGTTAGCAATTTTATAAGCTAACAAGTTTTGCTCCCCCTTTATTAATATCAAAAAGAATGGATAGTTAGAATAGTGCAAAACTTTTCACATTACATCATATTTCAAGAAATAAATCAAGAAATATACCAATCATCATATGAAATATATCAAGAAAAATTAACATGGTGATGAGATATTCAATTTATGAAAACAAATTATGAATATCAAGAGACAAGTCAGAGGAGAAGCAAATAAAATATCTTGATTTATCCATAAGAAATCTTAAGTTGTCAAGTTCATGATTTGTATAAAAATTACCTTTTAAATAATACGAGAACACATAACAAAAGATTTTGATTCATAAAAGATTTTAAGTTGTAATTCCAAGAAATCAAAACCACGATATATATAAATCACTCATTCAATTTCAAAATCATCAAAATCACTTTCAAGAGATTCAAAATGTAATTAATAGACTTATTAGTCTCTTGAAACACTAGTGATTTTCTTTCTCCACATATGTGAGCAAGAAGGTAGAATCAAGGTAGAGAAATGAAAAATATCATATCACAAAAATTCTTAATTTTAAAGATGTAAATCTTATAGATGTGAATTTTAAGATTCAGCTTAAAACTTCAAGATATTCAAGGAGATTCAAAAGTTTAAGAGGTACTCATGCATTTAAAATCATCTCATGTAATTTCAAGTATAGCAAAAAATCATCTCATGTAAATTTTGATAAAAAGCATCAATAATTTCATAAGAAGGCATGATAGTAGATCAAGCTCAAAATATAAATCAAGTAGTTTGCATGCATTCAGAAAATTCTAAATTTTCTTTCAAGCAAATTGTTTGTCATTCACGGTTATCATATCTAATTTACTTCTAATCATATTAATAATTTTATCTCTACTTTTTTTGTTATTGTCAAGAAAGAAATATGATTGCATAATTTCTTCTTAGCATTCATATTCAAATTATGCCAAAAAGTATATGAAGATCATGTCATTAAAGATAAAATCAAATTTTTGAATATCAAAAGACATGATTTCGTTTAATAAGTTAGTTTCCCCTATTTTTGTGAATAATAAAATAAGTCTTAATCTCAATTCATCCAAGATAAATCTTTTTAATAAAAAAATGATCTCAAAAATAATTTAAATTAATATTATTAAGATCATAAATTATATTTTTATTTAAAAGAGAAAATTATAGAGATCAATAACGTGATTCCCATAACATATAAGTCAAGTCAAGTCAAGAAATTAAGAGATTATTCATGATAATACAAATCTCTTTCAATTTTTAACTTATCATAAATTTAAGAAATACTAATTTTGGTGATAAGTTATGTCATTCATGAGTTTTAAAATAAATCATGTAAAGATAAATATTGATATAAAAAGATATTCATGAATATTAAAGACATGATTTAATTTAATAAATTTCTTCTTAGATGATAGAAGATTTTCAAGTTTTATTTTCTAAACTTGCCAAAATCATGATAATAATTTATTCAAGTTCAAATTATCAAATCGTTAAAATCACTTTCATAGTTCAAGAGAATCATAAAAATAACATAATTGATTCATTAATTTTTTTAAAAAATAAAATCATTTGAAAACTTATCCAAAATCATCATCAAAATTTGCTTTTCAAAAA
Source organism: Ensete ventricosum (assembly GCA_029747655.1). NCBI lineage: Eukaryota > Viridiplantae > Streptophyta > Magnoliopsida > Zingiberales > Musaceae > Ensete > Ensete ventricosum. Next base: position 36,681,359 of record JAQQAF010000008.1, on the reverse strand, counting down.
ATTTAATGAAAGCATTATAGATTATTTTTCAATAGCTAAAATTATCTAATCTATTTTTGTAGTTTAAGAGATTCAACAATAATAGTATTATCTTATCTCTTGTTGAAGGATTAATAGAATAAAAATTATTTCAAAAATAACTGTCCTTCTTTTAAAATTTATTTCAAGAATGCAATATCATTTAAAGTCAAAAATGAAATTTCATCAACATCATTGTCATAAAATATTTTCAAATAAAAACTTTGATTTATGTTAATCCAATGATTTTTAGACTTAGTGTAGTGAGTTATCATGCTCACTTCATTCTCATTAAATATATTTTTAATTTATAAAAATATTAGACAATGAAGCATGATTTTGCTCTCCCTTTTCTATATTGTTCTGTACTAAAATTATATCATTCAACACAATCATTCAATTATAGTATTTTAATCATTTAAATCAGTCATTCCATAGACTATGTCAATATTTGAACCATTTAACAATAGTCTTTACATTTAAACAAGCCTGTGATTTTAGCATTCACTCAAAATATGTTATTCAATAACTAAGGTTTTTTTGTTCTAATTCATTTTCATACTTATATACTCTAGCTATGTATCATCAATATTAATTGTATAATGATGAACTATTAAAAGATTCATTGTCAATAATTTTAATTCTAATAATTTTCTTATTACTACTCAGGCTAGTAAGCTTGAACGAATTTTAGATCTCAAGTAATATGACTTGAGCATCTACTTTCAAAATATTTTTATTACTCCTAGTCTTGTTAGGAAATAACTTTATATTATGGGAGGTTTTGATTTAGGTACCCATTTAACATTGGGTCCTTCGTGACATGTTCTTCCATTTTCTCTAATGGCATAAGATTGTTTATGGTTCCTTAAGGAACCCAAACTAACTTGTGAGGACTATAGTTTTTTAATGGACATTTGTAAGCCATATGTCGTAATATATCATAAAAATTATACTTAATTCTTAGTGGCACATTTAAGATTGGTCCTTTAACAAAAATAGTTGGCTTTTGTTGGGTATTGCCCACAAAGCCTATTCCATTTCTTCTATTAATATGACCCTTATTGGCAAGGATCATATTCAAGGATTTATTACCAATTTCAAATTTTTCTAATATTGTCTTAAGTATGATATTTTCTTCTTTAATGTTGTCTAGCATTTCACATTTAGAACTAGGATTGTGTGATGCTAATAACTCATGCATTTCATCAACTTTACCAACTAACAAATCATGTTTATGTTTAAGCAACTTAAAAGATTTACGAAGTTTTTTAAATTCATCAAACAAATCATGAAACATATTTAATAATTTTAAAAAAAGAATTGCTTAATGAATCACTAACCTCATTGTCGATGGCCATAAGAGCAAGGTTCTTTACTTCTTGGTTGTGCATTGGATCTTTGAGTTCCTCGGCTTCTTACGTTCATTACAAGAAGTTTTGTCCATCTTTACATTATTTTTAAGGTTCAAATTTGTTAATTTTTCTGGTTGATTTGTCAAAAGTTTAAGGTCCTCATCATTCGAGATTTTACTCGAGGAGTCATGTGTTCTTCTCGGTTCATATTCCTTCTGATTCTTAAGAAGGTATTTAATGATTCATTTATTTTAAGTGTACTTTCATATGTTATTTCTAATGCATGCCATATATCAAAAGCCGAATCAAAATAAGAAACCTGATCATTCATTTTTTTCTAAGGCACAAAACAAGGCATTCATAGCCTTGGCATTTAAAGAGAAAGCCTTCTTCTCCAAATCATTCCAATTGTTCATTGGAAGATAAGACTTTTCAAATATATTTTCAATAATGGTCCATAAATCAAGGTATAAAGAAAGTAAGAAAACTCTCATATGAGTTTTCCAATAAGTGTAGTTCGTCCCATTGAATATGGAAGGATGAACGATAGAAAAGCCCTCTTGAAAGCCAATAAGAGTCATTTCTCTTGGGTGTTAAACCAAATGAGAAAAATCATGGCTCTGATACAAATTGTTAGGATCAATTGGCACAAAGATGAGGGGGGGTGAATTAGTGCAAGTGTAAACTTTTCAGTTTAGATGAAAACTTTTCGATTAAACCAAGACAGAAAATCCGAAGCTTTTCGTTCTTAGTGAAATGAGTGAGTGATTAAAAGAAGTTGCTAAGTTAATAGACAAACCAAAAAGATAAGCAATGTTTAAAGGAAAGAACTTATCATGAAAACTTTACTTTCAGAGAGTTGAGTTACATCGAAAGGGTCAATACAAAAATTTGTAAGCAAAGAAAGCAAGGAAACACTCACAATTTTTATAGTGGTTCGATGCCAACGGCCTATGTCCACTCCCGAGTCCTTCTTGAGGCACACTGGCGTCCATTATCGATCTTTGGGTGAAGACCAAACCCTTACACTTTGCTTATAAGGGAGACAAGATTACACTTTTTGATCACTCCCTTGCCCCTTTTCTTTTTCTTATAATTCTCACATAATATTTTCTCATAATACAATCCCCAAAAATTATAGTATAGAATGCAAAAAAACTTGGGGGATTTATAGGCCCCAAGTAGCTTCAGATTTTTAGAACCAAAAATCAAACATACCCAAAAAAATCGAATACGAGTGGTTTACCCGCCGACCTAGGCGGCTCAACCGCCCGAACACCAGGGTACGGGCGATTTACATGTCAGTCCTGGGCGGGTCAACCACCAAAAGTACCCAAATTCCTGGGTATGGGCGGTTCAACTGCCCAGCTATAGTAGGTCAGTCACCCGAAAGCCTAGGCGGCGATGGTACCCGTCGTAATTTTCACAAAAGTGGTTCCCTCCACTTTTTGAATTTCGGCTTGAACCTGATGTTGACCAACCCTTTGGTCAACCAATTGAGCTCAACCTGAGCTCAATCAAACCCTAATAGTGGACCTGGTTGCCTTGTTGAGTTGATTTTGGATTTCATCCAAATCTAACTCAATTAAGACTCACTTCTAACTACAACTTAACGATTACAATGCTTAAAGACCACAAACTTAAACTAAGACCCAACTTCTGCCAATCTAGGAGCCTTCAGCATTCTTGCGGTAAGTCATCTGGTCTTCTTCCGGTGATCTTTCGACGTGCTCCCAATGAGCTTCCCAATCCCTTCGGCGAATCTCCTAGCAACTTCGACGAGATCCCACCGCATTGTCCGAACCTCGACCGGATGCTCAAGCTTGATCTTGGCCCATCATCTGGTTGTAACTTCATTGCTTCTGTCATAGTTAGACCTGCATGATGCTAAATATAACTTAATTAAATATAATCATAATTTCCAAACATCCATTACAAGACCATCCTAACTCCTGGTAAGCTTTTCAGCTACCCCCGTCAATCTTTCGACAAGTCTCGATCCTCTTATGGTGAACTCCCTTGCGCCATCTTAGCAAACTCCCGATACCCTTGGCAAGCTCCCAACGCACTCTTAGTAAGTTCCCAACCGCATCAACTCGATGTATGGACTTGACCTTGGCTAATCATGATTGTAATAATCAATCTATCGTAAGTAGTCCTTCATCAATCAAATTCTAACAATCCATGTTAGATTAATAACCCATCAATTGATTTCATCATCAAAATATGAGATTCAATATATATATATATATATATATATATATATATATATATATTTCATGCGATGTAGATATATATTAAATATGTATATGTGTGACACGATATATTAGGAAATCGATACAAAATAAAAACCTCTCCTATGATAATATTAAGTGGGTGAGTATGAGGTAATCAAATTTACCCACATGGCCTTCCTTTGTTATAGGAAGAAATTGAATCACGACATAGGTTGAGTTAGTCAAGTCCCTCAAGGTTACCTATCTATGTAATCGAGATCTTGCATATGACAAAGAGATGTCACCGGTGACCTAAGGACATGCTATGCTTGGTTGAGTCCCTCGAGGGCATATCATCAAATTAGCATCATCTTGTAATGATGGTGATGACTTAACTCTACATCATGGTTGGTCAAGTCCCTCCAGACCATGATGGTTTGGAGGCCAAACATGACGGAAATCACAAAAGGTTACGATTGGCAAGAGTTCCCTATCTTTTAGGCTTAGTGTAATTGGTCGAGTCCCTTGATGTTACACTAAGATGCATATTAGATTCCAATCCCCACTAGAAGTCCACAGGAGACATTAACTTTACGTGCCGAGGGTGTCACATGATTCACTAAAAAAATTAGTGAAAGTAAATTATGGTAGAATTTTATATCTTAATTATTTTTTCTACAAAATCTGCATGTTATTTGTTTATGCTATATCTTGTTTATCAGAAACATATCGCTCGTAATCCCCTACGTGGCATACTCGATGCCAATTGCCTCAATAGTGTAAACTACACTGATTGACTCCACAATTTGAGAATTGTTCTCACAACGAAGAAAATCATGTATATCTTTGATACAATTATGCCCACAACGGAAGAAGGGGCAAGCGAGGATGAGATCGCTCATTATATAAAATATATAGATGATTCCACATTAGCAAAATGCTACACATTGGCGTCATGACTCCTGAGTTACAAAGGCAATATGAGAGATGAATGTCAATTCTATCTTTCTTCATCTCCGCCAGCTGTTTGAGGAATAAGGAAGAACTCAAATATATGAGATATCCACGAGTCTCTTCCGAGCTAGAATGATAGAAGAGACATTGGTTTAGAACTATGTTCTAAAGATGATAAAGTGAATCAAGAAATTGACAAGTCTAGGAATAGTCCTAGAGGATAATCGGTGTCTTAATCTTATGTTTCAGTCCCTGCCAGATTCCTTTTTTCACTTCATCATGAATTTTAACATGAGCAAATTTGAGTTGACTCTCCCAAAGCTCCTCAATATGTTGAGGGAAGCTGAGAGTGCCATAAAAGGAGAAGTCAGTTCTCTATATTGGTGAGACCAAAAATAAAAAGGAAGGCCAGTAAGACCCTGAAGAAGCCCAAGGGTAAAAGAAGACCGGTTAAAGCAAAGGTTGTCAAGAATGACCCGGCAAAGGATAAAGGACAGTGCTTCCACTATGACAAAGATAAGCACTGGAAGAGGAATTATGAGGATTACCTTGTAAACAAAGTGAAACAGAAGCTCAGAGAAGTTTCAGGTATATTGATGATCAGTCTCCACTTATAAGATTTTCATGATAACACATGAGTATTGGATATCGGGAGTGCTTATCATATTTGTACTATATTATAGATTCTGGCAAGACCTAGGAGATTGGCTAGAGGTGATTTGAACCTCAAGATGGGTAATAGAGCAAGAGTTGTTATAGTTGCCGTTGGGAGGTCACCCTACATCTGACTAGTGGAGCTATCATTATATTGGATGCATGTTATTTTGTTCCTTCTATTGTCAAAAATATTATTTTCATTTCTTGTTTGACAATTAGTGGATATAAATTAGTTTTTAAGAATAATAGTTATTCAATAATTCTAGATCATGAGATCATCACTAGAGGGACTTTGACAAATGACTTATATGTGTTAGACACTTCTCAACGCATCATGAATGTAAATACATCCAAGAAGAAATGAGATGAGGTGAACAATACATACCTGTGTCATTTTAGAATTGGTCATATCCATAAGGGAATAATTCAAAGATTGCTAAAAGATAGATACTTAGATTCATTCGACTGTGAGTCATATACAACTTGTAAACCTTACATTCGTGGAAAGATGATCAACTCTTCTTTTAGTGAAACTGGAGAGAGAGCCATTGAGCTACTGGAACTCATACATAGTGATGTATGTGGTCCCAGGTCAACTCAGGCTATAGGCGCTTATTCATACTTCATTAAATTTATTGATGGTTTTTTTAGTTATAGACATGTGTACTTGATGAAGTACTGGTCCGAAACCTTTGAGAAATTCAGATAATATAAGAATGAAGTAAAGAACTAGATTGGAAATAGTATTAAGACTCTTCGATCATATCAAGGAGGAGAGTACTTGAATACAGAGTTCACCCATTTCCTCAAGGACCATGAGATTCTATCCCAATAGACACCTCCTTATACACCTCAGCTCAATGGTATATCAGAAAGGAGAAATCGTATGCTGTTGGACATGGTGCGATCCATGATGAGTTTCGTTGACCTACCCGTCTCATTCTGGGGATATGTCTTAGAGTCTGCAGCTTACTTTTTAAGTGTCTACACCATATGAGATAGTATCTACACCATATGAGATATAGAAAGGAAAGAAGCTTAATCTTAAAATGGTTAAGATTTGGGATTGTCCTACCTATGTTAAAAGACACAATCCCGACAAGTTAGAATTAAGGACAGAATGATGTAAGTTTGTGGGATACCCCAAGGAAACTTATGGGTACTATTTCTATCATCCTGAGGATCATAAGGTCTTTGTTGCCAAGAGGACTATGTTTCTTAAGAAGGAACACATTCTTAGTGGAAACAATGGGAGTAAGATAGAGTTAGTGAGGTTGGAAAATCAAGCTTAAACACAATTCCAAAATCTGAGTCTGTTCAAGTACCTAACACATAAGTTCCAACTTTAAATAGGTCTCACAAAGTATTTCACCCTCTTGAAAGATATATGGGACATATTAGTAGAGAGGACTATCAAGATATTGATCCTCAGACCTACGAGAAGGCTATTATGAATATAGACGCCGGGAAGTGGTAAGAACCCATAAATTCTAAGATGAATTCCATGTACTCCAACAAGGTTTGGAATCTTATAGATGCACCTAAGGGTGTTATACCCATCGATTACAAATAAATCTTCAAGAAGAAGATCATAGCAGATAGAAAGGTGGAGACCTATAAGACAAGGCTAGTGGATATCGTCAAAGATAAGGAGTTGACTTTAACGAAACATTTTTACTCGTAGCCATGCTTAAATCCATCAGAATTATTTTATCTATTGCAGCATACTATGACTCTAAGATCTAGCAGATGGATGTGAAAATTATATTCCTCATTGGCAATCTCGAGAATGAGGTGTATATAATACATTTAAAGTAATTCGTACCCAGAGAGAGTCTATATTAAGTGTGCAGGTTGCTCCAGTCCACCTATGGACTGAAGCAAGCCTCTCAAAGTTGAAACATAAGATTTGATGAGGCAATCAGATCTTATAACTTCGTTAAGAATGAAGATGAGCCTTGTGTGTATAGAAAGGTAAGCGGGAGCGCTATCACCATCTTGGCGTTGTATGTGGATGACATCCTAATAATTGGGAATGATGTAGGAATGCTTTTCATAGTAAAGGCTTGGTTATCCAGAAACTTCTCCATGAAGGACTTAGGGGAAGCATCCTATATTTTGGGGATTTGGATCCATAGAGATAGATCCAAGAGGATGTTTGGCTTGTCCCAATCCAGGTGCATAGACTCTATTGTCAAAAGGTTTGGCATGGAGAATTCCAAGAGAGGTCTCATACTGATGAGACATGAAATATCAATTTCTAGGAGTATATCCCTAAAGACTCTTGAAGAAAGGGTAGACATAGATAAGATACCCTATGCCTAAGCAATAGGGTATATCATTTATGCTATGCTATGTACCAAGCCTGATATAGCGCAAGCTCTGAGTGTCACAAGCAGGTATTAGGCGAATCCAGGTTTAGAACACCAGAAGATAGTAAAGTGTATCCTTAAGTACTTGAGAATGACAAAGGATCTTTTATTGGTATATAGAGAAGGTAGCCTCCAGGTTGAGGCTATACGGGCTCAAGTTTCTAGTCCAATATTGATGATAACAAGTCAAACTTAGGGAATGTTTTCACCCTAAATGGAGGAGCAATAAGCTAGAAGAGTTTCAAACAAGATACTATTGTTGACCATAGAGGCGGAATACATTACTGTAGCAGAAGTAGCAAAGGAAAGGGTGTGGATGAAGAAGTTCATCATGGATTTGGGAGTCGTACCGAGTAGCATGGAGCTAATTCCCATATACAATGACAACAATGAGGCGATTGCTCAAGCAAAGGAACCCAGATCTCATCAAAAGTCTAAGCATGTTCTAAGGAGGTTTCACTTAATAAGAGAGATCATAGCCTGTAAAAATATAGCAATGAAAAGAGTTTCATCTGAAGATACCATTGTAGATCCACTAATACAACCGTTGGCTCAAATTATCTTTGAGCATCACAGGGATCTGATGGGGATTAGATACATAGATGATTGGCTTTAGGTCAAGTAGAAGATTACTAGTTAAAGGTACCCTGCAAGCCAATCATATGAGTGATGGCACATGTGACATGCTGCACGGTCTTTTTGCATTATTATGTATTAGTATATTCTCATATTATATTATTTATTGAATACATATATTATGATGTCTTTGGTTCTATGCAATAGGAATCAGATAATGATGAGATTACAATAATGAGAATATACCAATAAATAATATTATAAAAAGGTTATGTAGTGTATCACGCATGCCATCACTCATGTGATTGGCTTGCAGGGCACCTGTAACTAGTAGAGATCACCACTACAAAAGAGGAAAATTTTGATGATCGAGCCAATTGAAGAACGAGAAGCTAAGGGCATGAATCCAAAAGTCGAGGAGGAAGACATAGAGGAAGAGGCAGAACCAGTCACTAGCACAGTTCATGCCCTAGTCGTCTATGCCAACCCTCAAACGATGAAAATCGAAGAACTTCTCAAACATCAATCGGTAACCATTCTGATCGATATCGGTAGTATAATAATTTTATAGATAACAAAGTTGCTATCAGGTTAACCTATCAGATTGAAGATTATGATAAGTTTGATGTTAAGGTAGTAGATGGCTAATCCTGACCTGCAGCAACAAGTGCCTGGGGGTGAAATTAATCATATAGGGCCAAGAAACAATTGCAAACTTCTTCTTGCTGACATTGGAAGATTACAAAGTGGTACATGTCATTGAATGGTTAACAACTCCAAGTGATATTTCCTAAAACTTCTCTAAACTTATCATGAAGTTTTTCATTAATGGAAAATAGGTGATCCTAAGGAGCAAACGCAGAGGCAAAGTTTCCACCGTTATGAGTTGCCAGATTAACTAAAGGGAGCCCATATCTTCACCAAACTAGACTTGCGGTCAGGCTATCATTAAATCTAGGTGTATGAAGATGACATACCAAAAATAGCCTTCAGAATGCAGAACAAGCACTATGAATTCTTGGTAATGCCTTTCCGCCTAACCGATACCCCCTCCACCTTACAAAGCCTCATGAATGATATCTTTTGGGTTTATCTACGTAAGTTTATTTTGGTCTTCTTTAATGATATTCTAATTTATAGCTCCTCCTTCGAAAGCCACATATCACATTTACGGATTGTTATAATAACTCTACGAGAACATTGCCTTTTTGTCAAAAAGTCCAATTGTAACTTTATGCAAGGCAAGGTTGACTACCTCGAGCACATAATTTCAAAGGAAGGACTGGCGATTGATCCTTTAAAGACTCAAGTGATAAAAGACTGGCCCCTGTCGAAAACAATCAAGGCTTTGTGCTTATATAGATTCTCACACTTATGGATTTATGATGTGGTTATTGTTTAGTTGAATGGGCTTTAGATTTTATCAATCATTGAGTGATGTGGTGTATGATTATAAACTAAGCATAGGTGTTATGGATGAATGTGAATGATATTTATATTTTTTTTCAATATCCTCAAATATTAGTTTGGATCCTAGGTTTGGATTATGGATGATTATAATATTATTGATTTATGATATGTTCACACCTCTTGAATGTGAATATTCGGGAGGCGTGACAATGTAGGATAGATAGAAAAAGTACCTATGTTACTTGTCAATTTTTAGGTTATACACTTGTTTCTTGGTCTTCCAAGAAGCAAAACTCTGTTGCATTATCCACAACTGAAGCGAAATATGTTACGGTAGGTGTATGTTGTGCATAGATAATTTAGATGAAAAATACTTTAAAAGATTATGAACTTTATTTTAAAGACATCCCTAAAGTGTGACAACATGAGTGCAATATGCTTATCAAAAAATTATATGCAATATTCACGAACCAAGTATATTGATATTAGACATCATTTTATTAGGGACCATATAAATAATCAGGATATATCTTTGAAATTTGTTAATATAAAACATCAACTAGAAGATATATTCACTAAACCATTAAGTGAGGAATAATTTGATTTTATAAGAAGGGAATTAGGCATGTTGAATCTTCCTAATGCATGTATACATTTTTCGAATTTCTCGGATTTTGTAAATTGAGTTTTCCTTTTCTTTCGAGATTGTTTCCTATTATTCCTTCTCTTGCTATTTACAAAAGAAGAAAATCAATCATGGACTTCTGGTATGCACAACTTGATTTTTATGTTATCATTTCCTATGAATCATTCCTCTTTCTATTTACGAAAGCAGAACCTTGATTCATGGACTTTTGGAACTTATGGCTTGATTATTTTCTTTATGTGATGAATGAATTCCTCCCTTCTTCTTTTTCTTCTTATTTTTTTTACAAAAGGGAGAAAGAAACTTGCTATCATCTCAAGAAAAGCAAAAAATGCTTGTTTGTACATCTCAAGAGAACCAAAAGTGCTTGCACATCTAAACAGAAGTGCTAGCTTGCCCATTTCAAGAAGCAAAAGTTGCTATCTTGCACACCTCAAGAAGCAAAAATTTTGCTTGACTTCACATCTCAAAAACTTGCTAGTTTGCATGTTCTAAAAGTGATGTAAAACTTGCTAAAAATATTAGGTTACATGGTTCAAATATTTGTTGAACGTTTCACCTTTTTGTTGATGACAAAGGGGGAGAAGAAATGATGATGCAAAATTATGCTTGATGATTTTGAATCTTAACTCTCTTAATATTATGACGATATTATGATTTACTTTGAAATTATGTATGTTATAACAAATTGGATAATTTGATGCATAAAATACTCATGATTTTACTATGATGATGCTTATGTTGTATGCATATAAAGTGTGAAAGTCATCTTACAAATTTAATGATTTGATATTATGCATAAAATATTCATAATTTTACTATGACGATGCTTATGTTATATGCATATAAAGTGTGAAAGTCACCTTTCATTAAAATCACTATGACTTGAATTCAAAGAAATTATGATTAAAAGGTTATCGTTCTATGAATTCAAGTTTATTTTAATATGATATATAGGTAAGAGGAGTTTAGTTAAAACTCTATCATTAATTGGTTGTCATCATCAAAAAGGGGGAGATTATTAAATCTCAAATTTTTATGATGGAATCAATTGATTAAGTTATGATATAATCTATTTTCACGCTTAAGTGATGCAAGACTATCTTCGATCTTAAAAAGGCAAAATGATTAAAGTAATAAAATCATACTTTAGGCTGGAGTCAAAGATCGGGCATCGGGCTTAAAAAATCAAACATTGCGTGAAGATTAGATATTGCGGGAGTCATCATAGTGATGGATCGAGCAATATGCCAAAGGAGAACATGATGCACCAAGAGTTCGAATGAACCAATGACATGCTAGACAACACAAGATTTATGCTTTGTAATCATCTTTGTCATGATCATCATAGTCTAAATCTTAATTAAGTTAGTTTTAGATGTAACCATGCTAACTTAATTAAGAGCCTATTAGGCCTTAATTTAAAAGTCTTAATAAAGACTGATTTGAGCCCATTAGGAGGCTCATTTCATTGACTTAGGAGGAGGTACCGCCAGGTCAAGAGATGGTACAGCCTAGGGTATGAAAAGTACTGAAACATATTTTTCTGGGTTCTCGGGTGGTGGTATCACCAGCTACCGATGATAGTACTGCCAATTAGTGGTAGTACCACTTATTCCAAATTGGTTGTACTACTAAAGCCCAGAATCCTGGGCTCTGTTCAGCGGTGGTACTATCAGTGCCGACAGTAGTGACACCTATATAGCAAAAATCCAAGGATTTGAATTTTTTGTTTCCAAATTTGGAAGCCATTTGGGGCCTATAAATACCCCCACTCAATTTTGCTTAGAATAGTAAGCACTAAGAACAAAAATTTAGGAAAATATTATTGTAATTCCTTGAGAGTTCCCCTCCTCTTCTCTAAGTGTAATTATGTTTAAGGGATGGCTGAGAGAACTGTAAAGGTTATCTCCTAAACCTGTGAAAAGGATAATAGAGCTGTAAGAAGGTAGTTGATCTTTACTCATTGAAAGAAGATCATTAGTGGAAACCAGTGTCCTGAATGGAGTAGGAATCAGGAATGGACATAGGTCATGATGACCAAACCACTATAAAATTAATGTCCTTTCTCTTCTTTGATGTTTAATTACTTTACTTGCTTATTACAATCCTATGAATGTTTTCAAGTTTAAATGCCTCTCCAATACAAGCTTTATCTAATGAATCTTTAAATAGATGAAAGTTTTTTAAAAGCACTAATTCACCCCTCCCCCCCCCCCTCTCTCTTAGTGTCGAATAGATCCTAACACCTTATGCTATTATTGTTAATAATTTTGATGATGATTTCTCTTAGTATTTTGGCACTTCTTGGTTCACAACTCTCACTTAGATTGTAAAAAAAATTATTAAAATAGAGATGATGTCCAGGGACCAAAACCTCATTTATATATAGACGTTCTAACATCAAGGGCGTTTTTCTCCATTATCATATTTAAGAACTAATTCAAGTTCGAAATGTTTGGACCACAATGAATGAAGAAATTTAATGACAATAAACAGAGAAATTTAATGTGAGAACATTAATATAATAAATGAAGAATTTAATGAGAATGGTTATATTTATAATGAATGAAGAAATTTAATAAGAACAATTACATTCTCCCACTTTATCCATACATTTAACTTAATAACTTAAATTAATCTTATTAAACAACTTTCATACAAAATAAATATATGAATCATAGTGATAAGTCCTCTAAAAGTAAATATTATAATCCCTATATTACAATGTACTTAGTTTCTCAAGTATTAATCTTAATATGATAATCTTACTTAATTAACAAATCTTATATTTATTCTTAGCCTAGTACAAATATATTTTCTCACGTAAATTAATGTACACTGGAATGAGAAAACATCCTAATATATAAGAGTTTCAATAGAACATATAATTAGTGGAACTATTGTTGAATCTGGATTTTGATGATGAAATTAATTGATAAATTTATGTATGCTTAATATTGAGATAAGTGACGTAAGAAATACTTCGATTATGGACATGAACCATCATAATATAAATTGTCAAAACAGAAAAATTAGATGTAGGGCTAGGAGAGTCTAATGTCAGAGATTGGACATCGGGCTGGAGGATTGGTCATAAGTCAAAGGATGAACTTCATGTCATGAGTTCGGGCATCGAACCAGAAGGATCAGGTATTGCGCCAAAAGATCGGATGTTGTAAGAAGTCAACATGCCGATAGATCAAGTGATATGCTGAAGGAAAGGATGATAAGTTGGTGGTTCGGGCAAAGTGCCAGATGATCAGATTACATGCCGGAATGCTAGACAACATGTTGATTGCTTCGTGATTGTGCTAGATATTGTTGAATCTCATATTTTGATGATGAAAATAATTGATAAATTTATGAACTAATATACTTTTAAGATAAGTAATGTAGGAAAAACTTTGATTATAGACTTGAACCATCGGAGGGCAAATTATCGAAGTAGACGTTGGGCTGAAAAGTATCATGTCAAAGATTGGACGTCCGCTTGGAGGATTAGTCGATGTGTGGTATGATGTGTTAGTTACAGGTGCCCTGCAAGCCAATCACGTGAGTGATGACATATGTGACACGTTGCATAGTCTTTTTATATTATGATTATTATTGATATTTTTTTATATTATATATATTGCCTACTACATATATATTATGATATCCTTGATCTGTTCAATGGGAATCAGATCGTAATGAGATCAGGATAATGAAACCAATTCGCTTTTAAACATATATCATAAATAAACCTAATCATATGTTACTCGAAAGGGACATCAAGATAATAAAAGAAATTGATGTATTGTATTCCCGTCCATGTGATAGAGGTAGCTGGTCTTATAGCTGCTTGTGTGGGGACACTAAGAATACAATAAGTGCTCATTGGAGAATGAGTTCACTGATTGATCCGCTTATAGAATGTTGGATGGTTGATGATACCAAACATCAGATAGTGATTCGGTAATCCTAGTTATGTATCTGATCCTCAGACTTGAGACACTAAAGATGTATTATTTGAGTACTTCTTTCTTTAACGTCGAACTTATAGGCCTAGAGAGTTTTAAATCTGGTACAGTTGGTTAGTAGCTAAACTTATGAAGGCAATTGAGTGTCAATAGAAGATCATCCACTTTTAGTATCATGAGAAGAATATGTCGTGTGCTCTCGCTCAAGCAAATCCTTAGACAGGGCATTCGGATTGAGAGATTCTCTGGGAAAATCTGATTAGAGTGAGACTCAGATAGATTGAGTATGTGGCCAGATAGTACCATATCCAATATATGGTGTCCAGGATATTAAATGGATGAGAGACTATAGAAACATGGTAATTGAGGATAAAAAGGTCCAATGGATTAGATCTTATGCACCATCTAGGGACTATGGTGTATTGACCTAGTACATCCTTAATCGATGAGTTAAGTGAATTATTATGGGATAATAAATCACTGAGTCAGAAGGAGTTCTGATAGGTGAAACTCACGACCAGCTTGGTATTAAGCCTAGAGGGTCACACACATATAATAGATATTTCAGTGAGTAGAGGATTGGATATAAGTAATCTAATAAGATCATGTTCTCATCGGATAAGACCTAACATTGATGGACTCCTCACATAATGCCTTAGAGGTCAATTGAGATTATTGGATAGAGATCCAATAATCTAAGAAGTGAGGGTAATTGGATAGAGATCCAATACCCACTAAGGCAAGATCCATTAGGGTTTTGATGGCTCTCCATAAATATGAGACAGGGACGGCCAACACAAGTGATAGGTTGTATCTTTGGCCACCTCCTCTTATTCTTCCCCCTCACACATCTTCTCATTCGACCACCTTCTCCCTGCTGCAAGAAGCCATCGAAGAAGATACTAGATATTCTTCCACATTTGTTTCAAGAAGGTGCGCAAGAGTTATGGGGTTTTGGCTAAGATTATAGGAGCATCACTGCAAAGATCCACTATGTGGATACTGATAGAGAGGAGGACATCTGACCTCATTCATCCTATCTAATTGGATCTAAAAGTTTCAGGGATATACGATTTCCTTAGGTAATCAATCTCACACTAGTCATAGTTTTTGGGTTTTACGATTTTTCACGCACCAATCGTTGCACGATGACATGATAAACATGGGAAACTAGTTTTGATTTGTTTTTCTACTATGTATGTGATGCTCTCGTAGTTTCCCAATAGTGCTCAGAGCTAGGTTGCTCGTGCAAAGATTGCTACCCTACGGTAAGGCCAAAGGCTGCTTGTAGCCTTGGCTAATAGTGAACTTGGTTGCTCTCGTCCTAGCCATGGGCTGCATGGTCAAGAGCAGCAAGCTCTCGGCCATGGTAGAAGCCTCTCCATACGGCCAAGAGCCCTCACTGTATGGGGGACTCTGGTGGCTAGGGTTTCCTAACCACTAGAGGTAACCTTGCGGCTAGGGACTCTTAGCCGCAAGGATTGGCTGGGCGACCAAGGTTTGCTAGCTGCCCATGGTTGGTTGCAGCCAAGGTTGGTTGTAAAGGGACTCCTTGGGACTAGGGTCTCCTGGCCGCCCAAAATTTCCCTATGGCTATGGACTCCTAGCCGCATGGATGCTCCTAGCATCTAGGGTGTCCTAGTAGCATAAGGAGTCCCTTTTCCTATCATATGGGGCACTCTATGGTAGGGTATCCCATATATTTTAGAAATAATTAATTAAATAGTTTAATTAATTATTAATTATCTAGTAGTCATACATGGTGATATATATATATATATATATATATATATATATATATGTGTGATGTATGATGTGGATGGATGATCATGGACCAAGTGTAGTGATGTGTGTATATGTGATTATTATTGTTATTAGGGCCTGTGAGACTCTATTTTTCTTATTTATTATCGGGCCTGTGTAGTTGTGATTATGTTGTAATTATATGAAGAGGTGCAACGAGAGCGTGAAGGTGCCAGTGGGACTCACGATGTCGTGACGGGAGATCACGACGCATGGTGATGCGCCAAGGATCCGACGGAACCGATGACGATGAGATGGACGATCACAGGGCATGGAGATGCGCTGATACACACATAGATCCTATTGTGAGTGATTGGGTCGACTGACTCAGGCCTGATCACGTTAAGTGATGGTTCATGATAGTCTGATATGGTATGTATATGTGATATATGATTATACACCTACTATATATATATATATATATATATATATATATATATATATATATAGTCAGAATGTGATTTAGATATATATTTAATATGTATATGTATGACACGACATATTAGGAGTTCGAAACAAAACCCCCCTCCTACGATAATATTAAGTCAAAATGCGTGAAATAGTAAGATTAACCTATGTGGCTTTCCATCGTTATAGGAATAAATTGAATCCCGAATAGGTTGAGTTGGTCGAGTCCCTCGAGACTCACCTATCTTCATGATTCGAGATATTGCCTATGACATAGAGATGTGACCGATGACCTGAGAACATGGTATGCTTGGTCGAGTCCCTCAAGGGCATATCAATCTTGTTCAATTCTATCTTACTCCCACTGTTTCTACTAAGAGCGTATTCCTTCTTAAGGAATATAACCCTCTTACCAACAAAGACCTTCTGGTCCTCGAGATGATAGAAATAATACCCCCAAGTTTCCTTAGGGTATCCCACGAATGTGCACTGTTCCATCCTTAATTCCAACTTATCGGGGTTGTGTCTTCTAACATAGACAGGGTAGTCCCAAATCTTAACAACCTTGAGATCAGGCTTCCTCCCTTTTCATATCTCATATGGTGTAGACATTATCGATCTAGATGGAACTTTGTTCAGAAGGTAAGCTGCAGTCTCTAGGGCATATCCCCAAAATGAGATGGATAGATTAGTGAAACTCATCATGGGCCACACCATGTCTTATAACGTGTGATTCCTCCTTTCTGATATACTATTGAGCTAAAGTGTATAAGGAGGTGTCCACTGGGACAGAATCCCATGGTCCCTAAGGAAATGGGTGAACTCTGTACTTAAGCACTCTCCTCCTCGATCTGATCAAAAAGTCTTAATACACTTTCTAGTATGGTTCTCTACTTCATTCTTATATTCCCTGAATTTCTCGAAGGGCTTGGACTTACTTGTACTTCATCAAGTACACGTGTTCATACCTAGAGAAATCATCAATGACTGTAATGAAGTACGAGTAATCACCTATAGCCTGAGTCGACATGGGACCACATATATCGGTATGTATAAGTTTCAATAACTCAGTGGCTCCCTCTCTAGTTTCACTAAAAGGAGAGTTAGTCAACTTTCCACGATGGTAAGGTTCGAAAGTTTACATATGACTCATAATCGAATGGATTTAAGTATCCAACTTTCAGCAAGTTTTGAATCCATCCCTCATGGATATGACTTAGCCTACAATGTCATGATATGCATTGTTCACCTCATCTCATTTTCTCTTACACATACTTACATTCATGATATATGGAGAAATATCTAGCATGTATAAGTCATTAATCAATGTCTCTCTTATGATTATCTCATAATCTAAAATTATTGAACAACCATTGTTCTTAAAAACTAGTTTATATCCACTAACTATCAAACATGAAATGAAAATAATGTTTTGATAATAGAGGAAACGTAATAGCATGCATTTAATGTAATTGTAGCTCCACTAGGTAGATGTAAGATGACCTCACCAATAGCAACTGCAACAACTCTTGCTCCATTGCCCATCTTGAGGTTCATCTCACCTCTCACCAGTCTTCTAGGCTTTGCTAGAATCTACAACTAATTGAAGATATTATAAGCACTCCTGTTATTCAATACCCATGTGTTACTATAAAAATCTGATAAATTGAGACATATCATGAATGCTCATAAAGCTTCTCCAAGTTTCGGTTTCGCCTTCTCTGCAAAGTAATCCTTGTAGTTCCTCTTTTAGTGTCCATCTTTGTCATAGTGGAAGCATTGGCCTTTATCCTTGGCCGAGTCTTTCTTGGTGACCTTTGCCTTACCCGATCTACCCTTGCCCTTCTTGAAGGACTTATTAGCCTTCATTTTCTTTTGGGTCTCACTAACACAAAGAATTAGCTTCTCTTTCTTGGACAAAATTGTATCAAGGACATGCTTAATTTTCTCTAGCATGAGAATAATTCTCAAATTGTGGAGCCAATATGTATAGTTTGGACCAATGAGTCGGTTGGCATCAAGTATGTCACGTAAGGGTTTGCAAGTGACATGCAAATTTTACAGAAAACTAATTAAGATACGAACTTCTATCTTAACCTACTCCCCCTATTTTTCTGATGAACCATGTGATACCTTCGACATATGAAACGAAAGCATCTGACAAACTTCTAGTAGGAATCAAGATTTATTCGATGTCTTAGTGTAACCTTGAGGGACTTAACTAATCACACTAAGCCTAAAAAGGTAGGCATGATATTCAACCTCTGAAACATGTGATACCTTCATCCTGTTCAGCCTCCGAACCATGTATCGACCAACCATGATATTCAGTTAAGCCATCATTATTGTTACAAAATAAATATGATTTGATGATATACTCTCGAGGGACTTGACGAAGCATACCACATCCTCAGGTTACCGGTGACATTTTATATCATAAGCGATCTAGAATCATGAAGATAGGTGAGCCTCGAGGGACTCAACAAACTCAACATCATAATTCAATTTATTCCTGTAACGATGGAAAGCCACATGGGTCAATCATATTGCCTCACACTTTTTGACTTAATATTATTGTAGGAGAGGCTTTTTGTTTTGTTTCGATCTCCTAATATATCATGTTACACACATAAATATTTAATATATATCTACATCACATGTATATATATATATATAGTAGATGTATAATCGCATATGCATGCCACACTGGATAATCATGAACTGTCACCTAATGCACTCAGGCCCTACCTAGTTGGCAAAATCACTCATAATCGGATCTATGTGTGTATCGACGTATCTCCATGTCCTTGTGATCGTCCATCTCATCTTCATCGATTCCATCGGATCCTCAACGCATTACCATATGTTGCGATCAGTCGTCACAACATCATGGGTCCCACTAATACCTCCACACTCCCACCGTAACTCTTCATGTAATTATAACATAATCATAGCATACATGCCCAATAATAAATGAGAAAAATAGAGGCTCACAGGCACCAAAAATAATAATAATCATAAATACACACATCACAATACATGGTTCATCATCATCCATCCACATCATACATCACCTGTATACATCATCATATAGGAATACTAGATAATTAATAATATATTAAACTATTTATTTAATTATATATCTGGAATTTAGGATATATCAGGAATTTTTAAAATTATTAAGGGTATTTTTAAAATTCTAATAGAAGGACGGAACGTCGCCCATGCAAAGGCAACACCCTTGCAAGCGTGCACCGCCTCTACAGGCAATGCCTCTGCCCACAAGCCTCTGCCAGTGACACCTTATAAGTGGCCTACTCGTCTATCATCGTCCTTGTAGGTGACCTGCCACAAGTGGCTGCCCCCTACTTAGGGCCTGGCCATGGGCAACGCCCCGTGCTGGTGACCGCCCCAAGAAGGTGCCTGGCCGTAAGTGATCGCCCTTACAGGCGGCCTAGCAGCGGGCTTCATCCCTTATAGGGTCCTTGGCCGCAAGCAACCGCCGCTACTAGTAGCCTACCTGCAAGTGGCCGCCCTTTCACACAAGCAGTTTACCCACGAGCACTATAAGAACGCGTAGAATAATTCTACGTAATTCAATCTCATCACCCGTAGTTTAAATGTTATTTTTTTGCATGAGCAATTTGGCTCTAATACCACTTTTAGGAAATCATGAAAGAGCATCACATGCGTAGCGGAATTACAAATCAAAACCGGTTTCCCATAATTATCATATCGTCATGCAAAGATTGGTGTACGAAAAATCACAAAAATCAAACACTATGATACATGAGAGATTGATTACCTAGGGAGATCGTATACCTAAAATTTCATATCCAGATAGAGATGATGAAGGAGGTCAAATGTCCTTCACTCTAGTAGTATCTACACGATGGATCATTGTAGTCATGCTCCTCATATCGCAGCCCAAAAGCTTGTAACTCTTAGGCACCTTCTCGCAACATACATGGAAGAAGATTATATATCTTCTTCATTGCCTCCTCGCAACAGGGAGAGGCTGGTCGATTGAGAAGCTGAGGGAGGGAGGAGAATATGAGGGGGCGACCAAAGGTGTAGCCTATCACTATTATGCCACTCTTATTAGATTATTTGATCTCTATCCAATAATCTTAATTTTCCATTAATGTTAGGTTTCATCCAATGAGAACGGGGACTAATTGGATAACTCATATTCAATCCTCTACTTGCTGAAACATCCATAATATGTGTGTGTAACCCTTTAGGTCATACACCGAGTTGGTCACGAGTCCTACATGTTAAAACTCCTTCTGACTCGATAAATTGTTATCATATAACAATTCACTCAACTCATTAACTATGGATGTACTAGGCCACTGTCCCATAGTTCTTAGACGGTAGAGGGGATCTAATCTAATGGATATGTCTATCCTTAGTTACCATGTATCTATAGTCCCTCATTAATCAAAATCCCAGATATCGTAAATTGGGTATAGTACTATCAGACAACATATGAAATCTATCCGAGTCTCACTCTAATCAAATTCTCCCAAAAAACTTCTCTCTCAATCCAAATAATCCTAGCTAGGGATTTATCTAAACAAGCACACATGGGATATTTCTCTCGTGATACCAAGAGTGGATGATCCTTTATTGACACTCAATTGCCTTTGTAAGGTTAGTTACCAATCCCGATAATCGGCTTTACCAAATCTGGAACTTTTCAAACTTGTAAGTCCGGCGTAAAAGAAAGGAGTACTCATACAAGGCATCATTGGTGTCTCAAGTCGAAGGACCAAATATATAACTGGGACTATAGAATCGATGTCTGAAATTAGGTATCATTAATCATAAAGCATTTCATAAGCAGATCAACTAGTGAACTCATTCTCCAATGAGCACTTATAATATATCCTTAGTGTCTCCACACAAGTGGCTATGAGACCAGTCACCTTCATTCATATGGACGGGTATATAGTACACCGATATGTCCTCTTATCTCGATATCCCTCTCGAGTAACCTATGACTGTGATTATTTGGGATCTATGTTCAAAGGCAAATCGATCTCATTATTGTGATCTCATCATGGTCCGATTCTCATTGCACAGAACCAAGGATATCATAATATATATATATATATATGTAACAGATAATATAATATGAGAATATGTCAATGATAATCATAAGCAAAAAGATCATGTAGTATGTCACACGTACCATCACTCAAGTTATTGGCTTGCAAGGCACCTATAACAACAATCTCTCACTTGACCTAAAACCAATCACCTATGTATTTAATCCCTATCAAACCCCTATAACGCTCAAATATAATCTGAGCCAATGGCTTCGTAAGTGCATCTACAATGTTATATTCGGATGGAACTCTTTTTATTGCTATATCTTTTCGGGCTATGATCTCTCTAATTAAGTGGAACTTCCTAAAAATAATTCTGATGAGACATTGGTTCCCTTGCTAAAGTTATCGCCTGTCGCTGTCACATTATATAGGAATCGGCTCCATGCTGCTTAATACGACTCATAAATCACTGATGTTCTTCATCCACACCCTTCTTTTGCTGCTTTTGCTACAGTAATGTATTCTGCCTCTGTGGTTGAGTTAGTAGTAGTATCTTATTTAGAACTCTTCTAGCTTATTGCTCCTCAATTTAGGGTGAAAACATACCCTAAGTTTGACTTGTTATTATCAATATCAGACTGAAAACTTGAGTTCGTATAGCCCTCAATTTGTAGGCTACCTACCTCCTCCATATACTAGTAAAAGATCTTTAGTCCTTCTCAAGTACTTAAAGATACACTTTACTACCTTCTAGTGTTTCAAACTTGGATCTGTCTGATACCTACTCATGACACTCAGAGCATGTGTTATATTAGGTATGGTACATAGCATAGCATACATGATAGACCCTATCGCTTAGGCATAAGGTATCATATCTATGTCTGCCCTTTCTTTAGAAGTCCTTGGGGACATACTCTTAGAAAGTGATATTTCATATCTCATCAGTATGAGACCTCTCTTAGAATTCTTCATGCTAAACCTTTTGACAATGGAGTCTATGTACCTGGACTAAGACAAGCCAAGCATCCTCTTGGATCTATCTCTATAGATCTGAATCCCCAAAATATAGGATGTTTCCCCTAAGTCCTTCATGGAGAAGTTTCTGGATATCCAAGCCTTAAATGTGGAGAGCATTCTTACATCACTCTTAATTATTAGAATGTCATCCATATACAACACCAAGAATGTGATAGCGCTCTCACTTACCTTCTTATACACATAAGGCTCATCTTTTTTTTTTACCGAAGTCATAAGATCTGATCGCCTCATCAAATATTATGTTTCAACTTTAGGATGCTTATTTCAATCCATAAATGAACCTGAGCAACCTACACCCTTTATCTAGACTCCCATTGGATATGAATCCTTTTGGCTGTATCATATACACCTTCTCCTCGAGGTTGTCATGGAGGAATGTTATTTTCATATCTATTTGTCAGATCTTATAATCATAGTGTTGTTGTAATGGCTAAAAGAATTCTGATGGATTTAAGCATGGTTAGAGGTGAAAATGTTTTCTCATAGTTAACTTCTTGCCTTTGACGATATTCTTTAGCTACCATCCTTGCCTTATAGGTCTCAACCTTTGCAACCACTCTGATCTTCTTCTTAAAAATCTATTTATAGCTGATGGGTATGATAGCCTCAAGTGCATCCACAAGGTTCCAAACCTTCTTAGAATACATGGAATCCATCTCAGAATTCATGGCTTCTTCCCACTTCCTGGAGTCTATACTTATAATAGCCTCCTCATAGGTTTGAGGATCAACATCCTGAGAGTCCTCTCCACTGATATATCTCATATATCTTTCAGGAGGGTTAGATACTCTGCTAGACTTGTGCAAAGTTGGAACTTGTGTACTAGGTTCCTAAATAGACTCGGGCTCTTAAATGGTGCTTGAGTTCGGTTCTCCAACATCACTCAACTCTATCTCACTCCCACCGTTTCCACCAAGAATGTGTTCCTTCTTAAGGAACACAGCTCTCTTGGCAACAAAGACCTTCCGGTCCCCTGGATGATATAAATAATACCCCAAAGTCTTTTAGGGTATCCCACGAACGTACACCATTCTATCCTTGATTCTAACTTGTCGGGGTTGTGTCTTCTAATGTGGGCAGGATAGCCCCAAATCTTAACCACCTTAAGATCGGGCTTCTTTTCTTTCTATATCTTATATGAGTAGACGCTATCGCCTTTGATAGAACTCTGTTCAAAAAGTAAGCTGCGGTCTATATGACGTATCCCAAGAATGAGACGGGTAGGTCCGCGAAACTCATCGTGGACCGCACAATGTCTAACACCGTACGATTCCTCCTTTCCGACAAACCATTGAGCTGAGGTATATAAGGAGATGTCCACTGGGATAGAATCTCATTGTCCCTAAGGAAATGGGTGAACTCTGTACTCAAGTATTCTCCTCCTCGATTTGATCAAAGAGTCTTAATACTCTTTCCTATTTGGTTCTCTACCTCATTTTTATATTCCCTAAACTTTTTAAAGGCCTCAAACTTGTACTTCATCAAGTACACATGTCTGATCTTTACCGAAATAAGGTTGATAGTGGATGCCGATGGGCCTAAGGGAAGAGGACTCAGGAGTGGACGTAGGACAGGTTGAGGCCGAACTACTATAACTGTGAGTGTGCTTTAATTGCTTTCATTTTACTTTTGATTGCTTTTAAACATTTGATAGTTAGATATAAAGTTTCAATTTCTCAACCTTTTCAAATCGGCTCTTAATCGATTTTTCAAGGGAAGCTTCCATTGTTCCTTCTTCATTTTTCGAAAGCAAAGGTTTTTTAAACGTGCACGATTAATCTTGCATGAAAGCAAAGATTTTGATTGTGCATGTTCTTATATGAAGCTTTCCTTTAGCATAATCAGAACTTAGTTTTATTCAATAAGCTTATTGCTCATGAAATGCTTTCGATTTTTTATTTTGCTCTAAACGAAACATTTTCTTTAAAACATGATTTTACACTTGCATTAATTTATAACCCCCTCTTAGTGTCAATTGATCCTTAACAGTCCATAATTATCATATATCTATAGTCCCTCATCCAACTAATATCCTAGAAACTATATATTGGACACGGTACTGTCATGTCACATACGGTATCTATTTGAGTCTCGCTCTAATCGGATTCTCCCGAAGAACTCCTTCTCCCTCAATCTAAATGACCCTAGCCAGGGATTTGTCTAAGCAAGCATGCATGAGATATTCCTCTCATGATACCAAGAGTGGATGATCTTTTATTGACACTCAATTACCTCCATAAGGTTGGCTACCAATCCCGATAACCGGTTATACTAGATCCAGAACTTTTCAAACCTGTAAGTTCAGTGTCAAAGAAAGGAGTACTTATAAAAGGCATCTTTGGTATCTCAAGTCTAAGGACCAAATATACAACTGAGACTTTGGAATCGATGTTTGACATTAAGTATTATTAACTATACATCATTTCGTAAGTGGATCAATCAGTGAACTCATTTAACAATGAGCACCTATATTATATCCTTAGTGTCTCCACACAAGTGGCTATGAGACCAACCACCTCCATCATATGGATGGGTATATATTATACCGGTCTGTTTGGTTATCTCGATGTCCCTCTTAAGTAACCTATGATCGGGATTATTTGAGATCTGTGTTTGAATGCGAATCGATCTTATTATCGTGATCTCATCATGGTCTGATTCCCATTATACAGAACAAAGGACATCACAATATATATGCAACAGATAATATAATAATTATAAGCAAAAAGATCGCACAGCGTGTCACACGTGTCATCACTTATGTGATTGACTTGCAGGGCACCTGTAACCAGCACTAAACTTGTAAGTCCAGTATCAAAGAAATGAGTACTCAAACAAGGCATCATTGGTGTCTCAAATCTAAGGACCAAATACACAATTGAGACTACATAATCACTGTCTAACGTTAGGTATCATTAATCATTCAACATTTCCTAAGCAGATCAATCAGTAAACTTATTCTCCAATGAGCACATATATGTACCCTTAGTATCCCCACATAAGTGGGTATAAGATCAGTTGCCTCCAT
This sequence comes from Ensete ventricosum, assembly GCA_029747655.1. NCBI lineage: Eukaryota > Viridiplantae > Streptophyta > Magnoliopsida > Zingiberales > Musaceae > Ensete > Ensete ventricosum. The sequence goes on along the minus strand of JAQQAF010000008.1, from coordinate 36,655,859 downwards.
TATATGGATAGGTATACAGTATAGCTCTATTTGGTTAACTCGATGTCCCTCTTGAGTAACCTATGACTAGGATTATTTAGAATTTATGCTTAAAAGTGAATCGGTCTCATTATTGTGATCTCATCATAATTCAAATCTCAATGCACAGAACCATGGACATCACAATATATATATCCAATAGACATATAATGTAAGAATATATCAATAATAATAATAATATAAAAAGATTATGCAGCATGTCACACGTGTCATCACTCACGTGATTGGCTTACAGGGCACTTGTAACTAGCACAGGGCTCTCATAAAAAAATTTTGTTGTAAATGTTTTATTTTAAATGAATAGGATGTCTTAGGAAAATTAGTATAAAATCTAATATAGGTATTTTTCTTGGATATTCCTTTATTTCTAAAGCTTTTCAAGTTTTTAATAAAATAACTTCAGTTATTGAGGAATCTATCCATGTTGTTTTTAATGAGTTTCTCGAAGTTAAGAAAAATAATTTTGAGTTTGGTATTTTTAATTTAAATATGAATTTTTCTCTCTAAAATAACTTGAATACATTTACTTTCAAAGATACCTTACCCAAGAAATGAAAGTATGTAGATCCTTATCCTAAAGAGCTAATCATTAGAGCTACATCAAAAGATATTCAAACTCATTCATCACTTAAAAATATTTATGCAAATACTATCTTTTTATCTCAAATTAAATCTAAATGCATTGATGATGCTCTTAACGATGACTCATGGGTCTTGGTAATGCATGAAAAATTAAATCAATTTAAAAAAAAATAAGGTTTGGACGCTTATTCCTAGACCTAGTGATCATATTATGATTAGTACTAAATGGGTCTTTAGAAATAAGCAAGATGAACAAGGTACTGTGTTTCGAAACAAGACTAGATTAGTGGCCAAAGGTTTCAACCAAGAAGGTATAGACTATGGAGAAACCTTCACTCTTATGTTAAGACTTGAAGTCATATGGATACTTTTTGCTTATGCTTGTTTTAAAATTTTTAAATGATTTCAAATGATGTCAAAAGTGTCTTCTTAATAGTTTTGTTTTTGAAGAAGTTTATGTTGAGCAATTACCTAGATTTGAAAATGATCTTTTTCCAAACTATGTTTATATATTAAATATTTTAAAAAAATAATTTTTTTATTATTCAAATTTATGTTGATGGTATTATTTTCAGTTCTACTAATGAATCTTTATGTGAATCATTTACCAAAAGTATGAGCCAAGAGTTTGAAATGAGTTTGATAAATTGACATTTTTGTTATAATTATAAATTAAGCAACTAAACAAAGGAACTTTTATTAATCAAACTAAGTATGCTTTGGATCTATTAAAATGATTTCATATGGATAGTGCTAAGGCCATTAATACACCCATGAGTATGTCTATAAAATTAGAAATGGACAATGAAGGAGAATGCTTTAATCAAAAGACTTATAGAGGTATGATAGGGAGCTTATTATATCTTACTGCAACTAGACCTGATATAATATTTAGTGTTGGACTTTGTATAAGATTTCAGCCAAATCCTAAGCAATCTCATTATAAATTAGTTAAAAGAATTTTTAGATACTTAAAAGGAACTCCAAATCGAGGATTATGATATCCAAAATATGAAATTTTGATTTGATTACATATGTTTTATGCCAACTTTACAAGATGCAAAATAGATAGAAAAAATACCCCTGGAACATGTCAATTCCTAGGTCATGCACTTGTTTCTTGGTCTTCTAAAAAGTAAAACTCTGATGCATTATCCAAAGGCTGAATATGTAGTGACAGGTGCATGTTATGTATAAGTAATCTAGATGAAGAGTACTTTAAAGATTATGGACTTTACCTAAAAAATATTCCTTAAAATATGATGATGCAAGTGTAATTTGTTTAAAAAAGAATCTTATTCAACACTTTATGACTAAACATATTGATATTAGACATTATATTATCAGGGATCATGTTAGCAATCATGATATATATATATATATATATATATATATATATCATTGACAAAAGATATCAATTGACTGATATTTTTACTAAACCGCTGAATGAAGAATAATTCAATTTTATTAGAAGAAAATTAGGCATGTTGAATCTTTCAAATACATGAATTATGATTCTTTTCATTTTTTCCTCATTGGATCATTATTTTGATCTTAAATACATGAATGATGTGATATTCATATCACATTAATGTAAACGAAGAGAAGTAGCACAGTGATAAAATGATATCCTTCTCTTCTTTTTTATAATGACAAAGGAGGAGAGGAAAATAGTGGCTTGCTTATTTCTTTTTTCTCATTTTGTTAATGACAAAGGGGGAGAAGTACTGATAATTTTTCTAATGATGTAGCACTCTTATGCATGTTATATTTGATAATGTTAACTTATGATATTTGTTTGAGATGTGTAACTATTTCAAACTATGAATATGATGTGAAATTATGCATATGATTCTTGCAATAATTGTTAGGATTCTAATGACACTAAAGGGGGGGGGGGGTGGGTGTGAATTAGTGCTATCGCAAAAAGATATGATTTGAAAAAGTTCAAACGAGAATATGAATCAGAAATTCGTTTAACTTAAAAGTGTGAGTAGAAGTAGTGAGTAAAGTAAATTAATAAGCAATAACAAGGAAAAGCAAGAAAATAAATACAAACTGATTTATAGTGGTTCAGTCGTCCCGACCTACGTCCACGCTCGATTCATCTTCTCTCGAGGCCATCGGCTTTCACTATCGATCTTCTTTCCAACAAACGAAGATCAACTACCCTTGTTATAACCCTTTCTCCTTTTATTAGGCTTAGCAGATAACTTTTACAAACTCTTTCACATAAGACCTCACACCTCCTTAGAATAACCACTAAACTCAATAAGGAAGAGACTCAAATACTTTCAAGAGTTTACAACACTTTAACCTTAAGGATTCTTTCTCTTTTCACCCTTTTTTCACACTTAATCATACTTCATCAAGTAAGAATGAGTGAGATATTTATAGACCCCTAGTGGCTTCTGAATTTGAGCCAAAATTTTAAATCTTTGATTTTTCGGGGTACTGGTGGTACCACCGTCGATACCTGGTGGTACTACCGCTGAATAAAAGCCTTGGAATTTGGGCTCTTCCCCTTTATTATTATCAAAAGGAAGAGAATGATATCATTTTATCATAATGCTACTTCTCTTCATTTATATCAAAGTGCCAATGAAAGATATTAATACAAAGAAGTCATATGACATAAATCTCACATCATTCATGTATTTGAAATCAAGATAATGATTGAACGAGGATAATCATGATTCATATATTTAAAAGATTTAACATTCCTAATTCTCTTATGATAAAATTGAATTGTTCCTCATTTAGTGGTTTAGTAAAAATATATGTTAATTGATATTTTGTGTTAATGAAGTCTAAAGATATGATTACTAACATGATCCCTAATAAAATGATGTATAATATTAATGTGTTTAGTTTTAGAGTATTGAATAGGGTTCTTTTATTAAACAAACTCCACTTATATTATCACACTTTTTAGGAATATTTTTTAGGTCTATAATCTTCCAAAGTACTCCTTATCCACATTAGCTGTGCATAGTATACACCTGCCGTGACATATTCAACCATGGCTGTGGATAATGTGATAGAGATTTTCTACTTGAAAGACCAAGAAGCAAGTACATAACCTAGGAATTGACATATTCTAGAGGTACTTTTTCTATTTATTCTGCATCCTGCAAAGTTGACATCAGCATATGCAGTCAAATTAAAATTTTTAAATTTTGGATACCATAATCCTAGATTTAGAGTTCCTTTTAAGTATCTAAAAAAAATTTTAACTACTTTATAATGTGATTATTTTATATTCGACTAAAATCTTGCACAAAGTCCAATACTAAATATTATATCAAATCTAATTGTAGTAAGATATAATAAGCTCCCTATCATACCTCTATAAGTCTTTTAATCAAAGTTTCTCTTTCATTGTCCATATATAATTTGGTAAAAATGCTCATGGGTGTATTAATGTTCTTAGCACTATTCATATGAAATATTTTTAATTGATCCAAAGCATACTTAGTTTGACTAATAAAAATTTCATAATTTAGTTGCTTAATTTGTAATCCTAAGAAAAATGTCAACTCATTTCAAATTTTTGGTTCACACTTTTGGCAAATGATTCACATAAAGATTCATTAGTAGAATTAAAAATAATATCATTAACATAAATTTGGATAATAAGAAAATTATTTTTAAAATAAGTTGTCATATGTCTAACTATATGTTTCTCACGTTCATACTTTTGACCAACTAGCAAACTCCCTCATAAAGTCTCTCACTCGTAGGATATTTCAATTGCATCTGTCCAATATTAGCATCTTTGATGAAAGCTCAATTTTACGTGAGTATGACAGAAGATCATGATATAGGCAAATATAGAATGATAACTTCACATTTCTTACTTGTTTTAATCCTTAATCAATCTATGATTTAAGGATCAATTACATATTTGAGTGCATGATTGTGCACATGATTGAGGAAAATCTTTCCCTCATAACTTTTACAAATAGGTATTACCTCAATGAATGAAATCATCCCTTTCACAACAAATTCACCAAACAACACCCCGAGTAGGCATTTTCCATACAATGAGATCCTACTAATCTCCACCCCATATTTGTTATTGTGAATGATCTCTATTAGTAACCTCTCTACTTTTATCCTTAATTCCTTGATCTCCCTCCTAGACTTACTTGGAAAGAATTTGAAAGGTTAAAACCTCAAGCCGGTAACAAGAGGAACAAGTACAAATTGCATTAAACAAGTTTGATGGTCGATTCTACCCTAGTGGCAATTCAGGGAGGTCTTCTAGAAACACTTGAAAGAATTCATTCACAACCTGTCATCCTCTGGCTTGACGTTCAATTCTACCTTAATGTCAATCGCATTGTCAAATATCTTATACATCCACCCTTTAATAAACTTTGTGCTTTCATTGCTGAGATAAAAGGGATTAATGTTTTTTCTTTAGAATTAGTAAATATAATCCCTGCTGACCCTAGAGGTTGAAATACTATTCTCTTCTTATTACAAACAATGAACCATGATGTTTAGATAATCAGTTCATGCTCAATATAATATCAAATTCTTGAATATTCAACATGCCGGTTACAGGTACCCTGCAAGCCAATCACGTAAGTGATGGCACATGTGACACGCTGCACAGTCTCTTTGCATCATTATTATTATTGACATATTCTTACATTATATTATATGTTCAATATATACTATTGTGATGTCCTTGGTTCTATGCAATGGAAATCGAATCATGATGAGATCACGATAATGTGACCAAATTATTTTTGAACAGAGATCCTAAATAATCATGATCATAGGTTGCTCAAGAGGGACACCAAGACAACCGAACATATCGATGTACTATATACCCATCCACATGATAGAGGCAGTTGGTCTCATAGTCACTTGTGTGGAGGTACTAAGGATATAATATATGTGCTCATTGGAGAATAAGTTCACTAATTGATCTGCTTACGAAATATTATATGGTTAATAATACCCAATGTCAGATAGTGATTCCATAGCCTTAGTTATGTATCTAGTTCTTAGACTTAAGATACCAATGATGTCTTGTTTGAGTACTCCTTTCTTTGATGTTGGACTTACAGACCTGGAAAGTTATAGATCTGGAACAGCTGGTTATCGAGTAGCCAACCTTATGAAGGCTATTAAATGTCAATAAAGAAATATTATATATGCTCTCGCTTAGGTAGATCCCTAATCAGGTTGGTTGGATTGAGAGATAAGGAATTGTCCTAGAGAATCCAATTAGAGTGAGACTTAGATGGATTTTGTATATGGCTTTACAGTACCATGCCCAGTATACGGTCTTTGGGATATTATATGGATAAAGGACTATAGATACATAGTAACTGAGGATAGACATGTGTTAGGACTCTAGCTAGGAGAATCATAATATAGTTTCATCAAAGAGAGCAAATATATAAATCCTAAGAGCATTCATGTAAATCATATCTAGCCGACCCCTAATAAAGAAGCAAGGAGGTCGACTAGGTTACAATTAGATAGGATGAAGATATTTTGAGGGAAGAATAAGATACATGCCACCCTAATTAACCACCCTTTATTCTAGTTAAAGAGGGGTTGGTTGAGGAGGGGTTGAGTTAGAATATGATTAGGATTAGTTTAGAGGTTGCTTCTTAGAGTTGGAGTTGGAGTTGTTGGAAGTAGGAGTTGCTTCTTAGAGTTGGAGTAGGAGTTGTTAGGAGTAAGAGTCTTAAGTAAGAATCCTATTAGGAGTTGGGGTTTAGAAGCCCTATAAATAGCCTTGTATTCTCTCCTCTTTCATCATCAATAGATCAATTATTTTTTTAGCCATTATGCAGAAAACCAAGGAGGGAGGAACCCCTAAAGAGTTCCATAGAGGATGATTCCCTATAGAGATCACCCTAAGCTTAGAATCTGCAAGGGTTCTAACACTTGGTATGAGAGCAGCGTTCTTGGCATCTCGCTGCTCTTCTATAGTCATCCATTAGCCCCCCATAGCCGTCCAAAGTAATTCCTATAATTGCTTGAAGATCATCACCAAATTCTACCGTCATCTCCACTACCGCATATTATCCTTTGATCTCCCCATGAATTGTAATAGGTTCCGGTTTCCTACCTTAGTCCTACTACAATTTAGTTATCCCTATTCAAAAAATTCAAAAAAAATTGTTCCTATTTGCTGCACAAACTTTTCATCGCAATGTTTCCATCTTTACGATGAAAGTTATGCTGCGGAATTCCAGCCGCACACCCTTGACTATTTGATTTGCTACTATATTTTTACTGATTCAATCTCTACAAAATTTTTATGACGACTTTAGCAATTCCTATCTTTGGATTTCCTTTTAGTTTCATTGAAAAATTCTCAATATAAACTACTGATCCTTTACGTCCAAACTGCTGCACTTTAGACGTAAAAATATACTGTAGTACATTCCCATGATCTTTGATTTTGCCGAACCTTTTGCTGTCATTTTATTCTGTGAATTTTTTGTCAATATTATCTTTCCCTTACTAGTAGATTCTCCTTAAGTTTTACTCGAATCCTTATTTTGAACTGCTAGAAAAAAATCTCATATATACTTTTGAAATCTTTCAACAAAAAAATTCTATAAATAGCCTTGTATTCTCCCCTCTTTCATGATCAATAGATCAATTATTTTTTTAGCCATTATGTAGAAAACCAAGGAGGGAGAAACCCTTATAGAGTTCTATGGAGGCCGATCCCCTATAAAGATCACCCCAAGCTTAGAATCCGCAAGGGTTCCAACAACATGTCCAATGATTAAGATCCCCTATACCATATGGGGATTATGGCGCAGTAGCCTAGTACGTATAGTCGATGAATCGAGTGAATTATTATGAAATAATAATTCACTGAGTCAAAAGGAGTTTTGATCGGGAGAACTCACGACCAACTCGGTATTGAGCCTAGAGGGTCACACACATATGGTGGATGCTTCAGCGGATGAGACCCAACATTGATGGGCTCCATGAATGAGGCCCAATTAGAGGCTAAAGGATATTATTGAATAGAAATCTTATAATCAAATATTAGTAGGTAAGTGGATGGAGATCCAATTATTGAATCTCAGATTTTGATGATGAAATCAAGTGATGGTTTGTTGATCTGATATGTGTGTTAGAGAAAGTAAAACATGCTTAACTACGATAGAGAAAATGAGTTACAACCAGATGTTGGGCCAGAATCAAGTTCAAGTATTGAACCAAGGTTGGGACGATGCAGTGGGAGCTCACCGAGAGTTCTCTAAGAGTTCGCCGAAGGGATCGGGAAGCTCACTGGGAACACGCCGAGAGATCACGGAAGAAGACCGTAAGACTCACTAGAAGATTATCAAAGGTTGTCGGACTGCCAAGAGTTAGGTCGATTATTAAACTTACTGGTATTGTACGATTGTAATTAGTGAGTCATAGTTAGTTTTTGAGTCCTAATTGATTTAAGTTTGGAAGGAATCCAAATTGACTCAAGTGAGACAAACCGGGTCCACTTTTGGATTTAGGTTTGAACATAGGTTGAGTTCATTTGGCTGACCTAGGAAGGGGTCAACTGATGGTACAAGCCGAGAATAGAAAAGTATAGACGACATCTTTCTGGGATTTTTGACGGTAGTACCACTAGTGGGCGATGGTTGTACCGCCCACCGCCCTATTTTCAAGGTAGCTTTCGATGGTAGTACCATCGACGCCGATGGCAGTACCACCCGTGCCCAGATTTTCTAGATACGTTTAAATTTTTTACGCTATTTTTTATAGTCAATTGGGGTCTATAAATATCCTAAGTTTTCTTACATTGAAGGTAAGAAATTTGGCAAGAAAACTAAGAAGAAAAGTATGCTAAAATGGTGCAAGAAAAAGAAAGGGGGTAAGGGAGTGAGCAAGTGTTGTAATCCTTGTAAAAGTCTTGAGAATCTCCCTTATAAGTTGTAAGTGAAATACTTGTAAGGTTCCTCTCCTGAACCTGTGAAAGGGAGATAGTGAGAAGTGTAAGGGTTTGATCTTTACCCGAAGTCATTAGTGGACACCGATAGGCCTCAAGGAGGAGGACTCCGAAAAGTGGGCGTAGACCAACTTTTGGCCGAACCACTATAAACTATGAGCCTTCTAACTTTAATTTTTGAGTTTATCTATTTCTACTCAAGTTTTCTTTAAGCTAGATAGTAACTTAGCATTGTTCATAGTTTAATTGCTCATATATTCAACTTAAATGAAACACTTCTGATTTCTGGTTTTACTTCAAACGAAATTTTCTTTAAACCAAGATTTCAGCACTTACACTAATTCACCCCTCACCCCTCTTATTGCTAATTGATCCTAACAATTAGTATTAGAAGTGAGGTTCTACTCATTGGATTAACACCCAAGTGAGTAAATTGCTTCATTTGGCATGAATAAGGGATATTTCATTGTACGTCCTCCCATGTTTAATGGGATAGATTACACATATTAAAAAATAAGGATGCATATTTTTCTAATTTCTATGGATTTTGATTTATGGCACATCGTTTAGAATGATTTTAAAAGGTCTTATAAACCAATGAACGAATGAAATAATTTAGAAAAGAAGGTTTTTTCTTTAAATGTAAAAGCAATGAATGCTTTATTTTGTGCTCTTGCTAAGAATGAGTTTAATCAGGTTATCATCTGTGAAACTGCTCACGATATTTGACACACACTTGAAATCACACACGAAGGCACTAGTCGAGTTAAGGAGTCTAAAATTAACCTTTTTAATACATAGTTGTGAATGGTTTCGAATGAAACCAAGTGAGACCATTGGAGACATATACACCCGATTCACGGATGTCTTCAATGGTCTAAAAGCTCTTAGTAAAAGTTTTTTCTAATTTTAAACTTGGTAATAAGATATTAAGATCTCTTTCAAAAAGTTAGGATTCTAAAGTAAATGTTATTAGGATCAATTGGCACTAAGAGGGTTGAATTAGTGCAAGTATAAATTTTAGTTTTAACGAAAAACTTTTCGCTTTAAGCAAGATAGACAAATCGAAGCTTTTCGTAATAAGTGAATGATTTAAAGAAAATTGCTAAGTTGCTTGCTTAAAAATGACTTAAGAGAAAACAAACAAATCCTAATAAAATATAATCAACGTCGCAGGAAAGTGCTTGACTTAAAACTTTGCTTTCAAGGAGTAAGTAAAAATTGAAAGCATCTATTCAGTTCAATACGATTAACTCAACAATTGCAAGTGAGTAATAAATGCAAGAATTAAGAAACACTCACAATTATAACGGGTCTACGTGCACTCCCGAGTCCTTTTTCTTGAGGCACACCAGCATCCACTATCGATCTTCTTTAAGTGAAGACCAAACCCTTACACTTGCTTACAAAGGAGACTTTAAGAACTTTCTAACTCTAAGCTCTCTCCCTTTTCCTTTTTCTTTTTCTTACAATTCACACATAATTTTTTCACAGAATGTAATCCTAAAAATTATTGTATGGAATGCAAGAAAACTTGAAATATTTATAGACCTAAATGGTTTCAGAAATTGGAGCCAAAAAATCAAACTCATCCGAAAAAATCAAGTACGAGCGATACCCACCGACCTAGGCAGTTTACCTACCGTCAACCGCCCGGAAACCTAGTACGGGTGGTTTACCCGCCTATCCTGGGCAGTTCAGCCACCCTGTTTCCAAGGTATGGGCTATTTACCCATCGGCCCTGGGCGGTTTACTCGTCGTCAGTCACTCGAAAGCTTGGGTGACGGTGGTTAGCTCGCCGCTCACCGGTGGTTTACCCGCCATAATCTCCGAAAAAGTGGTTCCCTCCACTTTTTGAATTCGAGCTTGAAGCTGATATTGACCAACTCTTTGATCAACTAATTAAGCTCAACTAAACCCTATAGTTGACCTGGTTGCCTTATTGAGTTGGTTTAGATTTCATCCAAATCTAACTCAATTAGGACTCAATCCCTAACTACAACTTAATGATTACAACTCTTGATGACCAACAAGCTAAACCAAGACCTAACTCCCACCAATCCAGCAGCCTCCGGCATTCTTGCGGTGCGTTCCTAGTGAGCTTCCCGATCTCTTCGGTGAATCTTCTAGCGAACTCCCGGTAAGGTCCCACTGCATCGTGCGAACTCGGCCCAATTCTTAAGCTTGATCTTGGCCCATCGTCTGGTTGTAACTCCATTACTCCTATCATAGTTAGACCTGTAATTCTTCCTCTAACACATATGTTATATTTAAACACTCATCAATTGATCTCATCATCAAAATCTGAGATTCAACAATCTCCCCCTTTTTTATGATGACAATTAATTGATGACGGGAGTTAATTCTAACTCCCCCTAAATTCATGTCATAATAAAGAATACTTAAGTTCAAGAGAATCATACACTCTTGAATTCAAGTGAATCAAGGCAATCAATATTTCAAGCAAATCATATTTCAAAGATACTCATATATCAACAAAAATTTGCTTTTAAATTTATCAAGTCAACCACTCATTAAGGATTTTCATGAATTTCAAACATTTAAAAATTTCAACTCATCAAGGATTTTCATGAACTTTAAATATTTAAAAATTTCAACTCATCAATAATTTTTATGAACTTCAAATATTTAAAAATTTCAACTCATCAAGGATCTTCATGAACTTCAAAACATTTAAAAAATTTCTCTTAAGTTATTACATAAGTTATCAACGTTCATTTAATTACATAAGTCATCAACATCCATTTCTCCCCCCTTTATCATCAACAAAAAGGTAAAATGTGGGACAAAAGATTTTAAGGCATATGTGTTTTTGCTCTCCCTTTTTAAAATATGATATGAGTTATAAAGAATTTTTTTCCTCTTGAGAACAAGAAAGAAAGAAAATAAGGGAGGAGTTATAAAACGTCATTAAACATAGCTCTCAATTTTGTGAAGATGAATTTCGAAGATAAACTCAAAACTCTAAGACATTCAAGGAGATTCAAAAATTTAAGAGCTACTCATGCATTTAAAATCATCTCATGTAATTTTTAGCAAATAAGTCTGTAAACTAGCAAAACATCATGTAAATTTTCTTGCGTTTTGTGAATAATAAGATAATCATCTCATGGGAACAAAAAGATAATTTTAAAAACATTATCACAAAAAAAAAACTCATTCTTATGAAATCAAGCAATTCATACATTTTCATGATTTAGCAATCCAAGTTCTCTTCTAAGAAAATCAAATTGTTCTTCATTTAAGGGTTTAAAATATTCGCTAATTGATGCTTAGTGTCAAAAAATTCCAAAGAGATATCTTGACAATTTACATAATCCCTTATAAAATGATGTCTAATATCAATATGTTTGGTTCTTGAATATTGAATAGGATTTTTGGTTAAACATATAGCACTTGTATTATCACAATTTATAGAAATATTTTTTAATTTTATTTCATAACCTTCTTGTGTGCTTTTCATCCAAATGACTTGAACACAATATGCACTAGCTGCAATGTATTCTGCTTCCGTAGTAGATGAAGTTACTGAATTTTGTTACTTAGAAGTCCAAGAAATAAGTGCATGTCCTAAAAATTGACATATTCCGGTAGTGTTTTTTCTATCTATTCTACATCCATCAAAATTGACATCAAAATAGGCAATCAAGTCAAAGTTCTTTGATTTTGGATATCATAATCTTAGTTTTAAGATTTCTTATAAGTATCTAAAAATTCATTAACTACTTTCAAATGAGAGAGTTTCATATTAGATTGATACCTTGCACACAATTCAACACTAAACATGGTATTTGGTCTAGTAGTAGTTAAGTATAATAAACTTCCTATCATTCTTCCTCTATAAATTTTTTTATCAAAGTTTTCTCTTTCATGACCTAAGTCCAACTTTATAGATGTGCTCATGGGAGTGTTTAATGCTTTAGCATTTTTCATCCCAAACCGTTTTATCAAGTTCAATGTGTACTTAGTTTGACTAATAAAAATATCATCATCAAGTTATTTTATTTGTAATCCTAAAAAGAATGTTAACTCACTCATTATGCTCATTTCAAATTCTTGGCTCATTTCTTTAACAAAAGACTCACATAAAGATTCATTTGTAGATACAAAAATGATATCATCAACATAAATTTAAATAAGAAGATCATTTTCAAAATACTTAAAAAATAATGTAGTATCAACCTTGCCTTTTGAAAATTTATTTGAACTAAGAAAAGAACTAAGTCTTTTATATCAAGCCCGAGGGGCTTGTTTTAATCCATAAAGAGCTTTTGTAAGTTTGCAAACATGATTAGGAAGAAGATTATTTTTAAAATTGGGGGGTTGTTCAACATACAATTCTTCGGAAATAAAACCATTTAGAAAAGTACTTTTAACTTATATTTGAAATAACTTAAATTTTTAAGAGATGCAAAGGCAAGGAGCATCCTTATGGCTTCAAGTGTAGCCATGAGAGCGAAGGTTTCATCATAATCGATTCCTTCTTCTTAGTTGAAACATTTAGCCACTAATCTAGCCTTATTTATAACCATGATACCATTTTCATCTTGCTTATTTTTAAAGACCCATTTAGTACCAATCACTAAATAGTCATTAGGTCTAGGAATAAGCTCTCATACCTCATTTCTCTCAAATTGATTAAGCTCTTCATGCAATGCATTAACCCAAGAATCATCTCTTAGGGCCTCATCAATCCACTTTGGCTCGATTTGATAAAGAAACGTAACATTCGCACAAAAATTTTGAAAAGAAGATCGAGTTTGAATTCTTTTTGATGTTTCTCCTATTATAAGCTTCTTAGGATGATCATTCACATACTTCCAATCCTTGGGTAAGGATTTGGAAGAAGATTCATCCAAGTTAATTTTATGAGTATTACCATTTAAATTCAAGTTACCAAGATCAACTTCATCATCAAAATCTATCTTTTTAAATTTAAAAAACTCATTAAAAATAACATGAATAGATTCTTCTATTATTAATGTTCTTTTATTAAAATACGATAAGCTTTTGAAATAGAAGAATAATCTAGAAAAATATTTTCATCATATTTTACATCAAATTTACCTTTAGCATCCTTTTCATTTAAAATAAAATATTTGCAACTAAATATTTTAAAATAAGAAATATTAGGTTTTTTACCATTCCATAATTCATAAGGAGTTTTTGTGAGTAATGGTCTTATAAGAACCCTATTTAAAACATAACCTACCGCATTAACGGCTTCGGACCAAAAATATTTAGGTAGGCTATGTTCATTAAAAATTGTTCTAGCTATTTCTTATAAGCTTATATTTTTTTTCTTTCCACTACCCCATTTTGTTGTAGATTTCGTGGAATAGAGAAATTATGGATATACCCATTCGAATCATAAAAATTTTAAAAATTATTATTTTGAAATTTTCCATATGATCATGTCGTATTAAAGAAATCATACATCCTTTTTCATTTTGAATAATTTTATAAAATTTTATAAAACATTTAAATGTATCACTTTTATATACCATGAAATAGGTCCAAGTATATCTACTAAAGTCATCCACTATAACAAATGCATATTTACTATCACCTAAACTTATAATGTCAATTGATACAAATAAATCCATATGGATCAATTGAAGTGGCCTAGAGGTGTTTATTTGATTTTTCAACTTAAAGCAATTCTTTATTTATTTTTCTAATTGACAAGTGTCATATACTTTGTATAAACTTAAGATTATATAAGCCTCTTACTAGCTCCTTGGTAGAAATTTGGTTTAGAAGTTTCTTACTGGCATGACCTAGTCTTTTATGTCAAATCCTAGCATCATCATTCAAAGCTGAAAAACAAGTTTCATCACAAAAATTTTCAATATATATGGTGTATACATTGTTGTTTCTTAAGGCAATTTGTGTGGCAATTCAATTAAACAACTTAAAAGATTTGCTAAGTTTTCTAAAATCATTAAACAAATCATGAAACATGCTTAATAATTTCAAAAAAAGAAACACTTAATGAATCAATAACCTCATTTTAGATCGCCATTAGAGCATAGTTAGAAACTTCATCTTTGGAGTGGTCATCTTCGTCCGAAGAGCTTGAATCATCTTAAGTGGTCGAAAGTGTTTTTTTCTTGTGTGTTGGCTTCTTCTTCAAATGGAGACATTCATTTTTGAAATGTCCCAAATTTTTGCATTCATAGTATATGACATTGTCCTTCTTTAGTTCTTTTTTATTTTTATAGTTTCTGTTCCTTTTTATAATTTTTTAAATTTTCTTGATAAAAGTGTAATATCATGGTCCTCATCACTCGAGGTTTCACTCGATGAGTCACTTGTTATCAAAAGTGCTACATCCTTCTTGTTCTTTGGAATGGGTTCATTAAGCTCATCATGAGCTTTACAATTAATTCATATGTCATAAGATAGCCAATCAGTTCTTCAAGAGGCAAGTTATTTAAGTCTTTGGCTTCTTGAATAGCGGTTACTTTAGGATCCCAATTTTTAGGTAAAGATCTCAAAATTTTACTAACTAATTCAAAATTTAAAAAATATTTTCCAAGTGCTTTAAGGTCATTGACGACATCCGTGAAATGAGTGTACATGTCTCCAATGGACTCACTTGGTTTCATTCAAAATAACTCATAATTATGAAAAAAATATTTATCTTCAATTTTTTTACTCTACTAGTCCCCTCGTGTGTGATTTTTAGTGTGTGCTACATATCAAAAGTCGATTCGTAAATGGAAACACGATTAAACTCATTCTTATCAATAGCACAAAATAAGTCATTCATAGTCTTTGCATTTAAAGAAAAATTCTTCCTTTCTCAATCATTTAGCCCATTCATTAGCTTGGAAGATTTTTCAAATTCATTCTTAATAATATTCCATAAATCAAGGTCCAAAGAGAGAAAAAAAATACGCATCCTTGTCTTCTAATGTGTAATTCGTCCCAATAGGAGGATATGAAATGGAATGTCCCTCGTTCATGCCAAAAACAAGTCACTTACTCAAGTAGGTGTTAATCCGATGAGTAATTACCTTGCTCTAATACCAATTGTTATGATCAATTGGCACTAAGAGAGGGGTGGTGAATTAGTGCAAGTATAAATTTTAGTTTTAACGATAAATCACGTTAAGCAAGATAGACAAATCGAAGCTTTTCGTAACAAGTGAATGATTTAAAAAAAATTGCTAAGTTACTTCCTTAAAGAAGACTTAAGAGGAAACAAACAAATCCTAATAAAAGATAATCAACATTGAAGGGAAGTGTTTGACTTGAAACTTTGCTTTCAAGGAGTAGGTAAAAATTGAAAGCATCTATTCAGTTCAATACGATCAAGAACTCGACAATTGCAAGTGAGTAATAAATGCAAGAATTAAGAAATACTCATAATTATAGTGGTTCGGCGCCAATAGGCCTATGTCCACTCCCGAGTCCTCCTTCTTGAGGCACACCAGCATCTATTACTGATCTTCTTTGGGTGAAGACCAAACCCTTACACTTGCTTACAAGGGAGACTTCAAGAACTTTCTAACTCTAAGCTCTCTCCCTTTTTTCTTTTTTTTTTCTTACAATTCACACATAATTTTTTCATAGAATGTAATCCCAAAAATTATTGTATGAAATGCAAGAAAACTTGGGGTATTTATAGACCCCAAATGGCTTCAAAAATTAAAGCCAAAAAATTAAACTCACCCGAAAAAATTGGGTACAAGCGGTTTACCCGCTAACCTGTGTGGTTTACCCGCTATCAACCGCCCGTAAACCAGGTACGAGCAGTTTACCCACCTGTCCTGGGTGGTTTAGCATCCATGTTTCCAGGGTACAAGCGGTTTACCCACCGGCCCTAGACGATGTACTAGCCATTAGCCCCCCGAAAGCCTGGACGATGGTGGTACACCCATCGCTCACCAGCGGTTTATTCGCCAGAATCTCCGGAAAAGTGGTTCCCTCCACTTTCCGAATTCTGGCTTGAACCTGATGTTAACCAACTCTTTAGTCAACTAATTGAGCTTAACCTGAGCTCAACCAAACCCCATAGTGGACCTAGTTTCCTTATTAAGTTGATTTGGATTTTATCCAAATCTAACCCAATTAGGACTCAATCCCTAACTATGACTCAATGATTATAACTCTTAATGACCAACAAGCTAAACCAAGACCTAATTTTTGCCAATTCGGCAGCCTCCGGTATTCTTACGGCAAGTCCTATGTCTTCTTCCGATGATCTCCCAGCGTGTTCCTAATGAGCTTCCCGATCCCTTCGGCGAATCTCCTAGCAAACTCCCGACGAAGTCCCACTGCATCGTCTGAACCCGGCCCGATGCCCAAGCTTGATCTTGGCCCATCATCTGGTTGTAACTACATTGCTCCTGTCATAGTATTCTTCCTCTAACACATATATTAGATTAAAATCCGAGATTCAACAACTGCAATTCAAGAAGCTAATGATCTAAATAAGTTTTTTCTTAAAGAACTTATTGGATCACTTATGACTTATGAACTGAGCTGTAGAGCTCATACCGAACTTGAAAAAACCCTTCCAAGGAACAAGAAGGACTTAGCACTGAGAACTAAAGATGAACACCTTCCAAAGAACAGGAAGGACTTAGCACTGAGAACTGCAAATGACTCCTCAAGTGACGAGGACAATGACATTGCACTATTGACAAGAAAAATTATAAAAAATTATAAAAAAAGAATAAAAATTATAAAAATAAAAATGAACCAAAAAATGATAACATAATATGTTTTGAATGTAAGAAGTCATAGCATTTCAAAAGTGAGTGTCCACAATTGATGAAGAAAGTATCAAACAAGAAGAAGGCTCTCTCGACAACTTGGGATGACTCAAGCTCATTAAATGAAGAAGACCACATCAAGGAATAGGTTGCTAACTATGCTCTCATGGTCATCCATCACAAGGTACGTGAGTCTCTGATATCCCTTTTACTGAATTACTAAATATTTTTCATGAGTTTTATGATGAATTTAGAAAAATTAGCAAGTCTTATAAACTACTTAAGTAAGAGCATAATTCACTAGTTAGTAAACTTGAAGGAATACATGAAGCATCAGCATCACATAGTTCATGCACCAAATGTGAAATTTTAGAGGAACTTAGAAAGGAAAATATTATGTTGCAACAAATGTTAGAAAAATTAAAATATAGAATAAATCTCTAAACATGGTCCTTGTAAATATTGGTCATTTTCATAGGAAAGAAGGTATTTTGTGGGCAATACCCAACAAAAATCGACTATCTTCGTTAAAGGACCCATTCTAAACCTGCCACCAAAAACTAAATGCAACTTTTGTGGTAATTTAGGACATATAGCTTACAAGTGTTCATTTAGAAAGTCTAGTCCACATAAATTAATTTATGTTCCTAAAGGAATCATAAACAACCAAAAACCTCTAGTTAAATTAGGTAGAGCTCTTGATAGTGGATGATCAAGGCACATGACCGGAGATCCAACTTACTTTTTGAAGCTCAATATCATAAATTGAAGGAGTTGTCACCTTCAGAGACAACAACAAAAAAAAATTATTGAGAAAGGAACCATAGGTAATAAATCAAACATATTGATTGAAAATGTGCTATTAGTTGATGGTTTGAAACATAATCCACTTAGTATTAGTCAATTATGTGATAAAGGATATATTGTTAAATTTGAATCAAATGCTTGTATAATTGAAATATCATACAAAAATAAATCTTTGATTGTCTTAAGAAACAATAATGTGTATACTATTGATATTGAAAATTTTTATGATGAAACACACTTTTCGGGTTTAAATGATGATGCTTGGATTTGGCATAGGAGACTAGGTCATGCTAGTATGAAATTACTAAACTAAATCTCAACTAAAGATTTAGTAAGAGGATTACCTAGCTTTAAATTCATTAAAGATAAAATGTGCGATACTAGCTAAATAGGAAAGAAAATAAAAAGTAGTTTTAAGTCAAAAAAATTAAATAAGAACATCTAGACCACTATAATTGATCCATATGGATTTATTTGGACCAATTGATACTACAAGTTTAGGAGGAAGCAAATGTGCATTTGTCATAGTAGATTATTATAGTAGATATACTTGGATATATTTTTTGGCATACAAAAGTGATACTTTTAAATATTTTTTAAAATTTTGTAAACTTATTCAAATTGAAAAAGGTTTTATGATTTTGTTAATACGTAGTGATCATGGTGGTGAATTTCAAAACAATGAGTTTCAAAATTTTTGTAAGTCAAATAGGTATATACACAACTTCACTACTTCTAGAAATCCATAACAAAATGAAGTAGTAGAAAGAAAGAATAGAAGCTTACAAGAAATGGCTAGAACCATGTTAAACGAATAAAGCCTACATAAATATTTTTGGGTCGAAGCCATTAACACGGCATGTTATGTTATGAATAGGGTTCTTGTAAGACCATTACTCTCTAAAACTTCTTATGAACTGTGGAATGGTAAAAAATCTAATATTTCATATTTTAAAGTATTTGGTTATAAAAGTTTTATTTTGAATGAAAATGATATCTTAGGAAAATTTAATGCAAAATTAGATGAAGGTATTTTTCTCAGTTATTCTTATACTTCAAAAACTTATCGTATTTCTAATAATAAAAATATTAGTCATTTAAGAATCTATTCATATTATTTTTAATGATATTTTTAAATTTAAAAAAATTAATTTTGATGATGATTTTGACTTTGGCACTTTAAATTTGAATGAAAATCCTACTAAAAGTAACTTGGATGAATCTATTTTGAAATCCTTACCCAAGTAATGGAAATATGTAAATGTTCATCCTAAGGAGCATATAATAAGAGATATATCAAGAGGTGTTTAAACTCGTTCTTCTTTTAAAAAATTTATGCTAATGTTACTTTTCTTTCTCAAGTTAAACCAAAATGCATTGATGAAGTCATAAGAGATTACTCTTAGGTTATTGCAATACACAAAGAGTTAAATCAATTTAAGAGAAATGAGGTATGAGAGTTTGTTCCTAGACCTAGTGATCATTTAATGATTGGTACCAAATAGGTCTTTAGAAAAGATAAAAATAGTATCATGGTTAGAAACAAGGCTAGATTATTTGTCAAAGGTTTTAACCAAGAAGAATGAATCGATTATAAAGAAACCTTCGCTCCTATGGCTAGACTTGAAGCCATAAGGATGCTCCTTACCTTTGCATCTTTCAAAGATTTTAAGGTTTCAAATAGATGTTAAAAGTGTCTTTCTTAATGGTTTCATTTTCGAAGAAATATACGTTGAACAACCCCTTGGTTTTAAAAATAATCTTCTCCCATATCATGTTTTAAAACTTTCTAAAACTCTTAATAGATTTAAACAAGCCCCTCGGGCTTGGTATGAAAGACTTAGCTCTTTTCTTATTTTAAATAATTTTTTAAAAGGTAAAATTAATACCATATTATTTTTTAAGTATTTTAAAAATAATTTTTTATTATTCAAATTTATGTTAATGATATAATTTTTGGTTCAATAAATGAATCTCTATGTGAATCTTTTGACAAGAGTATGAGCCAAGAATTTAAGATGATGGTGATGGTATCTTTATTAGTCAAATTAAGTATACCTTAGACTTGTTAAAATGTTTTGGTATGAAAAATGCTAAAGCCATAATGTCACGAACGGACGTCGCTCAACCGCAACATCTTCACTCCGTGAACCGTTCGTGCTTTTTCTTGCTTGTACATATGTTTGGCAGCTTGTTTTGCCTTGAGTTTACGTGTTTTCACCTAAGAAATGTGAGCGAAAGTAGTGTAGAAGGCTGCAGAACGGTCGTTCGCTGCACAGAGCCAAAGCAGCCCTGTTTTTGGGTCTTTTTCGTATGCCACGGCAACCTTTCTGAGCGGTGCGAAATGTCAGCCATTTCAGCACCTTGGAACCCCCCGGGTGGCACCGGGCTGGATGGGGCTCCGGGTATATGTCGGGCGTAGGCATTCATCAGCAATTGAACTTGACTTGCGTCCGATACCTAGGGAACCGTCGTTTGCGGACTTGTGACCGTTCCTACAACCCTCCAAAGTCCTATTTCGCTCTCTCTCTCTTTTCTTAGCTGCACTCAAGGTGTTCGACAAATTGCTTGTATAGCTTTCCGCTTTGCGAGACGCCGGGACGTGTCCGTCGCTCGCTTCCAAGTTAATCAACTTCTTCTTTGCAGGTCCTACGGGACCTTAAGAGGTTGTCAGAGGGCTGACCCTGTGCGGACAGATAACGCTTTGGGCGTTCCATGACTTAGGCAATCCCAGCTAAGTCAAGAACAGTGGGCAAGGTTGCTTCACGACTTAGGCAATTTCAGCTAAGTCTTCGGGAGGGCCGCAAGGGTGCCGCACGGCTTAGGCAAATTTAGCTAAGCCCGTGACAGTGTGGTATCAGAGCAGGCAAGCAATTCATACGAATAGCGAAGGAGATTCGCAATTTCGCCATGGTGAGACATCGTGGCGAATCGAGCAAGATGGGGCAAGCGGGACCCTTGCTCCAAGCAGCCGCAGGTGGGCTGCAAGTGCAAACTCGCTCGCAAACTGCTGGAGCCGCTTATGAGGAGCGCGGCAGTGAACAAGACGAGCGTGAAATTGGGTATTCTCCACGAGGGGAGGAGGCGCCATCTGTAGCGCCAACCGAGAAGAAGGGCCATAGAGAGAGACTTACACTGGCGGAAACCTGCCTCGATGTTCTTGAAGCGAGCGTGGAGGAACTCTACCAAGGCCGAGGAAGGCTACTTGGGGTAGAGAGCTCGCAAGAAGAAGCTGAAACTCGGATCGAGAATGTTGAATCCATGATTGATCAACTGACAGAGGACACCAAGGATTCCGTACGACATCTGCATCAAGTTGTGGCGGAACTCACGGCAAAGGTGGTGGTGTTAACAAGGACTCTTGATGTGGGAGGGAACAACACCCGCACTGCGCCACCACAACACTTCAGAGCACCGGAGCCGCAGTACTACAGAGGTGCTAGGGATGCCAAAGAGCTTGAAAATTTCTTGTTCGACATGGAACAGTATTTTCGTGCTACGAGGCTCGACTCTGAAGAAACCGAAGTTGCGATAGCAACAATGTATCTGAAAGGGGATGCAAAACTTTGGTGGCGAACCCGTTGGGAAGAGATCCAACAAGGCCGATGTCGAGTGGATACATGGGGAGACTTGAAGCGAGAGTTGAGAACTCAGTTCTTGCCTGAGAACATAGAGTTTGTCGCAAGAAGGAAACTGAGACAACTCCGCCAGAGTACAACAATCCGA
The DNA here is from genome assembly GCA_029747655.1 of Ensete ventricosum. Lineage (NCBI taxonomy): Eukaryota > Viridiplantae > Streptophyta > Magnoliopsida > Zingiberales > Musaceae > Ensete > Ensete ventricosum. The sequence continues at coordinate 36,634,016 of JAQQAF010000008.1, read as the reverse complement.
GACTATGTGAAGCAATTTTCAGCACTGATGCTGGATATTCGGGACATGTCTGAGAAAGACAAGCTATTCAGCTTCCTCGATGGCTTGAAGCCATGGGTACAACAAGAACTACATCGGAGGAATGTCACCGACGTAGTCGGGGCAATTGCAGCCGCGGAAAGGCTGACCGACTTTGTTTCTTCGGAGGATTCGAGAAAGAAGAAACACTCTTCGGGAAATCGCCCATCTAAATACTCTCGAGCGAAGGAGTCTGGGGGCGAGCAAAAGAAGAAGAATTTCCACAAGGGACCGGGCTCAAGAGGTAGAGTCACAAAGTCTAGTGGATGCTTCTTGTGTGGAGGACCACACAAAGTGAGGGAGTGCCCACAAAAATAGGCACTCAATTCTTTAACAGCATCGGTTCTGTCTCGTAAGGCAGACAAGGGCAAAGCTATCGCCCTTAGTTCGAGCAGTTCTGACTCCAGTAGCGACAGTGAGGCGTCGCAAGGACCCAGGATGGGAGCAATGCGTTTGTTGAATGCGTTGCGGGGTCAAGTGGGGGAGAACACAAAGGCAAAGTCACTGAAGGCAGGAAACAGCGAGTTGATGTATGTGGACATCAAGCTTAATGGCCAAACAACCCGTGCAATGGTGGACACGGGCACGACCCATAATTTTATTGTCGATCGTGAAGCTAAGCGACTGGGATTACTCTTGGAGAAGAGCCCAAGTCGCATGAAGGCGGTGAATTCGGAGGCCAAGCGGATCTCCGGACAAGCAAAAGGGATCCCCATCAAGATCGGGACATGGAGCGGGAGCACAAACTTGATGGCAGTGCCACTAGACGACTTCCAAGTGATTCTCGGAATGGAGTTTATGCACGCAGCAAATTTGGTGCCGGTACCGTTCCTGAACTTCTTATGTCTAATGGGAGGTGACAATCCCTGCATAGTTCCAGTTTCTCGGGGAGGAACCAAGGACCTACAACAAATATCGGCTTTACAATTGAAGAAAGGGGTGCGAAAAGGTGAATCAACCTTTGTAGCGGCTATGAAGCTGGAGACACCTGATGGGGAGGCCATTCAGGAACCTGCTGTTGTGGCGAACATCCTGAAGGAGTTCTCGGATGTGATGCCAACAGAGTTGCCAAGAACTCTACCGTTCGTGGGGGAGAATGTCACGAACGGACGTCGCTCAACCGCAACATCTTCACTCCGTGAACCGTTCGTGCTTTTTCTTGCTTGTACATATGTTTGGCAGCTTGTTTTGCCTTGAGTTTACGTGTTTTCACCTAAGAAATGTGAGCGAAAGAAGTGTAGAAGGCTGCAGAACGGTCGTTCGCTGCACAGAGCCAAAACAGCCCTGTTTTTGGGTCTTTTTCGTGTGCCACGGCAACCTTTCTGAGCGGTGCGAAATGTCAGCCATTTCAGCACCTTGGAACCCCCCGGGTGGCACCGGGCTGGATGGGGCTCCGGGTATATGTCGGGCGTAGGCGTTCATCAGCAATTGAACTTGACTTGCGTCCGATACCTAGGGAACCGTCGTTTGCGGACTTGCGACCGTTCCTACAACCCTCCAAAGTCCTATTTCGCTCTCTCCCTCTTTTCTCAGCTGCACTCAAGGTGTTCGACAAATTGCTTGTATAGCTTTCCGCTTTGCGAGACGCCGGGACGTGTCCGTCGCTCGCTTCCAAGTTAATCAACTTCTTCTTTGCAGGTCCTACGGGACCTTAAGAGGTTGTCAGAGGGCTGACCCTGTGCGGACAGATAACGCTTTGGGCGTTCCATGACTTAGGCAATCCCAGCTAAGTCAAGAACAGTGGGCAAGGTTGCTTCACGACTTAGGCAATTTCAGCTAAGTCTTCGGGAGGGCCTCAAGGGTGCCGCACGGCTTAGGCAAATTTAGCTAAGCCCGTGACAATAAACACACCCATGAGCACTTCTACAAAATTAGACTTAGATAATGAGGAAGAAAATTTTGATCAAAGAACTTATGGAGAAATGATGGTTGCTTGTTGTACTTAACTATTACTAGACTGGATAAAATGTTTAGTGTTAGATTGTGTGCAAGGTTTAATCCAATCCTAAACTTTCTCACTTTAAGGTAGTTAAACAAATATTTAGATATTTAAAAGGAACCTTTAACATAGGTTTATGGTATCCTAAATCTAAAATATTGATATACTTGTGTATGCGAATGCCGATTTGGAAGTTGTAGAATAGATAGAAAAAGTACTACCATGACATGTCAATTTTTAGGGCATGCTCTTATTTCTTAATCTTTCAAGAAACAAAATCTAGTTACTTTATCTACAGCTGAAGCTGAATATATCGCAACTAGTGCAATATAAAATGTCACAACACTAATGCAATATGTTTAACTAAAAATATCATTCAACACTTAAGAACTAAATATATTGATATTATGTATCACTTCATTAGAGATCCTATGAATAATCATAGCATATATGATAGAACCCTAGGGTTCTATCATAGAGGAAGAGAGGATAAACGACCACTTCGAGGGGATCGGGCCTCCTAGATCACTTTGAGGGAATCTGCCTCTTAGGAGGTTTTGTCTTTTGGCTAAAACTAAGACTTCTTTATTGATTCCTCATAAGAGAGTTTACAGCATTATTTATAGGGCTCTACCAAGAGTCCCTCTAGGCTTGGATTCAAAGTCCACTAAACTTAGACTCTTACTAACTGATAGGAACTCCTAACTGAAAATAATAACTGACTTCATCCTAACTGAAGATAAAACCCAACTCCAACAAACTCATAACTGACTCGATTAGACTCACCCGACCCATAACTGACTCTGATTGAATAGACTAACATGACTCAATTCGAATTAATTATGAATAGATAGACCCGACTTCGCTACGGTCCTAACAAACCTGCCCACTTCAAATCAGCCTTGTCCTCAAGGCTGAGCAGTATCATATTTCGAGAGCACTTCAATATTTACCATGCATTATAACTCTTTGATCGATTAAATAGGGTCTCCACTTAGTGAAGTAAATGTTTGGTCTTCTAGTGCAATTACTATTGTACTCTTCTGAAGAACTCTTTTCATCTGATGGCTAGTGGTAGTACCATGTCTTCTTTTGAGGATCGCTACCTCGAAGTCTTCCTAGGGCATCAAAAAGAAATTGACAAGTAGTTGTTTTACATTTGAGCACCTGTTATCACAAATTAGGAGTCGCCCATTAGCAATCTTATCTTTGAATTTAGCATTGTCTTCGTGTTCAAACTCCACATTTTTTATTTTTTATTCCTCCTTAACTAGTTCAATCATTAGAAGTTTATCACAGCCTTCATGATTGGACTCCACACTATCAGTTTTTTATTCTTCTTTAGTTAGCTCGATCGTCCGAAGCTGCTCTTGTTTGCGATCGTCTATGTTGACCACTTTGAAGTCCTCCTTTATTGATTTTTCCTATCCATAGAAGCTTCTGTTTCGGTGAGTGTCCGCATTGATTTTTCTTTCATGCATGTTGGTAAATAATATGGCTGCTATCATAGTGCGGGGATGATGAGCTTTAACTTCGCACCGAATCTCGGGATTAAGTCCCTCAATAAATTTTCTCACAAATTATATCTCGGACCAATCCTGGGTTTGGTTCAGTAAGTGCTTAAATCTACTCTGGTACTCTTGTACTGTGGAAGTCTGACGGATTTTGGTGAGCTATCCATTAATGTTCTTGTACTCCAATGTATGAAGCAAATCAGGAGCTCTTTCTTGAACTATCCCCACGAAGGAACTCTATGATAGGTCTCGTACAAATTATATTACTGGATCACATCACTTTCGAGTTGAGTGGAAGCTATCTCCACCATGGATTCCTCCGGAGTCCTGTGAAAATGAAAAAACTTTTCAACACGTGAGATCCAACCAATTGGGTCTCCATCTTCCCATCTGGGAAACTCCTCCCTCTTGGGTCACTATCCTGTGTCCTGCTCATGATCATACTTTTCATATCAACTTCTTCTGAATTCATGGAGGAGTTATTGCAATCTGTCTTCTATACGGGCCTCAACATCCATGCATCGGTAATATTGTATTTGGTGTGGTTGCAAAGGAAGAAGAGAGCAGTAGCAGGGTGATGTGGGAGAGGGTCATCTTGGTGGCCGAGGAGGGAAAGGCAGCAGCCGGCAATCTCGGTGGTAGAGGAGGGCGTGGATGGGAGCAGTTGTGTAGTGGCAGATGGGCGACCGGTGTTGCAAGAGGGTAGCGGCGGTGGTAGAGGCGGCTAAGGCTATGATTGAAGAGGAGGAAAGGAAGATCGGTTGGGGTTGCCACAATAGGGCAGCGGCATGGCTGCGGTTAATGCAGGGGTGGCAGCGGTTGTGTGAGAACGACAAGGGCTACGACGAGGGCTATGAGTAGAAGGCAGCAACAGCATGGGGAGGAAGAAGGAACAGAAGAGATGGCAACAACAGTAGGCGATGGAGAGGAGAAGGGATATGGAAGGGGCTACGGCCAAAAAGGCTACGGTTAGAAGGAGGCTACGACAGCGAGAAGCACGTTAGGAAGAGAGGTGGCCGACGACAGATAAGGGAGGAGAGGAAGGCAGTAGCAGCTAGGGTAGTGCACTGCCAAGGGCTGGCCGGCTGTAGATGGGCGAAGGCAACAGCGCAAGCAGCAAGGGCTGCGAAAGGGGAGATGGGGAAGAGCAACATGGTAGAGGCAGCATGGCTAGGAGTAGTGGGCGGCAGATGGGCGCTGAAGAAGAGGAAGGAACAGAGGTGGCTAGTGGTAGTGTCAGGGAGGAGGATGGGCTACAGCCTTCAGTCGTGTGGCGGGGAAGAAGAAGGGGGCAGAGGGAAGCAGCAGCAACAGGGTGGAACGACGATAGTGGCAGGGGAGATGGGGAAGACAATAGGGTTCAACGGCAGCGGGGTCCGATAAGGGGCGATTGGTGTTGCAAGCAGGCAGTAACGATGGTAGAGGTGGCTGAGGCTGCGATTGAAGAGGAGATGCAGCAGCCAGTGGCAGCAGCCGCTGAAGAGGAGGGGAGGAAGATGCGGCAACAGTGCTCTTCTTCTTCTCTTTCTCTTTCTCTTTCTCTTTCTCTTTCCTTTTTTTCCTTTTTATTTGGTGGCAGTAGAAGATGAGAAGAGGTGGTGAGGAAGATGAATGGTAGTAACGAAAGTGCCGAGGAACACTGCTCTGATACCAATTGATAGAACCCTAGGGTTCTATCGTAGAGAAAGAGAGCATAAACAACCACTTCAAGGGGATCAGGCCTCCTAGATCAATTCGAGGGGTTCTACCTCCTAGGGGTTTTTATTTTGGCTAAAACTAAGACTTCTTCATTGATTCCTCATAAGAGAGTTTACAGCATTATTTATAGGGCTCTGCCAAAAGTCCCTCTAGGCATGGACTTAGAGTCCACTAAACTTGGAATCTTAACTGACTGATAGAAACTTCTAACTGAAAATAATAATTAACTATAATTAGCAGATATTTTCACTAAAGCATTAAATGAAGAATAATTTGATTCTATTTGAAGAGAGTTAAGAATGCTAACTCACCTGAATACATAGTGTACAACTTTCTTAATTTACTATTTTATGAAATTCTTGAATATCTCCTGGATTTCTTAGATTTTTAACTCATATTCGAAATAATCTTATGGATTTTTTAGATTTTGGAATTTGCATCTATAAGATTGAGGTTGAGAGCCCTTCTAAGTGATGTGATGTTTTTTACATCTCTCCTTCGTTTCTTCTTCTTTCTTATTCACAAAAGGGAGAAAATTTTTCATGAGAAAACTATCTCTCTTATCCTATTTTACAAATATGAAGAAATTTGACACATGATGAGATTATATGCCTTCAAATTATTTACTTAACTTTTCACCTTTTTGTTGATGACAAAGGTGGAGAAATGACATATTGATGACACATGTAAGAAAAATGATAAAATGGGCATTTCTCTTTTTATTGATGAACAAAGGGGGAGAAATGAATGATGGCTTAAGAGGGAGACTTTCAAATTAATGTATGACTTATACATGAATTTAAATGTAATGTTGTAAACTTATAAAATCTTTGATGATTGATGACTTAAGGCAAAAATATTTGAAATTGATGTTATATCATTTCTGAAATTGATAAATGAATGTAATGTTGCATCTCTTGATGAAAATTATTTGAAATGTTATATTCATGATACTTGAATTCAAGAGCATTTGGTTCTCTTAAATTTAATCTTACTTTATTTGAACGATGGCATGGACATAAGAGGAGTAAAGGTTAACTCCCGTCATCAATTAGTTGTCATCATCAAAAAGGGGGAGATAGTTGAATCTCATATTTTGATGATGAAATTAATTGATGGTTTGTTGATCTAACATATGTGTTAGAAAAAATAATGCAGGATTAACTACAATGGAGAAAATGAGTTACAACCAGATGTTGGGCCAGAATCAAGTTCAGGCATCGGTCCAAAGTTCTAACGAAGCAATGGGAGCTCACCGGGAGTTCACTAGGAGTTCACCGAAGAGATCAAGAAGTTCACTGGGAACACATCGGGAGATCGCCGGAAGAGGACCGTAAGACTCACTGGAAGATAGCCAAAGTGGCCGGATTGTCGGGGGTTAGGTCGATTGTTGAACTTGATGGTCTTGTACAATTGTAATCAGTGAGTCGTAGTTAGTTTTGATTCTTAATTTTAAGTTTGGAAGGAATCCAAATTAACTAAAATGAGATAAACCGGATCCACTTTTGAGTTGTGTTGAGCTCAGTTTGAGCTTATTTGGCTGACCCGGAAGCGATCAACTGAAGGTATAAGTTGGGAATATAAAAGTGTAGAAAATATCTTTTTGGGATTCCCGACGATAGTACCACCTGTGGGCAGCGATTGTACCACCCCAAGTCGATGGTTATATTGTCACTGCCCTATTTTCAAGGCAGCTTTCGTGCTGGTGATTGTACTGCCCGTACCTAAATTTTTCGGATATGTTTGAATTTTTGGCTTCATCTTCTGAAATCAATTGGGGTCTATAAATACTCCAAGTTTTTTGACATTGAAAGTAAGAAATTTGATAAGAAAACTGAGAAGAAAAGTGTGCTAAAAGTGTACAAGAAAAGAAAAGGAGGCAAGAGAGTGAGCAAGAAAGTGTTGTAATTCTTGTAAAGGTCTTTAGAATCTCCTTTGTGAGTTGTAAGTGAAATGGTTATCAGGTTCCTCTCCTAAACCTGATACCCACTAAGGCAATTGATCTGAACACCAATACCCACCAAAGCAGGATTCCCTAGGGTTTTTAGTGGCTCTCTAAAAATTGGAGGTCCACGGCTCTTATGTAATAGGTTGCACTTTTAGTCGTCCCCTCCTCCTCCTTTTCCTCTCTTTCTCAGCCGATCAGCCCCTCTCTAGCTTGAGAGGGCAGCAAAAAAGATAGAGGATCTTCTTCCAAGTTGGTTACGATATGCTGCGCAAGAGTTGCAAGACTTGGGACTACGATTGCAAGAGTATCGCTACAGCGTCCACCGTATGGATACCGCTAGAGAAGAGGATATTTGACCTCCATTATCCTCTCTATATAAATCTGAAAAATAGGGATAAATGATCTTCCTAGGTAAATAATCTCTCATATGATATAGTTTTTTAATTTTATAATTTTTCACACACCAATCTTTGCACGACGATTTGATCTACATAGAAAATAGATTTTATTTTGATCTTTCACTGTGCTTATGATGCTCCCATTGAGGTTTCCCAGCACAACACTATCAGATTTATAACTAATTCTTTGTCAACAATTCGAAATAGATAAGATCCTAATCATTAATCTGATTACATTACAACTCTTGATGGAACAACTATGCAATATATCAATCTAGTGCTTTAGTTGGTTTACCTAATTTCTTCACATAAGCTAGTGACACAAAAGAACATGTGGTGCCAAAATCAATTAAGGCATGCAAAGAAATATCATAAATAATACCTCACTTAAGACAAATGAGAGGCTAGCTTTTGCTTCTGCCTTGGTCATAAAAAAAACTTGCTTGGTACTCTTTTATGTTCTAATGAGATTGTTATGCAATTTCTTGACAAATGTCCTCACTTCTCACACCGAAATAGCCCTTTCTTTTAAAGCATTCCTCAAATGATGCTTCCCACATTTATGGCAAGTGGGTCTTTATGCTTGAGCTGATTGAGAATATTAGAATGTCGAACCTATTCTTTATTATATAGGGAATTTAGATTACCCCTATTTTTATTCTTGACCTAGCTGTCATTTTATTTTGTTGCACAAAATATATTGTGTAGGTCTATTACCAAATATAATATATTTTCTTAGCATATCATGATTTATATTTTCTTAGCATATCATGATTTTGATGTATTTGTTGGACTTGAAAAATTCTTTATTTGATCTCCTTTATCTCCAATGCCTTTTTCTCTACTAGAGAATAAGGAATGTCTGAGACATTCATTATAATATTCATATCTCAATAATTTTTTTTTCTAAGTCCTTGTAGAAATTAATCCACCTCAAGGTAGTAGTGCTAATCATATGGGGTGCAAATCTAGATAACTCCTTAAATTTTTTTATTCAATCCATCATCAGTTGACCTTCTTGTTTGAGATTAACAAATTATGCCATTTTGACGAAGTGGTGGGTTGCACTGAATCTTTTGATAAAAGATCTCCTTGAATCTTTCTGTCATTTGTTTAGCATCTACGATCCCCCCTTCTTACATCCCATCACTGACAGATATCTTTTACGAACTCAAAGATTAATAGTTCTTATCCACTCGATTAATAATTGATCTGTATCACTTTTAAAGATTAATAGATCATATTTTTTAAACTTCTCACTTGCTAATTCTAAAATATCATGTCCTTGAACTACTACTAGCACCATCTCTTGTCCTCAATCTAATAATTACTTTGGTTGTTTAGCTTACCTCTCCATCAATTTTATTAGTCTATTAATTATCTTATCTATTTAATTTCCTTATATAGATGCCTCTCTACCATTGGGAGTCTTCTCTAAAAAAATTTCAGAGTGACTAGCTTGTCATCTGATTCTTATGATATCTTCTTGATTAATCCCAAGTTGTTCACACCCTAGCTGCCAAATTTAAGAGCATCATATATTAATAAGAAAATTAATGCAACTCAATTATTAAAACTTATAGGATAATTGAGTAGTGTATTCCATTTTTTGTATATATAGATAACCTACAAGACTTATGACCTAGGCTCTAATACCATAACTTGTAACACCTTATTCCTAGTCTGACATATACCCTACATACATGATTAAAATAAGATATCACTTTTCAATTATTTTACTACTAATACGAGTGTAGCAGACCCATACCCTATATGCATGACTAAAGTAGGATGTCACTTTTCAATTCTTTTACTACTATTAATAGGAGTATAGCAAAAAAGTATTCAACCTTAAAAATAAAACATATTAATTTACTAAACAAAATGATAGGGTTCCCTCTATACATAAGGATTTTAATAACTGCACATCAACCAAAAGAAAAACACTCACATATCCAAAAGTTATATACATAAAATGTTCATAGGTCATCATCATATCTGCACTAGCATGGGTTAGCACATGCTTACTTCTCGACCTAATCACTTGGGTAAACTACTAGTATCTTTACCTACAAAATAGGATCTATATTGAGTAATTATTCAGTAAGCATAAGCCTTTATAGTTTTATTTAGGTGAGTATGTATCACGTTATGTTATAATATTTTAAAATTATTGACAGAAGACATTTAACAATAAACCCCCAATCCTATGATTTCGTTAGCAAGCATAACATTATAACATAGCATATACAAAATAAATAGATAAAAACTTTATATCAAAATAATTCAAAATTCTTATATGCACATGTAGAAAAGATAACAAATTCATGGACTTTTACTCCCCGTATCATAACATATATGTGCATTCTCATACCGCTCGTCATCGTAATATATACGTGCACTCTTATACCACATGTTATCATAATGTATATGTGCACTTTCACACTGCACATCATAATATATATACATATACTCCTATATCACCCATCATAATTTATATCTACACTCTCACACTACACATCATAATATATGCATGTACTCTCATACCGCACGTTATAGTATATATATGCATTGCTTATCATAAAATATTCATGCATTTCCTTGCTACACATCATCATATATACATGCATACAATATATTTTCATCTTAATTCATATATTTATTCTTATAAAATATATATATTCACATTTAGTTCATAACATCCGAAACATAATTTACAAAATATATTATGAATATGATAATTTATATGACCATTATTTTATAGTGAATTAAATTTATACTTACCTAATTTAACTCAAAAATAAATATGATAGTGAAAGACCACATTCCTTAATGATCGAATGTGTCGAGTGGTACACCAATCAAATTAGGAGTACTTTAATTAAAAATCCTACATTTTGAATTGTTGATTTATAATAACTCATAGTAATAATTTATATAAAAATTTAAATAAAGTCCCTAATAAAATAGACTATAGTCAACCTAAGAATTTATCTAAATTTTATTATTAATTTTTCAACAATTAAATCTATAATCAATGAATTTGCTAACCAACAATTCACTCTATAATTATTTTTTAATAATTCTACAAAGCAATTTTACTTCACTATTTTGGCTGACCAAACAATCTTAAATTGTCATGAAATTAAAACTAGGAGACATAAAACCTAAATATATACTAATTTTTTACTTAAAATGGAATCATTAAGAGATTAAACTATTCTCCTAATTCACTACTAACCATATTCTATTCTATTGAAACTGGGTTAGGATTATCTGAATTTATAAACTTCATATCTTGGTCCACATAGGTCGTATTTACTCGATTTCATATCCCATAGAATCCTAAGGGAATTTTCTAAAATATATCAAAAGGACAAAGCATAATTATATCCCTAAAGAGGTTGATTCAGCTAAAATAGAACCACTTCTTAGAAAATAAGCGATTATAAGTATCTCTATGCACCATTCTCATATTAAGACTATACTAGAAGCTTTAGAACCACGAGAGAATTATATAAAATCAATCCAAAAATCAAATATTAATTTGAAGTCTAGGTTACTCAAAACTAGTTGAAAAAAATAGTCTATAATCTATAAAATTGAAATCCTACATATGGCTAAGGAAGAATTGAGTTTTTCTTACCTCAACCTTCCTTAGAGCTAGAGTTTCCTAGCCTCCATAAGAAAAGCTAAGGGAATTGTTAAAGAAAAAGAGAAAAGATTATGGGTTATTAAATTAGTAAAGAGGATAAGACCAAAATAAGATAGAGAGGATTAAGAGGTTACCTTGAGGTTCAAGGTTCGATCCCATTGGACCTATTGCAAGTTTTTCTTCTCTTTCTTTTTTACTAATATAATTATTATATTATAGCAACTTCAGTTGAGTCTAATTTGGTTTGACAAAGATGATATTGTTAGTCTAAACTCATCCTTCTATCTCACTTATGTATCTTAATATTTTTAGTTTAACACTCCTCTTTGGTTTATATTTTTATTTATTTTTATTACTCTAGTCATGCCTAAGTTGCTTATTATCCTCCATATATATAAGGTTTAAAATTTAAACCTCTTTACTTTAATCATATTCAAATTCACTCAAACATTGAGATTCACTTAAGGTGATTGCAATTCAATTGTCACTTCTTATCAGTATATGCATGTCTATTACCATAATCTCATACCCAGATCCACTAGCAAACTTAAGCTTGTTGCCTAAAAGATCATGTCATTTTCATCATAAAATATGCCTAAAATAAACAATGATTCTTATGCATATTTTAACTAACATTTTATAGAATACTGAAAATAATATTTTTGAAAAATATGTATTTCTACTTTAAAACCAAAAACATGAGTATGTCATTTATCATATCTATGAAGCATAGATATCATAAATTATATCCTTAAGTGAGGATAATATGTACATATTATCTGTATTTCTATTGGTATACTAGTTGTAATTTAATATGCATAATTTTCGGGCACTATAGTCATGTTCTTTTCTTGTTAATATTTTTGTGTTGTTCTAAAGTAAAAGACTCCTCTTAACATAAAATTTATTTTTTATTTTTTTCAAGTCACATGTTCAACCTTGCTTCATGTACTTGTAAGACCAATTTATTCATTAAAGTAAAAATAGATAAATATTGACTCTTTAATTATAGCAACAATATGATCAAATTTTAAAATTAAATGTCTCAAACTTTTGTAATAATAATATAATTATAAAGATATTAACCATAAGATTTTATTTGACTAGCAATTTTAATTACTCGAGAAAAAAAAATTTGTAATGATTTACTGCTTTTCACGAACAAAATTTTAAATTCACAATAAAGGATTTGAAGTGTTACCATTATCACATTCGACGAGTCTTGCAATTCATTCTAAAATATCAATCAAGTTTGTGTTGAGGTTACCGCTACTGTAATTATTAAGAAGATTGACTCATATATAGCTTGTTAAATGGAGAATAATATTTTTGAGCCATTTTTATTCTTTCTCGACCTAGTTTCTTCATCTGCATCTGTAAATTGTCCTAACAATCCTAAGACTTGAATAGAGTAATATTGATACTTTAAAATTTATAGCATTTATGTGAGAAGATGAAAATATATAATTACCATTAGAATTCAGAATGCTAAGTTCAAAATTAACTTAGCTTAACACCACAAATATTAGGGATAAAGGAGAAAAAATGATAAATATAGAATACGGTGTAATCAAAAGAGAATACTTTTAAGTAAGAAAATCAAAATAATATAAAAAATAAAATTAAGAATACCTATAAGTGCATATATCTTTGTTTCATGAATCATTAAAGTGAATCGTTACACTATTTATATAACCTGATGATAACTATCTCATCATCTCGTATCATCCATAATTATTAAGTTAGATATAGAAATTATCCTTATAATAATAACCTCTTCACTAAGATAAGACTACCTATGATACGATTAAAATTATTTAAATCATAATAATTATCTAAAATAATTATCAATGAGTGAATTCACAACATGAACCCTCTTATCAATACCAGAGAACAAATGCATCTCTACTTGAGCAAATCATGGAGGATCTATTTGCATGGAGAGAATTATTGGCATAAAGTAGATTTTGGACCAGAGGTCGTAATGGGTAATTAAACGACCAACGATGTCATGGCTGATGGGTTCCATGTCTCAGGAACAGCAACGTCTTTTAGGTTTCCGACGAGGTGCTTCGGCCTGGGGCCATGAACTCCTTGCTTCGCCGTGACAGTCCTGATGCGTGCAGGGGTCAAGTGGTAGTAAGAGATGGTGATCCTTGTGTTGCTCTCTAGAGGAAGAGAAGTACTAGGTCTGTCATCATCAATATGAGAACCATGGAGTGATCCAGAGAGATAGAAGAGTGACAAGGGAAGGAGATGATTGAGGTGGCTTTATGGTCATGGAACACAGTAACTCATCTTCGTTAGAAATGAAATTTCGCCGGTTTATTACCAATAATTTCATTTATTGAGATAGGAGACATTTGAAATATGAGAATCCTCGTAAAAATTGAACAATATAAAGTATTAGTTGATGTATGTATGAGATCTATACAAAACCCAGTATCGTGCCGCAAGAGATATGTGAATGACAAAAAGATATTTGCTTTATACACTTTTTTGTTAGTCTTACTATTCTTTATCTCTTTCTTCAAATCTTATATACAAAAATGATTCCACGGTGGCTACTCCACTGTGGAATCATTTTTGTATATCTCCATAATTCATCACGTCATTCTTCTTTATTTATTTGCCAAATCGAGAATCGATGCCCAACATCACACATTAAATGCACATTTAAAATATAATTGACGTAGGGATATATTGTTCAAATTTTGGAATTTTCATTATACAAAATATCCCAAGAGAGTTGATGGTCAAGATTTCTGAATGAATATGAAGACTCTTTAACTCCCACTATATATAATGAACAGCTGATTAAAAGATTAAGATTGATAGTATCCTCTTTATTTAATTAAAATTTTATCCTTGTTATGACAAAACTTCTCCTCAACATTAACTTTCATTATGACCAATTTGACATTTGTACTCAGCTAACAATCTTTGCACTGTAGTTAATTATGACTAATATTTCAATCTTTACTCTAAAAAATAGTATTAGAGTCCCTACACTTATGAAAATAAAATATTTAACTTCAATTCTTTTTATGTTATTAATTTTATTGATAGAAAAAATTGCACATATTATCAAGTACAAAAATAATATGAATGAAAAGAATAAAAACTTAATTATATTATCTTTTAAGTTATTAATTTATATAAATTTCTCTAAGTTTCCACCTCCTCTCCTCGTTCCAACTTGCTCACGTGTCGGACGCCCCCTTGCCTGTTGCTCGCTCATGGCACCTGCTTGCCTACTGCACCGGCTCACTCGTTGCACTCGCCCATCGCTCGCCTGTCGCACCTGCTCACACGTCGCCCCCCGCTCGCCCCCTCGCCCACCACACTTGCTCACTCGCCACACTCATCGCTCGCCCGCTACACCTGCTCGACCATCGCTCACCAACCACTTGCCCCCCGTACCTCTTTTCAACTTGATTGTCCATCGCATCTGCTCGTTCATCACCCCTCTTTCCAATTTGCTACTCGTCGTCCCAACGTCCCCGCCTTGACTAGCGATAGCATTATCGTCCACCTTGTCATCCAGTGGCCTTATCATCGTCAATAAAGCTTGATGTCTGTGTATGTCATATATGTCTCCACTTATGCAAGATTGGTGAAAAAGATGAAGTCATTTACTCTCCTCTATAACACAAATCTAGAGTGAAAGCTCGATTGTTTTCCAGTAACTACAAGATATTGAGATGGAGATGAGGAAGAAGCTAAGCTACGTGCTGATTGATTGGGGTCCTGATATAGCCTAGGAAGACACAATTTGTTTGAATTCCTTCCTTCGCTCATTCGCATGCAAGGCTTCGGGTAAGTTGTTTCATTACTCTTGAACACCAAAAAAACAATAAGTGATCGCCTGCATCTTCTACATTGAAGAGATTAGCGGACAAGGGAGAGCTTGGCATATGCCTTTCGTTGTTAAATAGGCTGATAAATTGTACATGCTAACAATGAATGAGCAGGTGCGGTGAGAGAATGACGAGTGAGCAAGTGCGACGGGCAAGTGACAGACGAGTAGGTACGACGAGCAAGTGACAAGCGATAGGTGCGACAGGCGAGCGAGTACGACGGATAAGCAACGAGCGATAGATGCGGCGAGCAAGCATGAAGGTACGATAGGCTGAGAACAAATAGTTTGAAAAGAGGAGAAAAGAAGATTCTTTTTATATAAAATTAAATAATTTAAAGTAAAATAAAATTATATTTTTTATCATTTTCATTCATACTTTTTCTGCACATGACTACACGTGCGATTTTTTTTTGTCGACGAATTTAACAACATAAGAAGAATTGGGATTAAATATTTTTCTTTTATAAGTATAAGAACATCAATGTTATTTTTTGAAGTATAGAGATCGGGATATTGCTCATAGTTAACTATAAAGGGTCATTTATAATTACCGCCTAGGAATGATCAAAGACAACAACTCCATCTGAGAAAAAGAAAAATATAGATTATCACTAGCTAAATCATCATAACAAGTCTTATTATTATTGTGTGTAATCCCTTTTATTATCGTTTTAAAAAAAACAAAGATTAATTATGGAATACAACACAATGATCCTTCTTTACTTTGACATTTGCTGGTGAAGTTTCAAGCAATCCCAAGAACAAATATCAGTTCATGATTTTGTATTTCGATCATTGTTATTTAAGAATCTATACATCAACTATAAATGACTGCTATATATTAGCAATGACTTCATCCCCCCGTTGCGATATATGATTCCACTATACTTGGCATGAGTTCATAAAGACATGATTAACACATTTGCAAGTTTATCATCCAAATGGGCTGCCATAATTGCCGGATAGATAACAAAAATAATAACCCTATGTCAAGTAATTAATTATCTACATCAATATTATTATCATTCTTCTTTAATTTTGTCATTCTTTTAATGCAGAGACTTGTAAGCCTTTCTTGCTAGCATAGGCATATCATGAAAGGTTTTATAATATCCTTCAAAATCCATATCATCACCTCAGAATTCCTTGCTATCACCCTGAACTCTCCTATGACGTTATTTTACATAACTTTCTAAGTTCAACCTAACATAGATATATTCTAAACATTATTTCAAATGGGTGTGTAAACATTATTTCAAATGGGTGTGTCGCACAACAGCTCTGTTTTTTTTTTTTTTTTTGTGATATAATTTAATGAAACTATTGCAACCCCCATTTATTGATTGGCTTCAGTCTGAAGGCCGCATGACCTGGTGGTTTCAATCTAAACTTTTACAAATCATGTTGGCATAAGGTATAGAAGTATAAAAGAGTCGTCTCATAATGTCATAAAAGAAATCAATTCAACAACCCTCGCGCACTAATTCCAAAGTCAGGAACCCAGCAGATCCCATCCAGTCTGTAATAAAGAAATCTATTGGAACATTTATGGATCAAGCTCAAGTTTCTTTTGTACCTCTGAGGAGGGCATAACTTCAACATGCATTTTCACAGCTGAAATAAGAAAAAGGGTTATAACTTCATATGGTGACATTTTGTAGGACACATTCTTCTTTTCTTGGGTTTCCAAGCTGCTCTATAGTTCTCAGATTACCTGTTTGTCACACTAATATAGAGGGGAATAAAGAAATTGACACACGATAAAGGAGTTTAGGACCTCATCCAAAGTACAAGAAACTTGGAATTAGTGGTTACTATTTTGGCTCATGTCCTGTTACTTCTTGTGATAGTAGAGTGGATTTAGTGTGCAGATTACACCAAGCATTTTTTATTATTTTGTTGGTATTCTATTATCGAAAGTAAACTCAAAATTTATGTTATTATTCTAAAAATATATTTTATCTTTCTAATAATCCTGATTTGAGTCCTGGGCTACATGTCATTCACACCTTTAACAATGAAAGAGAGACACATTTAGACCAAAAACAATGCAAGTAATTTATCTTCTAGCAAGAACAGGGCATGACAACCACAATTCCAGATTAACCCACAGCATGGAGAAGACTAGATGAAGTGGGAGGAGGGGAAGGGAAGAGACAGAGGGCGTCTACAGGTTACCGCCGCTTTGCTGCCAGAGGTTGATGATGTCGGTGGCCTGGTTGAGGAGAATGATCATGCGCTTCTGCGAGATCCATGGCTTGGCCTCGATCTTGGACTTGAGCTCCTCCCACGCGTCCTTGCGCGGCCAGAAGTAGTAGGGGCTCAGCGGGATGGCGCCGTGGCCCGGGATCACCTGGTCCAGCGCCAGCCCGATGTTCTTCTCCATCCACATGAACCGCAGCACCAGCCTCGGGTTCTCCGGCGGCTTCACCACCATCCCCAACTTCTGCCCACACCAAATTCCATCACAGGATTAGACAGAAAAAAAAAATAGGGCAGCTACAGAGACAAGGTGGTTCGCTTACCTGCTTCTCTTCCGCTTGTTCGGCCTCTTCGACTCGGTTGGCGTCCGACGAGTCATTGAGGGCCGCGCCCGCAACGGCGGAGGCCAACGGCGTGAGCCTCTTCAATTGCGAGCGGGCGCTGGCTTTTTGGCACTTTGGGTTGCTCTGAGACAGAGAAATGATGCAGGTGGCGCTGGTGGTTGAGGAGAAAGAGAAGGAGGAGAAGAAGACCACAGGTTTGGGGGAAGCGAGGCGACGGCTCTGTGGGATGGGGAGGATGGGTTGGACGGTGAGAGAACTCAGAGACTCCATCTTCCTCTCCTCTTTGCTTTGTTCTGCTCTCGTTGGGAGACGAGGCGCCGTCGCTGTTATTTGCTGGTGTGGGTGGATAAGGAGAGCCATCAAATTTGGCAAGCCAAAGCCGGTTGATGGACCGGCCTAATTGTTATGCGGCCCAATTTTGCTCAGGCCCATACGAGTCTTCGTATCTATCCTTCTACACTTTGGATCACACATGTTTAAGTTATATGAGATAGTATTTATTACATCTAAAATTTTATATGTACTAATAATATAATAATTATTTATAAATTATTTGTAACAGGAAAGAGAAGAAAAGATATTATCTAAAAGTAATATAATTGGATCTATCTTGCTATTTGGGTAATTTTTCTGAAATATATCGGTCAAATTGCCACCAAGACACAAATGGTACCTTTTTTATTTTTCTTAATCAGTCAACCCTAAGACGAAGGTGCTGAAACTGCTTCTTAAATCACTGTCCCACTCTTTTTCCACTAAGAGTCTTATATCACCGATAGGACATGAAATTGCCTGATTCAGCCCATCAGGAATAATCTTAGGTAATCAGTCTTCACCCGTGCTAATGACCGACTAGCTCAACCTAACAATCGATCAAAATGGCCTAATAGTCGATCGATCTGGACTAACAGTCGACCACCCCAGTCAGACAAATGACTGTCAAACAAGCGCACCGACCACCCCGCCCAAGCAAGCGGTCGACCAGCTCGACCTGACAGCCAAGCAGCCCGAACGGACAGCCGACCAGCCCGGCCTGACAAACTGCCATCGGACAAGCGCACCGACCATCCTGCCCAGGCAAGCAGTCGACCAGCCCGATTTGACAGTCGACCAATCCGGCCTGATAACCGGCTAGCGCAGCTCGACAGCCAGCCAGTTTGACTGATGGCCGACCAGCTCGGCCTAACCACCGACCAGCCCGCCCTGACATACGGTTGTCGGACAGGCACGCTGACTGAGGGCGATCAGCCCTCCGATTCACAAGTATAAATCCCCCAACGGACGACGAGGGTAGGGGGTTGGCTCTAAAACCCAAAAGGTGCATATTAACACATTCGATAAGGAGGTCGGGATACTGACTTGAACGTCAGAGGGGTCACGTCGGGAACCCCCATCCCGATGAGACTTTTGTGCAGGTTCATTGTCGTCGACACTGGTTTGAGTGGAGCCAGGAGAAGCCAACCTGAGGTGCAAACTCCCAAGACGACGGACCGACCTAAATCAGATGCCCCATGCCCGATCGACGTGGACGAGTCCTTCCCGGTGAGAGCTGCCATCGAGATAGGGAACCTTCACCCCGGCCAAAAGGACCAAACGAGAAACATATAGATGTCATCGTCGGCGGTCCAACATCCAGAGGTGACAGTTCCTCGGCCCGAAAAGCTTACGCATGCTCTGCGGTAGAGAAAAGATCGAGGAGTGACCATAACCTCGATATCACCTTTAGGTCAGGGAATGAGGTGTACCCGGACCACAACGACACCTTAGTGATCTCGGCCCGAGTCACCAACGCCCAAGTCAAAAGAATCATGGTCGACACGGGGAGTTCAGCCGATATTCTATATTTTGATGCTTTTCAGAAACTAGGGCTAACTAATAAAGACCTCCTCCCTGTGGCATCAACATTGACAGGATTTACGGGAGACTCCATCTCCCCTATTGGGACAATGACCCTCCCGATCATCATCGGAGGGGATCCGAGGTCGAAGATGCTGATGGTGTCATTCATCATGGTCGGACTCCCCTCGGCATACAATGCCATCATCAGCCGACTAACGCTCAACAAGCTCAGAGTGGTTGTCTCAATATACTATTGAGCCATGAAGTTTCCGACCAGAGCTAGAGTAGGAGAAGTAAAAAGTGATCCTCGGGAGTCAAGGCAGTGTTATTTAATGACAACAATGCTGCCTAAAAATTTCAAAACCTCAGCTCCCATCATCAACCCTCGAGACGTAGACAAGATGGTACCAAAGTCCGAACCGACAGAAAAAATTATCGAGGCACCCTTCAACCCTAAGAACCCTGATAGGATCATCAAGGTCCGCTCAGCGCTCTCGAAAGAGCAATGAGTCCAGCTAGTGGAATTCCTCGGCAAGAACGCTGACGTTTATGCTTTTGGTCCCTGAAAGACATGCCTGGCATCAGCCACAAAGTAGCCCAACATCGCCTCAACATAGAACCTGGCGCCCGACCAGTGAAACAACGACCAAAGAAGTTCACCCCCGACAAATAAAGAGCCATCGAGGATGAGGTTGCCCGCTTGTTGGACGTAGGGTTCATCACAGAAGTCAAATATCTGACTTGGTTATCCAATGTTGTATTAGTAAAAAAATCTAATGGAAGCTGGCGAATGTACATTGATTATACTAGTCTCAATCGGGCCTACTCGAAGGATTGTTACCCCCTCCCGAGGATTGACCAGCTAGTCGATGCAACCTCGTGATATGAGTTACTCTCATTCATGAATGCCTTCTCGGGGTACAATCAAATTCAAATGGCACCAAAAGATCGAGACAACATAACCTTCATGGCACACCATGGCACATACTATTACAAGGCTATGGCATTCGGACTAAAGAATGCTAGGGCAACCTACCAGATGATGGTCAATCGGCTATTTGCAAACCAGATCGAGAAAAACATAGAAGTCTACATCAACAACATGATAGTCAAAAGCTGGAAAGTTGCTACTCATCTCATGGACTTAGCTGAGACGTTCCAAACATTAAGGCAGTACAAGATGTAGCTTAACCCAACCAAGTGTGTCTTCGTGTCGGGTCCAGGAAGTTCCTCAGATTCGTCATCCACTATAGAGGAATCGACGTGAATCCAGACAAGGTGGATGCCATCCTACAGATGCGATCTCCCCAGACAGTGAAGGACATTCCATGGCTCACCAAGAGATTGGCAGCATTAAGTCGATTTATATTATCGAGCCAGTTACAAAAGCTTTCCCTTCTTTCGAGCCTTAAAGCAAGCAAAGGACTTCTAGTGGATGCCCCACTACGAAGGGGCATTCCAGCAATTAAAGGCACACCTCTCCCGCCTACCCCGGCTATATCAACCCCTCCTAGCAAGCCCCTCGGGATTTATTTGGTAGCGTCAGAGGCGGCGGTCAGCTCGGCCCTGGTGAGACTCAAAAAAGATGGGCAGAAGCTGGTATACTATTGTAGCCACGTCTTAAGTGGCCCAAGGAGTGATACCTGCTGATCGAAAGGCTCGCCTTGGTGCTGGTCCTAACATCAAGAAAGCTATGGCCATACTTCCAAGCCCACCCCATCAAGGTGATCACCGACTAACCCTTACATCAGATACTTCCAAAATTCGATGTCGCAGATCGGATGCTCAAATGGTCGATCGAGCTTGGGGAGTTCGACCTAGAATACAACTTGAGGACAACAATAAAAGCTCAAGCCTTAGCTGATTTCATATCGAAATCGACAAGCTCGAAGAACCCACGACAGAACCCGAGATGGACCCTGTCCCTGGATGGATCCGTAAACTTAGAGCGTGAGGGAGTCGGGCTCGTTCTCAAGGGTCCTACCAATCAAGTCTACGAACACACCCTTCGGCTCGAGTTCAAGGCCACCAACAATGAAGCTGAATACGAGGCATTGCTATTCAGCCTAAAGCTCGCCGACGAGTTACACGTCGAAGACATGAAGTCTTTACCGACTCCTAGCTCATCACCGGCCAGGTCAACAAAGATTTTGAGGCTCAGGAGGAGTTGATGACCAAGTACCTTGCCGAGGTACGATATCGTGTCAGACGGCTCAACCACTTTGTTATCATAAAGATACCTCAATCGGACAACACGCAAGCCAATGCTCTCACAAGGTTAGCCTCCACATGAGGATCAGATGAACACTCGACCTGGATGGCCAAGATCCTAAAACCCTCCATAGATTCCACCTAGGTAGCCGTGACCGAAGTAGGGCATGATTAGGTCGACGAGATGCTCAAATTTAAGGACCATGGCTCACTGCCCGATGATCGCAGCGTGGCTCGACAGGTGAGAAGAACGGGCCCGTGGTACTGCATGCTCAATGGATGGCAATACCGACGGGGGTTCAGCTAACCACTACTTTGATGCTTACGCCCAACCGAGGCAGAGATCATGCTCACTGAGGTGCATGAAGGAATCTGCGACGAGCACATCGACGCTTGAACCCTGGCCCATAAGATACTTAGGTAGGGGTATTATTCGCTGACCATGCGCTGAGATATCCAAGCTTATGTGCAGAAATGCAAGCGGTGCCAGAAGCACACCAAAATTCAACATCAACAGGCGGTGCCGATGTCCACCTCAGACTCCACTTGGTTGCCCAATGGGGAATAGACTTACTTGGCCCTTTTCCCCTAGCCTCGAGACAACGAAGATTTCTGATAGTCGAGGTCGACTACTTTTCTAAGTGGGTTGAGGCCGAGCCATTCATGTCCATTACTAAGAAACAAGTTGAGGGGTTCGTCTGGAAGAACATCATCATAAGGTTCAACATTTCAAGGGTGATCATCACCGTCAATGGGACCCAATTTAACAACCCCAAATTCACAGCATTCTGCCAAAGCTACAAGATCCAACTGAGGTTCAGCTTGGTTGCACACCCCCAAGCCAACAGACTCGTCAAAGTCACAAATCAAGCTATCCATGAAGGACTGAAGAGAAGAGTCAACGGGGCGCTCGGGGCTTGGGTGGACGAGCTCCCGAGCATCCTTTGGGCGTCTCGGATGACTCTGAAGACCCCGACAAGGGAATCATTGTTTAGCCTAACCTTCGGGATAGAAGCGGTCCTTCCCCCAAGATGATCTACCCAACTCTCCGAGTCGAGTCCTACGAGGAATCCTCCTTGGCAGACCGGCCGAGGGAGAATCTTGACTTCCTCGAGGAGCAAAGAGCCGAGGCACATCTACGAACTCTTGCACACAAAAAAAATCGTAACAAGATTGTACAACTGAAGGGTGCATCTTCATCTAATTGAAGCAGGTGACCTAGTGCTCCGGAAGGTCAAGGTCAGTGACCCCACTCGGTCTCGGGGCAAGTTGGCCCCGAACTGGGAAGACCCCTACTGAGTAGAGAAAACAATCTGAGAGGGGACTTACGCCTTAGCCACGATGAAAGGAAAACGATTGCCAAGGACATGGCACATATCGAACTTACGAAAGTTCTATGTATAAATACAAACGGTTGAGCAAAAGAGAATTGTTCTCATTCATGAAAGTTCAAGTACATGCTTGGGACAAGGATCCAAATGACATATAGAGACCCAAAAAGGGACCCCGACAACAAAAACAAAAAAATTACAACATTCCTACTCCTCGGGCAACAGAGGGGAGTCGTCGAATGGTTGGTCATCTACTATCAGCACGTCGACATCTTCAGGGAGTTGGGTAAATGGGTCCAGTCCAGGGTTCGGGCCCGAAGTCGAGTCAACGCCAGTTGATAGTCGTACTACAGCGACACCCGCCCCATTCGGACAAGCCCCATTTTGAAGCCGGGAGACTTCTTGTAATCTTTGACGACCTCCCTCGATAGCTCCGCCGAAGCTGATCCTTCGCCCGTGCCATCTTCATGAGCTTGGTCTTCATTTGTCATATTTTGGTCCGATAACCCCTAAGTTATTCCTCAGAGTCTTCAAGTCATCTTGGACCCCAACCAGTTGCCCCTGGGCCTTGTTGAGCAGCTTACACGAGTCGGTCAAGCCCGTCCGAGCCTCACTCAGCTCCTTCTTTGCCAACTCCCATCCACGCCTCGCCTCCTCCAATTCGGCCTCGAGGTTCTCAACTTGGGTTTGGGCTTCCGACGCCCGACGCTCAACCGCCGCCACCACTTTGGGGTCCGCATCCTCCTTTAGCCTCTGTATTTCCTTGCGAAGGACGTCTAACTTGTTGTCCATAGAAGTGATCACTCTCCCGACATCATGAACCTGGTCAAGTAACGCCAAAGCGTAGTGCTAGCTTTGCAAGGAGGAGATCGGGTTATGGCGCGAACAAATAGGAGACACCAAAGGATAGGGAGGCCAAGGTGGCACTTACCAGTACCATGGTCTTTGTTGCCTAGTCCATTAGGACCTACGATGGCAGAGTGTAGAGATTGATGACCAACCGAGGGATCTATGTGCTGGTTATAGGTGCCCTGCAAGCCAATCACATGAGTGATGGCACGTGTGACATGCTGTGTGATTTTTTTGCTTTTGATTAATATTGGCATATTCTCATATTATATTATCTATTGTATATATTTTGTGATGTCCTTGGTTTTTTACAATGGGAATCGAATCGTGATGAGATCACGATAATGAGATCAATTCACCTTTAAACATATATCCTAAATAATCCTGATCATAGGTTACTCGAGAGAGATATCGAGATAACCGGATAGACCAGTGTACTATATACCTGTCCATATGATGGAGGCGGCTGGTCTCATAGCCACTTGTGTGGAGACACTAAGGATATAGTACAAGTGCTCATTGGAGAATGAGTTTATTAATTGATCTACTTATAAAATATTATATGGTTAATTATACCTAATATTAGATAATGATTCCATAGTCCCAGTTATGTATATAGTCCTTAGACTTAAGACACCAAAGATACCTTGTATGAGTACTCATTTCTTACGCTAAACTTACAGGTTTGGAAAGTTCTCGATCTAGTACAGCTAGTTATCAGGATTGGTTGCCAACCTTACGAAGACAATTGAGTGTCAATAGAGGATCACCCGCTCTTAGTATCATGAGAGGAATATCTCATATGTGCTTGCTCAGACAAATCCCTTGCCAGGGTTATTCAGATTGAGAGAGAAAGAGTTCTTTGGGATAATCCAATTAGAGCGAGACTATGACGGATTCCGTATGTAACCTGACAGTACCATGTCCTCCAATATATGATCTTTGAGATATTAGTTAGATGAGGGATTATAGATATATAGTAACTGTGGACAAACAGGTCCAATGGATTCAATCCCTCTATACCGTTTGAGGATTATGGCGTAGTGGCCTAGTACGTCTATAGTCGATGAGTCGAGTGAATTATTATGGGGATAATAATTTACTATATCAGAAGGAGTTCTGATGGGAGTGACTCATGATCAGCTCAGTATCGGGCCTAGAGGGTCACACACATATGGTGGATGCTTCAGTGAATAGAGGATTAGATGGAGATCCAATTAGCCCCTATTCTCATTAGATGAGATCCTATGCTGATGAGCTCTTTGATTAAGGCCCAATTAGAGGCCTAAGGATATTATTGGATAGAGATCCAATAATACAAGGTTAGTGGGTAATTGGATGGAGATCTAATACCCACTAAGGAAGGAGCCCTAGGTTTTTTGGTGGCTCTTTATAAATATGAGGGGAGACTCATGGTTGATCGGCTGCAGCTTTAGCCAACACCTCCTATTCTCCTCCCTCCCTCTATGCAAGAGTTGCGAGATCAGATTGGAGGAGTTTTGTTATAAAGATTCATCGTATGGATACCGCTAGAGAGGAGGACGCTTGACCTCCTTCATCTTCTCCATTCGAATATTGAATATAGGGATATATGATCTCTCTAGGTAAAATCAATCTCTCACATATCATGCTTTTTTTATTTTTACGGACCCCAATCTTTTGCATGACGATTTGATCTATGTGAGAAACTAGTTTTTATTTTGATTTTCACCGCGCATGTGATGCACCCGCTGAGGTTTCCCAATAGTTGTATTAGAGCCAAGGTTTTTATGTGAAAGATTAGTTTTAAATTGTATGATGAGATTATAATCGTTCTACACATTATTATTGTGTTTTGCAGCTAAGGCAACGAGGAAAGGGGTGGCTGGCCACGGCCAAGCCTCTATAGGGGCGGCCAGCCACGGCCAGGCCACCTATAGGGGTGGCCGGCCATGGCCAAGGTCTCCTGCAAAGGGGTCGCCGGCTGTGCCCTAGGTAGCCCACAAGAGCAGCCGGCCACGGCCAACCCGCAGCCAGGTTGTGGCTAGCCTGCGGTAGAGGCTGCCCACAAGGGGTAGCCGCTAGCGACAAGGCTTGTCGAAGGTGGGCAGCAGCCACCCGCAGGGGCGACGCCTGCGGGCAGAAGCTGCCGCCTACAAGGGCGGCCGCTCATAGGAATGCCTACAGGGGCGACGCCCATGGAGGTGCCGCCTGCGGGCGCGACGTTGGCCGCAAAGGCAGCAACGCCCACCCCTTGGTAGGGAGGATGTCGGCGGGCAAGGGCAGTCGCCGCCTGCGCAAGGGCGACGATGGTAGCGACGCAATGAGGGTAAGGGAAGAGGGCTAGGGCATCCTTTTGAGAAAAGGATGATCCTACTCCAATGAATTCAAAAAATTCCAAGAATTATCCCTGTGTATAAAATTCCCAAAATACCCTCAATAATTTTGAAAATACCGAGGACTGTCCTCTTATCTAGAATTATGAAAATACCCTTGACAATTCTAGAAATTTCAAGCATGTCCCGATTTTTAAAAAAATAATTAATTAAATAGTTTAATTAATTATTATATATATCTAGTGATCCTACATATGATGTGATGTCCATGTGATGTATGATATGAATAGATAATCATGAGCCATGTGTTGTAATGTATGTAACTGTGATTATTATTATTATTATTGGGGCTTGTGAGCCTCCGTTTTTCTCGTTTATTATCGGACCTGTGTGCCTGTGATTATTTGTAATTACATGGAGAGGCACGACTGGAGCGTGGAGGTGACAGCGAGACCCACGATACCATGGCGGGAGATCACACTGCATGGTGATACGATGATCCGACGGAATCGATGATGACGAGATCAACAATCACAAGGCATGGAGATGCGCTGATACACACATAGATTCTATTGTGAGTGATTAGGCCCATTGGCTGGGGCTTAATCATATTAAGTGATGGCTCATGATCATCCGGTGTGGCTTGCATATCTAATGTGTTATACACCTACTATATATATGTATATATATATTTGTATGCAATGTAGATATATATTAAATATATATGTGTGTGACACGAGATATTAGGAGACCGATACAAAACAAAACCCCTCCTACGATAATATTAAGTCGGTAAGTGTGAGGTAATAAAATTGACCCACGTGGCCTTCCATCATTATAAGAAGAAATTGAATCATGACATAGGTTGAGCTGGTCGAGTCCCTTGAGGCTCACCTATCTATATGATCGAGTTCTTGCCTATGACATAGAGATGTCACTGGTGACCTAAGGACATGGTATGCTTGATCAAGTCCCTTGAGAGCATATTATCAAATTAGACTCATCTTGTAACGATGGTGATGACTTAACTGAATATCATGGTTGGTCGAGTCCCTCGAGACTATGATGATTCAGAGGCCGAACATGACGGGAATCACAAGGAGTTATGATTGATAAGAGTTGTCTACCTTTTGGGCTTAGTGTAATTGGTCGAGTCCCTCGAGGTTGCACTAAGACGCCAATTGGATCCCGATCTCCACTATGAGTCTAACGGAGACTTTCGTCTTATGTGTCGAGGGTGTCATGTGATTCGCTAAGAAAATAGTGGGAGTACATTAAGATAGAAGTCTATATCTTAATTAGTATTTTTTTTATAAAGTTTACATGTTATTTATTTACACTATATCTTGTTTATCGCTTACAAAACCCCTATGTGGCATACTTGATGCCAACCGCCTCATTAGTTCAAAGGCTCTACAATTTGAGAATTATTCTCATGAAAGAGAAAATCATATATGTCCTTAATACGGTTGTGCCCACACCGGAGGAAAGGACAAGTGAGGATAAGATCGCTCACTTTGTGAAGTATAAAGATAGTCATAAAAGATAACTTGTATGTTGATCTTATACTTCAGTCTCTACTAGATTTCTTTTCATAGTTTATTATTAACTTTAATATGAACAAGTTTGAGGTGACTCTATCTGAACTCCTCAATATGTTGAGGGAAGCTGAGAGTACCATCAAGAAAGAGAAGTCAGCTCTCTATATTGGTGAAACCAATAGGAAAAGGAAGGCTAGTAAGACCCTTAAAAAGGGCAAAGGCAAAGGAAGATCAGATAAGGCAAAGGTTGCCAAGAAAGACCAGACAGAGGAAAAATGATAATGCTTCCACTACGGCCAAGATGGGCATTGGAAGAGTAACTGTAAAGACTACCTTGCAGAGAAGGCGAGACAGAAGCTTAGAGAAGCTTCAGTTATATTCATGATTAGTCTCCACTTGTCAGATTTTCATGATAACACATGGGTATTGAATACCGGGAGTGTTTATCATATCTATAATTTATTGCAGGTTCTAGCAAGATCTAGAAGATTGGCCAAAGGTGATATGGACCTCAAGATAGGCAATGGAGCAAGAGTTGCTGCAATTGTTGTTAGAGAGGTCACCCTACATCTACTTGGTGGAGCTATTATTGCATTAGATGCATACTATTTTGTTCCATCTATAATTAAAAATATTATTTCTATTTCTTGTTTGATAATTAGTAGATATAAATTAGTTTTTGAGAATAATAGTTGTTCAATAATTATGGATGATGAGATCATCACTAGAGGGGCCCTTATAAATGGCTTATATGTGTTAGACACTTCTCCACATATCATGAATATAAATATATCTAAGAGAAAAAGAAATGAGGTAAATAATGCAAACCTATGGCATTGTAAGCTAGGTCATATATATGAGGGAAGGATTCAAAAGTTATTTAAAGATGGATACTTAGATCCATTTGACTATGAGTCATATACAACTTGTGAACCTTGCCTTCGTGGGAAGATGACTAACTCTCCTTTTAGTGGAAATGGAGAGAGAGCCACCGAGTTATTGAAACTCATACATAGTGATGTATATGGTCCTATGTCGACTCAGGCTATAGGTGGTTACTCATACTTTATTACATTCATTAATGATTTCTCTATATATGGACACGTGTACTTAATGAAGTACAAATCTAAGGCCTTTGAGAAATTCAAGGAATATAAAAATTAGGTATAAAACCAAATTGAAAAGAGTATTAAGACTCTTCGATCAGATCGAGGAGGAAAGTGTTTGAGTACGGAGTTCACCCATTTCCTTAGGGACAATGAGATTTTATCCCAATGGACACCTTCTTATACACCTCAGCTCAATGTTGTATCAGAAAGGAGGAATCACATGCTGTTAAATATGGTGTGGTTCATGGTAAGTTTCGTTTGACCTACCCGTCTTATTCTAGGGGTACGTCCTGGAGACCGCAGCTTACCTTTTGAATAGAGTTCCATCAAAGCCGGGAGTGTCTACCTCATATGAGATATGAAAAGGAAAGAAATTCGATATTAAGATTGTTAAGATTTGGGGTTGTCCTACCCATATTAGAAGACATAGCTTCGATAAGTTGGAATCAAGGATAGAATGGTGCACATTCGTAGGATACCCAAAGGAAACTTGTAGGTATTATTTCTATCACCCCGATGATCGAAAGGTCTTTATTGCCAAGAGAGTCGTGTTCCTTGAGAAGGAACACATTCTTGGTGGAAACAGTGGGAGCAAAATAGAACTAAGCGAGATTGGAGAACCTAGCTCAAGCATCATTCCAAAACCCGAGTTTGTTGAGGACCTAACACACAAGTTCCAACTTTGCGTAGGTCTAGTAGATTATCTCACCCTCCTGAAAGATATGTGGGACATATCAGTGGAGATGACTCTCAAGATATTGATCCTCAGACCTACGAGGAGGCTATTATGAGTATAAACTCTAGGAAGTGGCAAGAGACCATAAATTTTGAGATGGATTCCATGTACTCTAACAAAGTTTAGAACCTTATGGTTACACCTGAGTGTATTGTATCCATCGCTTGCAAATAAATCTTCAAGAAGAAGATCAGAATGGATGAAAAGGTAGAGACCTATAAAGCAAGGCTGGTAGTTAAAGGATATCGTAAAAAATAAGGAGTTGACTATGACGAAACCTTTTCACCTGTAGCCATGCTTAAGTCCATTAGAATTATTTTGGCCACTACAGCACACTATGACTATGAGATCTGACAAATGGATGTCAAAACGGCATTCCTCAATAGCAACATCGAGAAGGAGGTATATATGATACAGCCAGAGGGATTTGTATCCAAAAAGAGTCCAGATAAAGTGTGCAGGTTGCTTAAATCTATTTATAGATTAAAGTAAGTTTTTCGAAGTTGAAACATAAGATTTGATGAGGTGATCAGCTTTTATAGCTTCGTTAAGAATGAAGATGAGCCTTGTGTGTATAGGAAGGTAAGTGGAGCGCTATCACTTTCTTAGTGCTATATGTAGATGACATCATAATCATTGAGAATGATGTAGGAATTCTCTCCACAGTAAATGCTTGGCTATCCAGAAACTTCTCTATGAAAGACTTAGGGGAAGCATTCTATATTTTGGGGATCCAGATCTATATAGATAGACCCAAGAGGATGCTTGGCTTGTCCTAGTCCAGGTACATAGATGCCATTGTTAAAAGGTTTGGCATGGAGAATTCCAAGAGAGGTCTCATACCGATGAGACATGTAATATTACTTTCTAGGAGTTTGTCCTCAAAGACTCCTAAAGAAAGGGCAGACATGGATAAGATACCTTATGCCTCATAAATAGGGTCTATCATATATGTGATGCTATGTACCAGGCCTGATATAACACATGTTCTGAGTGTCACGAGCAGGCATCAGACAAATCCATGTTTAGAACACTAGAAGATAGTAAATGTATCCTTAAGTACTTGAGAATGACTAAGGATCTTTTACTGGTATATGGAGGAGGTAGCCTCCAGGTTGAGGGCTACACAGACTTAAGTTTTCAGTCTGACAGTAATGATAGCAAATCAAATTCATGATATGTTTTCACCCTAAATGGAGGAGCAGTAAGTTGGAAGAGTTCCAAGCAAGATACTACTATCGACTCGACTATAAAGATGGAATACATTGTTGTAGTAGAAGCGACAAAGGAAGGGGAGTGGATGAAAAAGCTCATCAAGGATTCGGGAGTCATACCAAACAGCGTGGAGCTGACTCCCATATATTATGACAGTGATAAAGCGATAACTTTAACAAGGGAACCCATGTCTCATCAGAATTGTTCTAAGGAGGTTTCATCTGATTAGAGCGATCATGACCTGAAAAGATATAGCAATGGAAAGAGTTTCATCCGAAGATAACATTGTAGATCTACTAATGAAGCCGCTGGCTCAGATTGTATTTGAGCGTCACAAGGGTCTGATGGGGATCAGACACATAGGTGATTGGCTTTTGGTTAAGTGGGAGATTGCTGGTTATAGGTGCCCTACAAGCCAATTACATGAGTGATGGCACGTGTGACATGCTGTGTGATCTTTTTGTTTATGATTAATATTGACATGTTCTCATATTATATTATCTGTTGCATATATATTGTGATGTCCTTGGTTCTGTGCAATGAGAATCAGATTATGATGAGATCACGATAATGAGATCGATTCACCTTTAAACATAGATCCTAAATAATCTTGGTCATAGGTTACTTGAGAGGGATATCGAGATAACCGGATAAACCAATGTACTATATACCCGTTCATATGATGGAGGCGGCTGGTCTCATAGTCACCTGTGTGGAGACACTAAGGATATAGTACATGTGCTCATTAGAGAATGAGTTTACTAATTGATATGCTTATGAAATATTGTATGGTTAATTATACATAATGTCAGATAGCGATTTCATAGTCCCAGTTGTGTATCTAGTCTTTAGATTTGAGACACAAAGGATGTCTTGTATGAGTACTCATTTCTTTAACGCCAGACTTACAGGTTTGGAAAGTTCCAAATCTGGCACTGTTGGTTATCGGGATTGGTAGCCAACCTTACGAAGGTAATTGAGTGTCAATAGAGGATCATCTACTCTCGAAATCATGAGCGGAATATCTCATATGTGCTTACTCAGACAAATCCCTTGCTAGGGTCATTCGGATTGAGAGAGAAAGAGTTCTCGGGGCGAATCTGATTAGAGCGAGACTATGATGGATTCCGTATGTGACCTGACAGTACCATATCCAATATATAGTCTTTGGGATATTATTTGGATGAGGGATTATAGATACACGACAACTGTGGATATACAAGTTCGATGGATTTGATCCCCTTGTACCGTCTGGGGACTATGGCGTAGTGGCTTAGTACGTCCATAGTCGATGAGTTGAGTGAATTATTGTGGGATAATAATTCACTATATCAGAAGGAGTTATGATGGGAGTGACTCACGACCAGCTCGGTATCGGGCCTAGAGGGTCATACACATATGGTGGATGCTTCAGCGAATAGAGGATTGGATGAAGATCTAATTAGCTCATATTCTTATTAGATGAGACTCTATGATGATGGGCTCTTTGATTAAGGCCCAATTAGAGGCCTAAGGAGATTATTGGATAGAGATCCAATAATACAAGGTTAGTGGGTAATTGGATGGAGATCTAATACCCACTAAGGAAGGAGCCCTAGGGATTTTTGGTAGCTCTCTATAAATAGGAGGGGAGACTCGTAGTTGATAGGCTGCAGCTTTAGTCACCACCTCTTATTCTCCTCCCTCCCTCTGCGTAAAGAGTTACGAGATCAGATTGAATGAGTTACGCTGCAGAGATCCATCATGTGGATACCGCTAGAGAGGAGGATGTTTGACATCCTTCATCTTCTCCATCCGAATCTGGAATACAGGGATATACAATCTCCATAGGTAAAATCAATCTCTCACACATCGTGGTTTTCCAGTTTTTGTGATTTTTCTCACGACCCCAATCTTTTACACGACGATTTGATATGCGTGAGAAACCAGTTTTTGTTTTGATTTTCGCTGCGCATGTGATGCACCCGCTGATGTTTCCCAACTCTATGTCCCTCGGAGGTAGCACACCTAGGCCTCCCCATCGTGCCAGATCTACGTCCAATGCATTAAGGGTGCCAGATCGACTTTGAGCGGGGCGTCGAAGGCCTGCTCTGGTCAGTTGCCCACCCAAATAGTGTGATAATCGCATACGTCCTTCCTGAGGCGGACGCTGTAGATATCTTTGATTGACTTGGGTCTTGACCGGGGGGTTGCTGCTTCCTTTACCATGACGATTGGTTCCTTACCCTTCGAAGACTGAGCTTTTGACTTCTCGCCATCGTGATGGGACTTGCACCCAAGGACCTTCCTCTTCTTCCTACCCCCAAACCCCCCCCCCCCCCCCCCCCCCCCCCTTGAGGGGGCTTCTGTCGGGCGCTTGTCATGGGCTTTCGTAATCTCCCTACTGACTTCCTTCGGGGTCCGCCTTGTTGCCCCCTCGGCGGGAATCTCTTGGACATTGAGGTCGATCGGGCTTCGGTCGGCTGCGCTGGCGTCAGGGACATAGTAGGGGGAAGGCGATCCCGAGACGGCCCGCGCATGAGACTCATGCTCACTATCTCTGCAAAACCTAACATGAGTCATGGTGATCAGGTAACAGAACCAAGAGATAGAGAGACCGACACATATTGCCAGAAGTTGGGCTAAGGCTCACTTGTACCAGTCACTCATCGGTCAGGTTCCTAATAGCTCAGGAAACAGACAATATGCCCCTTAACCGCCAGACCAAGGCAGACTCCTCATCGGGGAGATTAGGAGGAACATTGCTAATAGGTCGGGTTGACCACTCGACACCAAAGCCCCAATCCCAACGCCTACTAACATACAAAAAATGGGTCTTCCAACCCTTATTGTTGGAAGGAGCACCCCTGACCTTGAAACCTGTCTGGGCGATCAAATAGTAACCGTCCTGACCCTTGCACAAGAGGAAATAGGAAAGGAACAAGTCCCGAGTCAGGACGATCCCGGACCCCTTACATTCATCGAGAAATGTTATGAGGTAGCGCTAAGAGTTCAGCGCCACCTGACTGGCCGATATGGGCCACGACCTGAGACACTCCCCAATGATCGAGTGAAGCGAGAACCGAAGTCCCGCCTCTAGAGCATCAATGGAGATACCGAAGCCCCCGAGATAGGGATGATAGGGACATTGCTCGGGCCTGGGAGCATGCAAAACATACTCATTCAGAATGCTGTAGCGTTTTCGAATGGTCCCTAATGACTCTAGACTCACGACCGAGTCGAAGTCGTGGCACGACTTCATGACCTCCAAGGTGTGAAGGGGCTTGACGTCCACTCAGGCCACTATGCCCGAAGACATACTAGGGGGATCATATTGGTTCCCCGATGAACTGTTCGGACGATGATTTTTCGCCCGAGGCAAAGGGACAGGGGACGAAAGGTCCGAGCTAGACCCAGAGGTGGTGAACGAGAGAGAAGAGATCATTCCGACCTAATCAAGCACGGTTGCCAAAGAAAGAAATGGGGGAGAGACCAAAACATGGTGGCTCGAAGCTCAGGAAGGGGGAGCAGGGGAAATGAAATGTGATCCCTCCCCACTGTCGCCTCAGTGTTTATAAGGAAGTGACGTTTCGATTTCCCAAGGTAGAGGAATGACTCCTCCTGGGGATATGCGGATCGCACTAAGAGCGACGTGCGATGAAACCCTAAAAGCGCCACAGGCGGCATCATGTAAGCCCTAAGGCCTCATGCGCTTTCAACATGATGATGGTAAAGCATCTCCCATCACAAGCCCACGGTGCTCGAGGTGCGCGTTAGTTATCTGCTCAGTTCTTGCCCGAGTTGAGTACTTTGGTTAGTCCATCAGTTCTTTGCCCGAGTTGAGTATCTTGGTCAGTCCATCAGTTTTTTGCCCGAGTTGCGTATCTCGGCCAGTCCATCAGTTCCTTGCCCAAGTTGCGTATCTCAGCCAGTCCATCAGTTCTTTGCTCCAGTTGCGTATCTCGGCCAGTCAATTAGTTCTTTGCCCGAGTTGTGTATCTTGGCCAGTCCATCAATTCTTTGCCCGAGCTATGTTTCTCGGTCAGTCCGACAGTTCTTCGTCTGAGTTGTGTATCTCAGCCAGTCCAATAGTCCTTGGCCCGAGCTGTGTATTTCAGTCAGTCCGATGATCATTCATCCAAGTTGTCTATCTCGCCCGCTTAAACAGTTCTTCGCCTGGGCCGAGTCTCTCGGCTGACTTAAACCTCATGCTTTTGCCAATCCGCCCACGCCACGCATCCCGACTTTGCTCCTATACAAAAATTCTATTGAAGATTCCCTTGGAGACAACCATGGAGATAAATCCGACACCCACTCAGGCCCTGAAGACCGGTAGGGGGCTTCCCCATGGCTTAAAGCACGCTCTGGGAAACCCCCATGGGGGGGGGGGGGGGGGGTGGGGGGGGGGGGGGGGGGAGGGGGTAAGTATTTTAGGGTATGGGGGAGAGAATGATAGGACACGAAATAGCTTGATCCAGCCCACCAGGAACAATGCCATATAAGTAATCCCCGTCAGCGTTGACGGTCAACCAGCTCGGCCTGACAACTGACTAGACCAGCTTGACAATCGACCGACTCGGACTGACAACCGACCAGCCCGATCAGACAGACGACTACTAGACAGGCGTGCTGACCACCCTGCCCAAGCAAGTGATTGACTCGCTCGGCCTGACAGTCGACCAGACCGGCTTAACAGTCAGACGACCCGGACTGACAGCCGACCTACCTAGCCTGACAAACAACTGCTGGACAAGCGCGTCGACCATCCCCCCAGGCAAGCAACCGACCAGCCTGGCTTGACAGCCGACCGATCTGGCCTGATAGCCAACCAGCGCAGCTCGACAATCGGCTAGTTTGACTAATGGCCGACCAGCTTGGCTTGACCATCGGCCAGTTCGACCTGATAGCCGACCAGCCCGCCCTGACAGACGGCTGCCAGACAGGCACGTCGATTGAGGGTGATCAACCATTCGATTCGCTGGTATAAAGCCCCCACCGGACGACGAGGGTAAGGGGTTGGCTCTAAAACCTAAAGGGTGTATATTGACACCTTTTAGAAGAAGGCCGGGACACTGACTTGAACGTCAGAGGGGTCATGTCGGGAACCCCCATCTTGACGTGACTTTTGTATAGGTCCTCCGCTGTCGACATCGGTCCGTGCGGAGATCGGAGAAGCCAACCCGAGGTGTAGATTCCCACGATGATAGACTGACCCAAATCAGACGCCTTATGCTTGACCGATGTGGACGAGCTTGCGCATTCGGTAGGGACTAGGCCGTGCTGACTCCTCGGCTACAACACCAAAATCGCATAACAACACCCTATTGACCGGTTGGACCCATAGATTCAGCTTAGATTGATTGGCCTTTTATCTTCCTTTATTTTTAATTTAATCTTATTTTCCTTCTCTCTATTTGGGTAACTTTTTTTAAAAAAAATACTCATGTTTTAGATATTTCTTAAATGAAACCCTTTTTCATTTTGCCTGATCAGTCAACCCTAAGACCCAGGGTACCGAAGCTGTTCTCTTTTCTCACTGGTGTTAGACTGATCAAAAGACACCCTATTGATCGGTCGGACTCGATCGATTCAGCTTAAGTTGATCGACCTTTTATCTTTCCTTGTTTTCAATTAATTCTTCTTATGTCTCTTTCTCATGTCCTCTTCGCTTTTGACTCGGCTTCTTCTCGAACTTTACTTGTCATAACATCTCGTGCACCTCAGCTATCGATGGAACACCCTCGTGCAAGTTATCGATGGTGAGCCGTTTTCCTTTTAGCTTTTCGTTGCAATTTCGATGGAACTGATTCACGTCTCCTCTTTTCTCGATTGAAGAAATAAGAAATTCGATATGTATTTCTTCATTTGTATTTAGAAAATACAGTAATGTTTACATAAAAACACTATAAAACCTTGATTTCCCTAATTCTGTCATTCATTCCCGTACATATCATTTAAACAATTACAATAGGATATCATTTGCATTGTTACAGTATTTTTGTGAAGTCCTTATAGTGTTTTCTTTTGTAATAAGAAATATTATAAAATTAACATTAGAATACTGATTTTATTTCTCTAATGTTGTTATTCATTCCAGTATATATCATCTAAACAATTACAATAGTACATCATTTGTATCATGTTTTTCATACAAGTGACTAAACAATATCGTTATAGTATTTTTATAATGTTTTCATTTGTATTAAGATAACACTATACTGTTAACGTAAAAGCACAGTAAAGCCTTCGTTTCTCTAATCTTGTCATTCATTTCAGTATATACCATCTAAATAATTGCAATAGTACATCATTTACATCATAATTTCGATACAAGTGAGAAAAGACATCTTTATAATATTTTAAAAACTGTAAAGTTAATAAAAAAAGACTTAATCATTTAACATATTCATCTGCTAAATGATTTTAAAAAAATAAAAATAATAAAAATAATGAAAGATATTGATGAAGCTTACATGTTTAACAATGAGTTTGTTTTGGATCGAAGGGGAAAAATAAAACTACAAAATGCTGTACACAAGTGAGAAACATAATAAAGAAAGGAAGAAACAAAAAAAAGGGATATCATAAGATATGGAAGGTCACTTACCGCTCTAATTGAAAGAACACAAAGTGGTATAATTTCTTTGAGAGAAGATTACAATCACAATTCGAAGGGAAAGACGAGGAAAAAAGTTTACAAGTATAGTTTTGGGAGAAATGGTATTTTTGAAGCAAAAAAGAAAAAGAAGAAAAGTCTAACTCTAAACAGTATTTTTTGATTGATTATTAAACTAATAAAAAGATATAAGAAATAACAGAAAAAAATATTTTGTAAGGCAATCGCCCGTATTTGTTTCTTTCTTATCAAATAAAATAAATTATATAACAAAATGGCTCGGGACCGGATAGCCATTTTCTTATCCACCGCTCTTTGCCCCGGTGGGAGGAGCCAGCCGCCGGCATGGACCTCCTCTCTCTCCCGGCCGGTGGGTTCGTCGCCGCTACCACTACCAGCTCCCCTCTCACTCGCTTCCCGCCGAAACCCATCCTCGTCGCCACCAAGCTCGCTGTCAGCTTCTCCAACAAGTTCGCCGCTCGCCGCGCTGTTGTTGTTCGCACCGCCATCTCCGTGCGCGCATCGTTCCCCTCCCAGGCGGAGGCCACGGCGTCGGGCTCCTTTTGGTCTTCCACTCCTCGTACGCGGTGGATGGTGGTGATGGAGAGGCCCCCGGGCGGCGGCTCCTCCAAACCAGAGATAATCGATTACTACGTCGAAACCCTCGCGAGCGTTTTGGGAAGGTAACCGTGGCCTTTGTTTCTGTCTTGCATTTCTTTTTCTTGAGGGTCTTCCTCTTGTTTGGGTGTGCTTAAATTTGGGGGTTCTAAGCAGCGAGAAAGAGGCTCAGATGTGCATTTATGACGCTTCTTGGCGAAGCCAATATGGTTTCTGCTGCGATATCGACGAGGAGTCATCTCGTGAACTTGCCCGTGAGTTTTCTATATCTTTTTCCCTCTTTTATTTTCCCATCATGTGTGTCTTCTTTATATTCTATTTTGTATATTGATTTGTGAGGATGTGATCATTCTTATACTTCAATTTATTAGCCTTCTGCAAGCTGCTGCCAAACGTTAGCTTACCTAATAAAATCTTGAATCACTGTCTTAAAGGTGGCTCATCTCTGTTCAAAGCTTGAATTGTTGTAGTAAAGAGCATATTCTTCAAATCCCGGGGTGGTTGCAACTTGCAAACATGCCCGGTGGACATTGAGATCGTACAATGAAGCAACGTCTCATAAGGGAGGAACGTTAGCTGCTTGCAGGAAGATAGTGGGGAGAATTATTTTGGAACTCAATCCAGTGACTTTGGTTTAGTTCATTAAAAATAGGTTACACCACCATGGTTCTTCAAGAATGTAATTGGGAACATTTTGGACTGCTTAGCTTTATTTGATAAATTTCAAGCTGTTCATGTGTTTCGGGAAGGAAACCACTCAGTTAATTGGTTAGCAAACTTTGATAGAGTGGATAGGGCAGATATGTTTTGGAGGGAGGAATG
Organism: Ensete ventricosum; assembly: GCA_029747655.1. Lineage (NCBI taxonomy): Eukaryota > Viridiplantae > Streptophyta > Magnoliopsida > Zingiberales > Musaceae > Ensete > Ensete ventricosum. The sequence continues at coordinate 36,595,218 of JAQQAF010000008.1, read as the reverse complement.
GCCTTCCAAGTTATCTGTTTTGATTACCTCAGATGCTAGAGACAATGGTTGTACTCCTTTTCTGAAGTAATAAACTTTTCTAGTTTTTCTTGGGAAAAAAGCATATTTTTTAAGTGAAAAGACGTCTGAGATCTTTTCCATAAGCGTATTGCTGATTGATTTACAATTTATGGATATGTTAATTTTTTCACCAATTAAACTTTAAATGAAGAACTTTTCCTTGGTCATGTACTAGAATTTTATCCCTTTCTGATCTTAAAACTACATAATTGAGAAGAGGAGGATCTCTGATTTAGTAAGTTAGACATCATAATGCTCTATATTAAAGAAGATGAAACTAAATTTCAGGCTTTTCACAAGATAGGTGTTGGATATTGTTGTTGCCATTTGGATTTTGTACAGTTGAATGAAGACCTACTGTCATTTAATCTCTATTACAATGCTTATTCTAATTTGTTTCCATAATGTTTTAGCTATTAATAATATCTCTGATATTTTGGCATTGACATGATGTGATAGACAGGTATGCCAGGGGTTTTGTCCGTTAGACCTGACACAAAGGAAGGATATGGTAAGAAAAATTATAGCTACTTGAACCAGTTACCAGCTGATCAAGTGAAAACTGATGGCCATACTCCGAGATTTTCTTTGTCCATTGGAAAAAATGAGCATTGGCTAGTCCGAATTGAGAAACCTGGTGTAGAAGTTGTCACCAAGGCACAAATGGTGGACTACTATGCCCAAACCCTAACAAAGGTTTTGGGAAAGTAAGTTGCTCTCTTTACATATCTTTTCCTTGTATTTTTCTCTTTGATGCTCATTAAAAGATATTGCAGTGAGAAGGATGCACAAGTCTGCATATATCATATCTCATGGGAAAAGGACTTTGGATTTTGTTGCCATATTGACGAGGAATACGCACGAGAACTAGCTGGTAAATATTTGTATTTCATAGATGTGAAATATGTCATTGCATCAATGCATCTATATTCAATTGGGCTAAGATGTTCTAAATTGCATGGCAGATGTTCCTGGGGTGTTGTCTGTTCAGCCTGATATGAATTTTGAGTCAGAGAACAAAAACTATCACGGTTTGTCATACTTTTAAGTCATGTAATTCTCATGATGCTTTGTAAATATATATTTTTTGGTTGAATATCTTTCTTGCAATTTGCAATTCACTTTTACTTCCCTCCTATTATTTTGAATGGCTAAGTGAATGCCTACTGCTGACCTTTTGCACCACAAGTGTTGATTTGATGTTGATGTATAATTCTTGTGCCATATGTTATGCATTGTGTAATTGAAGTGAAATAGAGGTATAGATATGTAGTTTTGCATGTGCCAACCTTTTATGATTGCTTTCTCAACAGAAGTTGATTTCTTTATTTGGTTAATAGAAGTTTAAGTACCACAATCCTGTAAAGTGCAAGTGGGATTTGACATTTTCTTGACACCTAGTGATGAGAAACAGATAATGTGTCTCTTCTATTTGTCTTGAATACTGAAGCTCATTACAGAGCTTGCTACTTTTCACTTCAAGCTATCCCAGCCCATATCCTAGCTTTCTCTAGGAAATTATGCAATATTCTTTAATGCACATGGAGGTCTTTGCCTAAATATTTGTTGCGACAAACTATTGCAGCGGAATAATTCTTTTCTCTCTTTGTGTATCAAAATGAGTTTCTCACCAAGATACCAACTTGTTACCAAAAGCAAATATTAACCAGAGCAGCATGAACAGTAGAACAATGAATCAATCACAAAATTGAGACGCTGAATTTTTACGTAAAAAACCTAATACGAGAAAAATCATGGGACCATAGTCCACTTCAAACCTCTACTATCACCAATAATAATAATAGGTTTACAATAAGTCTTCTCCAGAATAACTGGAGGATCACAATAACATCAAGAATACAGATCTTGACTCAACAGTAACATATCATCATCACCATAAATGGATTTCATCAAAGGAAAGGTTTAGGTCTCACTAAGTGGGTATATCAGAAAAGCACCTCAAAGAGGACAAATCGTAGATCGACACTGTTAGCATTGTAGAGCTGTCGCAAGGATTCTCCATATAAAGTTTGGGCCAAAATCGACAAAGTTTAGCAGCTTGATCGTCTAGCAAAAGCCTCAAAACCCTAGCTTTCTCTCTCCTCTCTCTCTATATTTTGTTTTCTGCATCGTTCTATATCGTTCGCACCCCTCTCACGTCGCGCACAACCTCATTTCTTTTTTTCTTTTTTTTTAATAAGTGATCAGATTTGGGCTCAATGCCCCTATTGTCCAGTCCATGCCCACCTATGGGCTGAACCCAATATGGTATGGTGAATTCATCGAGAGGTGAATGACACTGATTATCACAGTAACAGTATATCCTTCTTGTTTCATGCCCAATTCCTGTAGAAACCTTTTCATCCACAAAGCTTCCTTGCAGGCTTCAGTAATTACTATGTATTCTGCTTCTGTGGTTGATAGAGCAACATAATTCTATAACTTAGACTGTCAAGAGAGTACTCCCCCTGCAAACGTCATCAAGAACCTCGAAGTGGACTTCCTGGAATCAGTATCACTTGTCATGTCTGCATCTGTGTACCACTCTAGTATAGGTTCACCACTACCAAAACATAAACACAACTTGGAAGTACCTCTTAGATATCTTAATATCTATTTCACTGCTGCCCAATGTTTCTTACCAGGATTAGAGAGAAATCGGCTAGCAACTCCAATTGCATGAGCTATATCTAGCCTAATACAAACCATAGCATACATCAAATTGCCTACTGTAGATGAGTAAGACACTCTGGACATTTCTTTTTTCTTTTTCTCACTTGTAGGACATTGTTTCAAACTAAGCTTGAAATAACTTACAAGTGGAGAACAAACTGCTTTGACTTAACTCATGTTGAATCTTTCAAGAACCTTTTTGATGTAGGTCACCTGAGATAGCCAAATCTTCCCATTCTTCCTATCACGAAGAATCTTCATGCCAAGTATTTGTTTCGCCGAGCCCAAGTCTTTCATGGCTAAAGACTTACTTAGCTCTCTTTTAAGCTTCTCAATTTTACTAACATTATGACCAACAATCAATATATTATCAACATATAGTAGGAGAATAGTGAAATCATCATATGAAATTTTTTTATAAACACAAAATGATTAGATGTGGTTCTGTTGTACCCTTGGCTCATCATAATGGAATTGAACTTCTTGTACCACTATCTAGGTGCTTGTTTGAGTCTGTATAAGCTTTTCCTAAGCTTGCACATTAGATTTTCTTTTCCCTTGACTCTAAAACCTTCTGATTGCTCCATGTAAATTTCTTCTTCTGAGTCAGTATGAAGAATGCAGTTTTCAATCAAGTTGCTCAAATTCTAAGTTCAATCAGGCAGCCAAATTAAGAACAACTCGGATAGAGGACATTTTCATCACAAGAGAAAATATTTCTTCAAAGTCACTATCTTTCTTATGACTGAATCCTTTCACAACTAGTTGTGCCTTATATCTTTGTTGTGAGCTATTATTTTCAGTCTTCGATTTATATACCTATTTATTCTTGAGAGTTTCTTCCCTTTAGGCAATTTTACCAAGTTATAGGTGTGGTTCTCAAGCAAGGATCTCATCTCTTCTTGCATGGCTTTAACCCACTCATTCTTGTGCTCATGTTGAATAGCTTAGAAGTAAGTTTTTGGCTCTCCCCCGTTAGTAAGCATAACATACTCATGTGAAGGATATCTTGTAGATGGTTATCGCTTTCTTATGGATCTTCTTGATAGAAACCCTTAGGTTTCTATCAAAGAGGAAGAGGGATAAACAATTAGTATAGGGGATCGAGCCTCCTTGATCTCTATAGGGGATCGACTCTCCTATGGTTTCGGCCAATAGGCTAAAACAAAAGTCTTTTCATTGATGCAAACAAAATTGTTACACCCTTATTTATAGAGTTCTGCCAAGAGTCTCACTAGACTTGGACTCTTAATTAATAGAAAATCAAGTAAACTCCTAGGCGACTCAACTCAAATTCATTCGATTGGACCGACCAACATGACTTAATCATGAAATAGATGTGGACCAAACCCTATCAGGGTCCTATCAGACCCACCCTCCTCAAATAAGCTTTGCCCTCAAGGCTGAGCATCAACGAACTCTGGATACTTCACTCGCAATGCTTCATAGGACTCCCATGTAGTATCTTCAGTTGGTAAATTGGCCCATTGCACCAGCACTTCGATCATAGGATGTCTTCGGCGTATCACAACCCGGCGGTCTAATATGGCTACCGATTGAACTTGAGCTTCACCATCAGCAGAGATGTCGGGTAAGTGATGTTGTACTATCTCATCTTCACCTAGCTTCATCTTGAGACAGGAGACATGAAAGACTGGATGTATCTTGGAGCTGGCTAGGAGATCCAAACGGTAGGCAATGGGTTCAATGCGCTCCAATACTTTATAAGTCCCAAAAAAGCGAGGAGATAACTTCATAGGGGACCGGGTCTTTAAGGAAGTTTGCTTGTAGGGCTGAAGACGAAGGAAAACCCAATCTCCTATAGCAAATTCTCTTTCACTTCGGTGTTTGTCGACTTGTTGCTTCATCCTTACCTGTGCAGTTGTGAAATTGTCCTTCAATAGCTATAGAATTTTGTCTCTGTCAATTAGTTCCTTGTCGACTTGATCAACCTTTGAAGAACTGGCCACATACTTTGTAATTGCAGGAGGGGGTCGACCATAAATTGCTTCAAATGGTGTTGTCTCGATGGAAGAGTGATAGGTTGTATTATACCACCATTTTGCCCAAGGAAGCCATTTAGTCCATTCTTTTGGCCTATCATTGGTGAAACGTCTGAGGTAGTTTTTCAAGCACATGTTCACCACTTTTGTTTGCCCATCAGTCTGTGGATGATAAACAGTACTCATATTCAGTTGGGTACCCCACAATTGGAAAAGTTCTGTCCAAAACTTACTAGTAAAGACCTTGTCACGATCACTAACAATAGAGCGGAAAATTCCATGTAATTTAGCTATGTTCTCCACAAAAACTCGGGCAATACTTGCAGCAGTGTAGGGGTGTCGCATAGCACAAAAGTGAGCATATTTCGTAAGGCGATCCACAACCACAAAATATTACCTTTCCCTTGTGATGATGGAAGTCCCTTGATAAAATCCATAGATATGTCGGTCCAAGCTGCATCCGGGATAGGTAGGGGTTGGAGCAACCCTGGGCTAGCTACTATCTCTTCTTGTGGCATTGGCATATATCACATCGAGCAACAAACTCCCCAATAATCTTTTTCATACCTCTCTAATAAAAAAGTTGGCAGCCATGTTTGTAAGTGCGGAGAAATCCAGAATGACCGGCTGTGAGTGATGGATGAAACTCCTTTAAGATTGCGATCTGGCAAGGGGAACGGGAAACTATAACAATTCGGTCTTTATATCACAAGTCTTTCGAATCCCAACTGTTATGTGGAATGGAGCCTGGAGTCTCTTCCAATCTTCTGATAATCTCCTGGGTTTCAAAATCATTTGCCCATTCCTTCCTGATGTCCTCCATAATGTTGCAAGTAAGGATGGAGATAGCTACTAGTTCGGCATGTTCAGGAAGACGAGAAAGTGCATCTACAGCCAAGTTATCTTTTCCTTTCTTATAGATAATTTCATAATCAAATCCCAGCAATTTAGTTACCTATTTTCGCTGCTCCGGGGAAGAGATCTTCTGTTCCATAAAGTACTTCAAACTTTTGTGATCGGTATGTATCTAAAACCATTGGCCGATCAGGTATGGTTTCCATTTCATGATCACATGTACGATAGCTAGCATTTCTTTGTTATAGACTGATAAATTCAGATGGGAGGGGGAGAGGGCTTTGCTAGTGTAAGCTAGTGGTTGGCTTTCCTGCATTAAAACAGTGCCAATACCTGCTCTAGAAGCATCAGATTCAATGACATATAATTTGTTGAAATCAGGTAAGACAAGCACCGGAGTAGTGATCATTGTAGCCTTTAAGGAGTTGAAAGCCTTTGTTGCCTCATCCGACCATTTAAATGCATCCTTTCTTAGAAATGCTGTTAAGGGGGCACTAATCTTGCCATAGTATTTCACAAATTTTCGGTAATAGCCCGTGAGTCCCAAGAATTCCCTTGGAGCCTTGATTGTCGTGGGCATTGGCTAATCTTTCATCGCTTGGATTTTTGAGGGGTCAACTGCAACACCTTAGGAAATTATATGACCAAGATATTCAACTTCTGTCTGCAAAAAGCTACACTTGGATTTCTTGACAAAAGACGATGCTCACGAAGTACCGTCAGAATAGTTCGTAAGTGCGATAAATGACTTTCGAAGGAAGGACTATATATTAGAATATCATCAAAGAAAACCAGAACAGACTTACATAGATAAGCCCTGAATATATCGTTCATCAGACTTTGAAAGGTGGATGGTGCATTGGTTAGGCCGAAAGGCATTACCAGAAACTCATAGTGGCCATTATGTGTTCTGAAGGCTGTCTTCTGAATGTTATCTTCATGCACTCGTATCTGGTGATAGCCGGACTGCAGGTCCAATTTAGTGAAGATCTGAGCTCCTTCCAGTTCATCTAGTAATTCATCCACCATTGGAGTAGGATACTTGTCCTTGACGATGATGCTGTTGAGTGCTCGGTAGTCTACACACAATCATCACGAGCCATCCTTCTTTCTTACCAACAAGACCGGTGATGAATATGGGCTGACGCTGGGCCTTATGATTCTGGTTTCAAGCATCTCACTAACGATCTTCTCTATTTCAGCCTTATGAAAATGAGGGTATCGATAGAGCCGGACATTGGTTGGAGCTCTCCCAGGCAGGATAGGGATCCAGTGGTCATGGAGCCGAAGGGGTGGGAGCCCTTGCGGTTCTGCAAGCATATCTGCAAACTCACTGATTAAAGAATGAGCATCAGGATTTTGATTGAGCATCGTTAATTCTCCTTCAAGGCCCTATAATTGTACCAAAAAACCCGTGTGTATCTTTTGTAGCACTCTCTCCATCCGCTGACTGATGATGGTGGTGATCTTGCCTCGCTTTCCTCTTAGAATCACCTGTTTTCCATTAATAAAAAACTTCATGGTAAGTCTAGAAAAGTTCCAGGAAACGTCACCTAAGGTTGATAACTACTAAATGCCGAGTACTACTTCATAATCTTTCAGGGGTAACAAAAAGAAGTTCACAAGTACTTTTTGGCCTTGTATAATAGACTTTATCTTAGAACATTTGTTATCGCAAGTTAAGATTCATCCGTCCGATACTTTCACTTTGAACTTGTCATATTCCTCAACCTTCTTATTCATAAAGTTATTAGTGCTACTTGTATCGATCAAGATTGTCACCGGGTCACGCGGTTAATGGTTCAAAGTTGGTGCTGGTGACCGGTTCTACCTCTTCATTCGTGTTCTCATCTTCAAAGTTGGGGTACATGTCTTCAGCTTTTGATTCCTCCTCGATAGGTTTAATCATTAAAAACTTTCTTTACTTGCATCGGTGATCCTTACTCCAATGTTCATCACAATGCCAACACAACCCTTTGGCCGATCGTTCCTTGAGTTCCTCTCTAGTGAGCCTTTTAGGTTTGGGGTTTCGGTTAGTGGCAGGTGGGGTTGTCGGCTTGCTTGCTGTTGGTTTGTTTATGCTTTTATTTCTGCGGCTGTCCATGTTGAGCTTTCCTGTGTGCACGCAAGTGAATGATATGGCAGTCATCAGGGCACTAGGTTGGCGAGCTTTAACTTTGTATCAGATCTCTAGATTGAGCCCTTTAATGAATGTTCCTATCAATTGTCTCTTGGACCAATCTCTGGCTTGGTTCGACAAGCGCTCAAATCTGCTCTGGTACTCCTGTACTGTGGAAGTCTGGCGGATTTTGGCAAGCTGTCCATCAACATTCTCATACTCTGACGGTCAAAAGCGAATAAGGAGCTCTCTCTTGAATCGCTCCTAGGAGGGTTCTTCGTGACAGTGTTTATACCAATCGTACCATTGGATCGCGTCCCCTTCGAGTTGAATAGAAGCTATCTCCACCTTGAATTCCTCCGGGGTCTTGTGAAAACGTCAAAATTTTTCAGTCCGCGAGATCCAGTCGATCAGATCTCCATCTTCCCATCTTAGAAATTCCACCCTTATGTGTGGGTGTCCTGTGTCTTGCCCTTGATCACTTTTCCCTATGTTTTCAAATCGGTTCCCCTTGAGACTGGAACTTTCACCATGTTGAGATTTGTTGGGGTTCTCCAATAGACTTCTTTTAAACTCATTGAAGATTTCTTGCAGTATATTCTCCATGCGAGCTTCAAAAGCTTCAAATTTTGCATCCTCAATAGCTATTGCGTACAATTGTAGATCAGTAATGTTCAATTCTTTTTTCTGATGTCAGGTCAAGGGCATCAGTTTGTCCAGACGACGCAGATGTAGTGAGCCTTAGTTGCAATAGGGTTGTCGGCGTGGGGGATCACAACCCTGTTGAGTAGGTTTATGGGTTTGGTAGCTGCGATCTAGGGTTGGAGGGCAGCAGCGACGACAACACCAAGATGAGAGAAAGATAGGGCGACGGGATGCTGTTGACGGCTGCGATCTGAGGTTGGAAGGTAGTAGCGTCGGCAGCACAATATAAGGAGATGACAGAGCGACGACGGTGATGGCAAGGGTGGCGGGTGGCGGCAGTTGTAGATGCATGTGGAGCCGTTGGGTTAATGAGAAGTTGCGGCGAGAGCAGCGATGCACATGCCATTGGGTTGATGAGAAGCTGTGGCAAGAGCGTCGAGGATCGCTGCTCTGATACCAGATTATAGGAACCCTTAGGTTTCTATCGAAGAGAAAGAGGGATAAACGATCAGTATAGGAGATCGAGTCTCCTTGATCTCTATAAGGGATCGACGGCCCTCCTAGGGTTTTGGCCAATAGGCTAAAACAAAAGTCTTTTGGTTGATGCAAACAAAATTGTTACACCCTTATTTATAGAGTTCTGCCAAGAGTCCCACTAAACTTGGACCCCTACTTAATTAATAGAAAATCAAGTAAACTCCTAGGTGACTTAACCCAAACTCATAACTGACTCGACTGGACCAACCAACATGACTCAATCATGAAATATATGTGGACCCGACCCTATCAGGGTCCTATCACTTCTCAATGGAATCTCAACTGATCATGGGGGTGCTTGCTCAAATTGTTCAGTTGGTTCAACATCAATTGTAGGGGCATTATCATTGACATTCTCACCATAATCTTCTTGTTCATCTCCCCCATGATCATCATGAACTACAGGTGGAGGAACTGGACCCAAACTCCAAGGGATAAATAGAGGTTTCTGGCTTCTCAACATTGTCACTATCATCAAACAATTGGTCTTCAAGAAACACAACATCTCTGCTTCTAATAATCTTCTTGTTCACTGGAACCCATAATCTGTACCTAAACTCTTCTTGACCATACCTCAAGAAAATACGTGCTTTTGCCTTATTATCAAGCTTAGATCTGTCATCTTTAAGAATATGAACAAATGCTTTGCACCCAAAGACTCTCAAGTGATTATAAGATATATTTTTTCCTTTCCGTACTCTCTCTGGAACATCATTTTTCAGAGTAGTTGATGGAGAAAGGTTTATCATGTTAACTGTAGTTCTCATAGCCTCCCCTCAAAATGACTTAGGTAACTTGGCATCGTATGCATCTAATCCTTTCTTCAATGATTCTGTTTATCCTTTTTGTCACACCATTTTGCTGAGGAGTTCTATGAATTGTTTTCTCAAGCCTAATACCATGGAACCTATAATAATTTTCAAGAGGACCCTTGAACTCACCATGATTATCTGCTCGAACACACTTTAGCTTTCTTCCCGTTTCTCTTTAAACACTGGCATGAAACTCTTTGAAAACATCGAGTACCTAGTCTTTAGATTTCAAGGCAAAAACCCAAACTTTTCAAGAATGGTTATCAATATAGGTAACAAAATAAAGAGCACCTCAAAGAGTTCTAGTTTGCATAATATATACATCAATGTGAACCAAATTAATAACATTTGATCTTATAGATGGTGGCTAAATATGAAAGGTAACTTTATGTGGTTTTCCAGCTAAGCAATGATCACAAGATTTAAGGGATGTACCTTGCAACTTCGGTAAGAATTGCTTTCTAGCAAAAGTTTGAAGTCCCTTTTCGCTGATATGACCAAGCCTCTTATGCCAAAGATCTTTGCTTTTATCCTTTTGAATTGAACTTAGCTTCTATGATCGAAAAAGTTTAGCTTCTTTACTCTCGCCACAACTAGAGAACCTTTGGTGAGCTTCCATTTGCTTTCACCAAAATAGTGTGTAAATCCCTCATCATCAAGTCTACTTAGAAATAAAGTTAAGATGAATATATAGAATATGTCTAACATCTTTGAGTATCAATTTGCTCCCAGTACTAATCTCCAAGCAAATATCTTCAATAACCGCAATCTTAGATGTACCACTGTTTCTCATTTTGATATTGCCAAAATCACCAGCAATGTAAGATCTGTAGAAATCATCGTGGGAAGTAACATGGAATGAAGCACCAGAGTCAATTACCCAGCTACTGTCCTGAGCTACAAGACTAACACATCTGCATCACAAACAATAACGATATCACCTTTTGTAGCAACTGTGTTGGTCTCTTTCTAATTTTTCTTCCTTTCATTTTGTTCTCGCTTCTAAAACCTACTACACTCTTCATGTGACTTGGCCTGTTGCAATGGAAACACTTGAGATCTCTTCTAGACTTAAATCTTCCTCTATAACCTTAGGGATTTTTACTATTGACATCTTCCATGTCTTCCTTGTTTTCAATATCAAATGCACCAAAAGAAGATTCTTATTGTTCTTTCCTTCTGGCATCTTCATTTAGCAAACCGTCTTTAACCATGTCTATGGTTAGAGTCCCTTCTGGCATGAAGTTAGAAATTGTCACCATCTACGTTCCCCAACTTTTCAGTAAAGAGCTGAGAAGTAACAATCCTTGCGTCTCATTATCTATATTCATTTTTATAGCAACCAGCTTGTTTGCAAGACTCTGAAATAGATTGATGTGCTTAACAGTGTTACCACCATCTTTATACTTTAAAGGGTTAAAGTTTATTTTAGCCCCTGTGGTTTTGGCCATGGACCACTTAAGCTCTTATGGTTTACTCGTGTCTAAAATAACCCCTATACTTTTAAAAACATAGCATATAGGCCTCTCCCGTCAAGTTGGAGTTAACAGACGTTAGAGTCTACTTACGTGGTATGCTGACAAATAATATACTATTAATATAATGACACGTATAATTTAAGTTTAAAAAAGGTTCATTTTTGCCTTTGTGGTTTTGGTCATAGACTACTTAAGTCCTTACGGTTTTGCTCGTGTCTAAAATAACCCTTACATTTTAAAAAACATAGCATATACGCTCCTCTATCAAGTCTGAGTTAACAGACGTTAGAGTCTGCTTATGTGGCATGCTGATTCATAATAAATAATTAATATAATAACACGTGTAATTTAAATAAAAAAATTGAAACTACCATTAATAGCTGGAGGATGCATTGTCGTGGAAACGACCACCAGCAGTAGTACCAAACTACTACTACCTAGCAGGGCGTCGTACGCATGCAGCCTCTCCCGCATTGGTGACAAGCTCGTGAGCTTTCGATCCTGCCTCAGGTGAATGTTCGTCGACCAGTTCGACGCTAGGCACGTAATGTTCATCTGGTCCCTCTTCCTCTCAGACATTTTCGTCCCCACTGCCTCCCACTTCGTCCTCTCCTATGCCCCCATCCATCATGCCCACAACATGGTGGTCTAGCTCTCCTTCACCTCCGCCTCCAGCCTCTCCTACCTCTCTGCTTATCCGCCTTCGTCCGTCGCTATGGCTTTTGTCGCTTCCTCTTCCTTAACAAGATAGACCTTAATTTTAAACTTAAATTATACGTATCATTATATTAATAATTTATTATGAGTCAGCATGCCACGTAAGCAGACTCTAATGTTTGTCAACTCATACTTGATGCGAGGGGCTTATATGCTACGTTTTTAAAAATATAATGGCTATTTTAAACACAAACAAAATCATAAGGACTTAAATGATCCATGATCAAAACCATAGAAGTTAAAATGAACATTTTTTTAAAACTTAAATTACATGTGTCATTATATTAATAGTTTATTATCAGTCGGTATGTCACATAAGTAGACTTTAACGTCTGTTAATTCAGACTTGATTAGAAAGACTTATATGCTACGTTTTTTAAAATATAAGGGTTATTTTAGACACGAGTAAACCATAAGGGCTTAAGTGGCTCATGGCCAAAACCATAGGGGCTAAAATGAACCTTAACCCTACTTTAAGTTGATAACTTTTTGAGGAGAGAATTTCTACATCCCACTGTTTTTTTGGCAAAGAGATTTTCTAACCTTAGCTAAACAACATCAGCTTTGATTTCATTAGATATATGCTCATGCAAATTTACATCCATCCATCTTCTAATATAGGTAATAGCTTTTCTATGTTGAACCTTTCATTCCTCATCCTCAATAGTATAAGGTTTTTCTTTAACTTTGATGGACTTATACAAATCTTTCCAATAGAGCAAATCTTTCATCATACGCTTCCAAGTGGAATAATTTAATAAGTTCAATTTAATCATACGTCTAACTCTTTCATTTTAATTACACAAGAAAAACTTGCACCTAATGCTCTGATACCATTTTGTTGGGAAAAACTATTTCAGTCGAATAATTCTTTTCTCTCTTTGTGTATTAAAATGTGTTCCTAACCAAAATACCAACTTGTTACCAAAAGCAAATATTAACTAGAACAGTATAAACAGTAGAACAATGAATCAATCACAAAGTGAGATACCAAATTTTTATGTAGAAAACCCAATGCTAAAGAAACCATGAGACCATGGTCCATTTCAAACCTCCACTATCATCAATAATGATAATAGGTTTACAACAAGTCTTCTCCAGAATAATTAGAGGATCAAAACAAGGTTTTCAATTTCGATTTGTACCGGGTGGTACATACCGGTCCACAAGGTTACCGGTACGCGACCGTCGGCTACCGGGCGGTACCGCTAAAAATCGACCGTCGGCGGTCGATTGAGGGAGAAACTGATCGTCGACGGTCGATTGAGGGAGAAATCAGGTCGATTGAGGTACAAAAAGGGAAGAAGAAGAAGAGGAAAAGAAGAAAAAAGAAGAGGAGAAAACGGGAAGAAAGAAATACCCAGCGCCGTCCTCGCCCACGGGTCACCCGCACGCCGTCGTCTCCCGCTGGTCGCTCGGGCGTCGTCGCTGCCCTCGCCCGCTTTTTCTCCAGCGCGAGGAGACGGAACATCTCCCCGGACGGGGAGAAAGATCGAGGCGACGTCGCTGAGCTTTTTTTTTCTTTTTTAATATATTTAATAGATTAATATTATATTATATAATATATTATATAATATTATATTATATTTTAATATATCGGGCGATACGCACTGTGTGTACCGCTTGATACTAGTATCGTACCGGACCAAGAAAATCTCGGTACACTGGTACAGACCGGTAAGTCAAACCTTGGATCAAAATAACATCGAGAACATAGATCTTGGCTCAACAATAACATATCATCTCACCATAGATGGATTTCATCAAAGGAAAGATTTAGGTCTCACCAAGTGGGTATATCATAAAAGTACCTCAGAGAAGACAAATTGAATATCTCAACACCATTAGGATTGTAGAGCTTGTTGCAAGGATTCTCTATATAAAATTTGGGCCAAAACCGACAAAGTTTTTTAGCAACTTGATCGTTTAGCAAAAGCCTTAAAACCTTAGCTCCTTTCTCTGTTTTGTTTTCTGTGCCGTTCTATATCATTTGCACCCCTCTCACGCCATGCACAACCACTTCATTTTTTTTCCTTTTTTTAATAATTAATCAAATTTAGGCTCTATCCCTAATTGTTTAGTCCAAACCCACCTATGGGTTGGACCCAACAATATCCCTGCATGTAGAATCTCAACCGCCTACTTGTCACACTTACTTTTAGCGGATGTGAAGTTTATGAACTTATTTTTGCATAGTTTGGAGGATGTTGGATGAACATTGAGAAAGTTATGGAATATTCCAATATAGAGGGTGTAAAAAATTAGTAGGTACATTCTGATTTTGGTCTCATACCTAATTTCTCTTCCTTGTAGCCAAGTTTAAGTGTCCTTTTGAAACTATTAGGTATTCCGCATTCAAAGATATACCCTCCACCATGTTGTCTAGATAAACATTAATTGATCATTATTTATGGAGATAGACAAAACGAATAATCAAGATATTTTTAAATGGCAAAACAACAACATCAAACAAAGTAAATGACAAAAGATTATCAATGCTTGCAATTGAACCGACACAAAAGCATACTTAAGTGATAAAATGTGTCTTAACCTATATATGTAGTCATCTTTAACCAACATAAAATAAGTTTTTAATCTTCTATCTAGTGGAGTTGTGTGACACTTGATACGCCGATGTGTACCTAGGAGGAAGAGGGAGAAGAGGAGATGGTAGAGGAAGAGGAGAAAGGAGGAAGAAGAGAAGGCAGTCGTTCATCATAGCATGGCGAGCGATGGGTGGTGGTGTGCAATGGCAGGTGACTCACGAGCTTTATGTGTACGATGAAGAGGGCCGGTGACGATGAGCCCTAAACCAGTAATAGATGAGTTATATAGGTTTTCTTTATTTAATAGGCTACCGCCCAAAATGGGGGCAATCCATATCTCAGTTTAGGCTGCGACCGACAATGATTGGTGGGTACGAGCCAAATCGGGTGAAACAACAATCGTTGCTTCACACTTATTGCAACAAGCAGGAAAATTTGCAACCGAGTGTCACGGACATGGTTGAAATTGGTTAGGTCGTGAGGCACCCTTGTGATATTTGTTTGCAAAGGGTTAGCTTAGTCACAACCTTGTATAGGTCTCAAAGGCCTACAAAAGAGAATATTGATTAGATTTAAGAAAATAAGCGACAAACAAGTCCTAACGTCTCACCGAAAGGCGTAGCAAGCAAGCAATACGCAAATCTTAGAGAGCAAAAGAAAACAAGGACCTTGAAAGGGAAAAGATAGTTTTAAGTTGACAAACGATTCCTCAATCAAGTGTCAGGGCGTTAGGCAAGTTTATGCACACTTTGCCTACAAACTTATGAATCCAAATAGGGCCCAACACTACTCAAAGCCCCATTCAACCTTGTGTCACTCGAGGGTTCCAAGAGGTTGAGATGGCTGACGTTTTACACAACATTATAGGCTTGAGAAATCATATCGTGACACGTGAAAACAGGGTAGTTTTGACCCAGTTTTGCTAAGTTCGACAAGCGTCTGCTGTGCAGCCTTGCGAACTACCTAGGCTTACAAAAAGTAGGAAAAAACATGCAAAAACTAGGAAGAACAAACTGTCAAACGACTGTACAAGCCAACATAAGCAACAAATGGTTTGTTGACGAAGGTGTTGCAAGTACGTGATGGTTGTTCATGACATTCTCTCCCACTTAGTTTGTCGACGATCTCATCAACGCTTGTTGGTAAGCTTTGACGACTGCTTCTTCATGTCGTAAGGCGTCTCCTAGCTCCCAACTGACTTCTGTTTATGGGAGTTTTGGTCACTTCAAGTATCTGTTAGCTTTGTCTTGTGATATACTAGAATAGCTTAACTCATTTTACATAAGCCACTAGGGTGGGGGGAGGTCGAATTGAAACAGTTCGAGAAGCATCTTGCGGATCTAAGTGTTAGGCTTAAAAGTTGCTCACATGGACTGCATTATGAATTTTAAGTCACACCGAAAGCTACAACTTATCCTACCGATGATTGGGAAGGGCCCTTCGTATTTGTGCACTAGTCCTAGTGTTTTTTCCACATGAAGAACTAGAGAGATGTTGATTGGAGCTTCATCAATACCAAGTTGTTGACCTTGAACTCCTGTTGTCACCTTCTAAAATATGCTCACTTTATTTTGTTTGGTCGTCTTCTCTAAGTATACCTGTGCAACATTAGTATTTCAGTGTTATTCCTTTGCAAAGTAGGCTATTCCCTATATAACCGATTGACAAATTATAAGGAGTAGGTGGTTGCTGCTCAATAATGATCTCAAAAGGGCTCTTGTTGGATGCAAAGCTCCGTTGTAAGTTGTAGTAGAATTGGGCTATGTCCAACAGTTTCATCCAATCTCATTGGTTAACACTCACTTAGTGCCGAAGGTATTGCTCTAAGAGCGAGTTTATTTGTGCAGTTTGGCCATTTATTTGGGGGGAGGTGGAGGCTCGTGGAGAAGTATAACTTAGATCCCATCAATTTAAACAACTCTTGTCCAAAACCATCCCAAGAACGGAAAAGTATAAACTATATCCCAACAATTTGAACAGCTTTGCCCAAAACTACTCCAAGAATCGTGCATCTCAATCACTGATAATATTGTGTAGAACCCCCCAATACTTCATCACATTTTTTATTATCAACTTGACTGCCTCCTCCACTCAGCGTAGGGGGAACAACGATAAATATTTTGCATACTTGGAAAACCAATTAACCACTACAAGTATTGACCCAAATCCCTATACTGTTGGCGAGCTTGATATGAAGATTCTTGCTCTTTGAGCTCCAAAAGACCCATCAACTTTCGTTCTATCATGTTTTGTTGGCATGTGAGGCCGAGCATATTTTTCCACATCAATCTCCATCTTTAACTAGTAAAAGGCCCTCTCCACGACTGCTAGAGTTGTGTGAATGCCCAGATGCTCAGCCCAAAGGAAGTTATGACACTCTTTCAAGAGTTCAAACCCTAAATTATTCACTCGTAGAACGTAAACTCTATTCCCTTTGGTGTAGACAAGTCCCTCTTGGACCAAAAATCATCGTGCCTTGCTCTCGCTTAACCTTTGCCGTCCAGTTGCACTGCATTCATCAACTCCACCTTTCTGCTTAAGGCATTGATCATGATGTTTTTTTCTTCTAGGCTTGTACTACATTACTATGTCAAATTCAATCAAGAAGTCATTCCATCTTGCTTGCTTTAAGGAGAGCTTTTTTTTAGTCTAAAAGTAATTCAACATGATATTGTCTGTTCTTGGCACAAATCGCATTCTGAGAAGGTAACACCTCCACACTCATAGATAGTTTACCACCATTGTCATCTTCTTATGCACGAAATATTACCGCTCGATCTTATTAAGCTTGCAGCTTTCGTAGGCCACTGTGTGATCTTCTTGCATAGGCACTCCTTCGATAGCAAAGTTTGAAGCATTTATGTGGACTTTGAAAGGCTTCTTATATCTAGTAGTCTGGTAGTCTGAGCACTGATTCCTCTAATAAAATAGCCTTTAGGTCTTGGAATGTTGCTTCACATTTTTTTAACCATCACCAAGGATACTTCTTCTTCAACAACTCTATCAATGGAATTGCGTGCTTCGAGTATATTGAGATGAAGCCCAACAATAGTTAACAAAATCAAGGAAGGATCTTAGCTCAGGCATCCTCTTTTCTCCTAATCCATTGATTTTTTACTTCTTGTTATGCGTCACATCATTCCATTACTATTGCCTAGCACTATTAGCAATTAGGAAAATCATGGCCACTTATTGATATTAGATTCGGAAGATCTTGCAAAGAAACTTAGCTAATTTGTTTCTCTTAATATGTTACTACTACTTTGGATGTAAGAGGTTGAATACTTTTGTTAGGACCCTAGCTAAGTCGGGTCCATCTATTCAAGATGAGTCATGTTAGTCAGAGTCAGTTATGGGTCGGGTGAATCTTATCAAGTCAGTTATAAGATGTTAGAGTTGGTTTTTATCTTCGGTTGAGACAAAGTCAATTATTATTTTCCGTTAGGAGTTTATCAAGTTAGTTAAGAGTCAAAGATTAGTGAGATTCTTAACAGAGTCCTATAAATAAGGTTGTAACTCTTTTATGAGAATCAATCAATCAATGAAGAAATCTTAGTTTTAGCCAAAAGGCAAAACCCTAGGAGGTAGATTCCTTCGAAGTGATCTAGGAGGCCCGATCCCCTCGAAGAAATCGTTTGTCCCCCTTTCCACCTTCCTCCATGATAGAACCCTAGGGTTCTACCAACTTTTTGTTACCGTGGGTACATCCACTTTGTTAAAGTGCAGTGCGTGCAGTCAAGAAGTCAGGAGTTTAAGTCCTAAGTAAGCATGTTACGTAATCCTTGAATGGAAGGAGTAAATTTTAGGAAAAAAAAAGGAATAAGTGGATTGCTTTTCAAAAAGCTGTTAGGAAATTTGTAGATACAACTGTTTCAAATGATTTTCAAAGAACTCTTTGTTAATGGTCTCAAGTCAGGTTTCCATCACATACGGTGGTATATGCAAGTGCTTTAAAAGAATTCGCTTATAGCGAATAGATGTCAGCATATTTCTTTGTCCTGATATTGAGATATCCTAGTCTGTTTGGTGGTGTCAAGTAAATACATTCATGTTTTTTTCTGGTTGAGTTAGCATGACTTTTCACTTAGATGTCTTCATTAGTGATGCTTCAAAATGGAAGTTGACTGCTCTTCAGAAAGTTGTGAGAAAAGAATAGTTAAACTTCTAAATACCAACTTATAGATGTTGGTAATGCTTGGAAGATGATCAACTGTACCTTTTGCTTAATGTGTTTAATTGTTTATTCTGATTGTTGGTTATCCTCCTTGGTTAAACTATAATGTGTTTATCTTTTTGTCCACTGACATTCACACTGCCAAATTTGTTTTATTTTTTATTTTGAATTTCACAACTGTTCCTTAAGAAAATAGTTTGTTCATTCTTTTGGATTCATTGTGGGTGATCATAAATGTTCTTTTTTTCTTTTCTTTTGCAAAATATAAGTAGTGAAGATGATATTTAATCTCAAGACCTTGCTATCAACTGTCAAGGGTAAAGTTAAAGCTAAGCTAGTTGATATCTTCATGTGTCATAAATATGTGAATGATCAAAGTGGTAGATTATCTTATGATGTCCAACTTCTAGTGGACATGAAATAACAAGAAGCCCTAATGTCAAGGCTTGTTTATATGGATATTTTTGTCATTAAGCTCTATTGTGGACAATATCACTTGTCAAGCTTAGAGCATTCAGAACTTTTAGTTGATGTTAAGTAGCTTAAGTTTGGATATTTATGTTTGCACAGGTGTATATATGATCATATATTTTTTGACTGATTAAATAAATTGCAGGTAAGGATCCTGATTTATCAGAAACAAATGAAGTGCAGAAAATCAGAACCAAAAGACTTTTTGTGACTGGTAAGATGCTATAATTCTTTTAAGTTAAAGCATGCAAAGGTTAAGTTAAACTTCTATCGCGTCGCAAGAACAAAAGGAAGCTGGGATATGAACATTTTATATGTGAAATGTTTGATCAGATGTTGCTCCTTGGATGCATGAACTTAATTGGAAGCGGTGAAGTCTTTGTACCTGCCAAATCTTTAGTTGAGATATGTTCTCAAATTTTTAGTTGAGATATGTTCTCAAATTTTTAGTTGAGATATGTTCTCAGATCGATGGAAAAAAGACTTGGACAGCAATTTACTTCCAGTACATGTATTTCTGGATTATACAGAGAATAGAAAATTTATTATCTTTCACACTATGGTAGCATGTTATAAGCAGATTTAATAATTAGTTGCTCCAACAAGGACAAATCATTCCTTGTGATATAAATCACACTTTTAAGTGACATAGATTTCTTAGATAATGATTGAACCATAGAAATTAATACTATCTTTCATGGCTGGTTGTTTCACTTGAGTGAGTTGTGAATATTAGATTGGAATAGTTAGATATTTTTGTTGCATGCAGACCAGGTAAAATACTTGGTGTCATTTTGTCCACCTATGTATGAACTGAGTCTGATAAGAATGGAATGATAGAATTTATAGACTGAGTTATCTCCACATTTTATACTTTTCTGCACGCTATATGGGGTGTGCCACTGTATCTACTCCTAGGTGGTCTTAGATGGTCCATTAGAGATCCTTACTTTGGCTCAAATAATTGGCCTTTTGTGATAATGATTTTTGGGTGGGGCTTGTAGTGGCTATACAGATTATCCGAATTTTCTGATGTTTCATCTCATGATTAGGAAAGTACTTCATTGGTTGCCTATTTTTACTTCTCTCAGTGCACTCCATATACATCATGCAGGTTTTGTTCTTTGTATGCTGATCATTTTGAAACTGCTTGTTTGCAGGACTTTCTTTCTATACGTCTGAGAAAACATTGCGTACAGCATTTGAAGGTTTTGGTGAGTTGGTTGAAGGTACGCGCAATTTTTTGTTTTCTATTTATTGTCTTTTATCCTCTTAGTGGCACTCTATTCTATATCCAACAGTTAAAGTTATAATGGACAAAATATCTAAAAGGTCAAAAGGTTATGCCTTTATTGAGTATACAACTGAAGAAGCTGCAAGTGCAGCCCTGAAAGAGATGAATGGCAAGGTAACCAGAGTTCATCGTCTCTCAAGCAAAACCAAGCATCAATTCAGAAGATTACTTACAATCTCTTTGATGTCTACAGATAATCAATGGCTGGATGATAGTCGTTGACGTTGCTAGAACTAACCCACCAAAGTACAGCAGAGGGTGCCCACGGCCATCAAGCTCATCCATTTCATCAAACTAAATGACCTTACATGAAATTGACGAAAGCATGGGTGAATGTTTATTCGCTTTTGCAGATCACTGGGAATGTTCATTCCTTCAGTTTTTTTATTTTTTCTGTTGGATTCATCCCATGGTATCTGTAACTGCAACTCAGATTGTACATTGCTAAATTTAGTGAACTTTTGCTGATGTATCATATACGTTGCCCAGCATCTGAAGAAATTGAACTGGGTTCAGCATTTGCCAACAACAGTTAAAGAGGAAGAAATTTATTTCATATTGTATAATCTACTGTAATTGGATCTAATTACAATGTACTATCTGATTCTTTTCAAAGGCTTTTCCAATCTTTGTAATGATACATGATTAATTGTTTCCTTTTTCTTGGCCACAAGGCTACATCAGCATTGTACTCTTCTAAGTATCTATTTGCTTATAGTTCGTTTGTACTCTCTTTGGGCGTCACCGCTACATGTGTTTCCCCACCTCATTGAATATTTGAAATCATTTATGTATGTGCATTGATGACAGCCATATGCGGCCCGTTGAATTTTTATTTGACATCACACGTGCTGACGTGGCATTGGTGTGTGCTGATCTGGCCCGTGATGGTGTCTACTTGGACTTTGAATGACCCATTGTGTGCGTTCTTTTGTCGATTTGCATGTCATGGCAGCACCAAAACAAGGTGTTATGGTAGCAAATAAGCATCAAAGCATGAGTATAGTTGTTTGATTTATATGCTTAATTTGTCTGTTGTCACTAAATACCAAAAGTACTCTCAATATAATATGAAACCTAAAATTTTAACGCCTAATTATTGTAAGGATCAAGGCTGTGCTGTGCATAAATGAGTAAGGATGATAAAGGCTGTGCTGTGCATAAATGAGTAAGGATCAATGAAGAACAAATTTTAACTCCTAATTATTGTTGATCTAAGAAGGATTAATATCTTAAAGTAGAGTTGCGTACAAGGTCATGAATAAAACAAGGAATAGCCGCCAGTTGATTGCACGTAACATGTAGAAACCAAAAATTTAGGGGATGACAACACCACCGGATAAATTATGAAATTGATTGTTCCATTAAAAGTTTATTATGATGAGTTTTTGTAATTCATTAGTCAAAAACCATGCCACAGGAGTAGCATGAGGCATCACTATCTTTAATTTATGGGTAATGCAAAGGATTCAAATCTTGGTGTGTTTGTCCATTTTGGTTACCTATATTTTCTTAAAAAATAATTAAAAAATATCAAATGGAAGACCAGACAGATTGAATTATCTTTATGCATATATGAATTTGATTCCCTCGATGAACAGAAATCATACTAACAAAAGATTATTTTAATGAAAAAAATTCTTCATGTAAGCTTCCAACGTCACTAGTAATATAAGACTTCAAATCTGTCCCGAATTGAATGATTCTGTAGAATATTATCATTGCATATCGGTTTTTTCATAGTAGGTTCAATGCAATAAAAAAGAAAGGTCATTTCAATAGCTTCTTAAGGTGCTTCCTTAATATGTAAATTGCTCCGGGTAGAGATCCATTATGCTATATTTGGTTTGAAGTTAATATAATCAAGTTTTATCATGATCATATCTTTGGTTTGAAGTTAATATTATCTAGTTTTATCATGCTATATTCTTCGTTTCTATTTGATCCCTTTGAAGTCTATATTCAATGTTAAAATGTATCCTCTCATTAAAAGAATTGTGACGTTTTCTTGTCATATAAGATAATTAGTGGCAATTGGCAATATAACAACAATTGCAATAACTATTTTTTAGCAACAAGAAAAGTTCATATTGCAATGGTATATTCCAACACATACATCTGCTTTACATTACATGTGAGCTTGTTTTTCTCATTTGATCAGGTATCACTCGACAGATAGAGCATCATCTTGTGTGGTTTCTGTCACAACATTGAAGCGTAATGTTGCAATATAATACAATAAAGTGGTGACTGGCATTGTGGTGTTCATAACTGTCACCCTGTGAAAGCAAATCTGTTTAAAAATACAAGAACACAGTTTCTTCTCTGTTTTATGATATAAATCAGCACATCAAATAAACATTGAACAATTGGGTATGACAAACGAGTTTGAAATGTACTTGATGCCAACCGCTTTCTTCAACTATAGCCGGCTGAACTCCCCCGGCTCCTACGGTGCCGCCTGTGCCGCCTCTCAGATCTCAGGGTATCCATACCGCTATCCTGAGTTATTACTGGAGCTATATTATCATTTCCATTCAAGTGATAAGCATCAGCAGAGTCACTATTTAAAGGAGCTTCATGATCATCTCCTCTGTCATCTAATACCCCACTGTCCCTGTGAAGCCTCATCAGACCTGTGCTTGCTCTCAGAATCAAGTATAGGATATTCCTACTAAATCCTCGAGTCTCCAAGTCAACATCTCCATACCCATCACCAATCTCATCATCAGAATCATGGTCGCTGTTGCCCATTTCAATCACATAATCACCAAACACCACTGACCTTGGCATTGATGACCTTATTGTACTGATCACATCTTGCCGCTCCCTTTCATTTTCTAGTGTCCTCCACTTTTGTTCAAGCACTGGATCCACCTCACGAGGCTTTGCAGATGAGTGCTCGGACCTAGCATGCTTACTTAGCTCCTTGTAAGTCCCAACAAATGAGCAATTTTCTTGCATGCAGCTTCTCTTCTTGTTGTTGAGATATTGACGTGCAGGATCCACCACAGTCCATCCTTTTACCTGCCCTCTGCACAAAGGGCATGCAAGCTCCACAATCTCAGACTTCTCACATGCAAGCAAGTGCGGCACATTTAATCCTAGGGATCTGTTGTCAGCCAGAGGATCATGATGGGAGGTTGTCATTTTTGTATACGCCTTCTTGAATTGATCGAGGCAATTCGAGTGACGGTAGCTCGTCCCACACATGTAGGGACGGCAGCCCTTGTCGTGAGAAGAGCACAGCAGTAGAACAGCATTATGTGGGTACTCCATGCACACAGAACAGGTGGCATCTTCCCAATCCCTTTTCTCCAAGGCCACTGATGTTTTCTTTGACCCATCTTCTTTCTCTGTGAACTTCCTTGAAGGAATTGGATATGGAGCTGACCTGAGTTTCCGGGAAGAAAGTCTGCGAAGGACCCCAGAACTTCTCACCATTGTTGAGAAAATCTGTAAAATAATAATATTCAAAGAAATTTTAAAATTAAATAATATATAAAAAAGATAAAGTATATATAATTATTCTCACCTGCAAAAAATTACTAGAGAAGGAAGCTGATGATATCAAGTTACAACTTAGATTGGATCAATCAAATTTGAATCCAACTTGGGATATCACATAAGCAAACAAAAATACTTTTCCTTCTATTCAGTAATCATTTGGCTTAAAAATTCACATCTATGCACCAATATTTTATTTGTTTCCTCAGGAAGGAATTCTTTACCATCTGGACCAGTATGGTATGGATCACATTTACTGTTCTGACTGCAGATTGAGGCTAGATAATACTGCATTTACCATTGGGGTCAAGCCCGGTAATGAGTTTGCACTGGACAGTAACGCCTGTCACCTGATCCAATCTAAGAAGACCCATTGGCAGGTCTAAAGCTACTCCCCTCCTATTTCACATCTTTACTCTCACTCTCGCTCGCTCCCATTGTTTTCTAAATCTGTCACATCCTGCTGCTTAACTTCTTTTCATTTTCACAACATATTTATTCAAACAGAAATTTCAAATGTCTAGAAAATAACTATCATCTAACAAAAAGGAAAATCAGCCCTATTAGCTTGTACTAAAAACCATAAAAACACTTTCCTCACAGGACTACCTGACGATACAGGTCTTCTCTGTATCGAAATTGGAGTTAATATCATAAGGTTGTTCTAGAAAACAAAAACAAAAGATATAAACAAATGTGTCAGGAGGAACCTCCTAAAACATCCTCTCAAAACAAGTAATAAAATCTCAAATGAAGTAAATCATAAGCAAATGCCAATCAAATTATGCCACATGCCAATATCAAAATCATCATGTCTCAGTTCTAAGTCTTAGGTCTCATGAGGCCTTAGAAGCTGGCAAAGGCTGAATACCCAACTATACAACATGTCAATAGTGGATAAAAAGGTCTCACTTCACTAGATGGACTCTTTATTCTTCTAATAGTAGATGAAGATTAACTCATATCATCTGTTAGAATAAAATCCCCTGTCCCGGGGACACGTTCCTCCTAACAATGACCGAAGGAACCATCTAGCTGCAATGTCTAGCTTGATAATTGATAATTCCTAAAGAGAATCATCCAGAAGACTTGCCCCTAGCTAAGAAACATAGTTCTTATATCCAAGGTTTGACTTACCGGTCCATACCGGTGTACCGATATATTGTCGGTACCGGTACGGGACCCATACCGGGCGGTATGCACAGTGCATACCGCCCGGTATTAAAATATAGTATAATATTTTTTATAATATAATATTATATATAATATTAAAATATTAGAAAAAAAGAAAAGGGGGCGACGTCGCCTCGATCTTTCTCCCCGTGTGGGGCGAAAAAGCGGCCACGGCCGCGGGCGACCCGCGGGCAGCGACGGCAGGCGGGCGAGGACGGCGCTCGGGCGAGGTATTCTTTCTTCCCCTCTTCTTTATTTTTTTCTTTTCCTCTTCTTCTTCCCTTTTTCTTCCTCAATCGACCGCCGACGGTCGATTTTTTTGACGGAACCGCCCGGTAGTGGGCGGTCCACGTACCGGTAACCTGGCAGACCGGTATGTACCACCCGTACCGGCCGGTACAGGTCGAAATTGCAAACCTTGCTTATATCACATATTAGGGCTCATATAAGTCGTATCGATCACACGGTCCAATTTTACCTTGAAATTTCAACAATTTCATTCAAATCCATAAAAAATTCATCAATAAACCTTTTAAATTCATAAAACATCCAAATCATAAAATACCATTCCAATTACAACCCTGAATTTGGCTTAAACCCTAGCCAAATTAGTCCAATCAACTTGAACCGGAACAATTTCAATTATAAACTAATTGAATCAGCCTTTACATTAGTTAGGTCTGCAATCACACTAAATTGGTCTAGTTGGACTTAAATATATTCAATTTGGGCAAAACAGAATTGGTTCAGAATCACCCTAGACCAGCTTGAACCGACCAGATCGATTTGGTTCAGCCACTGTATAGGCACAAACCTGGTCACAATGGGCGACGGACTGGCCTACATAGGGCCACAGCCATTGGGCCATTATGGGTCATGGGCCTAGCCCAAATTATGTTGCAACAAGGGGTTAAGTTGGGCTCAAACACCTGCACTAGCCGAGCCACAATGTTGAGTCGTGCTTGGGGCTTCTCGCTTGGGCCACATGTGTTGGGCTTGATAGCCCTGCGTTGAGCCAAGAAGGATGGGTCACACCAGGTCGCAGGCTACCAAGCCACTAAGCCACATGAGACGCCAAGCCTAGCTAGGCTGAGCTGCACTATGCTGGGTCAGGTTGCAAGTCACAGATGTAATCAATAATTAAGTTCATAATTAATTACTTAAACATAAAATAAAAATCCTAAACTTACAGTATCATAAATCTGTATGTAAAACATGAATATTTAGAAAATCATGTAGGAACAACAATATAAATCAACTACTGAACATATATATAACAAAATTTTAAACACATGAATCATGCATCATTAATCAAATCATAATATTGAAATCATAAATCAATAACATACCTTTAATCTTTAAAATCATGAACAAGCAAATTTATGAATTAACAATTTCGAAATTAAAAAGAAACGAAAAGAGAGAATTGAAGAAACTACGTCTCTCAAAATATCTTCCTCCCTTAGAATCTCCTAAACTGACAGGAAATTAAGGTCTCATTCTCATTAATAGGGGGTTGGTTTCTCACTTAAGGAAAGAAACCAAACATGATATTTTTCGGAATTATTAATTAATTATTTTATTTAATCTTAACCTTACCTACTCATCATGAATCAAAAATTACATTCCCATTAGAAATCAACTTCTTAAGTAGACCTACCAAATAAGGAAACAGTATCCTAATTTATAATATTTTAATTAAAAAAAATAAATTAAAATCTTTCAATAATTACATTCCTCCCCTATTATGAAAATTTGGTTTCCAAATTTGATTTACCTTAAAAAATAGATGCTGGTACTACATATTGACATTCTTTTCCTTTCACAAGTGGTTAATTGGTCCTTGCTACCATCAAACTTCCATTAATGGCATAATCTTCCTCAAAACATGCTCTAGAAGGTTAGTATTATCTTTCAACTATAGCAGCTAATATGAGATAACATGAGATGGATCCTTGCTATATTTTTTAAGCATCAAGACATGAAATACATTGAGAATGCATATAAGTGCCAGGGGTAGGATTAATCCATAAACCACAAACTGATCTTCTACAAGATTTCGAAAGGGCTAAAAATATCTAAGAGCTAACTTACCCCTCCAGCCATGTCTCATAACTCCTCTTGCCGAGATACTTTCAAAAAGACATGAACCAAACCTCAAATTTCTATATCCCTTCTATGATCTACATATTGTTTTCTATCAACTCCAAGTTGTCAACGATCTACATCGAATCCTTTGCACAGCATATATTTTAATTAACTAAGGTCCAAGAAACTTTAGCTCTCCAACATCATCAAAATATACAGGTGATTGACATTTTCTCCAATGCAAATTCTTTTAGGTGGATATCCTTATCCCAACTACTACCTAAATAATCCAAGGCACATGCTCTCAAAAGATCCTCTAAGATTTGTATTGTTCTTTTTGATCAACAATTTGTTTAAAAAGTGAAAAACTTTACTTAATTACAATTAAGCTCTCGAAGCCTTTTGCAAGCTTCCCAAAACCTCGATTTGGGCCCCGAATCATTGTAAAAAATGATATTAACTAGCACCCCATGGCATCGAATGATCTCTGTGACATGACTTTGCTAATTGGTCTAATAAACAACTCCTATTAATGGGAAGTGGGAACAAAATGGATAGTTTTAGCGAGACGATCAATAATCACCCAGATTTCATTATGTCCTTTCTGTGTTTTACGTAGTCCAACACAAAATCCATATTAACCTACTCCCACTTCCATTTAGGTTTGACATTTTCTATAATCTTTCCGTGTGTATTTAGTGCTCACCCTTCCCTTGCTAACAAACTAAACATTCGGAGATGAATTTAGTTGTCTCTCTTCATGCATTGTCACTAATATCCCCAACACAAATCTCGGATACATTTTGCTACTCCTAGGATGAATAGTAAATCTCAATATATGAGTTCTTTGTAATAGTCACCAGGTGACTTTGAAAAACATAAGAGTTATTGATGGAATCTAATAAAACCATCCTCGTCGAAATTATGGTGAAAAACCTTGAGTAGTTTCTTTCACCATTGAGTAATTTCTTTAGGTATGGTATGAAAGTATTCATCTTCTTCCTAACTTTTATTGACTCTTTCCACAAAAAAGGATTGTGCCAAACAAACCCTTAAGTATCAAACACATCTTCCTACTTAAGACATCAACAACCACATTAGCTTTTCTAGGATGATAACTAATATCGAAATCATCATTTTTTAAGAAATAAACTCACATAAGAAATGATTGAGCTAATTGCCTATGTTGCCTTATGATCAACAATCTTTGTACGAAGATATACAAGGCGTTTTAATATGTGAAAATTTCAAAAGTTCCAAAATAAAGAATGTGTTCCCAAATTTTTACATTTTTCAATGTCAAATTTGTCAAAGTAGCTGTTATTTTTGAAAGTTTTCTCTAAATCATCTATAATATAATAAGATTAAACTTTTAATCTATGAGACAGTAGATAGTTGTTCCGACTTCATAATTACTTTAATTTTTTATGGGCTAATAGAAATACCTACACTAGATATCACATGCTCGAGAAACATAACTTCATTGAGACAAAATTTCTACTCACTCAACTTGAATGCCTTTAAACTTCCAACATTGTCTTAAGATATTGTTCATGCTCCGCCCTACTCTCGAAATATATAAGAATATCATCGATGAACACAATCACAAATTTATCTAAATATGGATGAAAGATTTTATTCATATGATTCAAGGCACTTGGTGTCATTGTCAACCCAAAAGACATCACTAGAAATTCCTAGTGACTATCTCATTCTCGATACAGTCTTTTATATATTTTCATCTCTTATATTCAGTTGATGATAGACATACCTTAAGTCAATCATTGAATATATTAGAGTCCTGAAGTTTATCAAACAAATCATTTATTCGAGAAAGGGATATTGGCCACCCTCCTTCTGCATGAATTGGACAGGTGTATCTCAGATCCAGATGCACCTGATTGAATGAAGCCTTTGTCCAATAACTTCTATATTTGTTTCTTTAACTCCTATTATGCAATTCGTGTCATTCTACAGAGAGGTTTCAAAATTGGTGCAGTGTTAGGGAGAAGCTCAATAGAAAATTAAATTTAGATAAAACAAGGTCTACAATCTAAGTAAATTCATATTATCAATCATTTCAAATCACCAAAGCATAAATAAAGTTATATTTCATATTGACAATCCAATAACTTAGATAAAATACAATTTGGTTCGATCTTAGTGTGACATATTGATCAAGGAATATTGTCTCATGCTGATCGATCATATCAGTCCCTGATCGAATTAGTACATACCAATCAGTACCGATATACAACACAAAACATCGATATATACCAACAAAATAGATGGCAATGGAGGAAGACGAGAAGGAAGAAGAGGCACTAAAAGAAGAGGAAGGAGGACGGGAAAGAAGAATGTGGGAGGAAGAAAAGGAGACAGTGGAGGAAGAGAAAAGAAGAAAAGGAGGCGATGGAGGAAGAGGAGGAAGGAGGGAGCAAGGTTCGCCTTACCAGCTCGTACTAGTGTATCGACCGACCGATGGTATGGTACATACCGTTTCATATCGACATATCATGTGCCGGTATGATGGGTCATACCAATGGTATGGAAAATGGCCAAAATAGCTCCAAAAATTCTTAAAAATAGAAAAAAGTTAGATTAGGGTTTTTAAGTTAGAAATAAATATAAATTTAGTATAATTTAGCAAAAAAAATATAAATTAGAAAAGAATAGTGGCACATATTTTTTCGAGCTTTAAGGAGTAGCTTGTGGTATGTTCCATACCATTTTAAAAAAATTGAGAGTAGATGAGTTAGAGAGAGTGAAAGGGGAGAGAATGAGGGGGTAGAAAGGATTTAAAAACCCTTAGATCTAGTTCAAATAGTCAAATAGACCATTTGAATTCAACAAATCTCAACCACTGATTGGTATTGATCGAAATCTGATCGTTATTGATCGGTATAGGTTGGTAATGATCAGATTTTGACTGTTTCGACTGGTACAGTCCCTGTATCACCCCTGTTATGAATCACTCGATATATGGCGATCCGCATGCTGATTCCCAATCTAACCAGTAGATACCGCCTAATATAGGTCAGCACAGCGAAGCATGGGAGGAAGGAAGAGGTACATGAAGGAAAAGGAAGAAAATGAAGTGGTCGAGGAAGAGGGGAGGAGGACAAGGAAGACGAGAAGGAGAAAGAGGAAACATACCCGAAATGATGAACAGGGGACATGCACGGACAGGTTCATAGCAAAGGTGTTTGTAATGCCTGTGTATGTCAGTGCTTTTAGGTTTTATTCATACTTTAGACAGCACGTAAGGGGCTTGCAATAAGCTTGGCAACCCCATTTTAGTTCGGTTTTGTGATTGTTGCAAGCTGTAAACCAACGTTTTACTTACTGATCTGTACCGACGCACCGACATTTTGTCAGTACCGGTACAATACTGGTACTATGGCGATACGCACAGTGCATTCCGCCTGGTATTATTAAATTATTATAATAATATATAATATAATATTATATAATATAATATTAAAAATATTAAAAAAAGAAATAAATGGGCAACATCGCCTCGGTCTCAATCCCAGATTGGGGAGACATTTCGTCTCCCCGCGCAAGGACGATAGTCGCCCGCTGGCTACGAGGGCGATGACATCTCGTGGAAGACCCGCGGGCGGTGAGGGCGTGCGAGCGACCTGCGGGCGGCGACGGCTCGCGATCGACCCACGGGCAGCGAGGGCGCGCGGGCAACGCGTAGGCGAGGACAGCTGCCAGGTACTTCTTCTTTCTTCTTTTCCTCTTCTTCTTTTCCCTTTTTCTTCTTCAATCGACCGTCGACGGTCGATTTCTCCGTCAATCGACCGCCGATAGTCGAAATCGACCGTCGACAGCCGAAATCAACTGTCGACGATCGTTTTTAGCGGTACCACCCGGTAGCGGCTGGTTCGCGTACTGGTCAGCTGTCGGACCGGTATGTACCGGGCAGTACGGGGCCTTACCGTTCGGTAAGGAAAACCTTGCTGTAAACACAACATATGTGTGTTCGTCACATAGATGCAAAACTACCCAGGGGTTTAAATAGGCGCCCAGACGCTCAGGTGAGAAGAGGCAAGGCTCAAGCGCCTCATAGATTGGCCAGGCAACGCGCTTTAGTGAAGCGCGCTCGCTTGAACCCAAGTGTCGGGCACCTCGGACGAGTAACCAATTGAAACCATGCAACCGAACCAGACTATTTAGTCTGGTTTAGTTGAACAGTAGCTAGTTGGCTCGATTGAACCAACTAAGCTTTATAGTATTACTATAATTACAAAACTCACCTTTAGACCCTCGTGCGACCGTAAGCCTTAAACCCTAGCGCAACAGCTGACTCCGTCGCTAATGCTTCCTCTGTCGCTGCCTTCGCCATTGACACATAGGACCATAATTACTCCCGTGTGCAGCTCCTTCCACTGTCGAGGGAGAGGACCGCAACTTCCACAACCATTAGCAAACAAATATGAAATTTCCTCTACCCATGATATCGTCGTCCGCAAATTCCGTTGTCGCCATTCGAAGCTTTCTCCATCGCTATTGTTCGCGTCCACGGCTTCCTCCATCACAACTACTGTCGTTCGAAGCTTCCTCTGCCGCTGCTGCCGTCAGAAGCTTCCTCCGCCATTATTGTCATTCGAAGCTTCCTTCGCCACTACAATTGTTGTCTGTAGCTTCCTCCATCGTCGCTGTTGTCACTGTTGTCCGAAAGTTCCTCCATCATCACCGCTCTCTCTTTCCCCACTTTCTAGCGTGGGTGACTCTTTTTTTTCCTCCAACTATTATTGATAGCAGATTGTTAACTACTGTTATCATATAATAGTCCCTCTTTAGATTTTAGCACTGCTAATCTCTATTTATTGAGAACTATTATTAGAGTTTGAGGATTAATGGCAAGTGTACAAAGTAATTCAAAAGATTCATCAAGAAATTTAAAAAAGGATCCTGCTTTAAAATATAATTATCTAAAAGATTCTAAAGATCCTAATGCAGTTACTTGCATCTTATGTGATAAGACTACTATAGGTGATATTTTTCGTGCAAAGCAGCATCAAGTAAGGAACTTCAAGAATGCATTAGCATGCAAGTGTCCACCTAATGTAAAAGAAGAGTTGTTGGCTTATATGACTAAATAAAGATGCAACGGAATGAATCTTCAAGGATTTTACCCAATGATAATGTTGAAAATTAGACATGATGAAAAAGAAGATTATTTAAAATATGTCAATCCAAATGAGAAAAGAGTATATGATAGAACAGGAAAAAAAACTATGATTGTTAAGAAGGGTAAAAAGGGATCAATGGATTTATATATGTATCAAGGATCATAGAAGCAACAAGGGCAAGCATAAGCAATATTAAGACCAATAAATATAAGTGATGCTTGTGATAAGGAAATACGGAAAAGAATGATTCAGTATATTGCTTGCTTCTTTTATCAAGCTGGTCTTCCTCTTAATACTTGTTGTTTAGACAGTTTTAAAGAGATGATTGAAGCTTTTGAAAGATATGGTGAGGGATTAAAACATTCAAGTTATTATAAGTTACGAATTTCATTATTAAAAAAAGAGTTGAATTTTGCAAATGACTTATTAAAGGACCATAAAGAATCATGGGTAAACATAGTTGCTCTATTATGTCAGATGCTTGGACCAACAGGAGAAATATGAATATAATTCATTTTATGGTTAATTATTCTTTAGGAACCATATTTGTGAAGTCAATAGATGCATCATTTTTTATGAAATATAAAGAAAAAATATATGAGTTGCTTGACAAATTTGTGAAAAAAAGGGGCAAACAAAATGTTATCCAAATTATAACCGATAATGGAAGCAACTATGTGTTAGCTGGTAAGATTTATCTTTTGAATTTTTTAATCATTTAATTACTCCATCTTCAATTTGAATGGAAGAACTATATGACTGATAAGTCTTGTCAATTTTATTATCTTTTGTCTTAGATAAATTAATTGAAACAAAAAGACAATACTTGAATTGAACTCCATGTGCAACATATTATATTGATTAATGTTGGAGGATATTGAAAAAATTCTCAACATCAAGAAGACTTTAAAAAAGGTAATATTTGTCATTGAATTTCTCTATAATCACACTGGAGCTTTAAATATGATAAGAGAATTCATAAGCAACAAGGAATTTGTGAGATATGGTGTCACCGGACTTGTTACTTTCTTTTTGATATTATAAAATATGCATCGTCAAAAACATAATGTGAGAAACATATTTATCTCAGAGACATGGGCGACAAGCAAATGGGCAAAAGAAGCAAAATGCAACAGGGCCGATAATATCATCTTAATGTCATCCTCTTGAAATCTTATAGTTTAAACATTAAAGGTAATGGACCCTCTTGTTCGAGTCCTTCGGTTAGCATATAATGAAAAAAAGTCTGTAATGAGATATATTTATAAGGCTATGAATAGAGCAAAGGAGACGATTCACAAGTCTTTTGATGAAAATGAAGAAAAGTATAAGAAAATATTTGCAATCATTGAATCTAGAATTCTTTTATAAGAACACCTCTATTGAGTTTGATGTAGAAATCATAAAGGGGTTATATAAGTGCATTACAAGATTGGTTCCAAGCCTTGAGGTGCAAGATAAGATCATACGTAAATTATCCTTATATAAGAATGTCGATGGTCTTTTTGAAATTCCGATGTCAATTCAATCTAGGACAACTACATTCCCAGGTATTTATAAATTTATATAATTGATTTCATGTATATTATGTTATTGTTAATAATAAAGTAAATTTTGCAATTGAATGGTAGAATCTATTTGAAAATTCCATCCTAAACTTACAACAATTGACTATTAAAATTCTTAGTTTGACTTATCGTGTTATGAGTTGTGAGCAAGACTAGAGTCTCTTTAAACATGTAAGGATCACAGAATATTTTTAATTAATCTATTTTTTCATATAGAGATATTAATATATTTTAAAATTATATGATATGATAGATTCATATAAAGAGAAAAAATCAATTAGCATCAACGATTATATGATCTGATTTATATAAAGTATAATCAACCATTGAAGGCTCATCATAATTTGCGAAATAACATTGATCCAATCTTATTACAAGGGATTGATGATTCAAATGAGTGGTTGATGGGAAAATAAGTACGAACTTGCAAGATGTCAAAGATGAGCTTGTAGTTGAAGATGATAGCTTGACATTGAGAGATATGGCAAGAGCCTCAAATGTTGAAGAATTACAGACATATACAAGACAAATGACGATGGCAAAAATGAGTACAAAGCCTCAAGTACATCTTCTACCATTGTTGAAGAGGCGGAAACCTATTTTAATGAAGATGGATAAGAGGAAGAGAGCTGATATATTTGAGAATGACGATGTTAATTATGACGATGATTGAATTTGATGTAAAACTTTATTGTTTTGAGTCTTTTGACATTTTTGTTATTAGAAGATAGATAATATAACTTAGTCTTTTAAATCTTTTTAATTTAATATCATATTTTTATTTATATAATCATATTTACCAATTGCATTATATATTTTTTATATTTTAATATTTCATAGCGTCTCGTTTTGCTTGGGCGAGCGCCTAGCGCTTCGGGCATTTTGGGGCCTTGGTGCTGGGCTTTTTTAGATCACTGAAACTACCCCAAAAAAGGGCTTTTAGCCAACCATTTTAGGTGTTTTCCATGTGTAAAGAGAAGTAAGAAAATATTATCTATCTCAGCACATTGGAGCTACCTGGGTGACACCTGACTAGATAAGCCTTTGGAGTAGTGTCTTAGGTTGGTACATTGTTTGGTTCCATAGTAGTGTCATATAGCCACTTACACATGGGGACTTTTAAGTGCGATAGACTGCCTTAGACCCTTTGTTACACAATCGTTCAGAGCTTGTGAGGTTCATCCTTGTTTTTGCATTGCCTATCAAGTACTTGTTGAAATGTCTACTTGTGGAACCCCAAGTTTAGTGTCTTTACTAACCTGTTTTCTCCTTTGCAAGTCCTCAGGGGCACCTATGAGGTTACGAAGAGGCTAACCCTTTCTAGATGGATAGACAATGGTGTCGTATGACTTAGGCAAAACCTGTTAAGTCTGTGATAAGCAACAACAATGGCGACGACAAGCAACAACAACGGCTTAGGTGTGTGTCAAGGAAGAGGGCTCGCACTCGTCAGGGAAGAAGGCTTGCAAATGCAAGTCCAAACCAATTAAATTATTTTTTTCTTTTTTTTATTGGTTGGATCGATCTTCCTCAAACGAAGGGAGTCTACATACTAGGTTATGCCCAGGTTGGTACTTACCATCCGTTTCTTACTAGTCTAGATGAAAAGGCATTCATTGCCTATTATAGTGAAGAAAAGAAAACAAGAAAAGGAGTATTATTGTTTGAATGTAACTTTGTATCGAAGTTCTTAGAGTAAAAACAACATTTAATCTTTAAAAGGCATGAAATACAATTAAAGCAATACTAATATTAGGTATGTTTGAATAACAAAAAGTGTTTCCTTAATTTGTACATCACAATGATGCAAGAACAATTGTTGCATTAGAATCTTCTTTTTTATTTTAAGTTATACTAGGACAATATTGGTTTATTTGTTTCTGGATATTACAATTTTCAAATTATGGAGGTAATGGCAGCGACAATAACAGTAACAATTATGGTGTTAATGGAGCCTAGGTCTAGTCAAGATGATGACAATAATGATAATTCTAGTCATGGCTATTGTTAGGGTTATGTATATCCTATCCATGTGGCTTTCATGTTGTATATATTGCTCATTGAATCATCATCCACGTGTCACCTTATGCTTACCTAAATACACTACCTCTGTTGGCGCTTTTGCTAAAGCTCTTGCCTAACCTCAATCTTAAAAGGAAATTGATCATACAGGACTTTATAGTGAGCACGGACCGAAACCCATATAAACATTTATAAGAAGGGTTTCTCAACTTAAAGGAACATGTTCCAAAAGAACTTAGGGGAACAACCACTACCAATAAAAACATCCCTACTTCAATAGTGGTAATGGTGACAACAATAGCATGGTAAGGCCGCTCTGCAATGGTGGTGGAGATGGCAGTTGTGGTGGCAATGACTGTGACAATAACAGTAATAACTATGGTGTTAATGGAGCCAAAGTGTAACTGTGGTGTTCTAGTAGTGTGATGATGACAATGACCATAATTCTAGTGGTGGCTGGTGTTAGTGATAATGTACAGCCTATCCATGTGACTTGTATGTGTCATTCAATCATCATCCACGTGTTACAGTTTACTTACCTAAAAGCAATGTCTTTGTTGCTGCCTTTGCTAAATCTCCTGCCTCTATAAAGGGCAGGGTGGGTAAGCTGTAAGGGGAATCTCTCCACCCACTAGGGGGCTCCCTAGCTCTCTCAATTCCCATTTACTATTGATTTATTATATATCAGTTGGTGATCCTACAATAATAGCCTCCATCTTGCATGTCATAGCATCATCGGCATGATCCATTTCAACACTTGCGAATCACAAAACAAGGCCTAAGTTGACTTCCAGCCTCCCACCAATTATGACGATCGGACCTAACCGTTATCTAGAGCTAGAAGAAAGGCCCCTATATCGAAGCCAGACTTCGAACCAAGGTTCTTTGGACTAAGGTTTCTATAGCCTCAATTGTCAACAGCTTAAGAAAGTCAGTATATGGCTCTGACTACCGGCGGCGGCCCAACACCACCACAATCAGACAGCTTCTGCTTTTGATCATCCACAGCCAAATAGTGTCACAATCAATGACTCATGGGACCCAAAAACACCACAACTGGACTGGGGCAGCTTCTACTACTCTGATCACCAATGACCCTAATTTGTTCCAGTCAACTACTTCAATTAGGCCACCACAATTGCCATAACCAGATGGGCTTTACATTGATTACGTCGATCAGGGACTCTAAATCAAAGCAAACATGACCTGATCAGTGCCTCAGATCAGGCCAAATATCCATTTATCCTTAAGATCAGGTCAAAATATGCCTTGACTTGCTTCACCCATCTGAGGAAAGACAATGTAGGAGGTAGCCTTATCTGTCATGCAATCTGTTTTCTGAGATCATATCACATCCGGCCAAACCTACTGCTGTAATGAACTCAACAATCGGGTAAACCAGGGCCCAACCCACCATCAATATTGTATCAAATGATCTGCAACCTAGAACCCAGAAATCTTGCGTGCCTCAAACCTTAGGGCATCATGCTTTTTACTATCGAGCATTTGAACAAACATATCGTCTGCAATCATTGTCTAACCAGTCAATCGACTACCAACCCGTGGCATTCCGTCGAACTGGTGATTAGCAGCAAGCCTGCCATACCATTTACAGTATTGACCATCCCGGAACAGGGATCTGCACCGGAGATGGACGCATGAGATTGAGCCTCATATAACAAACGTGAAACGAAATGTTTGAGAATTAATAGTAAACATTGAACAGCAAATGGTTGCGGCCAGATCAGTTTATTGCTTCTATAGAATCAAGGTTTCCAACTTGACCGACCCGCCGAGGGATCGGGCTCGTTGAACCGCAGAAGAGCGATAATATGGGGATTCTGAATTCGCACCGACAGTTTGCTCGAATTGGAGAGGATCGGCCCATCCGCTCAAGGATCAGCTCAAACCGGCTGAACCGTCCCTAGCTGCAACCCGAGGAGTAGGATGGATGGGGGAGAGGAGGAGGAGTTACCTGTTAGGCGGGGCCGTGCGACCGAGGCGGAACGCCAAGCGAAGAAAGCGGAAGGCGGAGACCACAAGGCAGACTCGTAGCTTACCACGGATGAAAGAAAAGAAAAGAAGAGAGAAGAAAAGACGAGAGAGAGACGAGGGGCTCAGCTGCTCAGAGACGAAAAGAAGAAACACGAAAAAGAAAAGAGAAACGAAAGCAAAATC
Source organism: Ensete ventricosum (assembly GCA_029747655.1). Lineage (NCBI taxonomy): Eukaryota > Viridiplantae > Streptophyta > Magnoliopsida > Zingiberales > Musaceae > Ensete > Ensete ventricosum. The sequence goes on along the minus strand of JAQQAF010000008.1, from coordinate 36,557,154 downwards.
GAATAAAATTGAAATTTAGTAAGTACGAAAAGATAAAAGAGTTATCCAATTTTAATGAAAAAAATATTAATTCTGTAACCAAAAACAGTTTCTTAGTGCTTGAATTCAACTCTTGACAATTTTGTTTCATCAAATTTATTTCAAGAACGAAGGTATCAACTAGTTTGACTTGGATAAGATTTTTTATTCATATATAGATAGATGATGTCACATGAATTATATCTCTGTGAATATACGTGCAATTTTCCGATCAAGATTTGAATCTTTTTAGCTTTTCACATGAATTATTACTTTTTTCTTTTCGGCAAAACCTAGTTCCAAATGTCTAGTGAGGTCATACATATAATGATGATGATGTCTTTTTTCTTTTTTCTTAACTCTACACTGGTCAATATTATAATCGTCAAATTAAGTTAGGTATTAGCAAGCTAATATGATTGTATTTAATGGTTGATAGTGAGATCTAGACTCATACCCTTTGAGTCATATACATAAATTGGTAACATCATATGAATTTTTCAATAAAGAGATCTAAATGGTTATTGTTAAATCTTTAATTCAGTTGTCTTACGAAGCAGTATAGAGTCAACTATGTAGGTTAGGTCATGTGACCTGTAAGACTTAGGGCGATAGCATAATTAACAGTCCGTCTGGAATACTGAAATTAGAATATATCTAATATATATATTATAGGAGTAAAATAAAATGTAGAGAGCTTAATTTTTTTCCATCTCAATGTACGTATTTGAGGTTTTTGTTAGATACTTACATTTAGTGGGCAATTATGAGATCATGAGAAGTTATGTTGAAACGTCAAATTTTCTTTTAAAAGGAAATTATAAGATTGATCAAGGAGCTTGAGACATTATAAGATTGAAGTGAGGCTTACTTGCAACTGCCACAATCGTCGTTGGCAATAATATGTGCGGTGCAGTTTGTTTCTCTCGGCAAAATCTAAAATTCTACTATGTTGACCTCATCAGCCAACTTCAAAAATATCGGAGAAGATGGATGGATCCAAGGGACCAAGGAGTAGGTTTCGATCCATTTTACGAAATATATGGTAGTCTTGTAGATCCGTTGTTATTTATCTAGATACTAGGAAGGTCGGATCTCTTCGCGTACAAAAGAGCTTCCTAGAGAGATCTACTACCTTCTGCTTGGGATGGGGAGAGGAAGTAACAATGTTTACACAACCATTTCCCTATGCTTATCCATCACTACAAAACAAAGCCACAGCGTGCATTACCAACAGATGGATGAAATGAGCCATCACAATCGATTACAAAATCTGCATCGAACTTTGGGCCTCTCTCTCTCTCTCTCTCTCTCTCTGTGTGTGCGAACCCTCCAGTTTCTTGGGCTACCCAGGAATTGATCATATACGACGGTAGCAGATTAATGAATGGCATCGCCAAAGAAACCACTGTAGGACAACGATGACACTTCCCAAGTAAGAGGCAAAATCTTTGTCAAGATGACGATCTTTAACTTAGGATCCATTCTGTCAATTGTCAAAATCAACAAAGGTGAAGCCTAGATTGCGCACTAACCAAGTCCCACAACTTTTTAGCAGGCTCGCATTCAAAAAAGATATTGATAGAGACGAATTTGGTGCTGGCCTAGTGGACGCGTCCCGTCTTTAAATATGCTGAGCAAGTCTTTGCTGGTCCAGGCCCGTGTGCGTTAGGCCGCCCGCTTCACAATCTCCTCGGCACAGAGTAGAGCTGGTCCGGATGAGCGATGATTCAGGGGTTGGCTCGGGAGTTCTGATGCTGGAGTGGCGAAGCCCGGGTGAAGAAGAAGTCGACCTGTTGGGATCTGCTACTGGTTCCTGCAAAGAGGTCGGGTCGGGTAGGTTCCCGACGTGATCCCTCCGACGGTCAAGTCAGTTTTCTTCCTTTTTTGCGATCCCCCTGCCCCGTGGAGGTGCAGGGGCTTTTATAGTGGGTGCTATAGGTTGTTCGTACCTGATGGCCTTACCGCATTCATGACTCGCCATGCCGCCGCACCCCTTACCATGCCGCCGTGCCTCTTGCCATGCCTGGCGTACGGGAGGCGAGGCGTGCGCTTGCAAGTGGCGAGATGCCGACCTTACCTGTGCCAGGTCGGCTGTACGACACCTGGCGTTCTTCGTACAACCGGTCGACCAGTCACGTCGAGTTGGTCACGTCAGCAGCCCAGGTGTCCGAGGGCGTGATGACTTGGCAGCCAGGTCGGCATCTGTCATATCATTCTTCCCCCCCCAGGTAGACCTTCTCGAGGCGCCTGATGGGGGTGTCGAAGATGAGGTATTGCGCTTAACCGCTGTTTGAGATTGCCTCAAACTAGTCCTGAGTGTGGACTTCTGGAGATTTCGAATGATGCGGTGGTAAATCCGACCGGGCATGAGCTTCGGGAGTAAGGTGCAGCCCGAGTAGATCCGACCGAGCGTGGGCTCGGGATTGTAGCGAGCCGGAGTGGATCCGACCGAGCGTGAGCTCGGGAATATGGCGTAGGAAGCTAGATCCGACCGAGCGTGAACTCGGGAGTGTAGCGCAGAAGGCTAGATCCGACCGAGCGTGAACTCGGGAGTGTAGCGCGGCGTGAGTAGATCCGACCGAGCGTGAGCTCAGGAATATGGCACCGTAAGCTAGATCTGAGCGAGTGTGAGCTTGGGAACATGGCGCGGCGTGGGTAGATCCGACCGGGCATGAGCTCGGGAATGAATCCGGAGTTTTGGCTGAGAGAGTGAACTCGGGCGCAAATCCGGAGATCTGGCCGAGAGGGTGAACTCGGGCGCAAATCCGGAGATCTGGCCGAGAGGGTGAACTCGGGCACAAATCCGGAGACCTGGCCGAGAGGGTGAACTCGAGCGCAAATCCGGAGATCTGGCCGAGAAGGTGAACTCGGGCACAAATCCAGAGATCTGGCCGAGAGGGTGAACTCGGGCGCAAATCCGGAGATCTGGCCGAGAGGGTGAACTCGAGCGTAAATCCGGAGATCTGGCCGAGAGGGTGAACTCGGGCGCAAATCCGGAGATCTGGCCGAGAGGGTGAACTCGGGCGCAAATCCGGAGATCTGGCCGAGAGGGTGAACTCGGGCGCAAATCCGGAGATCTGCGCCCTTACGATAATATTTTATATACGTATATACATAAAATATATATATATATATATATGTATATATATATCCTAGGGTTTCGGTCTTCTGCCTAGGGTTTCGGTCATAATCATGGCGCATTTAATGCGCTGAGTGTTTCTTCAGTGCGGCGGCATTTTCTCTCACCTCGGGAAGCTGAAACGACCCGCATGGGTGCTATAAATTGGTTGAGGGGTTGTGCAGAGACCTCACTTGCTCATTTCGCTTTCTTCCTGCCTCTGCCTCGGACCACCATAGTCACCCTTCGCCTTTTCAGCTCAGCAGCCCCTTTTAACAGGTCGCGATGACCTCGTCGGACTCCTCGACTAGCGTCAGGGTCGTCTCTCCCTCGGAGTCGGGGGAGTCGAGTCATAGTGGTCCCGGGGTTAGTTCCTCGGGAGCGTCTTCCGGGCCCCCGTCGCCTGTCGACGCGCGGGTTCAGAGGGACTTGGAGGTCATGATGTCACATCATGACCTCGACTCAGCGGTGACAGAGGGGTCACTTGCCGCGATCAGGGCACGGTACAGCATCCCGGCTGAATACGGGTTGTATGTTCCAGAGCCGGGGCAACGTCCTTATAGCTTGGACGTCCCTGGCATGTGTATCTCGGTAGATGCCCTAGAAGCCGGCCTTCGGTTTCCTTTGCACCCTCTGATCGAGGAGTGCCTGAAGCGGTGGAGAATTTCTCCGAGCCAGGTAGCGCCCAACTCGTGGCGTTACCTAGTAGTTTTTTTAGGTGAATGCCGAGGAGCGGGAATTACCCCGACTCGGGACTTGTTCATGGCGTGTTTTCGCCTGTGTAAGAGTCGGGGCGGTTACTACCTCACCGCCCGAGTTGGTTTTAGGGTTAGCGGGGCCCCTTCCAGTAATAAGGGTTGGAAGTCCCGCTACCTTTATGTCAGTGGTTTGGGTTGGGGATTTGGGTTTAGCTGGTCGGCTCATCCGATTGGCAACGCCCCCCCTTATCTGTCCGAGGAGGAGACCATCCTGGTCGGTCGACTGAAGGGGATCCTCTCCTCTTCTTGTGCGATCAAAGAAATGACCGAGCTTTGGCTCGCTGAGGCGGGTTTGAGTCCGGCCTCTAAGGGTACTAGCATTTTATTTTGTTCAAACTTCACTAAACTTTTACTGACCTGTAAGTTGTGATGCAGACCGGATGGATCTCGGGGATCTTCGTGGAATGCCGAGAATAGCTGGGGGACGGGCCCCGCCGAGCCGCCACTCCGCCCGTGAGACCAGTGCATCCCCAGCTCAGGAGGTTCCGAGGGCGTCGGCGAAGAGACCAGCGCACCCCCCCCCCCCCCCCCCCACCCCCCCCGACTGAGCGGGCCGACGCGGCGGGAAAATCCGCCAAGAAGGTAAAGGTGCTGTCGAGGAAGCACAAGTCCCCGGTCGGCGAAGGTGGTTCCCGACCCCGCTCCAAGGGTAAGGAGCCAGCTGCGTCGCCCGCGAGGCCGGAAGCGCCCGCCGAGTCCGAGGAGGGGGCCGCTTCTCCGGTTCACGAGCGTCCGAGGTCCATGAAGGATCTCTTCCGGACAAAGGTCTACAAGGGAGACCAGGGCTACTATGCCCTGATGATGTCTGACCTGGGGCACCAAGACCCCGAGAAGGAGCTACAGGCTCGGTGGGCGGGACTAAGGAATTCGACGAAGGTATGACACACTTTGTCGGCCGCCGAGGAATATGAAAGGGGGATTCTCCACCCCCAGTTGGCGCGGGAGCTGTACACGCTCCCTTCGGAGGTTTTGATGGCCCGAGCCACCAAAGAGCTCGTCCTGGTAAGTCTGCCGACCTGCGAGCTCGTTTTCCTTTTTCCCTCTCTTTTTTCTTTTTCTTTCTAACAGAGTCCTTCCGTGCAGAGCCAACACCTTCAAATGGCGTTGATCGACCGGGTCCATGATGCTGGTCGGTTGATCACCTTCATGGACCATCGAGTCAAGCAGCAGCAAGAGGAGCTCGACGTCCTGAAGTCCAAAGGCGGGCTCGAGGCGGTTGCCGAGGCCGAGGAGCGGGCGTCGAGGCTGAAGGAGGAGCTCGAGAAAGTCAAGGCTGAAAAAGCAAAGGAGCTCCCCAGGCATGAGGCCTCGGAAAGGGAGCTGAGAGGTCATCTGGGCGATGCCCAACATCTACTGAAGGAGGCCCGGGCCAGGGCCAGGAGAATGGACGACGAGCTGCTGCAATCCGTGAAGGATCTGGAGCATGCTCGAACTGAGTTGCCCATAATTGCTGTCGCGGAATACAAGGGGTCCCTCGGCTTCAAAGAGGGCTTAAAACGGATGGGACAGGTCACCTACGAGTATGGATATCGGGTGGCGCGGGCTCGCTTTCGTGCCCGCCATCCCGATGCCGACGTCGAAGAGGATCCGTTCACCATTTACCCCGAGGACGACTCAGTACCCATGGAGCGTCAGCAGGATTTTGATGACTCGGCGCCTCCCGAGTCTTGATTTTGTTCTCCACTTAGTTTTTTTTTTTGTGGGACTTGTAACTCGGGTCAGGTAGCCCTTAGATCGGCCCTGACTTGTTTTATACTTTTCCTTTCTCTTTTGAAGCTTGTAACTCGGGTCAGGTAGCCCTCAGATCGGCCCTGACCTGTTTTGTATTTGCCACAAGTTAATGCAAGCCAGGGCGTTTTGGTGCCATTGTTGCATTTTAACTTGGTATTGAGTTGTAACATATGGTCATACGTAAAACTTTCGCAAGTTCGTAATGTGCCAGGTTCTCGGCAATACCCGACCTTCCATGGTTGCCAGAGTATAAGTCCCCTCTCGGATAGTATCTACGACCCGGTAGGGACCTTCCCAGTTTGGGGCCAGCTTGCCACGGGACTGAGTCGGATCACTGACCACGGTTTTCCGGAGGACCAGGTCGCCCGTCCCGATGTGCTGTGGGCGTACCCGTCGGTTGTAGATTCTTGCGACAGCCCTCCTGTAGGCGAGTGCTCTAAGATGAGCATCAGCCCGTCTTTCCTCCAATAGGTCGAGGTTCCTGCGGAGCTGCTGATCGGACTCCTCCTGACTTTGGGTCTGGATTCGGAGGGTCGGGAAAACCACCTCGGGGGGCAGTACGGCTTCCGTGTCGAATGCCAAGCTGTAAGGTGATTCGCCCGTCGGGGTTTTAGGGGTTGTTCTCAACGCCCATAGGACACTCGGGAGCTCCTCTACCCAGGAAGTCATGGCGTTGGAGACCCTCTTTTTCAATCCTTCAAGGATGGCCCGGTTTGTTACCTCGGCCAGGCCGTTAGCTTGGGGATGGGCAACCGAACTAAACTTTAGTTGGATGCGATAGCTCTGGCAGAATGCTTTGAACTTTGCGTTGTTGAACTGTGTGTCGTTGTCGGTGATGATCGCCCTTGGGAGGCCGAACCTGGTTATGATGTTCTTCCATACGAACCCTTCGACTTGCTTCTCGGTGATGGAAGCCAGCGGCTCGGCTTCGAGCCACTTGGTGAAATAGTCGACGCCGACTATCAAGAACCTTCTCTGTCCCGAAGCCGGGAGGAAGGGGCCGAGGAGGTCCATTCCCCATTGGGCGAAGGGCCATGCGCAGTCGGCAGTCGAAAGTGGTACCATCGGTCTATGTTGGAGTCGGGCGTGCTTTTGGCATGGCTCACAGCCTTGAACATAAACTTGGGCATCCTTTCGTAGTGTGGGCCAATAATAACCTTGCCTGAGGACCATGTGTGCCAGGGTGCGCGCGTCGACATGGTCTCCACATATTCCCTCGTGGATCTCGGCTAACGTGGTCTGTGCCTCGGTCGGATTCAAACAGCGAAGCAGGGGTCGGCTGAAGCCTCGCCGGTAGAGGCGGCCATCGATGATGCAGTACCACGACTCCGCCCTTCTGACTCTTCGAGCGACCGCCTTATCCTCAGGGAGGACTCCCGCTTGTTTGAAGCGGAGGATCTCGCTGGTCCAGCCTCCGTCTTCTTGACCGACAGTCATGATGGTCGGGCCAATGGATGACCCGACGGTCCTTACCATTGCTCCAATTGGTGTGTCGGTCGCGCAGGAGGAAGCCAATTTGGCCAAGGCATTAGCCTGCGTGTTCTCGTTGCGGGGCACCTTGGTGATGGTAAACCTTTGGAACCGCGTCGCCGCCAGCCGCACCTCGGCAAGGTATTTGATCATCGCCGCTTCCCGGGTTTCAAACATGCCATTAACTTGGCCGGCGATGAGTTGGGAGTCGGTGAATACCTCTATGTCTTCTGCCCCTAGATCGGCTGCGACCTTGAGGCTGAACAGGAGTGCTTCATACTCGGCTTCGTTGTTTGTGGCTCTGAACCCTAGTCGCAAGGCATGTTCGTAAACGTGGCCGGAGGGGTCTTTGAGCACCAAGCCGACTCCTCCTCTTTCCGAGTTGGCTGACCCATCGATATGTAAGGTCCATCCGTGGGGCGGACTTTGAAGAACTGGCGGCGGCATGAGCTCCGACAGGAAATCCGCGAGCACTTGGCCTTTGATTGTCTTTCTTGGCTCGTACTCGATATCAAATTCCCCTAACTCTACCGACCACTTCAGCATCCGACCTGCGACATCAAACTTGGAAAGGATCTGTCGTAGGGGTTGGTCGGTTATTACTTTGATGGGGTGTGTCTGGAAATATGGCCTTAGTTTTCTGGAAGCCAGGATCAGCGCCAAAGCTATCCTCTCTATGGGGGCATATCGAAGCTCAGGCCCTGCCAAAACGTGGCTGGTGTAGTAGACCGGTCTTTCCCCGGCTTTGTCGAGCGTCACCAGGACCGAGCTGACTGCCAGATCAGTCGCAGCGAGGTATAGGCCGAGGGGCTCGCCATCTTTCACTGAAGCTAACTGCGGCAGGTCCTCGATGTGACTTTTGAGTTGGTGGAAGGCCTCCTCACACTCGGGGGTCCATTTGAAATCCTTTGCCGACTTTAATGCGCGAAAAAAGGCTGAGCTCTTGTCTCCGGCCCGGGAAATGAAGCGGCTCAGGGCCGCTATCCTTCCCGCGAGCCGTTGTACCTCCTTTATGGTCTTAGGGGACTGCATCTCCCGTATGGCTTTGATTTTGTCGGGGTTGGCATCGATTCCTCGTTGATGCACTATGAAGCCGAGGAACTTCCCGGCCGTGATGCCGAAGGTGCACTTCACCGGGTTGAGGCGCATCTTGTATTTTCTCAACGTACGGAATGTTTCCTCTAGGTCGGAGAGATGGGTCTCGGCACGCCGGCTTTTGACTATCATGTCGTCGACATATATTTCCATGTTCCTTCCGACCTGGTCTTTGAACATTCGATTTACGAGGCGCTGGTAAGTTGCACCGGCATTCTTCAATCCGAACGGCATCACCTTATAGCAGTATGTCCCATTGTGCGTGATAAATGTCGTGTTTCTTTTGTCTCTCGGGGCCATTTGGATCTGATTGTATCCCGAGAAGGCATCCATAAAAGAGAGCAGCTGATGCCCGGACGTGGCATCCACAAGTTGGTCGATGCGGGGAAGCGGGTAGCAATCCTTCGGGCAAGCCCGGTTGAGATCCGTATAATCAACACACATCCACCAATTTCCATTTGCCTTTTTAATGAGTACAACATTGGACAGCCAGGTTGGGTACTTTACTTCTTCGACGAGCTGTGCGTCCAACAGGCGAGTGAGCTCGTCTTCGATGGCCTTCTGGCGATCCGGAGCAAATTTTCGTGGGCGCTGCTTCGTCGGTCGGGCGTTGGAGGAGATGTTTAAGTAGTGTTGGGCAATCTCTGGGTCGACCCCTGACATGTCGTTCGTGGTCCATGCGAAAACATCGTCGTTCCTCCTCAGGAAGTCTATCAGCTGAACTTGTTGATTCTCCGTAAGCTCCGACCTGACCTTTATCAGCTTGCCCATGCGGCTCGGGTCCAATGGTAGCTCGAGGATTTTTTCCGCGGAGTGGGCGTCCCGGAAGTCTTCCACCGGGTCTGGAGGCGTGGCGTCGATTGGTTCGGCTCTTGGTTTCTTGCACAGCGTTGTCACCGTCAAGTAGCATTGTCTGGACTCCTTCGGGTCGCTCCTGACCTCACCGACCCCGGCTCGAGTTGGAAACTTCAAGACCCGGTGGTACGTTGAGACGACCGCCCTAAGCCGATTCAGGGTCGGGCGTCCGATGATGGCGTTGTACGCGGATGGGAGCCTGACTACCATGAATGATACCATCAACGTCTTTGACCTCGGCTCTCCCCCGAACGTGACAGGGACCGTAGTCGTTCCCATGGGGGAAATGGAATCCCCAGTGAACCCTGTCAAGGTAGATGTTAGGGGGGTGAGGTCTAGGTCGGTCAGTGCCAACCGTTGGAAGGCGTCGAAATATAAAATGTCGACCGAACTTCCCGTGTCGATCATAACCCGCTTGACGTAGGCGTTTGCCATGCGGATCGAGATTACTAGCGCGTCATCATAGGATAAATGCCCCTCGTCTTGTGACCTGAACGTGACGTCGAGTTCCTCGTGATGCAGTGGCCTCTTCCCGGCCTCGGATCGCGCATATGCTTTGCGCGCCGACGAGCTGTTGCCGCCTGACGCTGGGCCGCCGAAGATGACGTCGATCTGTTTTTCGACCGGGCCTTGCGGTCGGGGGGACAGGTCTCGGGATGGCCGACCGTCCGAGAGAGGGGGCTGCTCGCGGGCGTATCGCCGCAGATGGCCGTGCCGGATAAGGTCCTCAATCTGGTACTGGAGGTCGCAGCATTCCTCGATGTCGTGCCCATATTCACGATGGAACCGACAGTACCTCCTCTTGTCACGCCGCTCGGGATGTGACTTCATCGGGCTTGGTGCCTTCAAGAGTCCCTTCTCCCGTATTTGGAAAAAGATCTCCGTTCGGGTTGAGTTGAGAGGAATCGGAGGAGGTCTGGCCGACAGCAGGCCCGACCTGTCCTCCATTTTCTTGGGAGGCGGGGCCGGATGCCCACGAGATTGTTCGCCCCGGGGGCGCTTCGTCTCGTCCCGCTTGCCGGCTATTAGGGCCTCGGTCGCCACATACTGGTGTGCCCGTTGCAGCATCTCGGGCAGAGTCATCGGTGGTCGCTCGATCAACGACCAAAAGAACCTTGACGGCTTCAGCCCCGTCAGGAATACTTGAATGGCCAGGGACGGATGGAGGTCTGGAATGCCCTGTACTTGTGATGTAAACCTTCTTATGAACTGGGAGAGGGGCTCGTCGCTCCCTTGGGCCATCCCGAGGAGCGAGGCTGTGGTGGGCCTTGGGCACGCGCTTGCCAAAAAATTCGACTCGAATTCCTTTGCTAACACGTCAAACGACGGTATGGATGCAGGTTTTAGCCGAGCATACCTGGTTCTGGCCGGTCCTCTGAGGGTGGTCGGGAAGGCTCGACACATCAGTGCCTCCGAAGTGTCGTAAAGGGCCATCTGGGCACGGAATGTCGCGACATGCTCTACTGGGTCTCCACTACCGTCATAGGGCTCGAGGGCTGGTAGCCTGAAGGCTGCCGGTAGGGGCCTTGAGTGTATTTCGGGGGTGAACAAGGAGCCTCCTTTAAAGCTTTCCCCGACCTCGTCTTTCGATCTGAAGACCTCTTTCTGAACCTCGTCAAGTCGCTGATGGACTCGGCGGACCTGCTCCCTCAGAGAGTCGGTGGAGTCGGTTGACAGAATGTCGGGATCGGGTTCGGTCGGTGCTGGGTTGTGAGATCGGCTTTGGGATCGGGTTGGTGTTGATGTCGGCGAAGCCGGGACCCGAGGTGGTGGGGCCTCGGTCACTCGGGGTGGTGGCACCTCAGTGACTGGTGGGATTCCCCGACCTGGGACCGTTGGTGACTCCGCTCGCGGAGGCGCTGATTGATGCGCCGCCGCATGCAACAGTTATGGCAGGTACGGGATTATAGTCTGCACCATCCCTGCTAGTGTTTGGACTTGGTTGGTGAGGCCGAGGAAAGCCTCTGCAGTGACCATGGGAGGCGCAGGGTTTGACGCGGGCGATGGAAACCCGGGGTCAGTCATCATCCTCCAAAAACGGTTGGGGGTCGGCATGGAGGCTGGGGCTTCCTCCGCCGATCGAGGGTGATCAGATTCCATCCGGCGCTCTGTGCCCGAGTCAGCGAGTGGGCGTTCTGGCGACATGGGCCCTCCTTCTAGCGCTAAAAATGATAGAGACGAATTTGGTGCTGGCCTAGTGGACGCGTCCCGTCTTCAAATATGCTGAGCAAGCCTTTGCTGGTCCAGGCCCGTGTGCGCTAGGCCGCCCGCTTCACAATCTCCTCGGCACAGAGTGGAGCTGGTCCGGATGAGCGATGATTCAGGGGTTGGCTCGGGAGTTCTGATGCTGGAGTGGCGAAGCCCGGGTGAAGAAGAAGTCGACCTGTTGGGATCTGCTACTGGTTCCTGCAAAGAGGTCGGGTCGGGTAGGTTCCCGACGTGACCCCTCCGACGGTCAAGTCAGTTTTCTTCCTTTTTTGCGATCCCCCTACCCCGTAGAGGTGCAGGGGCTTTTATAGTGAGTGCTATAGGTTGTTCGTACCTGATGGCCTTACCGCATTCATGACTCGCCATGCCGCCGCACCCCTTACCATGCCGCCGTGCCTCTTGCCATGCCTGGCGTACGGGAGGCGAGGCGTGCGCTTGCAGGTGGCGAGATGCCGACCTTACCTGTGCCAGGTCGGCTGTACGACACCTGGCGTTCTTCGTACAACCGGTCGACCAGTCACGTCGAGTTGGTCACGTCAGCAGCCCAGGTGTCCGAGGGCGTGATGACTTGACAGCCAGGTCGGCATCTGTCATATCAGATATATATAGTTAATAATAGAGTTCAAGTATAGCTTACAGTCGGGGCAAGGATTTACTTGAGAGTGCATGCATAAACTGGGAAATGTAGTTAAGTAATATTTTTCATAATAATTTCTACAAGAAAACCTTTTATTTTATCTGGGGCACATGGCAGTAGTCTAGGTAGGCCAGCACTTTTCAAGACAGTGATTTCTATCCCTAACCAACCCGATTAGCACTTTCCCTCCCACTTGGGTTAAGGGTTAGAAATCTTCACGAGAACTCAATACATGAATGAATACACATGATCCTTTTAATAAATAAAAATGATGAAAAATAAAAGGTTGTCGTGATACAGCTTCCAAGTAGAATTATTTAGGAAATCAACAATATTATTGTAGTGATTCATGAATCCAATGTTGACGAAAAGTATGTCACCTACTAATCCACAAGTTGTCAATCCAGGACCCTCCCAAATATTGGTAAAGGTGTCATTGCTTATACATTTTCTATGGAGAGATCTTTGACCTCCAATCCCCCATTCTTTTTTATGATCAGTAACCTGCTCCCAATTGATCAAATTCAAGTGTTTGTTGCTGGAAGATTGAGACAAAAAAAAAAAAATTCTAGAGATGTGGGTGAAAAGCACATTTTATGCTTAACCAGAGCATCACAATGTCTAGGGAAGAAAAGCTACGATTTGGAGTTTCTAACATTAAGATTTGAGAAGAAGAAGTACTTCCAGATGTTTGTTAACCAATGTTAGCACATGTTTTAGGAGAGCCATAAAAGGCAATCAAGATGTCACCGATTTAGAGGAGATGAGAGAATGTGAAACCTTTAATATTAAAAGAAATAATACCATATGGTTCTTGACTTTTTACTCACTCAAAAAGCAAAGAACCTACCGCATACGAATGAACAAGTAGGGTGAAAGAGGCCTTGCCTGATGTCACAATTACTCTTAAGCCATTCTCAAGACAAGCACAAGAGGAAGATGAAATACAAGCATGAATCTAGCCAGCGAACATATTTTTGAGAAAATTTCATTAAGCCATTCTCAAGACAAGCACAAGAGGAAGATGAAATACAAGCATGAATCTAGCCAGCGAACATATTTTTAAGAAAATCTCATTAAGCCATTCTCAAGACAAGCACAAGAGGAAGATGAAATACAAACATGAATCTAGCCAGCGAACATATTTTTGAGAAAATCTCATTAAGCCATTCTCAAGACAAGCACAAGAGGAAGATGAAATACAAACATGAATCTAGCCAGCGAACATATTTTTGAGAAAATCTCATTTTGGAAAGAGTCTAGGTGACAGCATCCCAAGATACACTATAAAAGTCTTAAAAGATCCAATTTAAGAACAATTAAAGGACTTTTTCTTTTAGTATTAGCAGTGGAATGAGCAAACTCATTGCCAATCAAAATATTATCATAAATATTTTGACCTAAGATAAAAGTGGATTGGATGCTATCAACGAGGCCATTGAGGGTAGACTTGAGATGATCAATGAAAACCTTAGTTAGAATTATATATATATATATGACATCACATATAGTTATAGACCTATCATCCCTAATTCTTGGGCCATTTGGCTTCTTGAAAATAAAGACAAGACTAATCTTGGCCCAACTAATTGGAATGAAAGCATTATGATAAAAGTGATATGAGTGATTCAACACCAAAGGGGGGAGTGAATTAGTATTTTTGAAAAATTTTCATTGATTCGGATATTCGTTCGATAAAGTTTGTATCGAAAAAGTATTTAAACTTGAAAACGTTGATAGTGTTAGGATCGAGTTGGTATTAAGAGAGGGGAAGGGGGGGTTGAATTAGCGCAAGTGCTAAAAAAAATTCGGTTTAAATTTTTTTGCTTGAAATGAAACTGAAAATGTAAGTTTTTTTATTAGAATTAGTTGAGAGCGATAAAGTTCAAAATCAAAAGAAAACCAAAAAAAGATGCTCATGTTTTTCTTTGAATTAATTAAGAACAATCATATTCAAATGTAATAGTAGAGAAAGGCAAGAGTAGAGATGCTTATAGATTTTATAGTGGTTCACTAAAAAATTTGACCCACATCCATTCTCAATTCCTCCTTCGTCGAGGTTCATCGGTGTCTACTAATGATCTTCTTTCACGGGCAAAGATCAAATGCCACTTTACACTTTTCTCCTTTTCACAAGTTTAAGAGAGGAACCTTTACAATATTTCATCTCTTCCCTTAAACTCACTTTACACTTGAAAGACATAAAGGAAGCTCTCAATTGATTTTTACAAAAATTTTCAAAGATTTTGTTCACTATATTAGCACTTTCTTACTTTCCATGCAAGAATACTAGGGGTATTTATAGACTCCAATTGGCTTCAAAAATTAGAGACAAAATTCAACCCATCTCTGGAAAATCCTGATATGGGTGGTACTACCATCGATACCGATAGTACTATCGTCGAAAGTGCCTTGGAAAATTAGATGGCGATGTAGTACCACCGCCTAGGCGGTACCACTGTCACCCACCAATTGTACTACCATCGAAAAACTTGGAATAGTACTTTCCCATACTATTTCATACCCAGGTCATACCTTTTGTTAACTCCTTTCCAACCTGACAAAATGAGCTCTATCACGAGTTCAAATCTAATCGAAAGTAGACTCGGTTGACCTTTAATTTAGTTAGTTAGGATTTCTCTAAAACTAACATAATTAGAACTCAAATCACGATATTAACTATAACACACTAAAACAATTACAATCGTTCTTGTTGTCAGGCACGTCAATCGATCTTTCAAACTCCCAGCGAACTTCATGGCATCCTTTCGACGAGCTCTCGATCATCTTCCGGTGAACTCTCAACGTACTCTTGGCAAGCTCCCGGTGCATCGTTTGAAGCCCTGGCCCGATGATTTATCTTGACTCCGACCCAACATCTATTGTTTTGCTTTTTCACAATCGTAGTTAATCCTGCATCACTTAGCTCCAACACATAGGTTAGATAAAAAATCCATCAATTGATTTCATCATCAAAATCTGATATTCAATAATCTCCCCTTTTCGATGATGACAACCAATTGATGACGGAGTTAACCTTAACCGTCCTATCTATATGTAATAAAAATAAAGCAAACTTGAATTCAAATTGAAACCATCATCTTTCAATTCAAGTATAACATTTTGACAATTTTGACTAATCATTAAAATTTTAATAATTTAACTATTCATTACCATGATATCATACGTGATAAAATTTTTAACAAAAAATATGTTTCACATGATAATTATTTCAAACATTTGGCTTATATAATCAATCATATCATTTCTCCTCCTTTATCATCAATAAAAAAAGAGAAATATTCAACTCACTCATATTTGAATATTTTTAAATATTTATCACAACATTTAGCACGTAAAGAAAGGGATTTAGTCTATTTCTCCCCTATGTGAAATAAAAAGAAGAATAAAGAGAGGATTATTGGAAACCAAGCGGGAATATCACATGTACAATGAAACATCAAAACAAAATAGGTTTCCCACATAGATCAAAATCATCGTGCAAAAGATTGGATCACGACAAAACTGTAAAATTGAAAAAACTGCATCATGTGTGAGATTGTTTACATAGGGAGATCGTATATCATTGTTTTTTCAGATCTAGATGGAGAGGAAGAAGGAGGTCAAATGTTCTCCTCTCTAGCGATATAGACAGGATAGATCGTTGCAGCAATACTCCTCCAATCGTAACCCCAAGTCTCACAATTCTTACGCAGCTTCTCGTAACGAACTTAGAAGAAGATTTTTTATCTTCTTTGTTGCCATCTCATGCTTGAGAGGGGCTGGACGGCCGAGAAGGTGAGGGAGAGGAGGAGAATAGGAGGGGGCAGCCAAAGATGCAGCCTATCATCTCAGTGTTGCCCCTACCTCCTATTTATAAAGAGCCATCGAAAACTCCAGGGTCCTACCTTAATGGGTATTAGATCTCCATCCACTTATCCACTAACGTTGAATTATTGGATCTATATCCAATAATCTCATTTGGCCTCTAATTGGGCTTTATGCAAGGAGCTCATCAGTGTAGGGTCTCATCTAATGAGAATATGAGTTAATTGGATCTCTATCAAATCCCTCTATTCGCTGAAGCATCCACTATATCTGTGACCCTCTAGGCCTGATACTGAGTTTGTCATAAGTCGCTCCCATCAAAACTCCTTATGATATAGTGAATTATTATCCCCATAATAATTCACTCAACTCAACGACTATGGACGTATTAGGCCACTGCACCATAGTCCCCAAACGGTATAGGGGAATCGAATCCATCAGACTTGTCTATCCACAGTTACCATGTATCTATAGTCCCTCATCCAACTAATATCTCAAAGACCGTATTAGATATAATACTATTAGGCCATATACGAAATCCATCAAATCTCGCTCTAATCGAATTCTATTGGAGAACTCATTTTATCTCAATCAAAATGACCCTGGCTAGAGATTTATCTAAGCAAGCACATATGAGATATTTCTCTCATGATTCGATCCCCCTGTCCCCAGACGGTACAGGGGGTCGAATCCATCAGACTTGTCTATCCACAGTTATCATGTATCTATAGTCCCTCATCCAACTAATATCTCAAAGACCGTATTAGATATAATACTATTAGGCCATATACGAAATCCATCAAATCTCGCTCTAATCGAATTCTATTGGAGAACTTATTTTCTCTCAATCAAAATGACCCTGACTAGGGATTTATCTAAGCAAGCACATATGAGATATTTCTCTCATGATTCGATCCCCCTGTCCCCAGACGGTACAGGGGGATCGAATCCATAAGACTTGTCTATCCACAGTTACCATGTATCTATAGTCCCTCATCCAACTAATATCTCAAAGACCGTATTAGATATAATAGTATTAGGCCATATACGAAATCCATCAAATCTCGCTCTAATCGAATTCTCTTGGAGAACTCATTTTCTCTCAATCAAAATAACCCTGGCTAGGGATTTATCTAAGCAAGCACATATGAGATATTTCTCTCATGATTCGATCCCCCTGTCCCCAGACGGTACAGGGGGATCGAATCCATAAGACTTGTCTATCCACAGTTACCATGTATCGATAGTCTCTCATCCAACTAATATCTCAAAGACCGTATTAGATATAATAGTATTAGGCCATATACGAAATCCATCAATTCTCGCTCTAATCGAATTCTCTTGGAGAACTTAATTTCTCTTAATCAAAATGACCCTGGCTAGGGATTTATCTAAGCAAGCACATATGAGATATTTCTCTCATGATTCGATCCCCCTGTCCCCAGACGGTACAGGGGGATCAAATCCATCAGACTTATCTATCCACAGTTACCATGTATCGATAGTCCCTCATCCAACTAATATCTCAAAGACCGTATTAGATATAATAGTATTAGGCCATATACAAAATCCATCAAATCTCGCTCTAATCGAATTCTCTTGGAGAACTCATTTTCTCTCAATCAAAATAACCCTGGCTAGAGATTTATCTAAGCAAGCACATATGAGATATTTCTCTCATGATTCGATCCCCTTGTCCCAAGACGGTACAGGGGGATCGAATCCATAAGACTTGTCTATCCACAGTTACCATGTATCTATAGTCCCTCATCCAACTAATATCTCAAAGACCGTATTAGATATAATACTATTAGGCCATATACGAAATCCATCAAATCTCGCTCTAATCGAATTCTATTGGAGAACTCATTTTCTCTCAATCAAAATGACCCTGGCTAGGGATTTATCTAAGCAAGCACATATGAGATATTTCTCTCATGATACCGAGAGTGGATAATCATTTATTGACACTCAATTATCTTCATGAGATTTGATGCAAATCCCGATAACCGGCTATACTAGATTTGGAACTTTCGAAACCTGTAAATCCAGCGTAAAAGAAAGGAGTACTCAAACAAGACATCCTTGGTGTCTCAAGTCTAAGGATTAGATACACAACCGAGACTACGGAATCATTATCTAACATTATATATCATTAACCATATAATATTCCATAAGCGGATCAATTAGTGAACTCATTCTTCAATGAGTAACTATACTGCATCCTTAGTGTCTATACATAAGTGGCTATGAGACCAACCCCCTCCATCATATGGATGGGTATACAGTAGATCAGTTTGTCCGTTTATCTCGATGCCCCTCTCGAGTAACCCATGACTAGGATTATTTGAGATCTATGTTTAAAAGTAAATCGATCTCATTATTGTGATCTCATGACGATCTAATTCCTATTGCACAAAACCAAGGATATCATAATATATATATGTAACATATAATATAATATGAGAATATACCAATAATAATTATAAGTAAAAAGATTACATAGCGTGTCACATGTGTCATCAGTCACGTGATTGGCTTGTAGGGCACCTGTAACCAACAAAGATTTTGTTCATCACAAATGTCACATCAAATTTATTTCTCCCCCTTTGTAAATAAAATAGAAGAAGAAGAAGAGGGGTGTCAAGTGTATTAAGGAGTCCAAGAATCAAAGATTAAGTATAAAAAAAAATTGAATATCAAGAGGAGGGTACATTTAAAAGCATTGCATCAACGATTCATGAATCCAAGAATCAAAATATTTTATAATGGAGGATTCGAAAGAGAGCTCATGAATCATATATCAAGCATCACAAAAATTCATGCAACATATTTTTTCTTTTGTAAATTTTAAGAATAATGTGAAATCATTTCAAAAGAGAAATTATTTTACAAAAACCAAGAAATCCAAAAAAATATGATAACAAATTATGCATTTGGAAGATTCAACATTTCTAATTCTCTTCTAATAAAATCAAATTATTCTTCATTTAATAGCTTTGTAAAAATATCAGCTAATTAATATTTTGTATCAATAAATTCCAAAGATATATCATGATTATTGACATGATCTCTAATAAAGTGATGTCTAATGTCAATATGTTTCGTTCTTGAGTCTTGAATATGATTTTTAGTTAAATTTTACACTAGTATTATCGCATTTAATAGAAATAATTTTTAAGTAAATTTCATAATCTTCTAAGGTATTTTTCATTTAAATAACTTATGCACAACATGCACTTGATGCTATATACTCAGCTTCAGCCGTAAATAATGCAATCAAATTTTGTTTCTTGGAAGAACAAGAAATAAGAGCATGTCCTAAGAATTGGCATATTACTATTATACTCTTTTTATCTATTCTATAACCTCCAAAATCGACATCCATATAGGCAAGTAAATCAAAATTTTTAGACTTAGAATACCATAATCCTAAATTTAAAGTTCATTTTAAATATCTAAATATTTATTTAATTGTTTTAAAATGGGAATGTTTATGATTGGATTGAAATCTTAAACACAACACTAAATATTATGTTTGGTCTTGTAGTAGTTAAATATAACAAATTATCTAGCATTCCTCTATATAATTTTTTATCAAAATTTTCACATAATATTATCTAAGTCTAATTGCATAGAAGTGCTCATGTGTGTGCTTATAGCCTTAGCATTATTTATACCAAAATATTTTAACAAGTCTAAGATATACTTAGTTTGACTTATAAATATGTTATTATTTAATTATTTTATTTGTAATACTAAGAAAAAAGTTAACTTATCCATTAAGCTCATTTCAAATTCTTGACTCACACTCTTGGTAAAAGATTTACATAAGGATTTATTTGAAGAACCAAAAATAATATCATCCACCTACATTTCAATAATAAGAAAATTATTTTTAAAATACTTAATAAATAATATGATATAAATCTTATCTTTTAAAAATTATTTGAAATAAGAAAAGAGTTAAGTCTTTCATACGAAGCCCTAGAGGCTTGTTTCAACCCATAAAGAGTCTTAGATATTTTGAAAATATGATTTAAAAAAAGATTATTTTCAAAATCAAGGGGTTTCAAAAATAAAACCATTAAGAAAAGCACTTTTGACATCCATTTGTAACTTGAAATTCTTAAAAGAAGCAAAGATAAGGACCATCCTTATTGCTTCATGTCTAGCCACAAGAGCGAAGGTTTCTTCATAATTGATTCATTCTTTTTGGTTGAAACCTTTGGCCACTAATACAATATTATTTTTAATCACGATACCATTTTCATCTTGTTTATTACTAAAGACCCATTTAGTACCGATCACTAAATGGTCACCAGGTTTAGGAACAAGCTTCCACAACTCATTTCTCTCAAATTGGTTCAATTCTTCATGTATTGCAATAACCCAAGAATCATCTTTATGGGCTTCATCAATGCATTTTAGTTCAGTTTGAGATAAAAAAATACGACGTTAGCATAAAATTTTTTAAGAGATGAACGAGTTTGAATACTTTTTGATATATCTCCTATTATACTCTTTAGGATGAGTATTTACATATTTCTATTCCTTGGGTAAGGATTTGATTTTAGGAAGATTTTTATTTAAATTTAAAGCATCAAAATCAAAATCATCATCAAAATCAAGTTTCTTAAATTTAAAAACCTCATTAAAAATAATATGAATAGATTCTTTAATAACTAATATTCTTTTATTAAAAACACAATAAGCTTTTGAAGTTAAAGAATAACCAAGAAGAATACCTTCGTCGAATTTTACATCAAACTTTCCTAAGGCATCTTTTTCGTATAAAATAAAGCATTTACAATCAAAAGCTTTGAAATATGCAATATTGGGTTTTCTATTATTCCATAATTTGTAAGGAGTTTTAGAGAGCAATGTTCTTATAAGAACCCTATTCATAATATAGCATGTTATGTTAACAATTTTAGTCCAAAAATATTTGGGTAGGCTATGTTCATTTAACTTGGTTCTAGCCATTTCTTGTAAGCTCCTATTTCTTCTTTCCACTACTCTATTTTGTTGTGGATTTCTAGGAGTAGAGAAATTATAATTATACTCAAAGTTTGAAAATCATGATTTTTAAACTCACCACTATGATCACTACATATAGATAAAATCATAAAACACTTTTTGTTTTGAACAAGTTTACGAAATTTTAAAAAATATTTAAAAGAATCACTTTTGTATGCCAAGAAGTAAGTCCAAGTATATCTACTATAACCATCTAATGAATGTGTATTTGCTACCTCCGAAGCTTATAGTATCAATTGGTCTAAATAAATTCATATGGATCAATTGTAGTGACCTAGAGGCGCTTATTTGATTTTTTGACTTAAAACTACTTTTTATTTGCTTTCCTATTTGGCAAGCATCACAAATTTTATTTTTAATGAACTTAATGCTAGGTAATCCTTTCACTATATTTTTAGTTGAGATTTGGTTTAATAGTTTTGACATAGGAGCGTCTAACTTTTCAAAAATTTTAACCCCGCCTACTCAAAATGACAGCTTATGAGTATATTCCTTAGACAAAGTTAATTTCAAGATGTCTTTCTTCATGATCAAGAAATACATTAAAAAGGTTAATTGGCATATGTGAATCACTTAATGTCATAGTTCCCTATGCATGAAGGGATGTTTCATGCACTAGTACTTATTTGATATTCTAGGGCTAGAAAGAACTTTTGGTAACTGATTTGTATTGGCAAAAGCTCTTTAGAGTATCTAAAACTTTATATCTCTTGGATGTATCCTTGAGTGGTGAGTATTTTGATCTAGTTCTATATCTTTATTTAATTTCCTTGAGGTGGTAAATACTGGTTATAGGTGCCCTGTAAGCCAATCACGTGAGTGATGGCATGTGTGACACGTTATGTGATCTTTTTGCTTATGATTAATATTGGTATATTCTCATATTATATTATTTGTTACATATATATTGTGATGTCCTTGGTTATGTGCAATGGGAATCGGGTCGTGATGAGATCACGATAATGAGATCAATTCACCTTTAAACACAAATCCTAAATAATCCCGGTCATAGGTTACTCAAGAGGGATATTGAGATAACCGGATAGATCAGTGTACTATATACTCGTCCATATGAAGGAGGCGGCTGGTCTCATGGTCACTTGTATGGAGACACTACGGATATAGTATATGTGCTCATTAGCGAATGAGTTCACTGATTGATCCGCTTATGAAATGCTATATGGTTACTGATACCTAATGTTAGAGAGCGATTCTATAGTCTCAGTTGTGTATCTGGTCCTTAGACTTGAGACACCAATGATGCCTTGTGTGAGTACTCCTTTCTTTGACGCTAGACTTATATGATTGATAGCCAACCTTACGAAGGCAAATGAGTGTCTATAGAGGATCATCCACTCTCGGTATCATGAGAGAAATATCCCATATGTGCTTGCTCAGACAAATCTCTGGCCATGGTCATTCAGATTGAGAGAGAAGGAGTTTTCCAATAGAATCCGAATAGAGCAAGACAAACTGATTCCATATGTGACCCATGTCCAATATACGGTCTCTAGGATATTATTTGGATGAGGGATTAAAGATACATGGTAACTATGGACATATAGGTCTGATAGATTTGATCCCCCCTGTACCGTCTAGGGACTATGGTGTAGTGGCCTATTACATCTATAGTCGATGAGTCGAGTGAATTATTATGGAGATAATAATTCACTATATCAGAAGGAGTTCTGATGGAAGTGACTCACGTCTAGCTTGGTATCGGGCCTAGAGGGTCACACACATATGGTGGATGCTTCAACGAATAGAGGATTGGATGAAGATCTAATTAGCCCTATTCTCATTAGATGAGATCCTATGTTGATGGGTTCCTTGATTAAGGCACAATTATAGGCCTAAGGAGATTATTGGATAGAGATCCAATAATGCAAGGTTAGTGGGTTATTGGATGAATATCCAATACCCACTAAGGAAGGAGCCCTAGGGTTTTGGTGGCTCTCTATAAATAGGAGGGGAGACTCATGGTTGATAGGATTGGAGGAGTTTCGCTGCAGAGATCCATCGTGTGGATACCGCTAGAGAGGAGGACGCTTGACCTCCTTCATCTTCTCCATCCGGATCTAGAATACAAGGATATACATCTCCCTAGGTAAAATAAATCTCTCACGTATCGTAGTTTTTTGGTTTTTACGATTTTCTTGCGACCCCAATCTTTTACGTAGCGATTTGATCTGCGTGGGAAACCGATTTTTGTTTTTATTTTTGCTGCGCATGTGATGCACCCGCTGAGGTTTCCCAACAGTGGTATCAGAGCCAAGGTTTTCGTGTGAAAAATTAGTTTTAAACTGCGTGTGATGGGATTGAATTGCGTAGAACTGTTCTACGTGCTTGTTGCAACGATTGGTAGTGAAAGTAGGCGCTGCCTACTGGGGAGGGGCGGCCGAATACATGCTGTCTGCATGCAGAGGTGGCTGGCCACGGCCAGGCCCCCTGCAGGGGCGATCGATCGTGGCCTGGCTACCTACAAGGGGCTGCCACCTACGGGCACGGCCGACTGTGGCCAGCCCTGTCGCCAGCAGGGGCAACGACGTCGGTCGTAGGGGTGGCCGCCTAAGGCGGTTGCCGACCGCAAAGGGTAGCCGTTGTCGGCCGCAAAGGGTAGCGACGACGATGGCACAGTGAGGGTAAAGGAGGGCTAGGGCATCTTTTTAAGAAAAAGATGGTTATGCCCCTCAGAATTTGAGAAATTCCAGCTCTGTCCCTTTTATACAGAATTCCTTAAATGCCCTCAACATTTTTTTTCGATGACTGTCCTCTCATCCAGGATATCAAGAAATCCTCAATAATTCTAGAAATTTGAGGACTGTCATCATGTATAAAATTCTAAAAATACCCTCAATAATTTTAAAATTTTCGAGGACTGTGATCGTATCCAAAATTACAAAAATACCCTTAACAATTCTAGAAATTCTGAACATATCCTAATTTCCAAAAAATAATTAATTAAATAGTTTAATTAATTATTATATATATCTAGTAATCTTATATATGATGTGATGTACATGTGATGTATGATATAGATGGATGATCATGAGCCATGAGTTGTGATATGTGTAATTGTGATTATTATTATTATTGGGACCTGCGAGCCTACGTTTTTCTTGTTTATTATTGAGCCTGCGTACTTGTGATTATTTGTAATTATATGGAGAGGCACAACGGAAGCGTGGAGGTTACAGCGGGACTTACGATGCCGTGGCGGGAGATCACGATGCATGGTGATGCGACGATCTGACGGAACCGATGATGACGAGATCAACAATCACAGGGCATGAAGATGCGCCAATGCACACATAGATCCTATTGTGAGTGATTAGGCCCATTGGCTCGGGCTTAATCATATTAGGTGATGGCTCATGATCATCTGGTGTGGCTTGCATATGTGATGTGTTATACACCTACTAGATATATATATATATATATATATATATATATATATATATATATATATATATATATATATATATATCTAGTAGGTGTATAACACATCACATATGCAAGCCACACCAGATGATCATGAGCCGTCACCTAATATGATTAAGCCCGAGCCAATGGGCCTAATCACTCACAATAGGATCTATATTTACATGCGATGTAGATATATATTAAATATGTATGTGTGACACAACATATTAGGAGACTGATGAGAAACAAAAACCCCTCCTACGATAATATTAAGTCGGTAAGCATGAGGCAATAAGATTGACCCACGTGGCCTTCCATCGTTATAAGAATAAATTGAATCACGACATAGGTTGAATTGGTCGAGTCCCTCGAGGCTCACCTATCTACGTGATCGAGTTCTTGCCTATAACATAGAGATGTCACCGGTAACCTGAGGGCATGGTATGCTTGGTCGAGTCCTTCGAGACATATCATCAAATCAGACTCATCTTGTAATGATGGTGATAACTGAATATCATGGTTGGTCGAGTCCCTCGAGACCTTGATGATTCGAAAGTTGAACGAGACGGGAGTCATAAGAAATTATGATTGGCAAGAGTTGCATACCTTTTGGGCTTAGTGTAATTGGTCGAGTCCCTCGAGGTTGCACTAAGATGCCAATTGGATCTCGATCCCCACTAGGAGTCTGCCGGAGACTTCCATCTCACGTATCGAGGGTGTCGCGTGATTCGCTAAGAAAATAGTGGGAGTACATTAAGATAGAAGTCCATATCTTAATTATTATTTTCTGTAAAATCTTCATGTTATTTATTTTTGCTATATCTTATTTTTTCAGAAACATGTCGCTCACAAACCCCCTATGTGGTATACTTGATACCAACTACCTCACTAGTCCAAACTATACAGATTGGCTCCGTAATTTGAGAATTATTCTCACGACGGAGAAAATCACATATGTCATTGATACAATTCTGCCCACGTCGGAAGAAGGGGCAAGCGAGGATGAGATTGCTCGCTATATGAAGTATATAGATGATTCCACGTTGGCAAAATGTTACATGTTGGCCTCCATGACTTCTGAGTTACAAAGGCAACATGACAGCATGGATGCAGATTCTATCCTTCTTCATCTTCACCAGTTGTTTAAGAAATAGGGAAGAACTCAAAGATATGAGATATCTAAGAAACTCTTCCAAGCTAGGATGACAGAAGGGACATTGATTGAGAACCATGTCCTAAAGATGATATAGTGGATTGAGAAACTCACAGGTCTAGGAATAGTCCTAGAGGATAACGTATGCGTTGATCTTATACTTCAGTCCCTACCAGTTTCTTTTCTCACTTTATTATGAATTTTAACATGAGCAAGTTTGAGGTGACTCTCTTGAGCTCCTCAATATGTTGAGGGAAGCTGAGAGCCATCAAGAAGGAGAAGTCAGTTCTCTATATTGGTGAGATCAAAAGGAAAAGGAAGGCCAGTAAGACCCTTAAGAAAGGTAAGGGCAAAAAAAGACCAGGTAAGGCAAAGGTTGCTAAGAAATACCCGGGAAAGGACAAAGGACAATGCTTCCACTACGGTTAAGACGGGTATTGGAAGAGGAACTACAAGGACTACCTTGTAGAGAAGGCGAGACAAAAGCTTGGAGAAGCTTCAAGTATATTCATGATCGGCCTCTACTTATCAGATTTTCATGAGAACACACAGGTATTAGATACCAAGAGTGTTTATCATATCTGTAATTCGTTACAGGTTCTGGCAAAACCTAGGAGATTGGCTAGAGGCGAGATGAACCTCAAGATGGGCAATGGAGCAAGAGTTGCTGCAGTTGCTGCTGGAGAGGTCCCCCTACATCTGCCTGGTGGAGCTATTATTGCATTAGATGCATGCTATTTTGTTCCCTCTATTATCAAAAATATTATTTCTATCTCTTGTTTGACAATCAGTGGATATAAATTAGTTTTTGAGAATAATAGTTGTTCAATAATTATGGATGATGAGATCATTACTAGAGGGACCCTTATAAATGACTTATATATGTTAGACACTTCTCCACATATCATGAATATAAATATGTCTAAGAGGAAAAGAGATGAAGTGAATAATGCATACCTATGGCATTAGAGGTTAGGTCATATACATGAGGGAATGATTCAAAAGTTGTTGAAAGATGAATACTTAGATCCATTTGACTATGAGTCATATGCAACTTGTGAACCTTGCCTTCATGGGAAAATGACCAACTCTCCTTTTAGTGGAACTGGAGAGAGAGCTACTGAGTTATTGAAACTCATACATAGTGATGTATGTGGTCCCATATCGACTCAAGCTATAGGTGATTACTCATATTTCATTATATTCACTGATGATTTCTGTAGGTATAGACATGTGTACTTAATGAAGTACAAATCTGAGGCCTATGAAAAATTCAAGGAATATAAGAATGAGGTAGAGAACCAAATTGGAAAGAGTATTAGGACTCTTCAATTAGATCGAGGAGGAGAGTACTTGAGTACGGAATTCACCCATTTCCTCAAGGACAATGAGATTCTATCCCAGTGGACACCTCCTTATACACCTCAGCTCAATGGTGTATCAGAAAGGAGAAATCACACGCTGTTAGACATGGTGCGGTCCAAGATGAGTTTCGCTGACCTACCCGTTTCATTCTGGGGATACGCCCTAGAGATTGCATCTTACCTTCTGAATAGAGTTCCATCAAAGTCGGTAGTGACTACAGCATATGAGATATAGAAAGGAAAGAAGCCCGATCTTAAGATTGTTAAGATTTGGGGCTGTCATGCCCACATTAGAAGGCACAACCCCGATAAGCTGGAATCAAGGACAGAATGGTGCACATTTATGGGATACCCAAATGAAACTTGTGGATATTATTTATTTCATCCCGAGGACCAAAAGGTCTTTGTTGCCAAGAGAGCTGTGTTCCTTGAGAAGGAACACATTCTTGGTAGAAACAGTGGGAGTGAGATAAAATTGAGCGAGGTTGGAGAACCTAGCTCAAGCACCATTCCAGAACCCGAGTTTGTTTAGATACCTAACACACAAGTTCCAACTTTACATAGGTCTAATAGAGTATCTCACCCTCCTGAAAGATATGTGGGACATATCAGCGGAGATGACTCATAGGATATTGATCCTCAGACCTACGATGAGGCTATTATGAGTATAAACTCTGGAAAGTTACAAGAAGCCATGAATTTTGAGATGGATTCCATGGATTCCATGCACCTGAGGGTATTGTACCCATCGATTGCAAATGGATCTTCAAGAAGAAGATCTGAGTGGATGGAAAGGTAGAGACCTATAAAGCAAGGCTGGTAGCTAAAGGATATCATCAAAGACAAGGAGTTGACTATAACGAAACCTTTTCGCCTATAGCCATGCTTAAGTCCATTAGACTTATTTTGGCCATTGTAGCACACTATGACTATGCGATCTGACAGATGGATGTCAAAACGGTATTCCTCAATGACAACCTCGAGGAAGAGGTGTATATAATACAACCAGAGGGATTCGTATCCAAAGAGAGTCCAGATAAAGTATGCAGGTTGCTTAGATCTATTTATGGATTGAAGCAAGCTTCCCGAAGTTGAAACATAAGATTTGATGATGTGATCAAATCTTATGACTTCGTTAAGAATGAATATGAGTCTTATGTGTACAGGAAGGTAAGTGGAACGCTATCACCTTCTTGGTGCTATATGTGGATGACATCCTAATCATTGAGAATGATGTAGGAATGCTCTCCACAATAAAGGCTTGGCTATCTAGAAACTTCTCCATGAAAGACTTAGGGGAAGCATCCTATATTTTGAGGATCCAGATCTATAGAGATAGATCCAAAAAAATGCTTGGCTTGTCCTAGTCTAGGTATATAGACTCTATTGTCAAAAGATTTGGTATGAAAAATTCCAAGAGTGATCTTATACCGATGAGACATGGAATATCACTTTCTAGGAGTATGTCCCCAAAGACTCGTGAAGAAAGGACATACATGAATATGATACCTTATGCCTCAGTGATAGTGTCTATCATGTATACGATGCTATGTACTAGGCCTGATATAGCACATGCTCTGAGTGTCATGAGTAGGTATCAGGCAGATCCAGGTTTAGAACACTAGAAGGCAGTAAAGTGTATCCTTAAGTACTTGAGAATGACTAAGGATCTTTTACTAGTATATGGAGGAGGTAGCCTCCAGGTTGAGGGCTACACAGACTCAAGTTTTTAGTCCAACATTGATAATAGCAAGTCAAATTCAGGGTATGTTTTCACCCTGAATGGAGGAGTAGTAAGCTGTAAGAGTTCCAAGAAAGATACTACTGATGACTTGACCACAAAGGCGGAATACATTGCTACAGTAGAAATAGCAAAGGAAGGGGTGCGGATAAAGAAGTTCATCAAAGATTTAGATGTCATACCAAACAACATGGAGCTGACTCCCATATATTGTGACAGCGACAGGGTGATAACTCTAGCAAGGGAACCCATGTCTCATCGGAATTATTCTGAAGAGGTTCTATCTGATTAGAGTGATCATGACCCGTAAAGATATAACAATGAAAAGAGTTCCATCTGAAGATAACATTGTAGATCCATTGACGAAGCCACTAGCTCAGATTATATTTGAGCGTTACAAGAGTCTGATAAGGATCAGACACATAGGTGATTGGCTTTTGGTCAAGTGGGAGATTGCTGGTTACAGGTGCCCTGTAAGCCAATCATGTGAGTGATGGCACGTGTGACACGCTGTGATCTTTTTGCTTATGATTAATATAGACATATTTCCATATTATATTATTTGTTACATATATATTGTGATGTCCTTGGTTCTGTGCAATGAGAATCGGATCGTGATGAGATCACGATAATGAGATCGATTCATCTTTAAACACAGATCCTAAATAATCTCGGTCATAGGTTACTCAAGAGGGACATTGAGATAACCAGATAGATCGGTGTACTATATACACATCCATATGATGGAGGCGGTTGGTCTCATAGCCACTTATGTCGAGACACTAAGGATATAGTACATGTGCTCATTAGAGAATGAGTTCACTGATTGATCCACTTATAGAATGCTGTATGGTTACTGATACCTAATGTCAAACAACGATTCCATAGTCCCAATTATGTATTTGGTCCTTAGACTTGAGACACCAATGATGCTTTGTATGAGTACTCCTTTCTTTGATGTCAGACTCACAGGTTTAGAAAGTTTCAGATCTGGTACAGTTGGTTATCAGGATTGGTAGCGAACCTTACGAAGGCAATTGAGTGTCAATAGAGGATCATCCACTTTCGGTATCATGAGAGGAATATCCCATATGTGCTTGCTCAGACAAATCCCTAGCCAGGGTCATTCGGATTGAGAGAGAAGGAGTTCTCCGGTAGAATCTGAATAAAGCAAGACAAACTGATTCCATATGTGACCTGATAGTACTATATCTAATATACGATCTCTGGGATATTATTTGGATAAGGGATTATAGATACATGGTAACTGTAGACAGACAAGTCTAATGGATTTGATCCCCCTTGTACCATTTGGGGACTATGGCGTAGTGGCCTAGTACGTCCATAGTCGATGGGCCTAGAGAGTCACACACATATGGTGGATGCTTCAACGAATAGAGGATTGGATGAAGATCCAATTAGCCCCTATTCTCATTAGATGAGACCTTATGTTGATGAGCTCCTTTATTAAGGCCCAATTATAGACCTAAGGAGATTATTGGATAGAGATCCAATAATGCAAGGTTAGTGGGTTATTGGATGAAGATCCAATACCCACTAAGGAAGGAGCCCTAGGGTTTTGTGGCTCTCTATAAATAGGAGGGGAGACTCATGGTTGATAGGCTGCAGCTTTAGCCACCACCTCCTATTCTCCTCCCTCCTTATGAGCAAGAGTTGCAAGATCAGATTGGAGGAGTTTCGCTGCAGTGATCCATCGTGTGGATACCGCTAGAGAGGAGGACGCTTGACCTCCTTCATCTTCTCCATCCAGATCTGGAATACAGGGATATACGATCTCCCCAGGTAAAATCAATCTCTCATGTATCATGATTTTTCAATTTTTATGGTTTTCTTGCGACCCCAATCTTTTGCACGACGATTTGATCTGCGTGGGAAATTAGTTTTTATTTTTATTTCCACTGCGCATGTGATACACCCGCTGAGGTTTTCCAACAGTAAATTTTTTTGTATCCTCTTACAACATTAAACTTGGTGGTGAACCTTTTACCCATTATACATAAGTTCTGTTGTGAGTTTATTCTTTCTAAAACTCAACTTTTAGTTTTTTTTGTTTCTCGAATTCCATTCCTCTTTCTCCTTTCCTAGTATCATATTTCATGTTAGCATGTCCTAGCCTCCTATGTCAAATCCATGCATCATCATTTAAAGCTAAAATATATATTCATCATAAAAAAATATCAATATCAATATTATACACATTATTACTCCTTAAGGCCATCATATATCTATTTTTGTGTAGTATTTCAATTACACAAGTATTAGATTCAAAAGTGAGGAAGAGCATATGAATCATCTTAAGAAGGTTTTTCTTATCTTGAGGCAGCAAAATCTTTATGCTAATATGAAGATGTGTGACTTTTTTACTCATAGTGTGATATTTCTAGGATATATTGTTTCAAAAAATAAAATCATGATGGATCAAAATAAGGTAGAAGTTATTCTTAATTAGCCAACACTAACTTCATTGCATGATGTGTGGAGTTTCCATGGTTTAACTTTCTTTTACAGAAGATTTATCATGGGTTTCTGCTCAATTATTGCTTCAATCACCAAATGTCTGAAAGGTGATAAATTCAAGTGGACTAATGAGGCTGATGAAGCTTTTGACCTATTAAAAAGAAATGTGACCGAAGCTCCTATTTTGGTATTACCCAATTTTGATAAAGTATTTGAGGTTGAATGTGATGCCTCCAATATGAAATCGGTGTTGTTTTAAGTCAGGAATCAAAGCCTATTTCCTTTTTTAGAAGCTGAATGATACAAGGAGAAAATATTCTATCTATGACAAGGAGTCCATTTATCAAGCTTTATCTTATTGGAGTCAATACATTCTTGCCCAACCATTTGTCTTATATTCTGATCATGAGGCATTGAAGTTTATTAATCACCAACACAAGCTAAACAAGAGGCATGCATCTTGGGTGGAGTTCTTGCAATCTTATAACTTCACAATCAAGCATAAATCTGGTGTTCAAAATCTAGTTGCTGATGCATTGAGTAGAAAACATTATTTATTATTAGCCATGAAAGTCAAAATAGTTGGATTCTCTATTAGAATGATGTGGATTTCAGCTCAATATAGTAGAATTGCAAATCAGGTTCTTTTCAATAATTTTCTATCTTTGATGGATTTCTTTTTTGAGCTGATGTCTTGTGTGTTTCATCTTATTCTTTATTCTTTGAGACATTTAATTCTAACTAAAGCTCATGGTGGTGCTTTGAGAGAATATTTTGGTAGGGACAAAACTCCGGCTCTTATTCAATCAAATTTTTATTGGCCTAAGATGTTTAGAGATGTGGAGAGATTTGTGAAGCAATACAAAGTGTGTCACTTGGCAAAAATAAGAAGCCAAAATTCATGTTTGTACACTTCATTGCTGGTGCCTAATGCTCCATGAGAGGATGTGAGTCTTGATTTTATCTTGGGATTGCCGAGAACTCAAAGGAACAAAGATTCTATCATGGTTATTGTAGATAGATTTTCAAAGATGTCTCACTTTGTTCCCTGCAATAAATCAAATGATGCATCTCATATTGCTGATTTGTACTTCAAGGATATTGTTAGATTATACGACATTCCAAGAACTAGGTGTTTGATCGAGAATCAAAATTTTTTAGACATTTTTGGAGGATCTATGGAGGAAACTAGGTACATCTTTGAATTTCAGCAGCTCTCATCATCCACAAATCGATGGGTAAATAAAGGTAACGAATAGAAGCTTGGGGAACTTACTTAAAAGCTATGTTAGCAAGAACATTAAGCATTGAGATCTCATTCTTTTACAAATTGAGTTTGTTTACAATCGTTCCATGCATTATAGCATTAGTAATAGTCCTTTTGAGGCTGTTTATGGCACTAATCCTACTGGTCCTTTGGACTTAGTCCCTTATTCTACAACTAAGCAATTTAGTGGAGATGTTGACGAGAGGGCTAAACAGATATAGAAGTTGCATGACGATGTTAAAGCAACCATTGAGAAGCGAAATGAAAGGTACATGCGAGCAGCTAACAAACACAGAAAACATATGAGGTTTAGTGCATGTGATTTGGTCTGGATTTATCTAAGGAATGAGAGGTTTCCACCAAGATAATTTGGGAAGTTAAAACCAAAGGCTGATCCATTCAAAGTACTTAAAAGAATTGGAGAGAATGCTTATGATATTGATCTACCTGAAGAATATAAGGTATCATCAATATTCAATGTGGTAGATTTAAGTTCTTATCGTAGTGATCAAACAAATGAAGACATGAGGACAAGTCTTTTTTAACTAGGGGAGATTGACACAGGAGTATCTAATTTTTTAAAATTATTAACCCAACCCACTCAAAATGATAGCTTATGAGCATATTTCTTAGACAAAGTTAAAGCTATTTCAAGATATTTTTCTTCATGACCAAGGAATGCATTAAAGTGGCTAATTGGCATATATGAAGCACTTAATGTCATAGTTCCCTATGCATGAAGGGATGTTTCATGCACTATTATTTATTTTTATATTCTAGGGCTAGAAAGAACTTTTGGTAACTAATTTTTATTGGCAGAAACTCTTTGGAGTATCTAAAACTCTGTTTCTCTTAGATGCGTCCTTGAGTGGTTGAGTCTTTTGATCTAGTTCTGTATCCTTATTTAATCTCCTTGAGGTGGTGAATTTTCTATATCGTCTTACGACATTAAACTTGGTGGTGAACTTTTTATCCATTTTACGCAAGTTCTGTTCTGAGTTTGTTTCTTTCCTACAACTCGACCTTCAGTTTCTTTTGTTTCTCAAATTCTATTCCTCTTTCTCCCCTCCTGGTATCAGGTTTCATGCTAGCATGTCCTAGCCTCCTATGCCAAATCCATGCATCATCATTCAAAGTCAAAAAACACATTTCATCATAAAAATTATCAATATCAATAGTATACACATTATTACTCCTTAAGGCAATCATATATCTATTTTTGTGTAGTTTTTCAATTACACAAGCATTAGATTCAAATTTGATAATGTATCATTTATCACACAATTGGCTAATGCTTAATATATTATGTTTCAAACTATTAACTAATAACACATCTTCAATTAAGATGTTTGATTTGTTACTTATGGTCCCTTTCTCAATGATTTTTCTCTTGTTGTTGTCTCCGAATATGACAAATCCTTCATTTAGGCTAGTAAGCTTAGAGAAATAGTTGGATCTCTGGTCATATATCTTAATAATCCATTATCAAGGTACCATTTTGAGTTTCTAGCCTTTGTTTGGAGACATACCTACAAGAAAGGGGGTTTTGGTTTAGGTACCCATTTGACTTTTGGTCTCTCATGAAAAGCTCTTCCTAATTTTACTAATGGCATTAAGTTGTTATGGTTCTTTTAGGAACTCAAATTAACTGATGTGGACTATGCCTTCTAAATGAGAATCTTTAGGTAAAATGTCTAAGTCTACCATAAAAATTATATTTGATTTTAGTGAAGTGTGTAATGTAGGTCCTCTAACGAAGATAGTTGGCTTTTGTTGAGTGTTATCCACAAAATCAATATGTTCCTTTCTATTTATTAGCAAGGATCATGTTAAAGATTTATTATCTATTTTAAACTTTTCTAAAGTTTGTTGTAGTATGATATTTTTCTTTTTAATTGCCTCTAATGTCGCACACTTAGAGCAAGAAACACATCGTGATGATACTTCATGCATAGTTTCAAGTTTACTAGCAAGTAATGCATGTTCCTTCTTAAGTAACATATAAGTTTTGTTAATATTTTTAAATCATCAAATAATTCATGAGAGACATTTAACAACTCATTAAATGTAAAGGAGGTTTCGGAAGAGCTACCTACCTCATCATAGATGGCCATGAACGTATAGTTAGCCACTTTTTCTTTGTTGTGGTCTTCATCATCTGACGAGCTTAAATCATCCCATGTTGTTGTGAATGCATTCTTCTTGTTTAGAGTTGACAGTTTTTTCTTCATCTGATGTTGTTGTGAATGCATTCTTCTTGTTTAGAGTTGACAGTTTTTTCTTCATCTGTGGGCATTCACTTTTGAAATGTCCTAGCTTCTTACATTTGTAACATATTATATTATCATTTTTTATTTATTTTTATTTTTATGATATTTGTTTTTTTTCATGAATTTTTGAGTTTTTTTGTTATAAGTGCAATATCATTGTTCTCATTATTCCGAGGTTTCACTCGAGGAGTCATCTATTATTCTCAGTGTCATGTCCTTCCTGTTCTTTAGAAGATATTCTTCTTTGATTCTCAATACAATATTATTCCTGTTCTTTGGAAGAAGTTCTTCATATTCATCATGAGCTTTACAACTCATTTCATAAGTCATTAGACACTCAATTAGTTCTTCAAGAGGTACATTATTCGAGTCTTTGGCCTCTTGTATAATAGTTACTTTCAGGTCCCAACTTTTAGGTAAAGATCTCAAAATTTTATTAACAAGTTCAATATTAGTATAAATTTTACCAAGAGATTTCAAACTATTGATGACATTCGTAAAGTGGGTATACATGTCACAAATTGTCTTACTCAGTCGCATTTTAAATAATTCATAGTTATGTATAAGAAGATTTATTTTTGATTCATTTACTCTATTTCTATCTTCATGTGCAACTTCTAAGGTGTGTCATATATCATAAGCAGAATCACAAGTAGAAACATGATTAAATTTATTTTTGTCTAAATCACAAAATAAAATATTCATAACTTTGGCATTTAAGGAAAACATCTTTCTTTCATGTTCATTCCAATCATTTATATGATTGCATGATTTCTGAAATCCATTTTTAACAATGTTTCATAATTTAAAATCCATCGAAATAAAAAAAATCTGCATTCTAGTTTTCCAATAGGTGTAGTCCATCCCATTAAACATAGGAGGACGTGTGATGTAATCACTCTCGTTAATGCTAGAGAAAGTCATTTGAACTTGCTTGGGTGTTAATCCAATTGAATAAGCCTTGCTCTGATACCAACTATTAGGATTGAGTTGACACTAAGAGAGGGGGAGGGGTTAAATTAGTGCAAGTGCTAAAAAAACTTGGCTTAAATTTTTTTGCTTAAAGTAAAGTCGAAATCATAGGTTCTTTTCTTAGAAGTAGTTAAGAGTGACAAAGTTTGAAAATAAGAGAAAACCGAAAGAAGATGCTCGTGATTTTCTTTGAAATAATTGAGAACAATCAAATTCGAATACAATATAGAGAGGCAAGAGTGGAGATGCACATCGATTTTATAGTGGTTTGGTCAACATTTTGACCTATGTCCGCTCTCGAGTCCTCCTTCGTCGAGACCCACTAGTGTCCACTAATGATTTTCTTTCACGGGCGAAGATCAAACACCTCTTTACACTTTTCTCCTTTTCACAAGTTCAAGAGCGAAACCTTTATAATCTTTTACATCTTCCTTTAAACTTGTTTTACACTTGAAAGACATAAGGGAAGCTCTCAATTTATTTCTATAGGACATTCTTGCTTTCCATGCAATAATACTTGGGGTATTTATATACCCCAATTGGCTTAAAAAATTAGAGCTAAAATTCAACCCATCTTCGGAAAATCCAAATACGAGTGGTACTATCATCGACACCAGCAGTACTACCACCGAAAGTGCCCTGAAAAATTATGCGATGGTGGTACTATCATTGCCTGGACAGTACCACTACCGCCTGGGCGATACTACCATCGAAAAACTTAGAATAGTACTTTCTTGTATTGTTTCATACCCATGTCATACCTTATATTGACCCATTTTCAAGTCAACGAAATAAGCTCTATCATGAGCTCAAATCTAACCCAAAGTAGATATGGCTAGCCTCTAATTGGGTTAGTTAGGATTTCTACAAACTAATTCAATTAGGACTCATATCACAATACTAGCTATGACACACAAATAATTACAACGTCAATCGATCTTTCGAACTCCTAACAAACTTCCTGGCATCCTCTTGGCGAACTCCCGACAAGCTCCCGATCATCTTCCAGTAAACTCCCAGCGAGCTCCCGCTGCATCGTCTGAACTCTGGCCTGATGCCCAATCTTGACTCCGACCCAAAATCATATTATTTTGCCTTTTCATAGTAGTAGTTAATCCTATATCACTTAGCTCCAACACATAGGTTAAATCACAAATTTGTCAATTGATTTCATCAATAAAATTTAAGATTCAACACATAGGAATGTAATAAGCAAGTAAAGTAATTAAACAACAAAGAAGAGAAGACACACTAATTTTATAGTGGTTAGGTCCATGTGACCTACTCCACTCTCGATTCCTCTTCACTCGAGGCCACCAGCTTCCACTACTGATCTTTTTCTAATAAGCGAAGATTAACCACCCTTTACAGCTCTTTCTCCTTTTCTTTGGCTCATGAGAGAACCTTTACAACCCTTTATAAGTATTCCCTCACACTCTCCCTTAGAACAACCTCTAAGCTTATGGAGAAGGGAACTCAACTTTCTAACAGAGTTTTCTCACTATAAACCTCAAGTTTATGATTTTAGTTCTTGCTATTCTAAGCAAGAATACCTGTAGTATTTATAGACCCCAAATGACTTCAAATCTTGGAGCTAAATTCAAATCCTTGAGTTTTCAAGGTACTGGCGGTACTATCATCGACACTAAGTGGTACCATCGCTCGGAATAGGTGGTACTATAACCAACTGGCAGTAGTATCACCGGCAGTCAGCGATACCCCCATCGGGAACCTTGATAAAGTATGTTTTAGTACTTCTTGTACCCTGCGCTATACCATCTCTTGACCTAGTGGGACCTCCTCCCAGGTCAATGAAATGAGCTTCCTAATGGGCTCAAATTAGTCTTAATTAAGGCTTAATTATGGTCCAATGGATCCCTAATTGAGTTGGCCTAATTATATTTAAAACCAACTCAATCAGAACTCTGAACTACTTTGATCTAGATAAATTATTACAAAGCATGAATCACATGTTATTAGGCATGCCATAGGTTCATCCGACTCTTCGGCACATCGTCCTCTCTTGTGGCGTATTGCCCAATTGGTATGTTGAACTTTGTAACATCCGATCACCTTGGTGCAATATCCGATCCTTTTGGCTCGATGCCCGAACTCATGGTATGAAGCCTTCTGCCCGTATGTTGATCAATATTCTAGCATATTCTCCACTATGGCCCAACAATTGATTCTTCCTGTCTTAATCAATTTGTCTCTCCTTGATCAAAGCTAGTCCTGCATCATTCAAATGCACATTAGATCATAAATTTATCAATTGGTTTCTTCATCAAAATTTGAGATTCAATAATTTCCCTCTTTTTGATGATGACAATCAATTGATAATGAAGTTTAACTAAACTCTCCCTATCAATATGTCATATTGATAGAAACTTTAAATTTTAAAAATTATAGGTATTTCATCATTGCATGCATCACAAAATCATGAGTATTTCATGTATAATCATAATTTTAAATTATCAAAGTACATCATTTCATGCATAATTCAAATTATAAATCTTCACAACCGCTCCCTCTTTGTCATCAACAAAAAGGAGAAAAATACAACTAGCAAAATTTTGAAACATGTAAATTAGCAAAAATTTTTGAGTTATGCAAGTTAGCAATTTTTGCTATTTTTGAGATATGCAACTAGCAAATTTTTCTTCTCTTTTGAGAAGTGTAAGTTAGCGATTTTGCTTCTTGAAATGTGCAAGCTAGCAAATTATTGGCTTCCTTTTTCGATGTGCAATCTATTAAGTTCTTGAGAATGTGAAGTTAACAAAATTTTTGCTTCTCTTAAGATAGCAACTTTTTGCTTCTATTTATAATGTGCACGTTAGCAAGTTTTCCTTTCTTGAAATGTGCAAGTTAGCAATACTTTCTCCCCTTTTGTCATTATCAAAAGAAGGGAATAATAAGATGTTGTAATTCTTTTCCCTTTACATCAATTTTCAAATTATGACAAATATTAATAACAAAGATAAATTTACATCAATATTTCAATTATCAAAAATAAAAGATCAAGTCATGAATACCAAAAGACCATGAGTCATTTTTGACAAATCTCTTCTTATGTAAATAGAAGAAATGATAGAAATGATCTTGATTTTAAAAAGAGAACTCAAGTCATAAAAATCGAGTGATCAAGATAACGATCTGAAAAATGTATAAGAAGAATTTATACATTTGGGAGATTTAACATGCCTAAGTTTAACATTCAAGCTAGCACTTTTGCTTTCTTTTACATCAATATTCTAATCATAACATAAGATATACAAACATAAATAAAAATGAGTCATATTAAAAGCATGACATGAAAGATATAGATATGAAAGATCAAGAAATCCACAAAAGATATTTTGACAAATCTCCTCTTAAATAACAAAAGGAAATATTAGGAGATCTATTAATGAAAAAAATCTTAGTTCATATATAAAGTATCAAGTGTAAGATTTGGATAAAACTCAATCAAATTCAAATCATCAAAATCACTTTTAAGAGATTCAAAATGACATAAATAGATTTAACAATGACTAAGGATCTCTTGTTGAAAAATAAAAAATCTTTCAAAGATAGAAATTCTTTTTTAACAAAAATTCATTCCCTTTTTAGTTGTGATTGATCTCCCAAGTCCTTTAAAAACATGCATCATTGTTTAAAATCGAAAAACAAGCTTTATCATAAAAATCTTAAACATTTAGGCATAAATCATCTTCAATCAAAAGATTTATTAAAACAAAAAAAATCATCAAGTTTCAATGATATATATATATATATATATATATATTAAAAATTATATTTCTTACTAATCTTTTTCATCAAATAATTTATGAAAAGCATCAAGTAATTCATTGTAAGGTAAAAAAGATTTGCTTGACTTACTTATCTCGTTATTGTGAGCCTCATCTTCACTTGTTTATTCCTCATCTTCGGATACACTTGATTTGTCCGAGGTCATCTTGAGTGCGTTCTTTTTCTTTTGTAGCTTCTTATTCAATTTGGGACATTCATTTTTGAAGTGTTCTAGCTAATTACACTCATAGCAAGTTATTGTGTTCATTTTTATTCTTACATTCATGTTTTATAAATTTTTTAAAACTTTTTGTGAAGAGTTTGAGATCATCCTCGTCACTTTAGCATTCACTCGAGTGGTATTCATTTGTTCTAAGTACCAAATCCTTCCTGTTCTTTGGAAGGTTGTTTGTATATCCATCATATGTCATACATGTTATTTCACAGGTCATTAATCACCCAATAGGCCTTCAAGTGAAAAACAGTTTAAGTCTTTTGCTTCTTATACAGTAATGACTTTTGGATCCTAATTTTTCGTAAGGGATCTTAGGAATTTATTAACGAGTTAAAGGTTAAAAAACTTTAACCAAAAGCTTTCAAACCATTGACGACATCCATAAATCGGTTGTATATGTATCCAATGGTTTCACTTGGTTCCATTTGAAACAATTCAAAACTATGCATCAAAAGATTTATTTTAGAATCTTTAACTCTACTTTATGCCTTCGTGTGTGATTTCAAGAGTGTGCCAAATCTCATATGCAATTTCACAAGTCCAAATACGATTAAATTTATTTTTATCTAAAGCACAAAATAAAGCATTCATCATTTTAATATTTAAAGAGAAAATCTTCTTCTCCAAATTATTTCATTTGTTCATTGATTTAGAAGACTTTTGAAACCATTTTCAACGATATTCTATAAACTAAAATCTATAGAAAGTAAGAAAACTCTCATTTGAGTTTTTCAATATGTGTAATCCTTCTCATTGAACATAGGAGGATGATTAATAGAATAACCCTCTTGATTGCCGAAAAAAGTCATTTAGTCTCTTTTGGGTGTTAACTCAATTAAGAAAAACTTGGCTCTGATACCAACTGGTAGGACCAAATCGATACTAAGATGGGGGTGGGGGCGAGGAGTAAATTAGTTCTTTTGAAAAACTTTCATCGATTTGAAGATTCATTTGATAAAGCTTGTATCTCAAAAGTGTTTAAACTTGAAACATTCATAGGACTGTAATGAGTAAGTAAAGCAATTTGCAAAGTAATTAAACAACAAAGAAGAGAAGGCACACTAATTTTATAGTGGTTCGGTCTATGTGACCTACTCCACTCTCTATTTCTCTTCACTCGATGCCATAGGCTTCCACTACTGATCTTTTTCTCACGGGTGAAGATTAATCACCCCTTAAAACTCTTTCTCCTTTTCTTAGGCTCAGGAGAGAACCTTTACAAGTATTCCCACACGCTTTCACTTAGAACAACCTCTAAGATTTTGCAAAAGGGAACTCAACTTTCTAACAGGATTTTCTCATTATAAACCTCAAATTTA
Organism: Ensete ventricosum; assembly: GCA_029747655.1. Lineage (NCBI taxonomy): Eukaryota > Viridiplantae > Streptophyta > Magnoliopsida > Zingiberales > Musaceae > Ensete > Ensete ventricosum. The sequence continues at coordinate 36,516,382 of JAQQAF010000008.1, read as the reverse complement.
TGATCTCAGTTCTTGTTATTCCAAGCAAAAAAAAAACCTGAGGTATTTATAGAACCCAAATGACTTCAAATCTTGGAGCCAAAATTCAAATATCTGAGTTTTCAAGGTACTAGTGATAACAACGTCAGCACTGGACAGTACCATTACCGAATAGAACCCGGGATTCTGGGCTTCGACTGTATCACCACCCGAAATAGATGGTACAATCATCGGTAGCCGATGGTACCACCTTCCGAGAACCCTAGAAAAGTATATTTTAGTACTTTTCATACCCTAGGCTGTATCATCTCTTGACCTGGTTGTACCTCCTCCTAAGTTAATGAAATGAGCCTTCTAATAAGCTAAAATCAGTCTTAGTTAAGGCTTAATTATGACCCAATGGACCCTAATTGAGTTGGCCTAATTACATTCAAAACAAACTCAATTAGCACTCTAATCTACTTCGATCTAGATAAATTATTGTTGAATCTCAAATTTTGATGATGAAATTAATTGATGGTTTGTTGATCTAACATGTGTGTTAGAGATGATTGATGTAGGATTAACTATGATAGAGAAAGAAAACTACAATCAGATATGGGCCAAAGTCAAGTCCGTGCATCAGGCCGGGGTTCAGACGATGCAATGGGAACTCACTGGGAGACTTGCCAAAAGCTTACCGAAGATATCAGGAGCTTGTCAGAATTTCGCCGGGAGCTTACCGGAGATGATTGGGAGCTTACCAGAAGAAAACCAAGAGACTCATCGGAAGATTGTTGGGGGTTGCCAAAAAGCTTATCGGCAGTTAGGAGGTTTGAGTCCTACTTGCATTAGATTTGGAAGGAATCTAAATTAACTAAAGTGAGGCAAACTGGGTCCACACTTGGGTTTGGATTGAGCTCAAGTTGAGCTCAATTGGTTGACTTGGAAATGGATCAAATGAAAGTATAAGTCGGGATTGGAAAAGTAGAGAGAAACATTTTTTTGAGATTCCCAATTGTTGTATCGCCAGTGGGTGGCAGTCATACCTCTTAGGTCAGTGGTTGTACCACCATCGCCCTATTTTTTGGGCAACTTTTAGTGGCAATATCACCGGCGCTGATGGTTATACCACCCGTACCCAGATTTTTCGGATACATTTCAAATTTTGGCTCCAATTTCTAAAGCTAATTGAGATCTATAAATACCTCAAGTTTTCATGGATTTAGCACAACACATTGGGCTAGAAATTTTAAGAAAAATAGTGTGCTAAAATTATGCAAGAAAAGGAAAGTGGGCAAGGGAGTGTGAAAAAGAGTTATAATATTTGTAAAGTCTCCCTTGTGAGTTGTAATAGCAAGAGTTTATAAAATTCCTCTCCTGAGCCTGTGAAAAGGAGAGTGGGAGGTGTAAGGGTTTGGTCTTCACCCATAGAAGATCGATAGTTGACACTAGTGGACCTCGGAGAAAAGGACTCGGAGAGTGGACGTATGCCAAGTTGAGGCCAAACCACTATAAATCTATGAGTGTCTCTTATATTTTCTTTTAGATTTGCATGTTCTTACTTTAGCTTTCTTTAAACAAGAAACTTAGCATTATTCTATAAATTGCTCACTTACTCTATTTCAATGAAACATCTCCGATATCATTTTTTTTACTTTGAGCGAAAGTTTTTCTTAAACTGAAGTTTTTAGCACTTGCACTAATTCAGCCCCCAGCCCTCCCCCTCATCCCCCCCCCCCCCCCCATTAGTGCTAATTGATCATAACAATTGGTATCAAAGTGAAGTTCTACTCATTTAACTAAATACCAAACTGAGTAAATGACTTCGTTTAGCATGAACGAGGGATATTCTATTGCACGTCCTTCCATGTTTAATTGAACGAATTATACATATTGGAAAACAAGAATACATATTTTTCTCATTTATATGAATTTTGATTTATAGCACATTGTTGAAAATAATTTTGAAAAGTATTCCAAACCAATGAACGAATGGAATGATTTGGAAAAAGAAGGTTTTTTCGTTAAATGCAAAAAACAATGAATACTTTATTTTGTGCACTTAATAAGATTAAATTTAATTGAGTTTCTATTTGTGAAACTACTTATGATATTTGGCATACACTTGAAATCACACACAAATGCACTAGTAGAGTTAAAGAGTCTAAGATTAATATTTTAGTTTATAGTTATGAATTATTTAGAATAAAACCAAGTGAGTTCATTGGAGATATGTACACTCGATTCACGAATGTCATCAATGGTTTAAAAGCTCTTGGTAAATATTTTTCTAATTTTAAACTTATTAGTAAAATATTACGATCTCTTCCAAAAAAGTTAGGATCTTAAAATAACTACAATTTAATAGGCTAAAGATATAAATAACCATCCTCTTTAATGACTTATTAGATCACTTATAATTTATGAACTGAGCCGTAAAGCTCATGACGAACTTGAAGAACCCCTTCCAATGAACAGGAAGGATTTAGCACTAAAAACTACAGATGGCTCCTCAAGTGATGAGGACAATGACATTGCACTATTATCTAGAAAAATTAAAAATTTATGAAAATGAATAAAAAATATAAAATAAAAATGAATAAAAAAGGGATAATGTTATATGCTTTGAATGTAAGAAGCTAAGACATCTCAAATATGAGTATCCTCAATTAAAGAAGAAGGCACCGCACAAGAAGAATGCACTATCGGTGACTTGAGATGATTCAAGCTTTTCAGATAAAGAAGACACATTAAAGAAGAGGTTGCCAACTATACTCTCATGGCCATCCATGACGAGGTAAGTGAATCTTCCAACATTTGTTTTACTGAATTATTGAATATGTTTTATGAGCTTTATGATGAGTTTAGAAAAAATTAGTAAGTCTTATAAATTACTTAAGAAATACCATGTTTAACTAGTTAGTAAATTTAAAGAAATACATGTAGCATCACTATCACATAATTCATGCACCAATTGTGAAACTTTAGATGAACTTAGAAAAGAAAACTTTGTATTAAAACAAACAATAAATTTTTTTGAAATAGGGAATAAATCCCTAAACATGATCCTTGCAAATAAGGATCATGTTCCTAGGAAAGAAGGCATAGACTTTGTTTGACATACTCAACAAAAGCCAACTATCTTCGTTAAAGAACACACTCTAAACTTACTACCAAAAATAAAATGTAACTTTTGTGGTAGATTAAGACATAAAAACTACAAATGTTTATTTAAAAATATACTCCACATAAATTAATTTGGGTTCCTAAACAAACCATAAACAATAAAAAAACCTTTAGATAAATTTGGTAAAACTCTTCGACCCAAAGTGAAATAGGTACCTAAATTAAAATCATCTTTCTCGTAGGTTTGTCTCCAAATTAAGGATAGGAGCACCAAATGCTACCTTGATAGTGGATGCTCAAGGCACATGAACAGAGATCCAACTTATTTTTCTAAGCTCACTAGGCCTAAATGAAGGAGTTATCACCTTCAGAGACAACAACAAAGGTAAAATCATTAGGAAATGAACCATAGATAACATATCAAATCTTTTGATTGAAGATGTGTTACTAGTTGATGGTTTGAAACTTAATATACTTAGTATTAGCCAATTATGTGATAAAGGATATATTGTTAAATTTGAACATAATGCTTGTATAATTGAAATGTCATACAAAATTAAATATTTGATTACCTTAAGAAATAATAATATGTATACCATTGATATTGAAAAGTTGTATGACGAAATATGATTTTCGGCCTTAAATGATAATGTTTGGATGTGGCATAGGAGACTAGGCCATGCTAGCATGAAACTACTAAACCAAACTTCAACTAAATATTTAGTAAGAGGACTACCGAGTCTTAAGTTCATTAATGATAAAGTATAGGATAATTTTTAATTAGGAAAATAAATAAAAAATGGCTTAAAGTCAGAAAATCAAATAAGCATGTCTATGCTACTATGATTGATCGATATAGATTTATTTAGACCAATTGATACTACAAGTTTAGAAGGTAGCAAATATGTATTTGTTATAGTAGATGACTATTGTAGATATACTTGGACTTATTTCCTAGCACACAAAAGTGATTTTTTAAATATTTTTTAAAATTTTATAAATTATTCGAAATGAGAAAAGTTTTATAATTTCATCAATACGTAGTGATCATGGTGGTGAATTTCAAAACAATGAGTTTCAAAATTTTTGTGAGTTAAATAGATATATCCACTACTTCTCTTGTCGAAAAAATCTACAACAAAATGGAATCGTAGAAAAAATAGGAGCTTACAAGAAATGGCTAGAACCATGTTAAATGAACATAGCCTACCGAAATATTTTTTAGCCGAAGCCATTAACACATCATGACTCTCTAAAACTCCTTATAAATTATGGAATGGTAAAAACTTAATATTTCATATTTTAAAGTTTTTAGTTATAAATATTTTATTTTGAATGAAAAGGATGCTTTAGGAAATTTGATGCAAAATCTGATGAAGGTATTTTTCTTGGTTATTCCTCTATTTCAAAAGCTTATAGTACATTCAATAAAAAAACTTAGTAATTGAAGAATCTATTCATGTTGTTTTCAATGAGATTTTCGAACTTAATAAAATTGATTTTGATGATGAATTTGGTTATGGTTCTTTGAATTTAAATGATAATCCTCCTAAAAGCAACTTGGATCAATCTACTTCCAAATCCTTAACTAAGAAACGGTAAATTCTCATCCTAAGGAGCTTATAATAGGAGATACATCAAGAGGTGTTCAAACTCGTTCTTCTTTTAAACAATTTTGTGCTAATGCCATATTTCTTTCTCAAGTTGAACCAAAATGCATTGATGAAACCTTAAGAGATGACTCTTGGTTATTGCAATGCATGGTTAAATTAATTTGAGTGATTTAACCCTTTAGGGAGCTTGTTCCTAGACCTAATAATCATTTAGTGATTAGTACTAAATGTCTCTTTAGAAATAAGCAAGATGAAAATAGTATCGTGGTTAGAAACAAGACTATATTAATGGCTAAAAGTTTCAACCAAGAAAGAATCAATTATGAAGAAACCTTCGCTCCTGTGGCTAGACTTGAAGCCATAAGGATGCTTCTTGCCTTTATGTGTTTTAAAGATTTTAAATTATTTCAAATGGATATTAAAAGTGATTTTCTTAATGGTTTCATTTTCGATGAAGTATATATTGAACAACCTCCTGGTTTTGAAAATAGTCTTCCGAATCATATTTTAAAACTTTCTAAAACTCTTTATAGATTAAAATAAGCTCCTCGGGCTTGGTACGAAAGACTTAATTCTTTCCTCATTTCAAATAATTTTTTGAAAGGCAAGGTTGATATCATATTATTTTTTGAGCATTTTGCAAATAATTTTTTTATTATTCAAATCTATGTTGATGATATATTTTTTCGGTTCAACAAACAAATCCTTATGTGAATTTTTTGCCAAGAGTATATAAGCCAAGAATTTGAGATAAGTCTAATAGGTGAGTTAACTTTTTTTTAGAATTATAAATAAAGTAATTAAATGATAGTATCTTTATTAGTCAAACTAAGTATACCTTAGGCTTGCTAAAACGTTTTGGTATGAAAAATGGTAAGGCTATAAACACGCCCATGAGCACTTCTACAAAATTAGACTTAGATAATGAGAAATTTTTTTTTGATCAAAGAATATATAGAGGAATGATATGTAGTTTGTTGTATTTAATTGCTACTAGACCGGATATAATATTTAGTGTTTGATTATGTGCAAGATTTCAATCCAATCCTAAACTTTCTCACCTTAAAGCAGTTAAACGGATACTTAAATATTTGAAAGGAACCTCTAACTAAGGGTTATAATATCCAAAATCCAAGAAATTTGACTTACTTGCTTACGCGGATGTCGATTTTGGAGGATGTAGAATAGATAACAAAAGTACTACCGAGACATGTCAATTTTTAGGGCATGCTCTTGTTTCTTGGTCTTCTAAGAAATAAAATTCGGTTGCTTTATCTACCACTGAAGTCGAATATATTCTAGCTAGTGCTTGTTGTGCTCAAGTCATTCAGATAAAAAACACATTAGAAGATTACATAATTTATCTGAAAAATATCCCTATAAAATATGACAACACAAGTGCAATATGTTTAACTAAAAATCTCATTCAACACTCAAGAACTAAATAAATTGATATTAGATATCATTTTATTAGAGATCTTATGAATAATTATGACATATCTTTAAATTTTATTGATATTAAGCATCAATTAGCAGATATTTTTATTAAACCATTAAATGAAGAGTAATTTGATTTTATCAGAAGAGAGTTAGGAATGCTAAATCATCAAAATATGAAAAATTTTGACCCATGTTGAGTTTATATATCTTGAAAATTACTTGCTCATGATTTCATCTATTTTTGTTGATAACAAAGGGGGAGAAAATAGCATATTGATGGCAAAAATATAAAAAATGATACATATATGACAAAGGGGAAGAAATAACATATTGATGAAAAATGACAAAATGAGGCATTTCTTTTTTTAAAGAAGAACATTTTCAAATTGATTGTACGAGTAATGTATGAATTTTAAAATTCTTAGAATATTGTTGAAAAGTTAACATTACATGATTTTTTATAGTTGAAATTAATGTTATATCATGTATCATTGATGATTTTAGATATTTTTGAAATTCATGTTATATCATTTTAAAATTTGATAAATGAATATTATGATACTTGAATACAAGAGTGTTTGGTTCTATTGAATTTAAGTTTTTCTTATTTGGATTATGGCATGGATTTAGGGGGAGTAAAGTTTAACTCCCGTCATCAATTAATAGTCATTATCAAAAAGAGAGAGATTATTGAATCTCGAATTTTGATGATGAAATTAATTGATAGTTTATTGATCTAACATATATGTTTGAGATGATTGATGTAGGATTAACTACGATAGAGAGAGAAAATTACAATCAAATGTGGGCTAAAGTCAAGTTCGGGCATCAGACCGGGTTCAGACGATGTAGTGGGAACTCACCGAGAGACTCGTCGAAAGCTTGCCGAATGTATCTAGAGCTTGTCGGGAGTTTGTCGGGAGCTCGCCGGAGGTGATCAAGAGCTTGCCAAGAAGGCGTCAGGAGTTCGTCAGAAGAAGACCAAGAGACTCGTCAGAAGATTGTCGGGGGTTACCGAAAAGCTTGCCGGGAGTTAGGAGGGTCTTGTTGGACTTGATGGTCACATGATTGTAATTAATTAGTTGTAGTTAGCATCGGTAAGGTTTGAGTTCTACTTGAGTTAGATTTGGAAGGAATCCAAATTAACTCAAGTGAGGCAAACCAGATCCACACTTGGGTTTGGATTGAGCTCAGGTTGAACTCAATTAGTTGACATGAAAATGGATCAATTGAAGGTACAAGTCAGGATTGGAAAAGTTGAGGGAAACACTTTTTCAAGATTCCTAGTAGTTGTACCATCGGTGGGCGATGGTCATACCGCCCAAGCTGGCAGTTGTACCACCAAGGTCAAGTTCTACCATCACCACCCTATTTTCGGGCAACTTTTAGCGACAATACCGCCAATGTCGGCGGTTGTACCGCCCATACCCGGATTTTTTTGGATACATTTGAAATTTTGGCTCTAATTTTTAAAGTCAATTGGGGTCTATAAATACTGCAAGTTTTCTTGATTTAGCACAATACATTAGGCTAGAAATTTTATGTGAAAAATAGTATGCTTAAATTATGCAAGAAAAGGAAAGTGGCCAAGGGAGTCTGAAAAAGAGTTGTAATCTTTGTAAAGTCTCCCTTGTGAGTTGTAAGAGTAAGAGTTTGTAAGGTTCCTCTCCTAAGCCTATGAAAAGGAGAGTGAGAAGTGTAAGGGTTTGGTCTTCACCCGAAGAAGATCGGTAGTGATATCAGTGGACCTCGAAGAAGAGGACTCGGAGAGTGGACGTAGGCCAAGTTGAGGCCAAACCACTATAAATATATGAGTGTCTCTTATATTTTCTTTTGGATTTGCATGTTATTACTTGAGTATTCTTTAAGTAATAAACTTAGCATCGTTCTATAAATTGCTCACTTACTCTACTTCAACAAAATGCTTCCGATATTGTTTTTACTTTGAGTGAGAGTTTTTATTAAACCGAAGTTTTCAGCACTTGCACTAATTTAAACCCCCGACTCCACCCCTCACCCCCCTTTTAGTGCTAATTGATCCTAACAATTATTATAAAACATAAATCATATGTTGTACAATATGTCATTGGTTCATCTGGTGCTTCATCCGACCCTTCGACGCATCATCCTCTCTTGAGGCGTATTGCTCAATCGGCATGTTAACCTCCATAATATCCGATCTCCTTGGCGCAATGTCCAATCCTTCTGGCCTGATGCCCGAACTCATGGCATGAAGCATTCTATCGACATGTAAACCAATTTTCTGACACGTTCCACTACCCAACAATTAATTCTTTCTACTTTAATCAATTTGTCTCTGATCGTAGTTAGTCTTAGATTATTATTTTATTAATTGATTTTTTTATCAAAATATGAGATTCAAAAAAAAAATCTTTTGACTGTGAAGCCATAGGGACCAGATATTTTTCCAGTACGCTAAACTGCAAGAGCTTTTGAGAAAAGTTTATCATGGGGGAGGCAAAGGGGATGGTCTTGGACTAAGATTTAAAGATGAGGTTCTTAACATCAGTATGGTTATTCTAGTGTGATTCAAATCAGGGGGCTCTATGCTATTTTTTCTCCTTAGTGGCTTGATTGATTGATATATGCAAGGAGAGGTAGTTAATCATAGATTTCGAGAATTGGAATAAGCTTTTTATCCAAGAGAGCACAGATTCGGGAGTTTCCAAATCTTTTGTTTGTCCAAGCATAGAGAGACCCTTTAAAACCCAAATCAATGAGCTCAACATCAAACAAAAAATCACGAAACACAAAAATCAAAATGTGCAAACAAAAAAGCCAACCACCAAATTTTTCATTAGGTCCAAAAATGACATTGAAATCTCTAGAAATCATCCAAGGGAAATCATTGAAATCCAGCCATGAGAGTTGTTTCCTAAGAAGATTGCAAGAAGAAATCAACATGCTTGCATATATGGAAGAGAGGATCCAAGGGGGCTTAGTAGGTTCTTAAATCACAAAGGAGATGGATTGAGAGTTCTTACTTATGACTGATAGTTTGAGTATGTTGGCCTGCCAAGCTATTATGATCCCACCCAAACGTCTAGTAGCAGGGATGTAATCTCCTTCCCACGAGCGACCCAATCTTCAAAGTAGCTTAAGATTACCCAAACGTCTATTAAGCTTATACAATATTTCCTAAGAAACAGAAAGAGATGATCCATACTATCCCTCTTCCTGAGACCCCTACAATTCTTAAAAGCAGACTTTATAGAAATAAAATTAGACAGTATTAAGGGGTTCCATAGAAGCAAAGCTTCTTTGTCAATGGATGAGATCTTGGAGCAATCTAATTTTTTCCCTTTATTCTTACGTCAGGACAATTGGGAGTGGGCAAAGGAACTCCCTGGGTAATGCTTCATTGAGCCCTAGATACCTCTAGCTACTTGTAGGCTTGACCTCATCAAGGAGGAAGTCTACTTCTCCTTCCTTTGCCTCAACCAAGATCATTTTTAAAGCCTTTTTTGAAGCCTTGGCAGTAGTGTTGGAGCATGGAACATACACCTTGGTGGTTGTTGTTAAAGGTGAAGTCCTTGTCCCATGGTGCCTGACTCTAGTAGGGAGGAGGAGTGTTTGGGAGTGTCAAGGATGCCTTTCCTGTCCCATCTCTATTGTAGGCCATGTCTCCCAGATCCTAACACAGCCTATGGAAGGAAAAGACAACAGATGAACATATTGATGAGTGTCACCTATTAACCCCCTATAAGTTGCTTGTGGCAACATCTATAGTAACGAGCTTGCTTGGGGCAACATCTATAGTAACGAGCTTTCTCGGTTCCCCAGAACAACATATTCAACTAAGTCCTTCAATCCTAGTGTCAACTATAACCCTCTATTCTTAGTCTCGTTCATACCGAATCTTTATGGATGAGTGCACTGAGTATAATGATGAGTGTACCTGTAATTTTTATTTTTATTTTGTGTTAGGCTCATCTAGTGCAGCATAATCTCTATCCCAAAATCTAGTCTCAGATTTCAATTGATTCAAATAAGGGTCCTTAATATGTAATTCTTTAATTTTTCTTAAAAAGATTAGCTATAGTAATAGTACTGCTAATCTCCTAATTAGACATTAAAGGATAATCTAATAAAGTAGTTAAATTGGCTGACTTTCTACTTAATGCATTAGCTATTACATTAGATTTCTTAGGATAGTAATTGATCACATAATCATAATATTTTGCTAACTCTAACTATCTCCTCTACCTCATATTCAGCTCCTTTTGAGCAAATATACTTTGTATTTCTCTCCATAAAGATAATATCGTTAAATTTTAATGATAAACACTATTGATAGGGATAAATTTGGTACCCTCTAGCTTCCTTCGTCGCGTGGCCCAAAAGACAACAAAAGTATGAGAACCAACACTCATTAATGATAGCATGCTCCTCTTCACCTCTTGATTGTCATCTTAAACCATGCTTTATGACTAACATCACTCCCATTAATAATTGATAGCAAGCCTCCCTCATCAACTCCTCCATCTCACACACTCTAATTCACCATTGCCTCCTGAAGAGTCACAAGGAGGCTCAGAAGCGGTGCATTGCAAAATCCACGCTGTTTGGAATTGCATGAAGCGACACTCACCAGTGAGGATACAACCTCACACAACATGGGATGAAAACAATTGCCCTAGAACAGAAGAACCGACCACCTAAAATATTAGCGGAAGCCAACAACTAGCATAGGGCCGACTCCCTTCGAGATGTATAAAAACCATGCCACAAGCAAGTGAAAGAGGAGGCAAAGCAGGCAAGAGTCTCTTTACTCTCTATTATCTACTCTCTTATTTACACAGTTCACACTATTATCTTCTTCCCCCTCCACCCTACATTGACTTAAGCATCGGAGGAGTTGAGCTGGGAAGCCTCCCAGCATAGACCTGTTGTGTAGGACCACAAGTGGCCAAGAGATAACACCGTTGCCTAAAGTGCTGCTTACAGGTGTCCTGCAAGCCAATCACGTGAGTGATGACATGTGTGACACATTGTACAGTCTTTTTGCATTATGATTATTATTGATATTTTCTCACATTATATATATTATCTACTGTATATATTGTAATATCCTTGGACCTGTGCAATGAAAATTGGATCATGATTATATCATGATAATGAGACCAATTCGTCTTTAAACATAAACCCTAAGTAGTCTCAATCATAAGTTACTCGAGAGGGACATCGAGATAACCAGACAAATTGATGTATTGTATTCTTGTCTATATGATGTGGTGACACTAAGGATATAGTACAAGTGCTCATTGGAGAATGAGTTCACTAATTGATCCGCTTATGGAATGTTGGATGTTAATGATACCTAATATCAGACAGCGATTCTATAGTCTCAATTATGTGTTTGGTCCTTAGGCTTGAGACACTAAGGGTGTCATATTTACATACTTCTTTCTTTAACACCGGACTTATAGGTTTGGAAAGTTTCAGATCTGGTATAACCAATTATTGGGATTGGTAGCCAACCTTACAAAGGTAATTGAGTGTCAATAGAGGATAATCAACTCTTGGTATCACGAGAGGAATATCTTGTGTATTATCACTTAGGCAAATTCCTAGCCAGGATCGTTTAGATTGAGAGAATGAGTTCTCTAGGAGAATTTGATTAGAGCGAGACTCAAATGGATTTCGCATGTGGCCTGACAATACCATGCCTAATATGTGGTCTCTAGGATATTAGATGGATGAGGGACGATAGATACACGGTAACTGAGGATAGATAGGTCTAATAGATTAGATCCCTGGTATCATCTTGGGACTATGGCGTAGTGGCCTAGTATATCCATAGTCGCTGAGTTGAGTGAATTATTATAAGATAGCAATTCACCGAGTTAGAAGGAGTTCTAACAAGTGGAACTCACGACCAGCTCAGTATTGGGCCTAGAGGGTCATACACATATGGTGGATAATTGTAGCGAATAGAGGATTATATGAGTTATCCAATAAGCCCCTATTGTCATTAGATGAGCCCAGTATTAATGGACTCATTACATAAGTTTCAATTTGAGATTATTGGATAGAGATCCAATAATCCAAGATGTAATAATAATTAGATAGAGATCCAATACCCACTAAGGCAGGATTCATTAGGGTTTAGGAGGCTTTCTATAAATATGAGGTAGGGGCGGCCAACAAGGGTGATAAGCTATATCTTTGGCTTTCCCCTCCTATTCTCCTCCCTCTCATCTCTTCTCAGTCGACCACCCCTTTCCCTATTGTGAGAGAACCGCAAAGAAGAAAGGAGTTCTTTTTCTATGTTCGCTGCAAGGTGATGCACAAAAGCTACAAAGAAGGTGCGCAAAAGTTGTGAGCTTTTGGCTGTGATTTAAGGAGCATCACTGTATCGATCCATAGTATGGATACCTCTAGAGAGGAGGACATTTGACCTCTTTCATCCTTTCCTATTGGATCTAGAAGTTTCAGGGATATATAATCTCCTTAGGTAATATATCTCACATGATTCGTAATTTTTTGGTTTTATGGTTTTTCATGCACCAACCGTTGCATGACGATATGATAAACGTGAGAAGCTTTTTGTTTTCTTTTTCCACTATACATGTGATGGTTCAAGGTTTCCCAATAGTGATATAAGAGCCAAGTTGCTTATGCAATGATTGGTTTTTAAACTATATATGATGAGATTGAAACATGCATATTATTTTCTGTGTGACTTGCTACGATCTTGTCATAGTTTTCAGATATGGACATCACCCTTTTCTCACTGTTGAGATGTGCTATAGAGAGAGGCCCTTTGATGTCAAAATTGTTGATGTGAAAGGGAAGAAAAGGACAACTATTGCTGCTACCTTACAGATCCGCAATAGGCTGATTATAGCCTTGGTTGGGAGCATGTTTTGGTGCTATTGGCTTGGCCAAAAACTAGCATGGTAGAGAACAGAACGTGCTACTCTCAGCCATGGATGAGTACCCCATGTGTCCAAGGAGTCCTAGCCACATGGGGTGTTAGAATCATAAAGGCACTAAGAGGGGGTGAATTAGTGCTTATCAAAAATAGATCTGATTTGAAATCATTCAAATGAGAATATGAATAAAAAATCTGTTTAACTTAAAAATGTGAGTAACTTAGTCAGCAAATGACAAGGAAAAATAAGAAGAAAATGTAAACCGATTTATAGTGGTTCGGTCGTCTCGACCTACATCCACTCATGAATTATCTTCTCTCAAGGCAATCGGCTTTCACTACCAATGTACTTTCTAACAGGCAAAAATTAACTACCCTTATAACCCTTTCTCCTTTACTAGGCTTAGGAGAGAATATTTATAAATTCTTTCACACAATACCTCACACCTTCTTAGAATAAACACTAATCTCAAGGAGGAAGAGACTCAAACACTGAGAGTTTACAATATTTTTAGCTCAAGGATTCTATCCTTTTTTCACACTTATTTGTGTTTTTTTGTGCTTCATCAAGCAAAAATGACGGGGGTACTTATAGATCCCGAATGGCTTCAAAATTGGAGCCAAAATTTTAAATCTCCGATTTTTTGGGGGTACTAGTGTACCACCGTCATTACTAGGTGGTACTATCGTTGAACAAAGCCTAAAATTTTAGACTCTAGTGATACTACCATCGGACTAGGCAGTACCACTATTGCCTGGTGATACTACCATCGATAAGTGGTGGTATAATTGCTTGAAACCCTTGAAAAGCACGAAAAGGTGCTTTTCGTAGTCTAGGTGGTACCACCACTTGGACTTGGTGGTACCACCGCCTAGGTCACACTCAGGTTGCTGATTTGGCCTTTCATTAGGCCCAACTTAGCCCTGTTTCAAGTTCTATGGGCCCCAAATCAAGTTGACATGGTTACGATCCATTACCAACGTAATTTGACTCTAAATGATCATGATTAAGATCTAACCACCTTAATTATAATCACGAAGTTTTCAACACGTTGTCTATTATATAGGCATGTCCTCTGATCATCCGACACTTCGTCTGAATCTCCAATGCATCTTCCAACTCGATGTCTGAACTCATGGCACGAAGTCTGCACGTCATCTAATCCTTCCCAACGTCCAATCTTTGACATGATGCTTTTCGACCCAACGTCTTACTTCAATAATTTGCCATACGATGGTTCAAGTCCATGATCGGAGTTTTCCTGCATTACTTATCTTGAAAGCATATTAGTTCATAAATTCATCAATTAATTTCATCATCAAAATTTGGGATTCAATAGTCTCCCCTTTTTGATGATGACAACCAATTGATTGCATAGTTTTATCTAAACTCCCCCTATCTATATGTCATAATAAACTTAATTTTCAAAGAAGCATGAGAACATTTTATCTCTTTAAATTCAAGTCAGAACATCTTTAATCATAAGTCATAGTGCAAGAATCATATGCATAATTTCATATCATATTCATACATCTCAAATATCATAAATTAATATCATCACATATAACATACCAATGAAGGATATCATAAAAAAATTACCATTACTTCTCTCCCTTTGTCATCAACAAAAAGAGAAAAGTAAAATGAGTAAGCCATTACTTTTTTTTTCTCCCCCTTTGTTATTATCAAAAGGAAGAGAATGATATCATGATGCTATTTCTTCGTTTATATCAATGTGCTAATGAAGGATACAAAGAAGTCATATACATCATTCATGATAATAAATCAATGAGAAGAATCATGATTCATGTATTTGAAAGATTTAACATGCCTAATTCTATTCTAATGAAATTGAATTATTTCTGATTTAGTAAAAATATCTACCAATTGATGTTTTGTGTCAATAAAATCTAAAGATATAGCATGATTGCTAATATGATCCCTAATAAAATGATATTTGATATCAATATGTTTAGTCCTAGAATGTTGAATAGGGTTCTTTATTAAACAATTTCACTTGTATTATTATATTTTCTAGGAATATTTTTTAAGTAAAGTTCATAATCTTCCAATGTACTCTTCATCTAGATCACTTATGCACAACATGCACCTACTATTACATATTCAGCCTTGGCTGTGGATAATGTAACAGAGTTTTACTTCTTGGAAGATCAAAAAATAAGTATATGACCTAAGAATTGATACGTTCTAAAGGTACTTTTTCTATCAATTCTGCATCTGGCAAAGTCAGCATCAGCATATACAATTAAATCAAAATTTTGGATACCATAATCTTAGATTTGGAGTTCTTTTTAAGTATCTAAATATTTTTTTAACTGCTTTATAATGAGATTGTTTATGATTGGATTCAAATCTTGCACAAAGTCTAATAGTAAACATTATATTAGGTCTAGATATAGTAAGATATAATAAGCTCCCCATCATATCTCTATAAGTCTATTGATCAAAGCATTTACCTTCATTATCCATATCTAATTTTATAGAAGTATTTGTTGGTGTATTAACGGCCTTAGCACTATCCATATGAAATCTTTTCAATAAATCCAAAACATACTTAGTTTGACCAAGAAAAATATCAATTTACCCATCAAACTCATTTTAAATTCTTGACTCATACTTTTGGTAAATGATTCGCATGAAACTTCATTAGTAGAACCAAAAAATGATATCATCAACACAAATTTGAATAATAAAAAAATTATTATTAAAATATTTAATAAATAATATATTATCGACCTTACTTTAAAAAAATTATTTTGAATAAGAAAAAAGCTAAGTCTCACATACCAAGACTACGGGCTTACTTCAACCCATAGAGAGTCTTAGATAATTTATAAACATGGTTTGGAAAGTGATCATTTTCAAATCCGGGTGGTTGTTCAACATAAACTTCTTCCAAAATAAAATTATTAAAAAAAGATATTTTGACATCCATTTGAAATAATTTGAAAATTTTAAAATAAGCATCGATAAGGAGTATCTTTATGGCTTCAACTCTTGCCATAGGAACGAAGGTCTCTTCACAATCTATACGTTCTTCTTGGTTGAAATCTTTGGCCACTAATCTAGCCTTGTTTCAAACCACAATACCTTGTTCATCTTACTTATTCCTAAAGACTTATTAAGTACCAATCATAATATGATCACTAGGTCTAAGAATAAGCTTCTAAACCTTATTTCTTTCAAATTGATTTAATTTTTTATACATTGCCATGACTCATGAATCATCTTTAAGAGCATCGTCAATGCATTGAGATAAAAATAGTAGCATTGGTATAAATATTTTGAAGTGAAGAACAAGTTTGAATACCTTTTGATATATCTCCAATGATTAGCTACTTAGGATTGTATCTACATACTTTCATTCCTTGGGTAAGACATCTTTGAAACAGGATGTATCCAAGTTACTTTAGAGAGAATTTTTTTTATTCAAATTCAAAATTTTAAATTCAAAATTATCATCGAAATCATTTTTATTAACTTCGGGAAACTCATTAAAAATAAAATCATTTTTCTTATCTAAGTTGCTACACCTAGGCCGAGCCTATGCACTTCTTAGCTATGCACCTAGGAGAGAAGCACCGTTGGTGGCACCTATTACTGAAAAACCTTATCAGAAGCATCACATGTACAGTGAAAAATAAAATAAGAAAGGTCTCCTACATCAGTCAAATCATCGTGCAATGATTGGTGCACATAAAAATCACAAAACTGAAAAATCTGTGCATTGTGTGTTAGATGTTATACCTAGAGGGACTTGAAAACCTAGATCTAAAAAAAGAGGATGAAGAAGGTTATATATCCTCCTCCCTAGTGATATCCACACAGTGGAAAACTCGACGATGCTCGTCCCTTGCAACGCAAAAACTCATAGCTTTTGCATACCTTCTTGTAACTTTTATGCACCACCTTTCAGTAAACATGGAAGAAAAACTCATTTTTTATTCGATGTCCTCATGCACCAAGGAGAGGGGTGGTCAACCAAGAAAAGAAGGAAGGAAGGAGAATAGGAGGGGTGGCTAAAGGTGCAACCTATCACCTTTCAATGTCGGCCCTTCCTCCTATTTATAGAGAGCCTATTTAAACCTTAATGGATCTTGCCTTAGTGGGGATTAGATCTCTATCCAATTACTCTCATCTCTTGGATTATTGGATCTCTATCTAATAATATCAATTCATCTCTAATTGGGCCTCATACAAGGAATTCATTAATGTCGAGTCTCATCCAATGAAATAAAAGCTTATTAGATAACTCATATTCAATCCTCTACTTATTGTAAAATCCACTATATGTGTGTGACCCTCTAGACTCAATATCGAGCTGGTTATGAGTTGCATATAGCAAAACTCTTTCTAACTCAGAACTCCTTTTGACTCATTGAATTGTTATCCTATAACAATTATAACAATTTACTCAACTTATCGACTATGGACGTACTAGGCCACTACACCATAGTTCCTAGAGGGTATGGAGAGATCTAATCCATTAGACCTATATATCGATAGTTACCATGTATATATATTCCATCATCCATCTAATATCTCAAAGATCGTATATCGGGAATAGTCCTATCATGCATCATACAAAATACATTTAAGCCTCACTCTAATCAAATTCTCTCAAATAACTCCTCTCTCAATTCACATGACCCTAGCTAGAGATTTGCTTGAGCAAGAAACATGGGATATTTCTCTCATGATACCGAGAGTAGATAATCCTCTATTGACACTCAATTGTCTTTATAAGGTTGGCTACAAATCTTGATAATCGATTGTACTAGATCTAAAACTTCTAGACTTGTAAGTCTGGTGTCAAAAAAGGAGTACTCAAACAAGGTATCCTTTGTGTCTCAAGTCTAAGAACCAAACATACAATTGGGACTAAGGAATTACTATTTGATATTAGGTATCATTAACCATCTAGCATTTTGTAAGCAGATCAATCAGTCAACTCATTCCCCAATGAGCACATATACTATGCCATAGTATCCCCATATGAGTGGCTATGAGACTAGCGGCCTCCATCATATAGATGAGTATAAAGTACATCGATCTTGGTTATTGTTAGGATCCAGTTGGTACTGGGGGGGTTCTGAATTAGTGCAAGTGCTAAAATACTCAGGTTAAAAAACTTTGCTCAAAGTAAAACCAAAATCGTAAGTTCTTTTCTTAGAAGTAGTTGAGAGAGACAAAGTTCGAGAACAATAGTAAAGAGAAAACCGAAAGAAGATGCTCATATTTTTCTTAGAACTAATTAAAAATAATCAAATTCGAATGCAATAGTAAGGGTAGAGATGCTCATAGATTTTATAGTGGTTTAGTCAAAACTTTGACCTATATCCACTCTCGATCCCTCTTCACTCGAGGCCAATCAATATCCACTATTGATCTTCTTTCATGGGCGAAGATCAAACATCCCTTACACTTTTCTCCTTTTCATAGGCTTAGGAGAATAACCTTTATACTCTCATTTTCGCAGGCTCAGGAGATCAACATTTTCAACTCAATTTTAGTCCTTCCCTTACACAATTTAATTTTGAAAGGAAAAGGGAGGCTATCAACCTAATTCAATATAATTTTATCAATTTTTTTTTCATATTATTGCTTTACTATACAAGAATATTTGGGATATTTATTAACTTAAAAAATTAGAGCCAAATTTTAATATTCTCTGGAAAATTCGAGTATGGGCGATAGTAACGTCGGCACTGATAGTATTACCATCAAAAGTTGCCTGAAAACCTGGGCGACAATGTTACTACCATCGCTTGGGGTGGTACCATCGTCGCTTGGGCGGTACCACCATCAGTAACCAGTGGTACCATCACCCGGAATAGTACCTTTTAAGTATTGTTTTGTACCTAAGTATACATTATGTTGACTCCTTTTCAGGTTAATGAAATGAGCCTTATCATGAGCTCAAATCAAGCCCAAATTAGACTTGATTGGCTTCTTATTTAGTAAAACTAACTCTAATCATGATGTTAACTATAACATAAGATAATTAATTACAAACATAATCTTTATTGTCCGGTACGTCAATCGATCTTTTGGTGAACTCCTGACATCCTTCTAGTAAACCCCTGACAAGCTCCCGATCTCCTTTCGGTGAACTCCCAGTGAATTCCCGACGAGCTCTTGATAAACTGTTGGCAAACACCCAATAACCTTCAGCGAACCGACGAGCTCCTGATAAACTGTCGACAAACTCCTAGTAACCTTCAGCGAACCCCCGGGCGAGCTCCCGCCTCATCGTTTGAACCCCGGCCCGATGCTCGATCCTGACTCCGATCCAACGACAGATTCTTCCTTAATTGTTTTACCTTTTCCGAATCGTAGTTAATCCTGCATCATTTCTCTCCAACACATGGGTTAGATCACAAACGCATCAATTGGTTTTACTATCAAAATTCAAGATTCAACAATCTCTCCCTTTTTTAATGATGACAACTAATTGATGACGGAGTTAATATTAACTCCCCTATCTATATGTCATATTTGAAATAGAACAATCTTGAATTCAAAAGAAATAATTACTTTTGAATTCAAGGTAGCAATTTGACCATTTTGACTAAACATTGAAACTTAACAATTTAACCATTTATCACCATGATACCATACATGATAAAAATTTTAATAACAAACAATCATCTTTTTTTAGTATCACATGATAAAATTTTTAAACAACATATGTTTCACATGATAAATATTTCAAAACAAGCATCATCAATATATTATTTCTCCCCCTTTATCATCAACAAAAAGATAAATGTTTAACTCATACTTAAATATTTATCATAAATATTCATTATATTTGAACATTTATCATAAATATTCAAATATATCATTTGTCATCAATATACCATTTATCCCCCTTTTTATCATAAAAAAAAGAGAAATGTTCAACATACTATTTCTAAACAAATGTTCAAAACAAATATTTATCACATGATAAAAATTTTAAACAGGAATATATTTCAAACATTTCAAAGATTATAATTCAAATAGGAATATGTTTCAAACATTTCAAAGATTTTAAAACAACATTTCACTTATGTCATCAATCATGTCATTTCTCTATCTTTTTAATAAACAAAAAGGAGAAATATTCACCACATATTTGAACACCTAAGTGTTCAACATATATTTCATCATATAAAAAGAGGAATTTATTTCATTTCTCTCCTTTTGTAAAATAATAAGAAGAATAAAGAAATGATTTTTCTTTATCACAAATGTCATATCAAATTTCTTCTCTCCCTTTGTAAATAAAATAGAAGAAGAAGAAGAAGAAGAAGGAGGAGGAGGAGGGGTGTCAAATATATCAAAGAGTCCAAGAATCAAAGATCAAGTATCTAAAAACATAAATCAAATATCAAGAGGGGAGGATACATTTTAAAGCATTACATCAAAGATTCATGAATCCATAAGTACTAAAAGATATGATTTATTTTAATAAATCTTTTCTTTTTAGTAAATAACAAAAAAGAGTCTTAGGAGATCAAATAGTAAATAATCTTGATTCATACAAGAGAAATCTTAAGATATATAATTTATTTAAATAATTCTTCTTAATAAAATGAAAGAATAATCTTAATTAAAAATCTTAAATTACAATTGTCATGATCATAAGTCTCAGTTTTAGTAAAACGAAGAAATCATAGAGGTTAAAATTGATTCTCACATAAGTTAACATATATCAAGAATGTTATGATCAAGTTGGTACTACGAGAGGGAGGGGGGAGGGGGGTGAATTAGTGCAAGTACAAAAAAGGATTGGTTGCAAAAATTTATCTGAAGTAAAGAAGAAATCGAAAGTGTTTCTTGGAATTCATTGAAAGCAATTAAGTGAGCGATTAAATTTAAGACCGAATGAAGAATCTCAATTTAGCTACAAAATACTAAAATAAAAAGTAAGTAAAGGAATGCTCACAAATTTATTGTGGTTTGACCAAAGCTTGACCTACATCCACTTACCGAGTCCTCCTTAGTCGAGGCTTGCCGGTGTCCACTAATGATCTTCTTCTATGGGAGAAGATCAAAAACCCCTTATACTTTTCTCCATTTTATAAGTTTTGGGAAGGAACATTTACAATTTTTCTATCTCTTCCCTTAAACTCATTTTACACTTTGAAGCACTCAAGGGAAACTCTCAAATTTTATAAAATTTTAACCAAGATTACAACTGCTTTTCTTGCACTTTCTTATTATTTTCTTGCTCACTAATGCAAAAATACTTAGGATATTTATAGATCCTAATTGGTTTTAAAAAAGGAGCCAAAATTTAATCGTTTTCGAAAAAATCAGGTAATCGATACTATCATCAACATCAGTGATACCATCGCCGACAGCTACCCAAAAACCTAAACCACGATGGTATTATCACTGCCTGGGCGATACCACAATTGCCCACCGGTAGTACTACCATCGGGCAGCCTGAGAACAATACTGTTTTGTACCTAAGGTGTACCTCCTATTGACCCGTTTCCAAGTCAACTAAATGAGCTCAACTCTAACCCAAAGTGGACCCGGTTGTCTCATATTAAGTTAATTTGGATGTCTCTAAATCTAACTCAATTAAGACTTAGTTGCAATGCTAACTACGACACACTACACAATTACAATCGTTCTTGTCTGACATGTCAATTAATCTTTCGAACTCCCGATGAACTTCCTGGTATCGTCCAACGAACTCCCAACAAGTCTTTTATCATCTTCCGATGAACTCCCGACGTGCTTTCATCGAGCTCCTAATCACCTTCAGCGAACTCCTAGTGAACTCCCGACGAGCTCCCACTGCATAGTTCAAACCTCAGCCTAATGCCCAAACTTAACTCCGGCTCAACATCATATTGTATTACATTTTCACCATTGTAGTTAATCATGCATTACTTTCTCTAACAAACAAGTTAGGTTATAAAACCATCAAAATTCAAGATTCAATAATTTCATAGTCCTAGTTGTATGCCTAGTGCTTAGACTTGAGATACCAATGATGTCTTGTTCTTCATTCTTTAATATTGGACTTACGAGTCTAGAAGTTTCAGATCTAGTATAGTCGTTTATCGGGAATGGTGGTGCGTTATAAAGTAACTGAGTGTCAATATAGGATCATCCCCTCTCGGTATCATGAGAAAAATATCCCGTGTGTTCTCGCTCAAATAAATCCGTGACTAGGGTTATTCAGATCTAGAGAGAATGAGTTCTCTAGGAGAATCCGATTAGAACAAGACTCAAATAAATTTCGTACGAGGCTTAATAGTATCATGCCTAGTATATAATCTCTATGATATCAGATGGATGAGAAAATAAAGATACATGATAATTGAGGATAGATAGGTTCAATGGATTATATCCCCTATATCGTCTAGAAATTATAGCATAGTGGTCTAATACATCCATAGTCGATGAGTTGAGTGAATTATTATGGAATAACAATTCACTAAGTTAGAAAGAGTTCTGAGTAAGGAGTTTTGATAGGTGCAACTCATGGCCAACCCAGTATTGGGCTTAGAGGGTCACACATATATAGTAGATATTGTGACGAGTAGATAATTGAATATGAGATATCTAATAAACCCCTATTTTATTAGATGAGACCAACAACAATGGATTCCTTGGATGAGGCCTAATTAGGGGCTAACTGAGATTATTGGATAGAGATCCAATAATCCAATATGTTAGGATAATTGGATAAAGATATAATTCCTACTAAGATAGGATCTGTTAGGGTTTAAGAGGCTCTCTATAAATAGGTGCACTTTCAGCCACCCCATTATATTCTCCTCCCTTCCCTTTCCTCTCACTCGATCACCCCTCTCCTTGGTGCGTGATGATAGTAAAGAATAAATGACTTCTTCTTCCATGCTTACTACAAGGTGGTGTGCAAAAGCTGTGAAGAAAGTGCATAAAAGTTGTGAGTTTGTTGCACTGTGAGGAACAAGCATCGCTGGTTCTTCCACCATGTAGGTACTTCTAGAAAGGAGAACACGGGCCCTTCATCCTATCTTTTGGATCTAAGATTTTACTTGGATATAAAATATTCTAAGATTTTACCACCGCCGACAGCTGCTCGAAAACCTAGGTGACAACGGTACTACCACCGCCTAGGCGATACCCACATTGCCCACCGGTGGTACTACCACCGGGCAGCCTGAGAACTAAATGAGCTCAACCATGAACTCAAGTCTAACCCAAAGTGGACCTGGTTGTCTCTCATTGAGTTAATTTAGATGTCTCTAAATCTAACTCAATCAAGACTTAATTACGATACTAACTACGACACACTACATAATTGCAATCGTTCTTGTCTAGCATGTCAATTAATCTTTCAAACTCCCGATGAACTTCTTGGCATCCTCCAACGAGCTCCCGGTGAGTCTCTTGATCATCTTCCGATGAACTCTCGGCGTGCTCTCATCGAGCTCCTGATCACCTTCGGCGAACTCCTGGCGAACTCTCGGCGAGCTTCCACTGCATCATTTGAACCTCAGCCCGATGCCCAAACTTACTTCTAGCTCAATATTATGTTGTATTACATTTTCACTATTGTAGTTAATCTTGTATCACTTTCTCTAACACACAAGTTAGATCATAAAACTCATCAATTGATTTTATCATCAAAATTTGAGATTTAATAATTTTATAGTCCTAGTTGTGTGCCTAGTGCTTAGATTATAAAAACTATACAACTCATATTACTATGAAAACTCATGGATATTACTACTCCCAATGATGTCTTGTTCTCCATTTTTTAATGTTGGACTTACAAGTCTAGAAGTTTCAGATCTACTATAGTCGTTTATCGGGAATGGTAGCTAGCCTTACAAAGCAATTGAGTGTCAATACATGATCATCTACTTTCGGTATCACAAGAGAAATGTCTTGTATGTTCTCACTTAAGCAAATATCTGACTATGGTCATTCAAATCTAGAGAGAATGAGTTCTTTGGATAATTCGATTAGAATAAGACTCAAATAGATTTCGTATAAGGCTTGATAGTATCATGCCTAATATATAGTCTCTATGATATCAAATGGATGAGAAACTAAAGATACAGGATAATTAAGGATAGATAGGTTCAATGGATTATATCCCCTATATCGTTTAGGGACTATAGCACATGGTCTAATACGTCCATAGTCGATGAGTTGAGTGAATTATTATGTGATAACAATTCACTAAGTCAGAAAGAGTTCTGAGTAATGACTTTTGATAGGTGCAACTCATGACCAGCTCGATATTGGACTTAAAGGGTCATACATATATGGTGGATGTTGTGACGAGTAGAGAATTGGATATGAGATATCTAATAAGCCATTGTTTTATTAGATGAGACCAAACAATAATGGATTCCTTAGATGAGGCCCAATTAGAGGTAAATTGAGATTATTGGATAGAGATCCAATAATCCAAGAGGGTAGGATAATAGGATAACTAAGATAGTGTCCGTTAGGGTTTAAGAGGCTCTCTATAAATAGGTGCACTTTCGGCCACCCCATCCTATTCTCCTCCCTTCCCTTTCCTCTCAGTCAACCACCCCTCACCTTGGTGCGTGATGATAGTAAAGAATAAATGAGTTCTTCTTTCATGCTTATTATAAGGTGGTGCACAAAAACTATGAAGAAAGTGCATAAAAATTATGAGTTTTATGCACTGTGAGGGATAAGCATCACCGCTTCTTCCACCATGTGAGTACTTTTAGAGAGAATGACATGTGCCCTCCTTCATCCTCTTTTGGATCTAAGATATTACTAGGATATACAATATTCTTATGTAATACATCTAACATATGTTTGCGCAAATTTTTTTGGTTTTGTTGTTTCTCGAGCATCAATCATCGTATAACAATTTGATAAGACATGGGAAACCAATTTTATTTTTATTTTCTACTCTGCATGTGATGCTTTATTAAGGTTTCCCAACACTATCGCCATCTTATATCTCTAGGTTCAGAGGTGCACCTTGTCCTTGAGCCCATCGACCAGGTCCAATTGGGCTTGGAGTCCCTCCTCAGATGTGGCTTCATCGAAGAATTCTGCTTAGGGAGTTGAAAGAGCAACCTCTGGTGGAAGGATTCACCTGAGCTAGTTTTGAGATTGGCTCAACACTTAGCCATGGTGCCCCGGGTCAATGGTGTCTTCTTCGGGGTGATCCCAGGGTTGAGCCTTGAGGTGTTCGTTGGCATGGTTTCATGTGAGACTCCTCACGCCGACCTAAGATCATAGCCTCAATTGCCACATACCGATTTGCCCTTGCAACATTTTAGATATGGTTGCGAATGATTTTTCCACCAACGACCAGAAGAAGTTGGTGGGCCTCAGTTCCATCATGAAAGCCTAGGTCACCAACGAAGGGTGCACGTCTAGGACCCCTCGGATCTCACCAACAAATCGATCGATGAAGCGAGAGAGAGGCTCATCTTCTCTCTGTCTCAACCAGAGCAACATGGCTATAGATGGCTTTGGGTGCACATTGGCGAGAAAGTGGTGCTCGAACTTCTTCATAAGCTGACCCCCTTAGGGTAGTTGGAAATGCCCAATACATTAGGGCATCTGACATGTCGATCATAGTGTGTTTCATTGGGTCGGAGCTGTCATCAAAGGCCTCTAATTCTAGGAGGTGAAAGTTAGTTGGAAGGTGCTCCTCCTGAATACTTTCAATGGGGAGGCATTCAAGGTGTCAGACTCACCCTTTGGGTGTAGAAATTCTCGTTGCATGACATCCATGTTCTAGTTCATTGCCCAGAGTTACGTGTTAAGTGAACCCTCCACTGAGTCAGCGGATTATGTCTTTGACTTGGGCATGTGCCACCCTATGGCACAAGGGGGCATTGAGCTCCATAATCGAGGTATTTGCTCTTTGGGTAGCTTGTCGAGGACATTCTAGGGGTAGTGGTACGAAGCTTGCCGAGGGCACTCCCGGAGGCGAGGGGTCGAGTAAGGTTTGGATTACTAGCCGTAGTGCCGTAATTAAAATACAAAGTAGGAACTCAACTCGAAACTAGGGCTTTAATCACTGATCTGAATCCTTAACTCAAAACCAATTGCGTGCTGCATCAACTAGGGCAGGAGAGAGATGATTGCTTGCATTATGTCGATAAGTGTCTACTTAATGGGTGAGTCCCAGGAAGACATAAGATGGGATGAATATATGTCTTGCACTCGACCCTGGAGGGGAGAGAACGAGATTGTTGAACAGATACCAGTAACGTTTCAATGTTTCTGCTGAGGTGGAGATGTCCACCTTAGGGAAGGAAGGTAGCTGTCCTTCTTACACGAAGGTGTTGAGTACCAATGGTAACACTTCCTCACTTGAGCATTCATCACGAGGAGTCATGAATGGATGTTCTTGCGACATTCGGGTCATTCCTCTAACGCCAAAATGTTATTGCCTATTGCTTAGTTTGATCCCAAAGGTGCAGATCTATCCTAGGGGCTCGTGCAGGAGCAAGAGAGATGGCTTGAGCGGGCGGTTGAAGTGGCAGGTGGAATCCTAGGGTGTTGCGGGCTCTCAGTGATGGATCCACAATTGTCAAAGGGAGTAGTTCATTTGTTGAAGTAAGCTCAGGGTCATCTCAAGGTGCACCTTGGCCTCCTGAAAGCATTCGGTTTCACTCTAAGGGACTCCTTAGGGATACTTAGGTTCTGCACAAGTGATCAACATCGGCGAGATGTCTTGACCCGACTCATATGATGCTCAAGTCAATAGGTGGATGAGGTTTAGTAGAATTTGAAAGAGTTTTAATAGAGTCTGCTTGTATCTGTTTGGTCTGTGAGCTTGGGTTTTATACTTAAGCGGTCGGTGGCATAAAGTTAAAGATGGGTTAGGGTGTCCCTTAAGAGTTTTGATTAGGTCCAAATAGATGGAGTCAAGATGAACACCGATGAGAGAGAAAAAAGTGATAGAAATTGATTAGAGACTAATGTTGATGATCGATATCCCTTAAGAGTTTTGATTAGGTCCAAATCTATAGAGTTCACAACCCAATATGAACACTGATAAGAGAGAAAAAAGTGATAGAAATTGATTAGAGACGAATGTTGATGATCGATAGTACTAAAGGGCAGGCTGCATTTGTAGGTTTGATTTGGATCTGTATCGGTGGGCTAGTTCACCCTATTGATCAAATCACTCTATGGCTCGATCCGAAGGAAATGACAACAGTGATTGCAATTGCCATGTCAGTAGGTATTTTAAAGATTAAGTTCAATAGGGGATACAAATCATAAACTTGACAAATTGAGATTTTTGATGAATGAATCAAGAGATTTTATTTTATTTGTTTCTCTTATAATTTGTCTCTTGATAGTCACAATTTGAACTTCATGAATTGTACATCTCATTACTACGTTAATTTTTCTTGATATATTTCATATGATGATTTGAAAAATGATGTAATGGGAAAAGTTTTGCACTATCTCTTCTTTTTGACAATGACAAAGGGAGCAAAACTTGTTTGCTTCCTATGTAAATTGCTAGCTTAAATATTGCAAAGGAAGCAAAAATTTGTTAGCTTGCATTTCTCAAAAGAGAAGAAAGAACTTACTAGCTTGCATGTTAAATTGCTAACCTCTCATATATCAAAAACTTGTTAATTGCACTTCTTCTTTTTGTTGATGACATAGGGGGAGAAGATACGATGATGTTAAATCATGTATGATGATAATGCATGTTTATTTTTGAAAATATACATGATGATTTGGAATAATAATAATAATTTTATAATATGATGTATTGCATATGATGTGGTTAAAATAGTTTCAACTTGGATTTTTGAGCTCATCTTAATATTCATTTTGAAATTTATTAAGAGCTCTTCTTAATGATGTTTTACAACTCCTCTCTTATTTTCTTTCCTTCTTTTTCACTAGAGGAAGAAAATTACTTATGACTCATGTTATATTTTATAGAGGGAGAGCAAAGACTCATGTGCCTTAAAATCCTTAGTCATATATTTTACCTTTTTGTTGATGACAAAGGGAGAGAAATATACATTAATGACACATAATATTGATTGATGACTCATGATATTGATGATATACACTGATAACACACGATATAAATATAGATATGGATTGTACATCTCAGATATGGATATGAGTGCATAATTCTTATTATAATTTGATGACTTGATGAAATTCATGGTTTGATGATTTGATACAAATTTACGTTGAAATTTGCATAAAATATTGATTGCTTGAATTTAAGAGTGTGTGATTCTCTTAAATTTAAGTGGCATGGATTTAGGGGGAGTTAGGATTAACTCCTGTCATCAATTGATTGTCATCATAAAAAAGGGAGAGATTGTTGAATCTCAAATTTTGATAATGAAATCAATTGATTATTTATTGATATAACAGGATTATTAGAATTGATTGATATAATATTAATTATGACAGAATGATTATTACAATTAGGAGTGGTCAAGGTCAAGTCCATGCATCGGGTCAATACGGTTGGGAACTCACCAAGAGTGCGTTAGGAGCTCACCGAGGGTATCGGGAGTTTGCCAGGATGGCGCAAGGGAGTTCACCAGAAGAAGGCCGAGACTCGTTGGAAGATTATCTGGGGTAGCCGAAAAGCTTGTCGGGAGTTAAGAGGTTTTGTAATAGATGTTTAGCAATTATGATTATATTTAATTATCATAATTAGCATTATGCAGGACTAACTATGATAGAAGCAATAGAGTTATAATCTGATGATGGGCCAAGATTAAGCTTGAGCATCGGGCCGGGGTTCAGATAATGTAGTGGGAAATTCGCCAAAGGGATTGGAAAGTTCGCTGGGAACACGCCGAGAGATCGCCGGAAGAAGACCAGAAGACTCGTCGCAAGAATGTCGGAGGCTACCGAATTGGCAGGAGTTATGTCTTGGTTTAGCTTATTGGTTATTAAGTGTTGTAATCATTGAGTCGTAGTTAGAAATTGAGTCCTAATTGAGTTGGATTTGGATGAAATCCAAATCAACTCAATAAGGCAACCAGGTCCACTATAAGGTTTGGTTGAGCTTAATTAGTTGACCAAGGGAACGACCAATTGATGGTTCAAGCTAGAATCTAAAAAGTAGAGGGAACCACTTTTGTGAAAATTTTGACGGTGTACCGCTGTCGCCCAAGCTTTCGGGCAGCTGACGGTGGTTGACCCGCTCATACTGAGCGGTTGAACCGCTCGTACCCAAGAATCTGGGTACTTTCGACGGTTGATCAACCCAGGACCAACGGGTAAACCGCCCTCAGGTCGGAGGGTAAACCGCTCGTACCCAATTTTTTCGGGTATATTTAATTTTTGGCTCCAAAAATCTGAAGCCACTTGGGGCCTATAAATACCCCAAGTTTTCTTGCATTCTATTTGATAATTTTTGGGGATTATATTATGAGAAAATATTATGTGAGAATTGTAAGAAAAAAAAAAGAGGTAAGGGAGTGATCAAAGAGTAATCTTGTCTCCTTTGTAAGCAAAGTGTAAGGGTTTGGTCTTCACCCAAAGAAGATCGGTAGTGGACACCGGTGTGCCTTAAGAAGGAGGACTTGGGAGTGAACGTAGGCCATTGGCGCTGAACCACTATAAAAATTATAAGTGTTTCCTTGCTTTCATTACTTACATATTTTTGTATTGACGCTTCCGATTTAACTCAACTCTTTAAAAGTAAAGTTTTCACGATAAGTTATTTCCTTCAAACGTTGCTTATCTTTCCGGTTTACTTATTAACTTAGCAACTTTATTTTAATCACTCACTCGTTTCACTAAGAACGAAAAGCTTCAAATTTTCTATCTTGGTTTAATAAAAAAGTTTTTATCTAAACTAAAAATTTACAATTGAACTAATTCCCCCATAGTGCCAATTGATCCTAACACCTTCTAAATATTTAAATATTCGTTTAATTGTTTTAAAATAAGAATGTTTAAGATTGGATTGAAACCTTGCACACAATCTAATAATAAATATTATGTCTGATCTGGTAGCAGTTAAATACAGTAAACTACATATCATTCCTCTATATATTTTTTGATAAAAAAATTTAGCTTCATTATCTAAGTCTAAATTTCGTAGAAGTGCTCATGGGTGTATTTATGGCCTTATCTTATCTACACCAAAACGTTTTAACAGATATAAGATATATTTGGTTTGACTAATAAAGATACCATTATTTAATATTTTATTTATAATCCTAAGAAAATATTAATTCACCCATTAGGCTCATTTCATATTCTTGGCTAATACTCTTGGCAAAAGATTCCATAAGAATTCATATGTAGAACCAAAAATAATATCATCTACATAAATTTGAATAATAAAAAAATATTTTAAAATACTTAAAAATAATGTGGTATCAACCTTGCCTTTTAAAAAATTGTTTGAAATAAGAAAAGAGTTAAGTCTTTTATACTAACCCGTAGGGGCTTGTTTCAACCCATAAAGAGCCTTAGATAATTTGAAAACATGATTCAGAAAAATATTATTTTTAAAACATAGAGAGTTATTTAACATAAACTTCTTTGAAAATGAAACCATTAAGAAAAATACTTTTGACATCCATTTGAAGTAACTTAAAATTCTTAAAAGAGGCAAAGGCAAGGAGCATTCTTATGGCTTCAAGTCTAACCACAGCAAAGGTTTCTTCATAATCGATTCCTTCTTCTTGGTTGAAACATGTGGCCATTAATCTTGCCTTATTTTTTTATCATAATACCATTTTCATCTTGCTTGTTTCTAAAGACCTATTTAGTACCAATCACTAAACGATCACTAGGTCTAGGGAACAAGCTCTCATACCTCATTTCTCTCAAATTGATTCAACTCTTCATGCATTGCAATAACCCAAGAGTCATCTCTTAGGGATTCATTAATGCGTTTTAGTTCAATTTGAGATACAAATATGACATTAGCATAAAATTCTTAAAAGAAGAATGAATTTGAATATCTTTTAATGTATCTCCTATTATAAGCTCCTTAGGATGAGCATTTATATACTTCCATTTCTTAGATTCATCTAAATTACTTTTAGAAGGACTTTTATTTAAATTCAAATTGCCAAAATCAAAATCATCATCAAGATCAATTTTCTTAAATTCAAAAATATCATTAAAAATGACATGAATAGATTCTTAAATGACTAATATTATTTTATTAAAAAAAAGATAAACTTTTGAAGTATAAGAATAGCTAAGAAAAAATACCTTCATCAGATTTTACATCAAATTTTCCTAAGATATCTTTTCATTTAAAATAAAGTATTTACAATAAAAAATCTTAAAATATAAAACATTGGGTTTTTATAATTTCATAATTCTTAAGGAGTTTTAGAGAGTAAAGATCTTACAAGAACCCTATTCATAACATTGCATGCCGTGTTTATAGCTTCAGCCTAAAAATATTTAGGTAGGCTATGTTCATTTAACATGATTATAGCCATTTCTTGTAAGCTCCTTTTTTTCTCTTCACTACTCCATTTTATTATATATTTCTAGGAGTAAAAAAATTATGGTTGTACCCATTTGACTCACAAAAAGTTTAAAAATCATTATTTTGAAACTCACCACCATGTCACTATGTATTGATGAAATCATAAAATCCTTTTCATTTTGAAAAAGTTTATAAATTTTAAAAAATATTTAAAATAATTAGTTTTGTGTGCCAAGAAGTAAGTCCAAGTATATCTACTATAATCATCTACAATGACGAATGTGTATTTGCTATCTCCTAAGCTTGTAGTATCAATTGGTCCAAATAAATCCATATGGATCAATTGTAGTGACTAGAGGTGCTTATTTGATTTTTTGACTTAAAATTATTTTTTATTTACTTTCCTATTTGGTAAGCATCACAAATTTTATCTTTTATGAAATTAATGCTAGGTAATCCTCTTGCTAAATCTTTAGTTAAGATTTGATTTAGTAGTTTCATGCTAGCATAACCTAGTCTCCTATGCCAAGTCCAAGCATCATCATTCAAAGCCAAAAAATACATTTCATCATAAAAACTTTTAATGTCAATCGTATACACATTATTATTTCTAAAGGCAATCAAAGATTTATTTTTATGTGATATTTTAATTATATAAGAATTAGATTCAAATTTAATAATTTATCCTTTATCACATTATATTTCAAACAATCAACTAATAGCACATCTTTAATAAAAAAAATTGATTTGTTACATATGGTTCTTTTCCTAATGAATTTTTTCTTGTTGTTGTCTCCGAAGGTGACAACTCCTTCATTTCGGCTAGTGAACTTAGAAAAATAAGTTGGATCTCCGGTCATGTGCTTTGAGCATCTACTATCAAGGTATCATTTTATGTTCCTAGCCTTTGTTTGGAGATAAACCTATAAGAAAAGGTGGTTTTAATTTAGGTACCCATTTGACTTTGGGTCTCTCATGAAAAGCTCTACATAATTTAACTAAGGGCATTGTATTATTTATGGTTTCTTTAGGAACCTAAATCAATTTGTATGGACTATATTTTCTAAATGAACACTTATAAGTAAAATATCATAGTCTACCACAAAAATTATATTTAATTTAAGGTGAAGAGTTTAATGTAGGTCCTTTAACGAAGATAGTTAGCTTTTGTTAATGGTTGCCCATAAAGTCAATACCTTCTTTCTTATGAACATGACACTTATGTGCAAGGATCTTGTTTAAGGATTTATTCTCAATTTTAAATTTATCTAAAGCTTGTCGTATTATGATATTATCCTTTTTAAGTTCCTCTAATGTTTCACATTTAGTGCAAGAATTATGTGATGTTAATGCTTCATGCATTTTTCCAAATTTACTAACTAGTGATGCATGTTCCTTCTTAAGTAGTTCATAGGTTTTGCTAATCTTTCTAAATTCATCAAAAAGTTCATGAAAACTATTTAGTAATTCGTCAAACGCAAATGAGATATTGAAAGATTCACTTACCTCATCATGGATGGCCATGAGAGCATAGTTGGCAACCTCTTATTTGATGTTGTCTTTTTCATCTTATAAGCTTGAATCATCCCATCTTGTTGAGAAGGCCCTCTTGTTTGGCGCATTTTTCTTCAATTGTGGGCATTCATTTTTGAAATGTCCTAGTTTCTTGCATTCAAAATATATTATATTATCCTTTTTTGGTTTATTTTTATTTTTATGATTTTTATTTTTTTCATGAATTTTTTGAGTTTTCTTGTTAATAGAAGAAGATCATTGTCCTTATCACTAGAGATTTTACTTAAGGAGTTATTTGCTATTCTCAGTGCCAAATCATTTTTGTTCTTTGGAAGGTGTTCATCTTTAATTCTCAAGGCAATTTCATTTCTATTCTTTAGAAGGTATTCTTCAAGTTCATCATGAGCTTATAGCTCATTTCATAAGTTATCAGTGATTCAATAAGTTCTTCAAGTGAAAAATTATTTAGGTCTTTTGCTTCTTGAATTGCCATTACTTTAGGATCCCAATTTTTTGGAATGTATCTTAATATCTTGTTAATAAGCTCAAAGTTAGAAAAACTTTTACTAAGCGCTTTTAGACCATTGATGAAATCCGTAAAATGGGTGTATATGTCTCTAATAGTCTCACTTGGTTTCATACGAAACAACTCATAGCTATACACTAAAAGATTAATTTTAGACTCTTTGACTCAACTAGTGTCTTTATGTGTGATTTCGAGTGTGTGCCAAATCTTGTTGCATATAGAAACCTAATCAAACTCATTTTTATCAAAAGTATAAAATAAAGCATTCATTACTTTAGCATTGAAAGAGAAAGTCTTCTTTTCCAAATCATTCTATTCATTTATTGGTTTGAATGACTTTACAAAACCATTTTTAACAATGTGCCATAAATCGAAATCTGTAGAAATAAAAAAAAATATATTTTAGTTTTTCAATAAGTGTAATCATCCCATTGAATATGGGAGGATGTGTGATAGAATTGTTGGGAAACCTCAGCGAAAACTTCCTCTATCTTTTCTATCCGGATCTGGAATATAGAGATATACAATCTTCCTAGGTAAAATAATCTATCATATGATGTAATTTTTTCAACGAATCTCTTCCAATCTGATCTTGCAACCCTTGCAGAGGGAGGTAGGAGAATAGGAGGGGGAGGCCAAGGCTGCATGCAGCCTATCAACCATGAGTCTCCCCTCCTATTTATAGAGAGCCACCAAAACCCTAGAGATCCTACCTTAGTAGGTATTAGATCTTCATCCAATAACCCACTAACCTTGCATTATTGGATCTTTATCTAATAATCTCCTTATGCCTCTAATTGAGCCTTAAGCAAGGAGCCTATCAGCATAGGGTCTCATTTAATGAGAATAGGGGTTAATTGGAGCTCCATCCAATCCTCTATTTGTTGAAGCATCCACCATCTACGTGTGACCCTCTAGGCCCGATACCGTGCTGACCGTGAGTTGCTCCCATCAGTTATAGAGAGCCACCAAAACCCTAGGGGTCCTGCCTTAGTGGGTATTAGATCTCCATCCAATAACCCACTAACCTTGCATTACTGGATCTCTATCCAATAATCTCCTCAGACCTCTAATTGGGTCGTAAGCAAGGGGCCCATCAGCATTAGGTCTCATCTAATGAGAATAGGGGCTAATTAGATCTCCATCCAATCTTCTATTCGCTGAAGCATCCACCATATGTGTGTGACCCTCTAGGCCCAATCCCGAGCTGGCCATAAGTCGCTCCCATCAGAACTCCTTTTGGTATAGTGAATTATTATCTCTATAATAATTCACTCGACTCATCGACTATAGACGTACTATGCCACTATTCTATAGTCCCCAAACGATACAGGGGAATCAAATCCATCATACATATTTGTCCATAGTTACGGTGTATCTATAATCCCTCATCCAACTAATATCCTAGAGATCGTATATTGGACATGGTACTGTCAGGTCACATACACAATTAATTTATCTTGCTCTAATTAGATTCTACCGGAGAACTCTCTCTCTTAATCTGAATAACCCTGGCTAGGAATTTGTTTGAGCAAGCACATACGCGATATTCCCCTCGTGATACTAAGAGTGGATGATCTTTTATTGATACTCAACTAACTTTGTAAGGTTGGCTACCAATCCTGATAACCAATTGTACCAAATCTGGAACTTTTCAAACCTGCAAGTCTGACGTCAAAGAAAGAAGTACTCAAATAAGGCATCATTGGTGTCTCAAGTCTAAGGACCAAAAACATAACTGAGACTATGGAATTGCTATATGACATTAAGTATCATTAACTATACAATATTCTATAAGCGGATCAATAAGTGAACTCATTCTCCAATAAGCACCTGTACTATATCCTTAGTGTCTCCACACAAATAGTTATGAGACAAGCAACCTCTATCATATGGACAGGTATATAGTACACCGATCTGTTCGGTTATCTCGATGTCCCTCTATAGTAACCTATAATCGGGATTTTTTAGGATATGTGTTTAAAGGTGAATTGATCTCATTATCGTGATCTCATCACAATCTGATTCCCATTGCACAAAACTATATATATATATATATATATATGTGTGTGTGTGTGTGTGTGTGTGTGTGTGCAACAGATAATATAATGTGAGAAATACCAATATTAATCATAAGAAAAAAGATCGCACAGCATGTCACACATGCCATCACTCACATGATTGGCTTGCAGGG
Source organism: Ensete ventricosum (assembly GCA_029747655.1). Classification (NCBI taxonomy): domain Eukaryota; kingdom Viridiplantae; phylum Streptophyta; class Magnoliopsida; order Zingiberales; family Musaceae; genus Ensete; species Ensete ventricosum. The sequence goes on along the minus strand of JAQQAF010000008.1, from coordinate 36,480,681 downwards.
CAGCTGTAACCAGCAAGAATGTCCCTCGTTAATGCCAAAGAAGTCATTTACTCACTTGGGTGTTAATCCAATTGAGTATAACCTCAATCTGATACCAACTATTAGGATCAAGTTGGCACTAACAAGTGTTAAGTAAAACTTAATTTAAAAAATTTACTTGAAGCAAGAACTAAAATCAGAAGTGTTTCTTTTGGAATTCGTTAAAATCAAATATGCGAGTGATTTAAACTTAAGACCGAAAAAAATATTTTAATTTAGCTAATGAATACCAAAATAAAGAACAAGGAAAGAAGGCTCACAATATATAGTAGTTCAACTAAAAGATTGACCAACGTTGGAGTCCTTCTTCATCGAGGCCCACCAGTGTCTACTAATGATCTTCGTCTATGGGTGAAGATCAAACCACTTATACTTCTCTCATTTTCACAGGTTCAGGAGAGGAACCTTTTATAAGTTTTTCTCTCTTCCCTTAGACTCACTTAACACTTGAAGCACTTAAGGGAAGCACTCAACTTTTATAAATTTTTAATAGAATTTTCACCTCTTTTTCATGTACTTTCTTACTCTCCAATGAAAGAATACTTAGGGTATTTATAGACCCTAATTGACTTCAAAAATTAGAGCCAAAATTTAAACTATTTTTATAAAATTAGGGTACGAGCAATACTACCGTCGGCATTGATAGTACTACTATCGAAAGTGCCCCGAAAATAGGAGCGACGGTGGTACTACTACCACCTGGGTAGTACCACCACTGCCCACCGACAGTACTACCATCAGGAATCCCGAAAACTACTTTTTGTACCCAAATTGTACCTCATGTTGACCCCTTTCCAGGTCAACAAAATGAGCTTAACTTAAGCTCAAATCTAACCCAAAGTGGACCCGATTGTCTCACAATGAGTTAATTTAGATTTCTCCAAATCTAACTCAATTAGGACTCAATTTACGATGCTAACTACAACTCACTATACAATTACAACTATTTGTGACCGACATGTCAAATGACCTTTCTAACTCCCGACGAGCTTCTCGGCATCCTTCGGTGAACTTTCGACGAGTCTCTCGATCATCTTTCAGCGAACTCCTGGTATGCTCCCAGCGAGCCTCTCGATCACCTTCGGCAAACTCCCGACGAACTCCCACTGTATCGTTCGAACCTCGACTCGATGCCCAAACTTGACTCCGACCCAACATCTTATTGTAATTCTTTTTCACCATCATAGTTAATCTTCCATCACTTTCTCTAACACACAAGTTAGATCATAAAACTCATAAATTGATTTTATCATCAAAATATGAGATTTAACATCGCTGACCGCCATCACCATTGTTATTACTCCCATCCTCACTATCGGCATCAACAGCAATCGTCGGTCGCACCATTGCTGCTCCTCCTTGCCATCGCCACCATTGTCGCTGCCTCCCACTCCAGCCGCTTCCTTTCCTTCCTTGCCGCCACCACTATTTCCCAGCTAGCAAATCGTCCCCCTCGGTGACCTTGGTGACGCTGCTCCCAGCCGCACCATCACCGCTTCCTCTTCACTGCCGGCATTGATAACAACCACCACAGCCATCTTCCTCCTTCATCGGCTCCATCCACACCTTCTTGTTGCCGCCCAACCACCATCACTATCGTTGCCTTTCCCTTTTCCTCTGTCCGTCGCATCCTTGATGATCTTGCAGCATCACCACACCACCGCCCTTCTGGCCACCAGCATCACAGCAGCAACACCGAGTAGGACAGAGCTGATGCCCTTAACCCAACATAAGAAACATTAGTTGAATACTATTGATCTACAATCTTATGCGGTGGCTATTGATGGTTCAGTGGAAGCAAGATTTGAAGCCTTCGGAGCCCAAATGAAATAAAGATTGCAAGAACTCTTCAGCGAATTCAAAAGAAGTCTATTGGATAGCCCCAACAAATCTCAACATGGTGAAAGTTCTAACCTTAATTAAAGCTAATCTGAAAAATATAATCAAGGGCAAGATACATGATACTCACACATGAGGGTGGAGTTCCCCAGATGGGAAGATAGAGATCTGACTAGCTAGATCTCACGGCTTGAAAAGTTCATTCACTTCTAGAGAACTCCAGAAGAATCCAAAGTGGAAGTAGCTTCAAATTAACTTGATGGTGATGTGATCTGGTGGTATGATTTATACGAGACCTATCACGAAGTCTCTTCATGGGGACAATTTAAGAGAAAGCTCATGATTCACTTCGAACCATTGGAGTACGAGAACGTTAATGAACAACTCACCAAAAATCCGTCAGACTTCCATAGTACAGGAGTTTCAGAGCAGATTTGAGTGCCTATCGAACCAAACCTGAGATCGGTTCGAGAAATAATTAGTGAGAACATTTATTGAGGGACTTAATCTTAAGATTTAATGTGAAGTTAAAGCTTGCCACCCCTGCACTATGATGGCTGCTATATCATTCACTCGCGTGTATGAAGAAAAAATCAATATGGACACTTGCGAAATAAAAGCTTCAATAGATAGGTAATTAGCAAGCCACACACCCCATCTATTCCCATCTAAAACCTAGACATCCAAAAGTCAACTTGATAAGAACCCAAGGAAAGATCAACAAAGGATTTGTGCTCGTGTTATGATGAAAACTGATGCATACAAGGGCAACATATGATGATTGAGCCAATTAAGGAGGAACCAAAAACTGATAATGTGGAGTTCGATCATAAAGGTTGTGATAAACTTTTGATGATTGAGCCAATTAAGAAGAGATTATAGACTAACGATGTGAGATTCGATCATGAAGGTATGGATTCTGATGAAGATATTGGACCCATCACATATACAATGCAGGCATTAGTCAGCCACTCTAACCTGTAACCTATAAAAATTAAAGGAATATTGAAACATCAGTCTATTATTATTTTAATCGATAATGGTGGCACTAATAATTTTATGGACATAAAGCTTGTTGACCAATTGGTCTATCACATTGAAGGCTGTGACAAGTTTGAAATCAAGGTTGCTAATGAACGAATCCTACCTTATGATACAAGTGTTCAAAGATAAAGCTGATCATATAGGGCAAAAAACTACTTGTAGATTTTATTTTGATACATTTGGAAGATTTTGAAATGGTGATCATCAAAAGAAGACATGGAACTACCACTAGCTATTAGATAGAAAATATTCTTCAGAAGCCTACAATGATTACTACACCAGAAGACCAGCCATTGTTTACAATAAGTAGAGATCCTACTTAATTGATCAATGGGTTGTGATGCACGATAAATATTAAAATGCTCCTGGAATTTGATGTTGCTCAGCCTTGAGGATAAGACTGATTTGAAGAGGGTGGGTCTGTTAGGACCCTAACAGGGTTGAGTCCTCATCTATTAAGTTATGTTCTTTATTGATTCATGTTGGTCAGTCCATTCAAGCCAATTAGGAGTCCTAGTAGGAGTTGGAGTCTATTTGATTAAGAGTCCTTGTAAGAGTTAGAGTCCATTTGATTAGGAGGTCATAGTAGGAGTTAGAGTCTATTGGATTAAGAGTCCTACTAGGAGTTAGACTCAGCTAAGAGTCTCTATAGATAGGGCTATAACTATTTCTTTTTAAGGAATCAAGAAAGAAAATATGTTTTAGCTTATTGGCCAAAACTAGATCCTCTATAGAGATCAAGGAGGGCTGATCCCCTATAGAATCAGGAGGTTGATCCCCTCGAAATGATTATTTATCCCCTCTTTTCTGTCTCTATTCATGATAGAACCTTAGGGGTTCCTATCATCTGGTATCGAAGTAGCGTTCTTGGCATCTCACTGTTCATCCACTCTACCACCACCCCTACAACGATCATTTATCTTTGATAGAACCTTTGGGTTTCTATCAAAGATACTCAAGAGTTTACAACACTTCATCCTCACATATTCTTTCTCTTTTTCACCCTTTTTTCACCTCTTATTCGTGCTTCATCAAGCAAAAATTCGTGAGGTATTTATAGAGCCCTAATGACTTCAAAATTAGAGCCAAAATTTTAAATCCCTAGAATTTCAAGGTTCTGATAGTACCACCACCTGTATTGGGCAATACTATTATTGGACTAGGTGATACCATCACTGGTAGGTGATGGTACCACCGTTAGATGCTGGTTACAAGAGCCCTACAAACCAATCACATGAGTGATGGCACGTGTCATGATGTATAATCTTTTTATATTATTATTATTATCGATATTTTCTTATATTATATTATCTGTTGGATATATATTGTGATGTCCATAGTTTTATGTAATGAGAATCAGATCATGATGAAATTATAATAATGAGATCGATTCACCTTTAAACATAGATCATAAATTATCTCGATCATAGGTTGCTTGAGAGGGATAATGAGATAATAGAATAGACTAGTGTATTATATTCCCATCCACGTGATGGAGGCAGTTGGTCTCATAGCCGCTCATGTGGGGACACTAAATATACAGTACAAGTGCTCATTGGAGAATGAGTTCACTGATTGATCTGCTTATGGAATGCTGTATAGTTATTTATACCTAACGTCAGACAACGATTCTGTAGTCTCAGTTGTGTATCTGGTCCTTAGACTTGAGATACCAATGATGCCTTATTTGAGTACTCCTTTCTTTGACACTAGATATATAGGTCTGGAGTTTCTATATATAGTACAACCGGTTATTGGGATTGGTAACCAACCTTATGAAGGTAATTGAGTGTCAAAAGAGGATCATCTAATCTTGCTCAGACAAATCCCTGGCCAGGGTCGTTCAAATTGAGAGAGGAGTTCTTTGGGAGAATCCAATTAAAGCGAGACTTAGATAGATTTCGTATGTGGCTTGATAGTTCCAAGACCAATATATGGTGTTTGGAATATTAGATGAATGAGAGACTATAGATATACGATAGCAGAGAACAGACAGGTCCAATAGATTAGTTCCCTTATACCATTTGGGGATTATGACGTAGTGGCCTAGTACATCTATAGTCGATGAGTTGGGTGAATGGTTATGTGATAATAATTCACTGAGTCAGAAGGAGTTATGTAGATGGAACTCACGGCTAGCTCGATATTGGGCCTAGAGGGTCACATGCATATGGTGGATGTTTCAACGAGTGGAGGATTGAATATAATTTATCTAATTAGCCCCTGTTCTCATTTGGAAAAGACTTGATATTAATAGATCTCTTGCATGAGGCCCAATTAGAGGTCAATTGAGATTATTGGATAGAGATCCAATAATACAAGAAGTGAGAATAATTGAATAGAGATCTAATACCCATTAAGGTAGGATCCATTAGGATTTTGGTGGCTCTCTATAAATAGGAGGCACGGGTGGCCAACACAGGTGATATACTACATCTTTGGTCGCTCCCTCCTATTCTCCTCCCTCCCTCATCTTCTCAACCAACTATTGGTTATAGGTGCCCTACAAGCCAATCACGTAAGTGATGGCACGTGTGACACGCTGCATAGTCTTTTTACATTATTATTATTGGTATATTATCATATTATATTATTTGTTGGATATATATTGTGATGTCCTTGGTTCTGTATAATGAAAATCAGATCATGATAAGATTACAATAATGAGATCGATTAACCTTTAAACACATATCCTAAATAATTCCGTTCATAGGTTACTCGAGAGGGACATCGAGATTACCAGAGAGACCGGTGTACTATATACCTGTCCATATGATGGAGGCGGTTGATCTTAGAGCCAATTGTGTGGGTACACTAAGGGTATAGTATAAATGCTCATTGGAGAATGAGTTCACTGATTGATCCACTTACGGAATACTAGATAGTTAGTGATCCCTAATGTCAAATATCGATTTCGTAGTCCTAGTTCTATATCTAGTCCTCAGACTTGAGACACTAAGGATGCATTGTTCGAGTACTTCTTTCTTGGACGCCGGACTTACAAGCTTAGCATATCTGGTACAATCGGCTACCAGGATTGGTAGCCAACCTTATGAAGATAATTAAGTGTTAGTAGAGGATCATCCACTCTCAATATTATGAAAGGAATATCTCATATTTTATCACTCAAATGAATCCTCGATCGGGGTTGTTCAGATTGAGAGAGAAGTTCTCCGGGAGAATATGATTTAAGTGAGACTAGGATAAATTCCCTATAAGGCCTGACAATACCATACGCAATATACAATCTCTAGGATATTAGATAGATGAGGGACTATAGATACACAGTAACTGAGGACAGATAGGTCGAATGGATTAGATCCACTATACCGTTTGGGGACTATGCGTAGTGGCCTAGTACATCTATAGTTGATAAGTTGAATGAATTATTATGGGATAATAATTCAATGAGTTAGAAGGAGTTCTAATAGGTAGGACTCGCAGCCAGCTCGGTGTTGGGCCTAGCGAGCCACACACATATTGTGAATATTTCAGTGAGTAGAGGATTGGATATGAGTTATCCAATCAGCCCCTGTTCTTATTGGATGAGACCCAACATTGATGAATCCCTTGTATAAGGCTCAATTAGAGGCCAATTGAAATTATTAGATAGAGATCCTAGGAGTGAGGGTAATTGGATAAAGATCCCATACCTACTAAGATATGATCCACTAGGGTTTTTGGCCACCCCTTCATATTCTCCTCCCTCCCTCATCTTCGCAGTTGACCAACCTTTCCTTGCTACGAGAGGGTAGTGAAGAAGATAGGTGATCTTCCTCCATGAGTGCTACGAGAAGGTGCGCAAGAATTATGAGTTTTGGGTTGCGATTGAAGGAGCATTGCTGAAACGATCAATCGAGTGGATATCGCTAAAGGGGAAGATATTGGACCTCCTTCATCCTCTCCATTTGGATCGGGAATTTGAGAGATATACGGTCTCCCTAGGTAATCAATCTCTTACATATCGTAGTTTTCAATTTTACGGGTTCATCACGCATAAATCTTTGCATGACAACTTGATATACGTGAGAAACTTGTTTTTGTTTTCTTTCTTCCACTGCGTATGTGATACGCCCGCTGGGTTTCCCAACAGTGGTATCAGAGTCAGGTTGCTTATGCAAAAGATTGGCTTTTAAATTTCATGTGATGAGATTGAATCGCGTAGAATTGTTCTACACATTCTTATAGCGATTGGCCTCAAAGGCAGCTTTGCAAACAAGCTGCCTGTGGTCGAGGGGCGGTCACCTGCAGGTTGACTACCTACAAGGGTGGTTACCGTGGCTAGGCCCCTTGTAGAGGCGATGGCTCATGGTCAGGCTACCTGTAGGGTCAGTCGCTTTCGGGCATGGTCCCACGGGCAGGCCCCTGCAAGGGCGATGCTCGCTCGTAGGGGCTGTCGCCCAAGGAAAGCGGCACTCGCCCGCTTGCCCGCTAGGGTAGTGATGTTCGCCCTCAGAGACAACCGCTAGCAACACATAGCATTGCTGCCTGCGTAGTGATGACGGTGGCAGCGGCCTGTTGGATTGGGCAAAGGGATTAGGGTTTTCTATAAAAAGATGATTCTACCCCTCGAAATTTAAGAAATTTTGAGGTTTGTCCTTCTTTTCAGAATTCCTAAAATAACCTTAATAATTCTAAAAATTCTTGGCATGTCCCAAATTATAAAAAAATAATTAAATAAATAGTTTAATTAATTATTATTTATCTAGTAGTCTTACATGATGATGTTTGTATACATGATATATGATGTGGATGAATGATCATGAGCTATGTGTTGTGATGTGTGTGTATGCAATTAGTAAGCCTTGTGAGCCTCCTTTTTCTCGTTTATTGTTGGGCCTCCGTGCTTGTGATTATGTTGTAATTACACGAAGAGGCGCGACGAGAGCATGGAAGTGTCAGTGGGATCCATGATGCCATGACGGGGGTATCGCGATGCTTGGAGATTCACCACGGATCCAACGAAACTGACGATGATGAGAAGGACGATCACATGGCATCGAGATGTGTCGATATACACATATATCCTATTATGAGTGATTGGCCCACTAGCTTGGGCCTAATTATATTAAGTGACGGTTCATGATCATCCAATGTGGCATATGTGATATGATTATACACTAGATGTATATATATATATATATATATATATATATATATATATAATATATTTGTGTATGACATGACATATTAGGAGATCGAAACAAAATAAAACCCCTCTTATGATAATATTAAGTTGGTAAGTGTGAGGCAATAAGATTAACCACGTGGCCTTCCATCATTATAGAAAGAAATTGAATCACGACATAGGTTGAGTTGGTCGAGTCTCTCAAGACTCACCTATCTACGTTGTTCGAGAACTTGCCTACGACGTAGAGATGTTACTGATGACCTGAGGACATGGTATGTTTGGTTGAGTGCCTCAAGGGTATATCATTAAATAAGACTCATCTAGTAATGATGGTGATGACTTAACTAAATATTATGGTTAGTCGTGTCCCTAGAGACCATGATGGTTTGGAGGCCAAATAGGATAGGAATCACAAGGAGTTATGATTGACAAGAGTTGCCTACCTTTCTGGGCTTAGTATGATTGGTCAAGTCCCTTAAAGTTACACTAAGATGTCGATTGGATCCCAATCCCCACTAGAAGTTTGTTGGAGACTTCCATTTTATGTGCCGAAGGTGTCACATGATTCACTAGAAAATTAGTAGGAGTAGATCAAGATAGAAGTCCTTATCTTAATTAATTCTTTTACAAAATCTACTTGTTATTAATTCATGCTATATCGTGTTTGTTAGAAACATGTCACTTGCAAACCCCCTGCATGTTATACTTGATACCAACTATCTCACTAGTCTAAACTGTATGGATTAGCTCCGAAATTTGAGAATCGTTCTCAGATGAAGAAAATTGTATATGTCCTTGATATGATTATGCCCACACCGGAGGAAGGGGCAAGCCATGGATGAGTTCGCTCACTATGTGAAATATATAGATGATTCTACCATGGTAAAGTGCTATATGTTAGCCTTCATGACTCCCGTGTTATAGAGGTAACTTGAGAGCATGGATGTCAATTCTATCCTCTTCATCTTCGTCAGCTATTTGAGGAATAAAGAAGAACTCAAAGATATGAGATATCCAAGAGTCTCTTCTGGACTAGGATGACAAATGGGGCATCGATTCAGAATCATATCCTAAATATGATAGAGTGGATCAATAAACTCAAAGGTCTAGGAATAGTCCTAGAGGATAACCTTGTATTGATCTTATACTTTATTCCCTGCTATATTCTTTTCTATAATTCATTATGAACTTCAATATGAGCAAGTTTAAGGTGACTCTACTTGAGGTCCTCAATATGTTGAGGGAAGCTGAGAGCACCATCAAGAAAGAGAAGCCAATTTATCTATATTGGTGAGACTAATAAGAAAAGGAAGGCTGATAAGTCCCTTAAGAAGGGTAAGGGCAAGAGCAAACTAGGTAAGGCAAAGGTCGCCAAGAAAGACCTGGCCAAGGACGAAGGTCAGTGCTTCCACTACAACAAAGACCGACACTGGAAGAGGAACTGTAAGGATTACCTTGCAGAGAAGGTGAAATAAAAGCTTAGAGAAGCTTTAGGTACATTCATGATTGGTCTCCATTTATAAGATCATTATGATAACATATGGATATTGGATACTAGGAGTGCTTATCATATCTGCAATTTACTGTAGATTTTGGTAAAGCCTAGGAGACTCGCAAGAGGTGAGATGTGATAAAAGTAGAGATGATGACCAAATGGCACACTTGGTATATTGTTTCCATATGTATTTATACAGAGTTGGACACAGGATTTCCCTCAATTGATGAACGAGATCTTCTCGTTTAGTTAGAGAAATCTATACACCTAACATGCCCCGCCAAGATCGAGCACTTGTCAAGGACGTCGATCTTGGATAGATGTAAGAAAAAGAGTTTACGGGCCAGAGACTTCATTAGGGAGTCTGCGAGTTGATCAGCCGTATGGACATGAGAAACACTGAATTGCTGACAGACGACTTAATCTCATATGAGATGAAAATCAATAGCAATATGCTTCATGTGGGAGTGGAAGACTAGATTAGCACAGAGTAAGTAGCACTCATGGTATCACAATAAATAACAGACGTAGAATCCGAGTGAATGTGAAGCTCCTTAACAAGTTGGTGATCCAATTAAGTTTTGCAGTAGTGGTGGCAATAACACGATATTCAAGTTCAATTATAGACCAAGCAACTATCTTTTATTTCTTAGAGCTCTAGCTGATTAGATTAGTACCTAAAAAAATAATATATCTTGAGGTAGAGGTTCTGTCATCAACATTTTTTGCCCAATCAACATCGGCAAAATCATGAAGTTGAGACGGAGAGTTTTTGTGAAGAAAAATGTCATGATCGATAGTCCTCTTAAGATAACACAGAATGTGTTTAGTCCAGTGCAAAATAAATGGTCGATGCATAAACTATGATAATTTATTAATTGTAAAGGAGACATCTGGACAGGCAAGGGCTAGATATTGTAAGGAGCCAACTACCTGCCGATACTGAGTAGGGTTTGTAGCAGGACTACCATCACATAAGTTGAGTGATTCACTAGTAGATAAGGGAGTGGTAACTTATTTTGCATCCTACATGTTCATCTTGAATAGCAAATCCTAAATGTACTTTCTCTGAAAGAAAGAGACCAGAAGATATAAACATAGCCTCGACACCGAGAAAATAACTCAGGTTGCCAAGATCTTTAAGAGAGAAACGGTCGACCAATTGCTTATAAACTCTTGAACCTCTATAGAGTTATCACCTGTGATAAGAATATCGTCCACATAGACTAGAAGATAGATGGTGCCCCCATGTTATTGGCGTAGAAATAAGGAGACATCAGACTTAGAGTTGATGAAACCTATTGAATATAAGAATAGACCACGTTCAGTGTACCAGACTCGTAGAGACTAACATAGTCCATAAATGACATTTAGAGTTTACAAAGATGTCGTGGATATTGAGGATGTATAAAGCCAAGAGGTTGCTCCATGAAGACATCTTCAGTAAGAGTCCCTTATAAAAAGGTATTATGAATATCTAATTGACATAAACACCAGCCTTTGGAGATTGTCAGACTTAGGATAAGTCAGATTGTAGTAGTTTTGACAACAGGATTAAATGTCTCGGTGTAGTCAACACCAAGTCGTTGATGAAATTCTTTAGTCACAAGTCATGCCTTATAGCAAGAAATCGAACCATTGGGGTTCTGTTTAATTCAGAAGACCCACTTGCACCCGATGATGTTTTGTATGGAGTCAGAAGGGGTAAAGGTCAATGTAGTATTACAAAGGAGAGCATCATACTCCTTACACATAGCTTTACACCAATAGGAAGATTTTAGGCCTGAGTAAAAGAAGTCGGTTCAGTAGAGTCGAGGGAAGTTTTAGTGCTAGTATGTAAGTTAAGAACTTGACATGGTTTAAAGACACCACTCTTGCAATGAATTTGCATTGGATGCCGGGAAGTTGTAATAGTATTGGTGGGTAAGGGCAAAGGGTTATCATAGGTTGAGTAAGGTGAAAGGATGGCAGAAGTATCCAGGTGAGGTGAAGACTAAGGCTGTGGTTCTAGAGGCAATTACACAGGAAGATGTGGAATCGCAGGAGGAAGCTGTGGAATAGAAGTGACAAGAGAGTGTGGATCCGACAGAGATATATGGGAGGATGAAGATATGTTAGAGGAATCCAATAAGACGATAGATTGCCTCTGATCCCGAAAGGGAAAGATAAACTCCACAAAAGTGACATGTCTGGAAACAACGACTTTAGCAGTGTGAGGGTCATAACACCGAAAGGTATTATGTTCAAGAGAGTATCCGATGAAAATACAAGGGCAAGATTGATGTTGTATTTTATGGCAATTATAGGGACGTAACCATGGATAACATAGATAGCCAAATACCTTTAATGTTTTTAGATTAGGATGTTTATGAAATACCTTTAAGTAGTCGACAATAGTACTTCCCTCCTGCTTTAATTAAATTCATGAGGCTGGAGAGTAGTCTAAGCATGTGAGTCCTCAAGCGATTTACTAAGGTAGTTTGTAACTTAGTCCAAGCTTCCGCAGAAGTAGCACAGGTTGACACAAGCGGGGCAATGGATCTAGTAATAGAGGCTTGAATTGCTTATAGAATGAGTCAATCTTGATGTAACCATAGCTTATAGGCTGGGCTAAATTTGGTACTAGGCTGAGTTCACTTGGAACATGAATCATTACTATTGGACAACTAAGAGAACCATCAATATAACCTAATATATCATAACAAAATAAAAGATTATAGAATTGAGCATGCCAGGATGCATAGTTGCTGCCTTTGGATAACTTAAAGGGGATTAGAGAGGCAAATTGATGGAAATAAGTACTGGAAGCAGAGAGGGATTTCTAGCAGGAAAGAGAGTTGGAGCATCAGAGGTAGATGAGGAAGATAATTGGGAATCGCAAGGTAATAGCCGAGGAGAAATCAAGAGAAGGCACGGTTTAGGAGGTGGACTTAGGAAGACAATACTGCTTAAGCGATGATGTATTGGAAAGAAAGAAAATTCCAAACCAGCACAGAGTTGCCTCCATCGGTTGTCGCTGCTAGATACGAGTGTATAGTGATAGGTAGCGAAGAGATCCGAGAAGTAGGTAATCACACCGAAGCAGGATCTGGAGCAGTAGCAGGGAAGGAAGAAAGGGATCTCACTGATGTCAGCATTGTTGAGCCATGCAAAGTGATAGAGGAAGGCGGCGTGGGTTGGGTCACCAGCGAGTGAGATGGGTCGCTCAAGGCATAGAGTGCCATGGAGTCCTCTCCAGTTTCTAGTTCCGATTCTCGACCAAGGAGGGATTTCCTATCATTTGACAGTGAGAAGAGAGCTTGCTCTAGGAAAGCAGATCTGGTACCATGATAAAAATAGAGATGATGATCAAATGACACACTTGGTATATGTTTCCACATGTATTTATATAGAGTTGGACGCATGATTTCCTTCAACTGATGAACGAGATCTTCTCGTTGAATTAGGAAAATCTGTACAACTAACAAGATGGACCTCAAGATGGGTAATGGAGTAAGAGTTGCCATAGTTGCTATTGGCGAGGTCACCCTACATCTACCTAGTGGAGCTACCATTGCATTATATACATGCTATTATGTTCCCTCTATTATCAAAAATATTATTTTTATTTCTTGTTTGATAATTAGTGGATATAAATTAGTTCTTGAGAACAATAGTTCTTTGTTAATTTTAGATGATGAGATCATCACAAGAGGGACATTGATTAATGGCTTATATGTGCTAGACATTTATCTACACATCATGAATATAAATACATCAAATAGAAAATGAGATGAGGTGAACAACGCATACCTATGGCATTTTAGGCTATGTCATAACCATGAAAGAATGATTCAAAAGATGCTAAAAGATGGATTTGGTTATGACATAGCCTAAAATGCCATAGGTAGCCTAAAATCCATTTGACTATGAGTTAAATGCAACTTGCGAACCTTGCCTTCGTAGAAAGTTGACCAACTCTCCTTTTAGTGAAACTGGAGAGAGAGCCACTGAGTTGTTGAAACTTATACATAGCGATGTATATGGTCCTATGTTGACTCAGGCTATATGTGGTTACTCATACTTCATTATATTCACTAACAACTTCTGTAGGTATTGTCACGGACTTAGCTGAATTTGCCTAAGCCGTGTGGCACCCTTGCGGCCCTCCCGAAGACTTAGCTGAAATTGCCTAAGTCGTGAAGCAACCTTGCCCACTGTTCTGGACTTAGATGGGATTGCCTAAGTCATGAAATGCCCAAAGCATTATCTGTCCGCACAGGGTCAGCCCTCTTACAATCTTTTAAGGTCCCGTAGGACATGCAAAGAAGAAGTTGATTAGCTTAGAAGCGAGCGACGGACACGTTCCGGCATCTCGCAAAGCGGAAAGCTATACAAGCAATTTGTCGAACACCTTGAGTGCAGCTGAGAAAAGAGAGAAAAAGAGCGAAATAGAACTTTGGAGGGTTATAGGAACGGTCGCAAGACCGCAAATGACGGTTCCCAAGGTATCGGACGTAAGATAAGTTCAATTGCTGATGAACGCCTATGCTCGACATATACCCGGAGCCCCATCCAGCCCGGTGCCACCTGGGGGGTTCCAAGATGCTGAAATGGCTGACATTTCGTACCACTCAGAAAGGTTGCCGTGGCACACGAAAAAGACCTCAAAATAGGGTTGTTTTGGGCTGTTTTGGCTCTGTGCAGTGAACGATCGTTCTGCAGCCTTCTACACCACTTTCGCTCATATTTCTTGGGTAAAAACACATAAACTCAAGGCAAACAAGCTGCCAATCATATGTACAAGCAAGAAAAAGCAACAAACGGTTCACAGAGCGAAGATGTTGCGGTTGAGCAACGTCCGTTCGTGACATTCTCCCCCACTTAAACTGTCGACGCCCTCGTCGATGCTTGTTGGTAGGCTTTGACGCGAGCTTTTTCATGTCGTAGGGCGTCTTCTGGCTCCCAACTAGCTTCTATTTGAGGAAGCTTTTGTCACTTCACCAAGTACTCAATTTGCTGTGCTCCATTTGGTAGCTTTATCTTCCGATCCGCCGGAATAGTTTCAACTCGCTTCTCGTAAGAGGCTCTGGTGGGGGGTAGTCGAGTTGGAACATTTCGAGAATCATCTTACGAATTTGAGTTGTAGGCTTTCAAGTTGCTCGCATGGAAGATGTTATGAATTATGAACCATGCTGGCAGTTGTAACTTGTTTGAGACATTGCCTACTCTGCTGATAATTGGGAAAGGCCCTTCATATTTGTGCACCATTCCTTTGTGCACTCTATGCCTAAAGAACTGGAGTGATGCTGGTTGGAGCTTCTTCACCAACACCATGCCGCCCACTTTAAACTCTTGTGGTCGCCTCCCCAAGTCTGTCAACTTCTTCATCTTCTTGGCTGCCTTCTCCAAGTAAGCTCCGCAATATCTGCATTGCGATGCCATTCCTTTGCAAAGTGATAGGCTGATGGGCTACTCCTTGTATAGCCAATAATTAGGGTATGAGGAGTTGATGGCTGTTGTCCCGTAATAATCTCAAATGGGCTCTTCTTAGATGCAGAGCTCCATTGTAAGTTATAGGAGAATTGGGCTATGTCCAACAGCTTCACCCAATCTCGTTGGTTGGCAATTACATAGTGCCGAAGATATCGCTCCAAGAGCGAGTTAATTCTTTCTGTTTGGCCATCCGTTTGGGGGTGGAGGCTTGTGGAGAAGTATAATTTTAGATCCCAATAACTTGAATAACTCGGTCCAGAATCATCCCAAGAACCGAGAATCTCGATCACTAATGATGTTGTGTGGGACTCCCCAAAACTTCACCACATTCTTCATCATCAACTTAGCCGCCCCTCCACTGAGCAATGTAGGGGTGTAGCAATGAATATTGTATACTTCAAAAATCGATCAACTACCACGAGTATCGATCTAAGTCCCCCTACCGCGGGTAAACTTGATATGAAGTCCATGGAAATGCTCTCCCAAGGCCTGTCTGGTACGGGCAGCGGCTCCAAAAGTCCCACTAGCTTTTGTTGCTCTACCTTGTCTTGTTGACAAGTAAGGCATGTTCGAACATATTCCTCAACACCTATCCCCATTTTTGGCCAATAGAAAGCCCTCTCCACGAGAGCCATTGTTCGGTGGATATCCGAATGTCCAGCCCAAAGGGAATCGTGACACTCTTTCAGGAGTTCACGCCGTAAGTTATCCACTCACGGAACATAAACTATGTTCCCCTTGGTATAGATGAGTCCCTCCTGGACCCAAAATCGTCGTGCCTTGTCCTCTATGATGAGTTGCATCAGAGTTACTGCCTGAGGATCTCGGTGCAGTCCATCCCTTATCCCGGAAAGGAAGTTGGAGCGCAATTGACTTGTTTGGCCTCCACCCTCCAACTGTATAGCATTCACTAGCTCCACTTTCCGACTCAATGCATCGGTCACGACATTTGCTTTTCCGGGCTTGTACTCCATTACCATGTCGCGCTTCGAATACCCAGCTATGAAGCACCGATAATAGTTGACGAACCCAAGGAAGGATCTCAACTCTAGCACCTTCTTTGGTGTTCGCCAGTCCGCCACAGCTATGAAGCACCGATAATAGTTGACTATGTCGGTGACATACCCAGCTATGAAGCACCGATAATAGTTGACTACGTCGGTGACATTCCTCCGATGTAGTTCTTGTTGTGCCCATGGCTTCAAGCCATCGAGGAAGCTGAATAGCTTGTCTTTCTCAGACATGTCCCGTATATCCAGCATCAGTGCTGAAAATTATTTCACATAGTCTCGAATTGTTGTACTCTGGCGGAGTTGTCCCAGTTTCCTTCTTGCGATAAACTTTGTGTTCTCGGACAAGAACTGAGTTCTTAACTCTCGATTCAAGTCTCCCCATGTATCCACTCGACATCGACCTTGCTGGATCTCTTCCCAACGGGTCCGCCACCAAAGTTTTGCATCCCCATTCAGATACATTGTTGCTATAGCAACTTTGGTTTCTTCAGAATCGAGCCTTGTAGCACGAAAATACTGTTCCATATCGAACAAGAAATTTTCAAGCTCTTTGGCATCCCTAGCACCTCCGTAGCACTGCGGCTCCGGTGCTCTGAAGTGTTGTGGTGGCGCAGCGCAGGTGTTGCTCCCTCCCGCATCAAGAGTCCTTGTTAACACCATCACCTTAGCCGTGAGTTCCGCCACAACTTCATATAGATATCGTACGAAATCTTTGGTGTCCTCTGTCAGTTGATCAATCAGGGATTCAACTTTCTCGGTCTGAGCTTCAGCTTCTTCTTGTGAGCTCTCTACCCCAAGTAGCCTTCCTTGTCCTTGGTAGAGTTCCTCTACGCTCGCTTCAAGAATATCAAGGCGGGTTTCCGCCATTGTAAGTCTCTCTCTGTGGCCCTTCTTCCCGATTGGCGCTCTAGATGGCGCCTCCTCCCCTTGTGGAGAATACCCAACTTCACGCTCGTCTTGTTCACTGTCGCGCTCCTCATAAGCAGCTCCAGTAGTTTACGAATGAGTTTGCACTTGCAGCCCACCTGTGGCTGCTTGGAGCAAAGGTCCCACTTGCCCCATCTTGCTCGATTCACCACGATGTCTCACCATGGTGAAATTACGAATCTTCTTCGATGTTCGTACGAATTGCTTAACTGCTCTGATACCACACTGTCACGGACTTAGCTGAATTTGCCTAAGCCGTGTGGCACCCTTGCGGCCCTCTCGAAGACTTAGCTGAAATTGCCTAAGTCGTAAAGCAACCTTGCCCACTGTTCTGGACTTAGCTGGGATTGCCTAAGTCATGAAACGCCTAAAGGTTATCTGTTCGCACAGGGTCAGCCCTCTTACAACCTCTTAAGGTCCCATAGGGCCTACAAAGAAGAAGCGAGCGACAGACACGTCCCGGCATCTCGCAAAGCGGAAAGCTATACAAGCAATTTGTCGAACACCTTGAGTGCAGCTGAGAAAAGAGAGAAAAAGAGCGAAATAGGACTTTGGAGGGTTGTAGGAATGGTCGCAAGTCCACAAACGACGGTTCCCAAGGTATCGGACGCAAGACAAGTTCAATTGCTAATGAACGCCTACGCCCAACATATACCCGGAGCCCCATCCAGCCTGGTGCCACCCGGGGGGTTCCAAGGTGCTGAAATGGTTGACATTTCATACCGCTCAGAAAGGTTACTGTGGCACACAAAAAAGACACAAAAATAGGGATGTTTTGGCTCTGTGCAGCGAACGATCATTCTGCAGCCTTCTACACCACTTTTGCTCATATTTCTTGGGTAAAAACACATAAACTCAAGGCAAAACAAGCTGCCAAACATATGTACAAGCAAGAAAAAGCAACGAATGGTTCATGGAGCAAAGATGTTGCAATTGAGCAACGTTCGTTCGTGACAGTATGGACATGTGTACTTAAAGAAGTACAAGTCTGAGGCCTTCGAGAAATTTAGAGAATATAATAATGATGTAGAGGACTAGATTGAAAAGAATATTAAGACTCTTCGATCATATTGAGTTTGAGTACTTGAGTACGGAGTATTTGGAAACCAAGCAGGAGTATCACATATGTAGTGGAAGATCAAAACAAAACAGGTTTCCCACGCAAATCAAATCATCATGCAAAATATTGGGTCACGAGAAAGTCACAAAACTAAAAAATCGCATCGTGTGAGAGATCGTTTACTTAGGGAGATCGTATATCACTATTTTTCTAGGTCCGGATGGAGAGAATGAAGGAGGTAAAGTGTCCTCCTCTCTAGCAGTATCTACACGATGGATCGGTGCAACGATACTCTTGCAATCGTAATCTCAGGTCTCACAACTCTTGTGCAAGAGGGAGGAGAATAGGAGAGGGTGGCCAAAGCTACGACCTATCAACTATATGCTTCCCCTCCTATTTATAGAGAGCCACCAAAAAATTCTAGAGGTCTTGCCTTAGTGGGTATTAGATCACCATTTAATTACCTACTAACCTTGCATTATTGGATCCCTATCTAATAATCACCTTTGGCCTCTAATTAGGCCTCATATAAGGAGTTAATTAGTGCAGAGTCTCATCTAATGAGAATATGGGCTAATTGAATGTCTATCCTATCATCTATTCGCTGAAGCATCCATCATATGTGTGTGACCCTCTAGGCCCGATACCGAGCTGGCCATGAGTCGCTCCCATCAGAACTCCTGATATAGTGAATTATTATCTTTATAATAGGTCACTTGACTCATCGACTATGGATGTACTAAGCCACTACACTATAGTCCCCACACGGTATAGGAGGATCAAATCCATTGGACCTATCTGTCCATAGTTACTATGTATCTATAATCTCTCATCCAACTAATATCCTAGAGATCGTATATTGGACATGGTATTGTCAGGTCACATACGAAATCTGTTTGAGTCTTGCATACGACTCAGAGTCAAATAGATCTAAGTATTCATCTTTCAACAACTTTTGAAGTCTTCCCTCATGTATATGACCTAGCCTACAATGCCATAGGTATGCATTATTCATCTTATCCATTTTCCTCTTAGATGTATTTATATTTATGATGTATGAAGAAGTGTCTAACATATATAAGTCATTTATCAGTGTCCCTCTAGTGATAATCTCATCATCCATAATTATTGAACAACTATTATTCTTAAAAATTAATTTTTATCCACTAATTGTCAAACAAAAGATGAAAATAAATTTTTTGATAATAGAGGGAACAAAATAGCATGCATCAAATGTAATAATAGCTCCACCCGGCAGATGTAAGGTGATATCCCCAATAGCAACTGCAACAACTCTTGCTCCATTACCCATCTTGAGGTCCATCTCACCTCTGGCCAAAATAAATTGTAGATATAATAAATACTTCTGGTATCCAATACCCATGTGTTATCATGAAAACCTGGTAAGTGGAGATTGATCATGAATATACTTAAAGCTTCTCCAAGCTTCTGTTTCGCCTTATCTATAAGGTAGTCCTTACAGTTCCTCTTCTAGTGCCCATTTTGGTCATAGTGGAAGCACTATCCTTTGTCCTTTGCCGAGTCTTCCTTAGCATCCTTTGCCTTACTCGATATTTCTTTACCATTGCCCTTCTTAAGGGTCTTAATGGCCTTCCTTTTCTTATTGGTCTCACCAGTACATAGAACTAGCTTCTCTTTTTTAATGGTGCTCTCAACTGCCCTCAACATATTGAGGAGCTTAGGTAGAGTCACCTCAAACTTATTCATATGAACGGTGAAAATGAATCTATTAGGGACTAAAGTATAAGATCAATATACATGTTATCCTCTAGGACTATCTATATACTTCACAAAGCGAGCGATCTCATCCTCGCTTGTCCTTTCCTCCGGCGTGGGCACAATCATGTTAAGGACATACACGATTTTCTCTTTCGTGAGAATAATTCTCAAATTATGGAGCAAATCCGTGTAGTTAGGACCAGTGAGGCGGTTGGCATTAAGTATGCCACGCAGGGGGTTTGTCAGCGACAAATTTCTGACAAACAAGATATAGCATAAATAAATAACATGCAGATTTTACATAAAAACTAATTAAGATATGGACTTCTATCTTAATATACTCACACTATTTTCTTAGCGAATCACACGACACCCTCGACATGTGAGTCGGAAGTCTCCGACAGACTCCTAGTGGGGATCGGGATCTAATTGGCATCTTAATGCAACCTCGAGAGACTCGACTAATTACATTAAGCACAAAAGGTAGACAACTCTTGTCAATCACAACTCCTTATGATTCCCGTTATGTTTAGCCTTTGAATCATCAATCATGGTCTCGACTGCTCGACCAACCATGAAGTTCAGTTAAGCCATCACCATCGTTACAAGATGAGTTTGATTCGATTGATAAACTCTCGACTGCTCGACCAAGTCATACCATGTCCTTAGGTCACCAGTGACATCTATATGTCGTAGGCAAGAAGTCTATCATGTAGATAGGTGAGTCTCGAGGGATTCGACCAACTCAACTTATGTCATGATTAAGTTTGTTTCTATAATGATGGAAGACCACGTGGGTCAATCTTATTGTCTCACGATTACCTGCTTAATATATATATATATATATATATATATATATATATATATATATATATATTAGGTGTATAACACATCATATATGTAAGGCACACCAGATATTCATGAGCTATCACCTAATATGATTAATCCCGAGCCAATGGGACTAATCACTCCCAATAGGATCTATGTGTGCATCGGTGCATTTCGATGCCCTGTAATCATTGATCTCATCATCATCGGTTCCGTCGGATCCTTGTTGCATCACCATGCGTCGTGATCTCCCGCCAAAGCATCATAGGTCCTGATGTCACCTCCACGCTCTCATCATGCCTCTCTATGTAATTACAAAATAATCACAAGCATACGGGCCCGATAATAGACGAGAAAAAATGGAGGCTCGTAGGCCCCAATAATAATAATAACAATTATAATTATACACTTCATATCACATGACTCATGATCATCCATCCACATCATACATCACATGTACATCATCACATATAGGATCACTAGATATATAGTAATTAATTAATTTATTTAATTCATTATTTTTCTAAAATCAGGATATGTTGGGAATTTTTATGATTATCAAGGGTATTTTAGAAATTCTAGATAAAAAGATAGTCCTCAAAATTTTAAAAATTATTGGGGACATTTTTGGTATTTTGAGCATAGGACAGACCTTAAAATTTCTTAAATTTTAGGGGAAAAAATGTTCATTTACCAAAAAGAAACCCTAAACCTACTGCCCTTGCTCTTATTGCGTCACCGCCGCCACTGCGCAGGAGGTGGCTGCCCTTGCCCATCAGGCGACCTCCCCTACGGGCAAGCACCATGCCTGCAGGCGGCACCTCCATGGGCACCACCCTTGTGGGCACTACCCTTGCTTACGGTCGCTCTTGTGAGCGACCACCCTTGTGGGCAATAGCCCTTCCGGGCGATCGCCCCTGCAGGTGGCCGCCCTTGCAGCGCTTCCTCTTTGCACCTGTAGTCGGTCGCCCCTTGCGTTCTAACTGTGGAGAGCTGCCCGCACCTGTCGCAACCTGGCCGCCCCTTGCTTGGTAGTAGTCGATCGCCTCTATAGGGGCATGGCTGCAATCGACCACCCTATAGGAGGCTTGGCCATGGTTCGCTGCCCTGCAAGTAGACAACATGCAGGTGGCCGCCCCTTAGCCTACAAGCAGCGCTGGCATCGCTGCCAATTGCTACAACAAACGCGTAGAATGATTCTATGTGATTCAATCTCATCACATGTAGTTTAAAACCAATTTTTACACAAACAACCTTAGCTCTGATACCGCTGTTGGGAAACCAAGCGGGAGCATCACATGCTTAGTGGAAGATCAAACAAAATAGGTTTTCCACGTAGATCAAATCATCATGCAAAAGATTAGATAGCGAGAAAGTCACAAAACTGAAAAACTGCATCATATGAGAGATTGTTTACCTAGGGAGATCATATATACTATTTTTCCAGGGCTGGATGAAGATGTCAAGTGTCCTTCTCTCTAGTGGTATCCAAACAATAGATCACTAAAGCGATACTCCTCCAATCTCAATCTCAGGTCTCGCAACTCTTGCGTAGAGGGAGGGATGATAATATGAGGGGATGGCCAAAGCTGTAGCCTATCAACTATGTGCCTCCCCCTCCTATTTATAGAGAGCTACCAAAAAACCCTAATGATCCTGCCTTAGTGGGTATTGGATCTATATCCAATTACTCACTAATCTTGCATTATTGGATATTTATCCAATAATCCCCTTTGGCATCTAATTGGGCCTCATGTAAGGAGCTCATTAGTGCAGGGTCTCATCTAATGAGAATAGGTACTAATTGAATCTCTATCCAATCCTCTATTCGTTGAAGCGTCCATCAAATATATGTGACCCTCAAGGACCGATACTGAGCTAGCCATGAGTCGCTCCCATCAGAACTCCTTCTGATATAGTGAATTATTTTCTCCATAATAATTCACTTGACTCATCGACTATGGACGTACTAGGCCACTACGCCATAGTCCCAGACGGTACAGGGGGATCAAATCCATTGGACCTGTCTGTCCACAGTTATCATGTATATATAATCTCTCATCCAATTAATATCCCAAAGACCGTATATTGGACATGATATTGTCAGGTCACATATGAAATCCGATTCCGATTTCGCAGAACCAAGGACATCATAATATATATATATATATATATATATATATATATATATATATATATATATATATATATATATATATATATATATATATATATATATATATATATATATATATATATATATATATATATATAATATAAAAATATGCTAATAATAATCATAAGCAAAAGATCACGCAGTGTGTCACATGTGTCATCACTCATGTGATTGGCTTCTAGGGCACCTGTAACCAGCACAACGTTCACCCATTTCCTCATGTACCATGAGATTCTGTCTTGATGGATGCCTCCTTATATACCTTAACTCAATTGTGTATTAGAAAGAAGGAATTATATGTTGTTAGACATAATACAGTCCTTAATGAGTTTCGCCGACCTACCTGTCTCATTCTGGAGATATGCCCTGAAGACTGCATTTTACCTTCTGAATAGAGTTCCATCTAGGTCAGTAGTGTCCACACTATATGAGATATAGAAAGGAAAGAAACTCAATATTAAAGCTATTAAGATTTGGGGCTACCCTGCCCACGTTAGAAGATACAACCCCGATAAGTTTGAATCGAGGACGAAACGTACAAATTTGTGGGATACCCTAAGGAAACTTCGGGATGTTATTTCTATCATCCCAAGGGCCAGAAGGTCTTTGTTTCTAAGAGTGTTATGTTCCTTAAGAAAGAATATGTTCTTAGTGGAAATAGTGGGAGTGAGATTGAGTTGAGCAAGGTTGGAGAACCTAGCTCAAGCACCATTCGAGAGTCTAAGTCTATTCAAGTACCAAGCACACAAATTCTAACTTTACGTAGGTCTAATATAGTATCTCACCCTCCTAAATAATATGTGGGACATATCAGTGGAGAAGACACTCAGGATGATGATCTTCAGACCTGCGAGGAGGCTATTATAAATATAGACTCCGGAAAGTGGTAAGAAGCCATGAATTTTGAGATAGATTCCATGTACTCCAACAAGGTTTAGAACCTTGTGGATGCACCTGAGGGTATCATACCATCGGTTGTAAATGGATCTTTAAGAAGAAGATCAGAGTAAATAGAAAGGTGGAGACCTGTAAGGCAAGGCTGGTGGCCAAAGGATATCGTTAAAGGCAAGAAGTTGAGTATGACGAGACCTCCTCACCTGTAGCTATGCTAAAATCCATCAGAATTCTTTTGGCCATTTAGCACACTATGACTATAAGATTTGGCAGATAGATATGAAAAGTACATTCCTCAATAACAACCTCGAGAAGAAGGTGTATATGATATATCCAGAGTGATTCATGTCTAGAGAGAGTCCAGATAAAATGTGCAGGCTGCTCAGGTCCAACTATGGATAGAAGTAAGCTTCTTGAAGTTTGAACATAAGATTTGATGAGGCGATTAGATCTTATGACTTCGTTAAGAATGAAGATGAGCCTTGTGTGTACAAGAAGGTTAGTGGGAGTGCTATCACCTTCTTGGTGCTATATGTGGATGACATCCTAATAATTGAGAATTATATATGAATACTCTCCACATTTAAGGTTTGACTATCTAGAAACTTCTCCATGAAGGACTTAGGGGATGCATCATACATTTTAGGAATTCAAATCTATAGAGATAGATCCAAGAGGATGCTTGTTTTGTCCCAGTCCAAGTACATAAACTCCACCATTAAAAGATTTAGCATGAAAAATTTCAAGACAGGTCTCATACCGATGAGACGTGGATATCACTTTCCAATAGTTATATCTCCAAAGACACCTGAAGAAATAACAAATATGGATAGGATACCCTATGTTTCAGTCGATAAGGTCTATCATATATATTATGGTATGTACCAAGTATGATATAATATATTCTCTAAGTATCACGAGTAGGTATTAGGTAGATCCAGGTTTGGAACACTAGAAGGCAGTCCAACATCGATGATAATAAGTCAAAATCTGGGTATATCTTCACTCTAAATGGAAGAGCAGTATGCTGGAAGAGTTTCAAGCAAGATACTACTGCTGACTCGACCATAGAGGTAGAGTACATTCTTGCAGCAGAAGCAACAAAGGAAGGAGAGTGGATAAAGAAGTTCATCGGGCACTTGGGAGTTATACCAAGCAGTGAGGATCTAATTCCTATACATTACAATAATAATAGGGTGATAGCTCTAGCAAGGGAACCACGATCTCATTATAATTGTTCTGAGATGGAGGTTCTAGCTGATTAGAGAGATAGTGACCTGTAAATATACAGCAATGGAAAGAGTTATCCAAAGATAACATTGCAAATCTATTGACAAAGTCACTAGCTCAAACTATCTTTGAGCATCACAAGAGTTTGATCAGGATCAGATATATAGGTGATTGGCTTTAGGTCATGTGGGACATTGTTGGTTATTGGCTTTAGGTCATGTGGGACATTGTTGGTTATAGGTGTTAGGAAACCTCAACGAGAGCATCAAATGCGCAGCGGAAGATCAAAACAAAACAGGTTTCCCACGGAGATCAAATCATCGTACAAAAGATTGGGTCGCGAGAAAATAACAAAACTGAAAAACTACATCGTGTGAGAGATTGTTTACCAAGGAAGATCGTATATCCCTATTTTTCCAGATCCGAATGTAGAGGATGAAAGAGGTCAAGCGTCTTCCTCTCTAGCGGTATCCACACGATGGATAGCTACAATGATACTCCTTCATGCGTAATCTTAGTCTCGTAATTCTTGCGTAGAGGGATGGAGGAGAATAGGAGGGTGTGGCCAAAGCTAAAATCTATCAACCATGAGCCTCCCCTCCTATTTATAGAGAGCCACCAAAAACCCTAGGTTTCCTACCTTAGTGGGTATTGGATCTTCATCCAATTACCCACTATTCTTGTATTATTGGATCTCTATGTAATAATCTCTTTTGGCCTCTAATTGGGCCTCATGCAAGAAGCCCATCAGTGCAGGGTCTCCTCTAATAAGAATAGGGGCTAATTGGATCTCCATCTAATCCTTTGTTCGCTGAAGTATCCACCATATACGTGTGACCTTCTAGGCTCGATACCAAGCCGATTGTGAGTCATTCCCATCAAAACTCCTTTTGATATAGTAAATTATTATCTCTATAATAATTTACTCGACTCATCGACTATGGATGTACTAGGCCACTACGCCATAGTTCATGGACGGTATAGGGGGATCAAGTCCATCATACATATTTGTCTACAGTTATCGTGTATCTATAATCCCTCATCTAACTAATATCACAGAGACCGTATATTGGATATGGTACTATCAAGCTACATACAAAATCCTTCTAAGTCTTGCTATTCTCCCGGAGACACCTTCTCTCTCAATCCGAATGACCTTGGGATTTGTCTGAGCAAGCATATATGAGATATTCCTCTCATGATACCAAGAGTGGATGATCCTTTATTGACAATCAATTATCTTCATAAGTTTGGCTACTAATCTTGATAACTGACTGTACCAGATCTGAAACTTTCCAAACCTGTAAGTCCGACGCCAAAAAAAGGAGTACTCAATTAAAGCATCTTTGGTGTCTCAAGTCTATGGACCACATATATAATTGGGACTATGGAATCGTTGTCTAACATTTGGCATCATTAACCATACAACATTCCATAAGTAGATCAATCAGTGAACTCATTCTCCAATGAGCACATGTACTATATCCTTAGTGTCTCCACATAAGTGGCTACGAGATTAGCCACCTCCATCATATGGATGGGTATATAGTACATCAGTCTACCTAGTTATCTCGAGTAACCTATGGCCGAAATTATTTAGGATCTGTGTTTAAAGGTGAATCGATCTCATTATCGTGATCTAATCATGATTCGATTCCCATTGCACAAAGCAAAGAATATCATAATATATATGCAACATATAATATAGTGTGAGAATATACCAATAATAATCATAAGTAAAAAGATCACGTAGCATGTCATCACTTATATGATTGGCTTGTAGGGTACTTGTAACAAGTAATCTCTCACTTGTCCTAAAGCGAATCACCGATGTGTCTGATCCCCATCAGACCCCTATGACGCTCAAATGCAATCTGAGCCAACGGCTTCGTCAGTGGATCTTCAATGTTATCTTTGGACGAAACTCTTTCCATTGTTATATCTTTTTGAGCTATGATCTCTCTAATTTAATGAAATCTCATTAGAATAATTTTGATGAGACCTGGGTTCCCTTGTTAGAGCTATCGCCCTATCGCTGTCATAGTATATGAGAATCGACTCTAAGCTGCTTGGTACGACTCCCAAATCCCTGATAAACTTTTTCATCCACACCCATTCTTTTGCCGCTTCTGCTGCAGTAATATATTTCGCCTCTGTGGTTGAGTTAGCAACATTATCTTACTTGGAACTCTTCCAGCTTACTGCTCCTCTATTCAGGATGAAAACATACCCTGATTCGACTTACTGTCATTAATGTCAGACTGGAAACTTGAGTTCATGTAGCCCTCAACCTGGAGACTACCTTCTCCATATACCAGTAAAAGATCCTTATTCCTTCTCAAGTACTTAAGGATACACTTTATTATCTTCCAATATTCCAAACCTAGATTCACTTGATACCTGCTCATGACACTCAAAGCATGCATTATATCAGGCCTGATATATAGCATAACATATATAATAGAGACCCTATTGCTAAGGCATAGGGTATCCTATCCATGTCTGCCCTTTCTTCAGGAGTCATTGGGGACATACTCATAGAAAGTGATATTTCATTGTCTCATCGGTATGAGATCTCTCTTAGAATTTTTCATGCCAAAACTTTTGACAATGGAATCTATGTACCTAGACTAGTACAAACCAAGTATCATCTTGGATCTATCTCTATAGATCCGGATCCCCAAAATATAGGATGCTTCCCCTAAGTCCTTCATAGAGAAGTTTTCAAATAGCCAAGCCTTTACCGTGGAGAGCATTATACATCATTTGTAATGATTAGGATGTCATCCACATATAGCACCAAGAAGATGATAGTGCTCCCACTTACATTCTTGTACACACAAGGCTCATCTTCATTCTTAACGATCATAAGATCTGATCACGTTATCAAATCTTATGTTCCAACTTTAGAAAACTTGCTTTAATCCATAAATGGACTTGAGCAACCTGCACACTTTATCTGGCTTCTCTCTGGACAAGAATCCCTCTGGTTGTATTGTATATACCTCCAAGAGATTACCATTAAGGAATGTCATTTTCACATCCATCTACCAGATCTCATAGTCATAGTGTGCTGTAATAACCAAAATAATTCTGATAGATTTAAACATAGCTACAGGTGAAAAGGTTTCGTCATGGTCAACTCCTTGCCTTTGATGATATCCTTTAGCTACCAGTCTTGCCTTATAGATCTCCACCTTTCCATTTATTCCAATATTCTTCTTGAAGATCCATTTGCAGCCGATGGGTATGATACCCTCAGGTGCATCCATAATGTTTCAAACCTTGTTAGAGTACATGGAATCCATCATATAATTCATGGTTTCTTGCCACTTCACGGAGTTTATACTCATAATAGCTTCCTCGTAGGTCTAAGGATCAACATCCTAAGAGTCCTCTCTACTGATATATCTCACATATCTTTCAAGAGGGTGAGATACTCTACTAGACCTACATAAAGTTGGAACTTATGTGTTAGGTACCTGAACAGACTCGGACTTTGGCATAGTGCATGAGCTAGGTTCTCTAACCTTGCTTAACTCTTTCTCAGTCTCACTGTTTCCACCAAAAACATGTTCCTTCTCAAGGAACATAGCTCTCTAGGCAAAAAAGATCTTTCGGTCCTCAGGATGACAGAAATAATACCCAAAAGTTTCCTAATGGTATGCCACGAACTGTACCATTCTGTCCTTGATTCCAACTTATCGGGATTGTGTCTTTTAGCGTGGGCAGGATAGCCCCAAATCTTAACCACCTTAAGATCAAGCTTCTTTCCTTTCCATATCTCATATAGTGTAGACACCACAAGCTTCTTTCCTTTCCATATCTCATATCCCCAGAATGAGACGGGTATGTCAGCAGAACTCACATGGACCACACCATGTCTAACAATGTGCAGTTCATCCTAGCTGATACACCATGAGCTGAGGTGTATAAGGAGATGTCCATTAAGATAGAATCTCATTGTTCCTAAGGAAATAGATAAATTCTATACTCAATTATTCTCCTCCTCGATCTAATCGAAGAGTCTTAATACTCTTTCTTATATGGTTCTCTACCTCACTCTTATATTCCCTGGACTTCTCAAAGGCCTCGGACTTGTACTTCATCAAGTACATGTGTCAATACCTAGAGAAGTCATCAGTGAATATAATGAAGTACGAGTAGCCACCAACAGCCTGAGTCGATATGGGACCAAATACATCACTATGTATAAGTTCTAATGACTTAAGTGGCTCTCTCTCTAGTTCTACTAAAAGGAGAGTGATAGAACCCCCAGAAGGAGCTCAATAGATTTTGACCCTTGAGGGGGATCAACCCTTGGAACGCTATAGGGGTTCTTCCCTCCTATATTTGGCACAAGGCTGAAATAAAATTATAGATTACTTGATTCAAGAGGGGGACGGTTACATCTTTAAATAGGGATCAAAACCCTTGCCCAATTGGGTGCTTACCTAAGTAAAATTATCTCTTTGCCCCTCCTATAGCCGACTTGCCTTAATAGGAACAAGGGGCAGCTAGGTTGGCTCTATAGAGACCTAAGCAGGGGGAAAACCTGGCCGACCAACCCAGTAAGAGAGGTGGCGGCTACTAAGCCCTAAGGGCTAATCTAAACCTTAGTCATACTCCTTTATAAGATAGGAGTGGCTATATTACAATATAGCAGGATTTTATTGACTACTTCTTATGGAGATTAGGACTCAACCCTGCTGGAGTCCGATCAAACCCGCCCTATTGAAATCAGCCTTGTCCTCAAGGCTGAGGTTCCATGAACTCGGGGAACCGGGTCTTCAGCTCCTTGTATGATTCTCATGCTATTATCAACTGAATTTTGGCCTCCTCATCAGCTGGAGTGTTAGTTGGAAGGATTTCGACTGAGTCATCTTCTTTAAATTTTCATTTGAGGTGGGATACCCGGTGGATCCATTGTAATCTTGATCTGGTGTGTGGATCTGATCTCCAGGTTAGGGCCCCAATGTGGTCCCCAATTTTGCAAGGCCCAAATAAATAAGGAGACCAATTTCTTAAGGCTCGAGTTTCCTGCTGATCGGGCTGGAGGTGTAAGAAAACTCGATCTTCAATTTTTCGTCCATTTTGAAGTTTGTCAGGAGGCCATTTCTTCTTTGCATGTGATGGCGTGAGCATGGATTGTAATTCTTTTGAGCTTACTCCTCTTTCGTGCCATGGACCTATATCCAGCCAAAATTTAAATTTAGTAGCAATGAGTATCCCCTTTAAAAATCTTGTGTGAAGTGTGGGGGAAGCCTCGATGTGAATTAGGAGTCGGCCATCTTGCATAAGGGTGATGCCGATCCCAACTCTTGATGTGTCTGCTCCAAGTACGAACACATTGCCACGTTTAGGTAATGTCAGCATCGATATAGATGACATCATGGATGTGGGGGTCATGTGGATGTCTTTCTCATGTTCCTTCTTGCGATCGTGAGCCGTGGATCTAAGGTCATCATCAGGGAATACTTTTAGCATCGTGGTCCACTCCTCTGTGAAGTCATGGAAGTAGCCCGAGATGAGGGAGCACTGCATCAAAACCCATAGCTAGTTCAGTTGAATATAGCACTTCAAGAAGAGCTTATCCCTGCAGACAAAGAGGCAAAATTTTTGGAGATAAAGTGTCCTTGTAAGGGAAGGTTGTAGTCGAATGATTTGTATCTCTTGTATCTCTTGAATGATCTTTTTAGCTTCAGTCCTCTGAAAATATGGATAGCAATATGACTGAATATGTGCTGGTGGTTCCCCTTGTAAGACCAACATATGGGGGTCGTGCAGTCTGGTAGGAAGGAATCGGCTCGGTTCAACGACGTGCTTGAGATTTTAGCGAGCTTCTCCAAGCATTGTGTCAAGATAATCTTTTCTTCGTTCTCACCTTTCCCACATAAGGTCATCTATTTTCTTTTGTCATTCATAAGGTCGTTGGAGCTCCTGGTGTTGGTGAGGATGGTGACGGGCTAATGCTTGATGAAGCCATCAATGTCTAATATCTGTGCTGGAGCATGAAAGGTGAGGGTAGCCGATTGTGTTTTTTCCTTCATATCCTTCTCCTCGAACTCGAGAGCCATATCTTTAAGTTAGGGTTCTTCAATGGGCTCAATCAATAGAGGTCTCTATTTTTTATAATGGTGGTCTCGGCTCCACAGTTTATTATAATGCCAACATAGGCCCTTTACCGATCTGTCACTAAGCTCTTCTCTTGTTAACTTTTTCGACTAAGGTGACCGGCTAGTGGTAGATGGGGCCGAGAGTCATTGTGCTGTTGGTTGTGCGGTGGCTTTGGTCCTTCAAGCATCTTGGTTCAACCTGTATTCGTGTAGTCATGCGAAGGAGATGACTGCCTTAAGTGTGTACGATTGTCGCGCTTTAACTTCTTCTTGAATCTTTGGCTTCAAGCCCTCAATGGAAGTCCTCGATGTCTATTTTTCAGACCAATCAGAAATTTGATTAGTTAACCTTTCAAACCTGATTTGGTACTCTTGGATGGTAGAGGTATGACGGATGTTTGTTAGTTCTTCGTCAAGGTTCTTGTAATTGATTAGTGCCGAAGGTTTATATGCTTTTAGTTGGGAAGTGGCTCTCATGCTATGAGCATCTTGATTGAGATGCCCTTCTTGAAGTTGTACAAAGGAGATCAATGTCGTCGAGGTGTAGGGCTGCCATGTCTTATCCTTGCTTCTTATCTCTGATGGGTTCTTTTTGCAATCAGAATTTGTTCCATGTTGTGATCTTCTTGGGCTTGGTGATCAACCCAATCTAAACTCCTCGAAGAGAGCACATAATTTAGCATCCATATGCGTCTCGAAAGCCTCCAATTTGGTTTCGAATAAGCCCAGTGATATCATGACGTAAGGATCTCCAACCTATCAAACAAATCGACTGAAAATTATAGCTGTAATTTTCAGGTTGAAGGTAGTGAATGGCAGTAATGTTGGGACTACGGGGGTGAAGTCTCCAAGTGGAGGATGGTAGCCAAGGGTAGCAACGACGGTGGAGAAAGAAGATGACGGCAACAATGTCGGTTATGGTCTTTCGATGATTCTGCAATACTAACGCTACAATGTCGTCGAGGTTGTGATTTTTTTTTAGGTGGCTGATAGATGTCAGAAGATGGTAGCCAAGAGATCTAAATTGAAAGACAGTAGCCACGATTGAGGAAGAAGAGGGCAACAGCAACGTCGGTTCCGACTGCGCTGCGACTTCGTGGCTGCAAGTGGCATCGGTTGCAGCAAGGGTGCGGTTGTAATAGAAGGAAGACGGAGCAACGATGTAGACGGCTGTTGCGGAGGAGGGCAGCAGTGGTATGGAGCAAGAGATGACTGCTATTATGTTTAATTTTTTGTTGGCCACAATCAAGTTAGTTGGCAGTGACCGATTGTTGTGGGCTACGATGTAAACAAATTACAACGAAAGATTGCTGCTAGTAGCTTTTTACCGCAAGGATCGCTGCTAGTAGCTTTTTGCCGCAAGGATCGCTGCTAGCTGCAATCAAGGAGGATGGCAGCAAGAGGTTGCTGTTGGCAGCATTGGGCAGCAAAAGATGCATGTTGCGGTTGAAGAAATAAGGGAGATTGGGCGGCTGAAAGATTGGTGGACCGATGGCAAATGAAATATTTCAGAATATATCAAAGGCATATGAAATATTTCAGAGCTACTAATGGTAAATAAAACATT
This sequence comes from Ensete ventricosum, assembly GCA_029747655.1. Classification (NCBI taxonomy): domain Eukaryota; kingdom Viridiplantae; phylum Streptophyta; class Magnoliopsida; order Zingiberales; family Musaceae; genus Ensete; species Ensete ventricosum. The sequence continues at coordinate 36,448,107 of JAQQAF010000008.1, read as the reverse complement.
TCGGAACATAACAATGGCATTCGAAATATTTCGGAGTATGTCAAAGACGTAAACGTATTTCGAAGCATATCAATGGTGTATGAATAATCTCAAAGCTTATCAAACAAATAAAAAAGAAACAAAAGCTTAAATATCATATCAGATATAACATTCATTTTTCTTATCCAAAGCACACATATAACTTAAAATCAATACTTTGGATATCATATCAAAAACTCAGATGTGAAGTGGGATCCAATACATAATATAGTACATCACTTTCTGAATGACCACCAAACATAAGTCTCCCACGTTTAGGAGCTCCATCCACCCACGTCTAGGTGAAGCCGTAGGGGGTCGGCAGAGCATCACGGGCTCTAAGCATAACATCATTTACCATTTCTAGCAAAGGTAAATAATATCCCACAAACACTATAGTACAAAATGACATGTGAATAATAAAGTTGGTACATATATTGGAAGCACATGCAGAGCAACAAAATATTGCAGAGCAACAAAATATACATATGCTATTATGAAGCAATACGATGTAAACATAAACATTCACAATATTCATTGAAACAGGCAAAGAATAAAAGATAAAAAATACATAAGAATTCATAGAAATAATATAATGCTCAATTGAAGAGAGGATTCTAGCTGAAATCAATTTTTAAGGAATGAAACAAGAACAGTAAAATCGACAAAAACTTGATTTTACTGTTCTTGTTTCATTCCTTAAATCAAGAACAATAAATTCTATTTTGCATAATCTATAGAGTTAAATAGAATAAATATTTCAAGAGTCATTTGTACTTCTAATAAATCAAATCAAGTATGAAAGAAAGATCTATAAGTCTAGTTTCTCATGTAATAATGTATGAATCAAAGTTTCTAACAAAGAGTTACAAATGATTTGTAACCAAAGGTTATTGAACAAAATCTTTATTTTGCATAATCTATATGATCGAATTCAACAGGAGACTGGTAAGCATTTGTGTTCCAAATCTTTCAATCTAGGTATTCAAAAAAAGATTTAGATGTCTAGTTTCTAGCAAAATATGTTTTGTTGAAACTAGAGTTCTTAATAGGAAGTTATAGGTAGTTTAGTATCAAAAGGTCAGAAATTATAAAATATATTTTATAGATTCTTCAAGATCAATTGAAATAAGAGTTCAGAGAGGTATATGAACTCCAAAATTTTTAATTTTAGTATCAAATGAAAGATCAATGAATCTACATTCGGAGAAAATATGTTTTGCCTAAATTAGAGTTTGATACAAAAAGTTATAGATAATAAAAAACAAAGGTAAATTTTTACACCTGAATAGAAGAGATATCATGTTCTAATCAACAAATCTTTCAAAATTATATCAAATTGAGATGAAATCAAGGATTAAATTCCATAGGATAGGGTTAGAACACTTGCCTTAGAAGGATTGATTCCCAAGTGTAAAGGGATTGATCCAAAACCTCAAACAAATGCAAAACCCTTATTAAATTCCTCTTGCCCTCTCTTCTCTAATTTTTTTCTCTATTTTTGGGTAAAATTTTCTTCTCTAATCGTTGCTTTGTTTTGGCTAACATATGAGTTGCTGGGTGATAAGCTTGTATGAAAGATGCGTATGTGTCACATATGCAACATGCATAAGTGACACCATATTTAAACTAGCTAGTGACACATGTCTTCCTTTTTTTTAACTTAATACGAATCATTCATAATTCATATCAAAATTTAAAGTTTCACACTTAGGTCCTAGCAATAAAATTTTAATATAAAATTATTTAATTAAGAGAATTATTAAACAATCATCATATTTACAAATAGGTCCTTATAAATAATTTAAAATATATCATTATAATTATTTTAGAAACGAGAGATATTACACTCACCCCCTCTTAAAGTAAAAATTTAGTCATCTAAATTTATCATATCTCAATCAATGAGTAGGTGCAGATATGCTTTCATCATAATTTTTCTCTACCTCTGAAATAGTTTCTTAGGATCTTCTATTTCTCATCAATGTTTACATGGTCATCTAGACATGACAGAATTATCCTATTCATCAATTCCATAAAAGCTATAGGGGCATTAGTCAAGCTAAAAAAATACTATTTGAAACATAAATAATATCTTCGACAACTGATTTGGAAGCTCTAGAATCATGTTCAGTGATAGCATATACTCTAGCATGGACTGATGATCTAGGAGGCAATGGGTCTTTCTCTTTATTTAATAGGCAATCCTTTACTTTATGATCTAATTTCCTGTAAGGGGGAGGGGGGGGGAGGTGGGGTGGTGGTGTTGAGTTAGTGCAAATGTAAGTTTTTCATTTTAAACAAAAAAGTTTTGGCATTAAGAAAAATAGGAAGATCCAAAGCTCTTATTCAAATAAAGTAAGTGAATGATAAAAAGATTGCTAAGTTACTTGCTTACTAATTACTTAAGAAGGAGCAAGGAAATCCAAAAGATAAGAAACGTCATAAGTGAAATGTTTACTTTTAAAGAGTAAACAAGATCGAAAGTGTTAATAAGGAAATCAAAAGATGAACTCACAATTTTTATAGTGGTTCGGCTCCAAAGGCCTACGTCCACTCCCGAGTCCTTCTTGAGACACACCGGAGTCCACTATCGATCTTCTTTGGGTGAAGACCAAACCCTTACACGTGAGCTTACAAGGGAGGCTTGAGAATTTTCTACTCTAAGCTCTCTCTCCATTCCCCTTTTCTTTTTCTTACAAATCACACATAATTTTATCCCAGAATATAATCTCCAGAATTATTATGTAGAATGCAAAAAAACTTAGGTACAGACGGTTTACTCGCCGACTTGGGTGGCTCAGCCACACGAACACTAGGGTATTGGTGGTTTACCTGTCGATCCTAGGCGGGTCAACCACCAAAAGTACCAAGATTCCTTGGTACGTACGGTTCAACCACCCAGTCTGAGTGGGTCAACCACCATCAGTCGTTTAAAAGTCTAGGCGACGATGGTACACTCGTCGTTCACCAGCAGTTTACCCGTCGAAATTTTTACAAAAGTGGTTTCCTCCACTTTTCGAATTTCGGCTTGAACCATCAGTTAACCATTCCCTTGGTCAACTAATTGAGCTCAACCAAACCCTATAGCTGACCTAGTTGCCTTGTTGAGTTGATTTGGATTTCATCCAAATCTAACTCAATTAGGACTTAATTCCTAACTACGACTCAATGATAACAACACTTAATGACCAACAAGCTAAATCAAGACCTAACTCTCACCAATCCGGTAGCCTATGGCATTCTTGCAGTGAGTCTTCCGATCTTCTTCCGGCGATCTCCAAGCGTGTTCCTAGTGAGCTTCCCGATCCCTTTGGCGAATCTCCTAGCAAACTTCGACGAGATCCCACTACATCGTCCGAACCTCGGCCTAATGCTCAAGCTTGATCTTGGCCCATCATCTGGTTGTAACTTCATTACTCTTGTCATAGTTAGTCTTGCACGATACTAATTATGACTTAATTAAATATAATTATAATTGCCAAACATCCATTACAAGACCATCCTAACTCTCAGCAAGCTTTTTGGCTACCCCCGATAATCTTCCGGTGAGTCTCGGTCTTCTTTTGGCGAACTCCTTTGTGCCATCCTGGCAAACTCCCGATACCCTCGGCGAGCTCCCGACGCACTCCTGGTGAGTTCCTAACCACATTGACCTGATACATGGACTTGACCTTGGCCAATCCTGATTGTAATAATCATTCTATCGTAATTAATCTTGCATCAATCAATTCTAACAATTCTATTAGATCAGTAACCCATCAATTGATTTCATCATCAAAATCTGAGATTCAACAATACCTCCCTCTTTTATGATGACAATCAATTGATGATAGGAGTTAATCCTAACTCCCCCTAAATCCATGCCACTTAACTTTAAGAGAATCACACACTCTTAAATTCAAGCAATCAATATTTATGCAAATTTCATCACAAATTTGAATCAAGTCATCAAATCATGAATTTTATCAAGTCATCAAATCATAATAAGAATTATGCACTCATATCCATATCCAAGATGTTCGATCCATATCCATATCCATATCTATATCATGTGTTATTAATGATATCATGAGTCATCAATCAATATCATGTGTCATCAATGTATATTTCTCCCTCTTTGTCATCAACAAAAATGTGAAATATAGGGCTAAGGATTTTAAGGCACAAGAGTCTTTGCTCTCCCTTTGTAAAATATGACATGAGTCATAAATAATTTTCTTCCTCTTCTGAAAAAGAAGGAAAGAAAATAAGGGAGGAGTTGTAAAACGTCATTAAGAAGAGCTCTTAATAAATTTCAAAAAGAATATTAAGATGAGCTCAAAAGTCGAAGTTGAAACTATTTTAACCACATCATATTCAATACATTATATTATAAAATTATGATTATTATTTCAAATCATCATGTACATTTTCAACAATTAATATACAGTATCATCATACATGATTTCACATCATCATATCTTATTCCCCTTTGTCATCATCATGATTTCACATCATTATTAGCAAGTTTTTGATACATTAGAGCTTAGCAATTTAGCAAATTTTTTATCACTTTAGAACATGCAAGCTAGTAAGTTCTTTCTTCTCTTTTGAGAAGTGCAAGCTAACAAATTTTTGCTTGATTTGTAATATTCAAGCTAGCAATTTATATCAGCAAGTAAACAAGTTTTTCTCCCCCTTTGTCATTGTCAAAAAGAAGATATAGTGTAAAACTTTTCTCATTACATCATTTTTCAAATCATCAAATGAAATATATCAAGAAAATTAACATAGTGATGAGATGTACAATTCATGAAGACATATTGTGACTATCAAGAGACAAATTATAAGAGAAACAAATAAAATAAAATCTCTTGATTCATTCATAAGAAATCTCATGTTGTCAAGTTCATGATTTGTATAAAAATTTTCTTTTAAATAATATGATAACACATAACAAAAGATTTTGATTCATAAAAGATTTTAAGTTATAATTCCAAGAAATCAAAACCACGATATAGGTAAATTACTCATTCAATTTTAAAATCATTTTCAAGAGATTCAAAATGTAATTAATATACTTATTAGTCTCTTGAAATGCTAGTGATTTCCTTTCTCCACTTTGTGTGAACAAGAAGGTAGAATCAAGGTAGAGAAATGAAAAATATCATATCACAAGAATGTCAATTTTAAAGATGTGGATTTTGAAATTAAGCTCAAAACTCATCAGAGTTAAGGTTTTTGTGCGAAATATTGGTTTTAAACTGTGTGTGATGAGATTGAATAGCATAGAATCGTTCTACGCATTTTTGCTATCTTTTCACAGCGAAGCGAGGAGGAGGGGCGACCACCCACGGCCAGCCCCAATGCAAGGCCAGCGACCCACGACCAAAAGTGTTGTACTGAATGTAAGAAAACTTGGGATATTTATAGGCCCCAAATTGACTTCAAAACCGAGCCAAAATCCAATCGTATCCGAAAAATTCGGGTACGAGCGGTTTACCTGTCGTCAGCAGTTGGCCGCCGCCCAAATTCTATGGTACGGGCGGTCTACCCACTGAAAGCTGTAGCCCACCGCCCGGATTCTATGGTATGGGTAGTCCAACCACCGCTTACTAGCGGTTTACCTGTCGAAATTTCCGTAAAAATGGTTCCCTCCACTTTTCGAATTTCGGCTTGACTTTTACATTGACTAGCTCTTTGGTCAACTAATTGAGCTCAACCAAACCCAGTAGTGGATCCGGTTACCTCATTGAATTGATTTGGATTCCTTCCAAATATAACTCAATTAGGACTCTAACCCTAACTATGACTCAATGATTATAACACTTAATGACCAATTAAGCCTAATGAAGACCTAACTCCCGCATATTCCGACAACCTCCAACAATCTTACGGCAAGTCCTCCGGTCTTCTTTCCGACGATCTTCCTTTGCATTCCCAGCAAGCTTCCATATTCCTTCGGCGAATCTCCTAGCGAACTTCCAGCGAGATCCCACTGCATCGTCCGAACTCGGCCTGATGCCTAGGCTTAATCTTGGCCCATCATCTGGTTGTAACTTCATTGATCCTGTCATAGTTAGACTTGCACGATGCTAATTATGACTTAATTAAATATAATTATAATTACCAAAATATCCATTACAAGACCATCTCGACTCCCGACAAGCTTTTGGACTACCCCCGTCAATCTTCCGGTGAGTCTCGATCTTCTTTTGGCGAACTCCCTTGCGCCATCCTGACAAACTCCCGATACCCTCGACGAGCTTCCGAGACACTCCTGACGATTCCCAAAAACAGACTTGATGCATGGACTTAACCTTGGCCAACCCTGATTGTAATAATCCTTCTATCGTAATTAATCATGCATCAATCAACTCTAACAATCCTGTTAGATCAATAATTCATCAATTGATTTCATCATCAAAATCCAAGATTCAACAAGATCGAGGAGGAGAGTACGGAGTTCACTCATTTTCTTAGGGACAATGGGATTCTATCCCAGTGGACACCTCTTTACACACCTCAGCTCAACGGTGTATCAGAAAGGAAGAATCGCACGCTGTTAGACATGATGCGGTCCATAATGAGTTTCATCAAAGTCGGTAGTGTCTACACTATATGAGATATAGAAAGGAAAGAAGTCTGATCTTAAGATTGTTAAGATTTGGGATTGTCCTGCCCATGTTAGAAGACATAACCCCGATAAGTTGGAATCAGGGACAGAATTGTGCATATTCATGGGATACCCAAAGGAAACTTGTGGATATTATTTCTATCACCTCAAGGACCGAAATGTCCTTGTTGCCAAGAGAGCCGTGTTCCTTAAGAAAAAACACATTCTTGGTGGAAACAGTGGGAGCAAGATAGAATTAAGCGAGGTTGGAGAACCTAGCTCAAGCACTATTCTAGAGCCCGAGTCTGTTCAGGTACCTAACACAGAAGTTCCAACTTTGCGTAGGTCTAGTAGAGTATCTCACCCTCATGAAAGATATGTGGGACATATCAGTGGAGATGATTCTCAGGATGTTGATCCTCAAACCTACGATGAGGCTATTATGAATATAGACTCCGGGAAGTGGCAAGAAGCTATGAATTCTAAGATGAATTCTATAGACTCTAACTAGGTTTGGAACCTTGTGGATGCACATAAGGGTATCGTACCCATCGTCTGTAAATGGATCTTCAAGAAGAAGATCGAAGTGGATGGAAAGGTAAAGACCTATAAAGTAAGGCTGGTAGCTAAAGGATATTATCAAAAATAAAGAGTTGACTATAACAAAATATTTTCACCTATAGTCATGCTTAAATCTATTAGAATTTTTGGCCATTGCAACACACTATGACTATGAGATCTAGCAGATGGATGTCAAAACGACATTCCTCAATGGTAACCTCGAGGAGGACGTGTATATGATACAGCCAGAGGGATTCATATCCAAAGATAATCCAGATAAAGTGTGCAGGTTACTTAGATCCATTTATGGATTAAAGCAAACTTTCCAAAGTTGGAACATAAGATTTGATGAGATGATCAGATCCTATCACTTCGTTAAGAACGAAGATGATCCTTGTGTGTACACGAAGGTAAGTGAGAGTACTATCACATCTTGGTGTTATATGTGGATGGCATCCTAATCATTGGGAAAGATGTAGGAATGCACTTCACAGTAAAGGCTTGGCTATCCAGAAACTTCTCAATGAAATACTTAGGGGAAGAATTATATATTTTGGGGATTCGGATCTATAGAGATAGATCCAAGAGGATGCTTGGCTTGTCCCAGTCCAGGTACATAGACTCCATTGTCAAAAGATTTGACATGGAGAATTCCAACAGATGTCACATACCGATGAGACATGGAATATCACTTTCTAGGAGTATGTCCCCAAAGACTCCTAAAGAAAGGGCAGACATGGATAAGATACTTTATACCTTAGTGATAGGGTCTATCATGTATGCTATGCTTGTTGAATCTCAGATTTTGATGATGAAATCAATTGATGGATTATTAATCTAACAAGATTGTTAGAATTAATTGATGTAGGATTAATTACGATAGAAGGATTATTACAATCAGGGTTGGCCAAGGTTAAGTCCATACATTGAGTCGATGCATTTGGGAACTCGCTAGGAGTCGGAAGCTTACCGAGGGTATCAGGAGTTTGCCAGGATGGCACAAGAGAGTTCACCAAAAGAAGACATAAACTCGTCGGAAGATTATCGGGGGTAGCCGAAAGCTTGTCGGGAGTCGGGATGATCTTGTAATAGATATTTTGGTAATTATGATTATATTTAATTAAGTCATAATTAGTGTCGTGTAGGTCTAACTATGACAAGATCAATGAAGCTACAACCAGATGATGGGCCAAGATACAGCCTAGGCATCGGCCCGAGTTCGGATCATACGGTAGGATCTCGTCGGAAGTTCGCTAGGAGATTCGCCGAAGGAATCGGGAAGCTCGCTAGAAACACGAAGGGAGATCATCGTAAAGAAGACCGGAGGACTTGCCACAAGATTACCGGAGGTTGCCGGAGTATGCGGGAGTTAGGTCTTAATTAGGCTTAATTGGTCATTAAGTGTTGTAATCATTGAGTCAAAGTTAGGGTTAGTCCTAATTGAGATGGATTTGGAAGGAATCCAAATCAACTCAATGAGGCAACCGGATCCACTACTGGGTTTGGTTGAGCTCAATCAGTTGACCAAAGAGTTGGTCAATGTAAAAGTCAAGCCAAAATTTAAAAAGTGGAGGGAACCACTTTTGCGGAAATTTCAGCAGGTAAACCACCGGTGAGCGACTATTGGACCGCCCATACCACAAATCCGGCCGGCGGGCAGCAGCTTTCAGTTAGGTAAACCGCCCAGGTGGCGAGTGAATTGCCCATACCACAGAATCTGGGCGACGGCCAGCTGCTAACGACAAGTAAACCGCCCAGGTCGACGGGTAAACTACTTGTACCCAAATTTTCCAAATACGATTGGATTTTGGCTTCGGTTTTGAAGCCAATTTGGGGCCTATAAATACCCCAAGTTTTCTTACATTCAAAATAATACTTTTTGGAAATTATATTCTGAGAAAATATTATGTGAGAATTATAAGAAAAAGAAAAGGGATAAGAGAGAGAGAGAGATTAGAGTTGTAAATCTAATCTCCCTTGTAAGCTCAAGTGTAAGGGTTTGATCTTCACCCAAAGAAGATTGGTAGTGGATGCCGGTGCCTCAAGAAGGAGGACTCGGAAGTGGATGTAGGCCGTTGGCGCTGAACCACTATAAAATTGTAATTATTTCATACTTGCATTGCTTGAATGTTATTGAATTGATGCTTCCAACTTAACTAAACTCCTTGAAAATAAGACGATAAGTTCTTTTCCTCAAACGTGATTATCTTTTTGGCTTCTTACTTTTAATCACTCACTTGTTTTATTAAACACGAAAAGCTTCGAATTTCATATTCTATCTTATTCGAAAAGATTTTGCTTTAGAAAGAAAAATCTTAGCTTGCACTAATTCACACACCCCCCCCCCCCCCCCCCCCCCTCCCTCTCTTAGTGTCAATTGATCCTAACAATTGATATCAGAGCAAGGTTTTTACTCTTTGGATTAACATCCACTTGAGTAAATTACTTGTTTTAGCATGAATGAGGGACATTCCATTTCACATCCACCCATGTTCAATGGGACGAATTACACATATTGAAAAATACGGATGCATATTTTTCTCATCTCTTTGGACTTTGATTTATGGAATATAGTTGAGGACGGATTTGAAAAATCTTCCAAACTAATGAATGAGTTAAATGATTTGGAAATGAAGCATGTTTCTCTAAATGCAAAGGCTATGAATGCTTTATTTTGTGCATTTGATAAAAATGAGTTTAATCGTGTTTTTGTTTGCGAATCGGCTTTCGATATTTGGCACACACTAGAAATCACACACGATAGGACTAGTATAGTAAAAGAATAAAAGATAAATATTCTAGTTCATAACTATGAGTTGTTTCGAATGAAACCAAGCAAGTCTATTGGAGACATGTACACCTGTTTCACGGATGTTATCAATGGACCTAAAACACTTAGAAAATATTTTTCGAATTTTGAATTTGTGAGTATGATTTTACGATCTTTGCCTAAAAATTGGGATCCTAAAGTAACCGTTATTCAAGAGGCCAAAGATTTGAATAACTTGCCTTTTGAAGAGTTGATGGGCTCCCTTGACTTATGAACTAAACTGTAATGCTCATGATGAGCTTGATGAACCCCTTCCAAAGAACAGGAAGGATGTAGCACTTCGAACAATGAATGACTCCTCGAGTGAAATCTCGAGTGATGAAGACCATGACATTGCACTTTTATCAAGAAAATTTAAAAAAATTATAAAAAGAATAAAAACTATAAAAACAAAAAGGAACCAAAGAAAGACAACATTATTTGCTATGAATGCAAAAAACCAGGACACTTCAAAAGTGAATGTCCTCAACTGAAGAAGAAATCGACGCTAAAAAAGAAGGCACTCTCCACCACTTGGGATGATTCAAGTTCCTCTGAGGATGAAGACTAATCCAAAGAAGATGTGGCTAACTATGCCTTAATGGCATTTGAAGATGAGGTTAGTGAGTCTTTAAATTTTTTATTTTCAGAATTATCAAGCATGTTTAATTATTTATTTAATAAGTTTAGAAAACTTAGCAAGTCTTTTAAGCTGCTTAAAGTTGATCATGATTTGATAGTTAAAAGACTTGATGAAATGCATGACTCCTTAGCTTCACCTAAACCATGTACAAAATGCGATATCCTAGATAATGTTAAAGTAGTGAATTATATGCTTAAAACTACATTAGAGAAATTTGAGATAAAGAATAAACCCTAAATATGATCCATACCAATAAGGGTCATAAGAATAATAGACATGACATAGGCTTTATTGAAAATATTCAACAAAAGCCAATCATATTTGTAAGAGGACCTACATTGAATGTGCCACCAAGAGTTAAGTGTAATTTTTGTGGCAAATTAGGACATAAGGCAAACAAATACCTTTTTAGAAAATGTACACCACATCATCTTGTATGGGTTCGAACAAAAACTCTGTACAATGAAAATCGATTAGAAAAGAAAGATAAAAATCTTTATAAACGACCTAATGTAAAATGAGTGCCTAAATTAAATATATTTTTCTTGTAGGTTTATGTCAAAATTAAAGCTAGGAGCCCCGGATAATATTTTATGCCAAGATATATAACTTGAGATCTAACATTCTTTCAAGCTCACTAGCTTAAATATTAATAAGATTAATAATAAAAATAAATTTTTATTATGGATAATCTTGATGATACATGACCATTGCATACTATAATTAGAACCAAAGAACCTTAGTTATTGAAAAACATATTGAAACTTTCAAAAATGAGATTTTGAGTGAATACTAAAATCATTGGCTTGTTTAAATGTAAAAATACTTCAAATATTGACTAAGTTTATAGAATGATTGATTTAAATGTTACATTGATTGAAATATCATGATAATTAATTGCTTATGTTGAATATTAGAGCATAGAAAATATATATGCTCCATTTTTAAGATGAGTTTGTCAACTCCTTGCACTAAGTGTAAAGAGTTAAACTCATTTAAATATTGAAAATGAGATTGGTTAAATTTATGCGTTAAAAATATTTTATGTCTTATAGTAATAACCGTGTTGAAATGAAATTTAGTTTTTAGTCTTAAATGAAAAATTATTGATTTAAAAATTATTCTTGAAAGAAATCATATGAAACAACCAAAAGGAGGATAATTAATCTTAAATGACATTGTACTCTTAAAATAAATTTTAAAAGAAGGATAATTCTTCTTGAAATAATATTTATATCCTATGAATCCTTCAATAAGAGATAAAATGATACTATTGTTGAATCTCTTTAACTACAAAAATGAATTAGAAAACTTTTAGTTATTTTCTTTTGGAAAACAATGTGACTTTATTGAAATTTTTTGAAAAGCCATTTTTTATGATGATTTTGGATATGTTTTCAAATAATTTTGTTTTAAATAATGGATATGTTTGAATCTATCAACTTCATTGACATTTTGCTTTTGATTATTTGATGACTTAAATCATGATCTTGAAATATTAAAAATTATAATTAGAGATCTTTTTATTTACAAATCCTCAATATTTATAACTTAATATTTCTATAAGAATCAAGATCCTTCTTACTTTGCCTCCTAAGATTTCAAAAGCTTTGAAATTTCATCTAGGAAGAAATGTGTCAAAATAAATCATGTTTTTGGTATTTGTGATTTGATAATAATACTCTTTATGACATGATTACTTATGACTTTATTCTTGGTATAACTTATCACCAAAATTAGTATTTCTTAAATTTATGATAAGTTAAAAATTAAAAGATATTTACGTTATCATAAATATTTTCTTAACTTCTTGACTTATACGTTATGGGAATCACATTATTGATCTCTATAAAAAAGAGATTTATGATCTTAACAATTATAATTAAAAAATTTATCATTTTTTAAAAAAAAGATTTATCTTAGATAAATTAAGATTATCTCCTAAGACTCATTTGTAATATTCATAAAAGAGGGGAAAGAAAATTTATTAAACGAAATCATGTCTTTTGAATTTGAATTTTTCATGACATGATATCTCTTATACTTTTTGGCATAAAGTAAACATGGATGAAAAGAATTTATGACAATAACAAAAAGTGGGAGATAAAAATTTTAATATGATTAGAAGTAAACATTGAATGATGAACAAGTGCTTAGAAGAAAATTAAAACTTTCTAAATGCATACAAAATACTTGATTTAAAATTTGAGCTTGATCTACCATCATGCTTTCTTATGAAATTATTGATGTCTTTTATCCAAATTATATGAGATGATTTTAAATGCATGAGTAGCTCTTAAACTTTTGAATCTCCTTAAATATCTTGAAGTTTTGAGTTTAATTTTAAAATTCACATCTATAAAATTTACATCTTTAAAATTGAATATTTTTTTATATGATATTTTTGTTTCTTTACCTTGATTCTACTTTCTTATTCACACAAAGTAGAGAAAGAAAATCACTAGCATTTCAAGAGACTAATAAGTTTATTAATTACATTTTCAATCTCTTGAAAGTGATTTTGATGATTTTAAAATTAAATGACATCATGATTTTGATTTCTTGGAATTATAACTTGAAATATTTTACGAATCAAAATCTTTTGTTATGTGTTTTCGTATTATTTAAAAGGAGATTTTTATACAAATCATGAACTTGACAACTTAAGATTTCTTATGGATAAATCAAGAGATTTTATTTTAATTATTTCTCCTACAAATTTGTCTCTTGATATTCATAATTTACCTTCATGAACTTTGTTAATCGTTCATGATATATTTCATGTGATGATATTGAAAAATGATGTAATGAGAAAAGTTTTGCAATGACAAAGAGGGAGCAAAATTAGTTAGCTTGTTTACAAGCTTGAACAATGCAAAGGAAGTAAAAATTTGCTAGCTTATACTTCCCAAAAGTGAATAAAAAATTTATTAAATTTATTTATTATATTTTCTTTAAATTTATATGAGAAAATTTTGTTGAGCTCATATTCTAAATTTTATATATCTACAAGATTGAGGTTGAGACCTACAAATGCTAAATCATGAAAATATATAAATTGCTAATCTAGATTTCATGAAATTAAGCTTTTTATGATAACATTTTTGAAAATTTTCTCCATGATTTGGTATCTTATTGTTTTCAAAAAATGCATGAAGATGTGTCATATTTAAAATTTACCAGAGATGATTTTATATATCAAGAGATGACTTTTGCTATATTTGAATTATATAAGTAATCTTTAAATCGCTTAGACTTTTGAGCTCATCTTAATATTGACTTTAAAATTTATTTAGAGCTCTTCTCATGATGAAATGATTCAATAACACATCCCATATTTCTCTCCTTATTAATTATAAAAGGGAAGAAAATTTTATAATACATATACTAAGGGGGAGTAATGTCATCATGTGATTTTAAAATTATTAGCTCTATATTTCACCTTTTTGTTGATGACAAAGGGGAAGAATTATATATTGATAACACATGACATTGAAAAATATCCATTGATAACACTTGATGATATAACTTGGATATTTTACAATTCATGATTTGATGACATGATGCAAATTTGTGTTGAAATTTGCATAAAATGTTGATAACTTGAATTTAAGAGTGTGTGCTTCTCTTAAATTTAAGTGGTATGATTTTAGGGGGAGTTAGGATTAACTCCTGTCATCAATTGATTGTCATCATCAAAAAGGTGGAGATTGTTAAATCTCATATTTTGATGATGAAATCAATTGATGGATTATTGATCTAATAGGATTGTTAGAATTGATTGATGCAGGATTAATTACGATAGAAGGATTATTACAATAAGGGTTGGCCAAGGTTAAGTCCATGCATCGAGTCGATGCATTTGGGAACTCACTAGGAGTGTGTCGGAAGCTCACCGAGGGCAAGGGAGTTCACCAAAAGAAGACCGAGACTCGCCAAAAGATTGTCGAGGGTAGCCGAAAAGCTTGTCGGGAGTCGGGATGGTCTTGTAATGGATATTTTGATAATTATGATTATATTTAATTAAGTTATAATTAGCATCGTCCAGATCTAACTATGACAAGATCAATGAAGCTACAACCAGATGATGGGACAAGATACAGCCTAGGCATCATTCCGAGTTCGGACGATGTGGTGGGATCTCACCGGAAGTTCGCTAGGAGATTCGCCGAAGGAATCGGGAAGCTCGTTGGGAACGCGAAGAGAGATCGTTGGAAAGAAGACCGGAGGACTTGCCGCAAGATTGCCAGAGGTTGCCGGAGTATGCAGGAGTTAGGTCTTAATTAAGCTTAATTAGTCATTAAGTGTTGTAATCATTAAGTCATAGTTAGGGTTAGAGTCCTAATTGAGTTAGATTTGGAAGGAACCCAAATCAACTCGATGAGGCAATCTAATCCACTACTGGGTTTGATTGAGCTCAGGTCAGTTGACCAAAGAGCTGGTCAACGTAAAAGTCAAGCCGGAATTCGAAAAGTGGAGGGAAACACTTTTACGGAAATTTCGACGGGTAAACCGTCGGTGAGCGGCGCGGTTGGACCACTCGTACCACAGAATCCGGGTGACGGGCAACAGCTTTCGGCGGGTAAACTGTCCAGGTGGCAGGTGAACCGCATGTACCACAGAATCTGGGCGGTGGCCAACTACTGACGGTGGGTAAACCACCCAGGTCGGAGAGTAAACCGGCCAGGTCGGCGAGTAAACCGCCCGTACCCAAATTTTCTGGATACGATTGGATTTTGGCTCCGATTTTGAAGTCAATTTGGGGCCTATAAATACCCCAATTTTTCTTACATTCAGAATAACACTTTTTGGGGATTATATTTTGAGAAAATATTGTGTGAGAATTGTAAGAAAAAGAAAAGGGGTAAGGGAGAGAGCTTAGAGTTATAAATCTAGTCTCCCTTGTAAGCTCAAGTGTAAGGGTTTGATCTTCACCCAAATAAGATTGGTAGTGGATGTCGGTATGTCTCAAGAAGGAGGACTCGGAAGTGGACGTAGGCCGTTAGCACCGAACCACTATACAATTATAAGTGTTTCATACTTGAATTGCTTGAATGTTGTTGAATTGATGCTTCCAACTTAACTAAACTCCTTGAAAGCAAGATGATAAGCTCTTTTCCTCAAACATGAGTATCTTTTCGGCTTCTTACTTTTAATCACTCACTTGTTTTATTAACAACGAAAAGCTTCGAATTTTTCATTCTATCTTATTCGAAAATCTTTTGCTTTAGAAAGAAAAATCTTAGTTTGCACTAATTCAACCGCCCCCCCTCTCCTTGTCAGTGCCAATTGATCCTAACAACGCTATGCACCATGCCTGATATAGCACATGCTCTAAGTGCCACGAGCAGGTATCAAGCAGATCTAGGTTTAGAACACTGGAAGACAGCAAAGTGTATCCTTAAGTACTTGAGAAGGACAAATAATCTTTTACTAGTATATGGAGGAGGTAGCCTCCAAGTTGAGGGCTATATGGACTCGAATTTTTAGTCTGACATTGATGATAGCAAGACTAATTGAGGGTATGTTTCCACCCTAAATACAGGAGCAGTAAGCTAGAAGACTTCCAAGCAAATTACTACTGCTAACTCGACCATAGAGGCAGAATATATTGTTGCAACCGAAGCAGCAAAGGAAGGGGTATGGATGAAGAAGTTCATCAAGGATTTGGGAGTCATACCAAGCAGTGTGGAGCTGACTCCCATATATTATGATAGCGACAGGGCAATAATATTAATAAGGGAACCCAGGTCTCATCAGAATCGTTCTGAGGAGGTTTCATCTAATTAGAGCGATTATGACCCGAAAAGATATAGCAATTGAAAGAGTTCCATCCGAAGATAACATTGCAGATCCACTGATGAAGCTGCTGGCTCAGATTGTATTTGAGCGTCATAGGGGTCTGATAGGGATCAGACAAATAGGTGATTGGCTTTCAGTCAAGTGGGAGATTGCTGGTTATAGGTGCCCTGCAAGCCAATCACTTGAGTGATGGCACATGTGACACATTGTGTGATCTTTTTGCTTATGATTAATATTGGCATAATCTCACATTATATTATATGTTACATATATGTTATGATGTCCTTAGTTCTGTGCAATGGGAATTGGATCATGATGAGATTACGATAATGAGATCGATTCACCTTTAAACACAGATTCTAAATAATCTCGATCATAGGTTACTCGAGAGGGACATCGAGATAACCGGACAGGCCAGTGTACTATATACCCGTCCATATAATGGAGGACGCTGGTCTCATAGCCACTTGTGTGGAGACACTAAGGATATAGTACAAGTGCTCATTGGAGAATGAGTTCACTGATTGATCCGGTTATGTAATGTTGTATGATTAATGATACCTAATATCGGACAGTGATTCCATAGTCCCAGTTGTGTATCTGGTCTTTAGACTTGAGACACTAAGGATGCCTTGTATGAGTACTCCTTTCCTTGACGCTAGACTTACAGGTTTGGAAAGTTTCAGATCTGGTACAGCTAGTTATCGGGATTAGTAGCCAACCTTACGAAAGAAATTGAGTGTCAATAGAGAATAATCCACTTTCGGTATCATGAGAGGAATATCCCATATGTACTTGCTTAGACAGATCCCTGGCCAGGGTTATTCGGATTGAGAGAGAAAGAGTTCTTCGGGAGAATCTGATTAGAGCGAGACTTTGATGGATTTCGTATGTGACCTGACAGTACCATGTCCAATATATGATCTCTAGGATATTAGTTAAATGAGGGATTATAGATATACCGTAACTGTCGACAAACAGGTCCGATGGATTCGATCCCCTTGTACTATCTGGGGACTATGGCATAGTGGTCTAGTACATCCATAGACGATGAGTCAATTGAATTATTATGGAGATAATAATTTAATATATCAGAAGGAGTTTTGATGAGAGTGATTCATGACCAGCTCGGTATTGGGCCTAGAGGGTCACACACATATGGTGGATGCTTCAACGAATAGAGGATTGGATGGAGATCCAATTAGCCCATATTCTCATTAGATAATATCCTATGCTAATGGGCTCTTTGATTAAGGCTCAATTAAAGGCCTAAGGAGATTATTGGATAGAGATCCAATAATGCAAGGTTAGTGGGTAATTTGATGGAGATCCAATACCCACTAAGGCAAGAGTCCTAGGGTTTTTGGTGGCTCTCTATAAAAAGGAGGGGAGACTTATAGTTGATAGGCTGCAGCTTTGGCCACCACCTCCTATTCTCCTCCCTCCCTCTGTGCAAGAGTTACGAAATCAGATTGGAGGAGTTTCGTTGCAGAGATTCATCGTGTGGATACCGATAGAGAGGCAGACGTTTGACCTCCTTCATCTTCTCCATCCGGATCTGGAATACAGGGATATATAATCTCCATAGGTAAAATCAATCTCTCACACAACGTATTTTTTCGATTTTTATAATTTTTCTCGCGACCTCAATCTTTTGCATGACGATTTGATCTGCGTGGGAAACTAGTTTTTATTTTGATTTTCACTGCGCATGTGATGCTCCTGCTGAGGTTTCCCAACACTAACGAGCTATTTATTGGGGATACATCAAAAGTTATCCAACTCATTTTTTAAAAATATTTATTTAAATACTATTTTTATCTTAAAATAAGCTTAAATATATTGATGATCCTCTTAAAGATGATCCTAAATCAATTTCAAAAAAATAAAGTTTGAATACTTATTTTTATACTTAATGATAATCTTGTAATTGATACTAAATGAATTTTTAGGAATAAACAAGATGAAAAAGGCATCGTGATTCAAAACATTATTAGATTAATATCCAAAATTTTCAACCAAGAAGAAAGTATAAATTATGAAAATATTTTTACTCTTATGGCTCGACTTGAAGTCATAAAGATATTCCTTATCTATACATAGTTTAAAATCTAAAATCATTTTAAATATATGTCAAGATCATTTTTATTAATGATTTTATTTCTGAAGAAGTTTATGTTGAACAATTACGCACATTTGAAAATGATATTTTTTTAAATTATATTTATAAATTATCTAAGGCTCTTTATAGGTTAAAACAAACCCCTAAGGCTTGGTGTAAGAGCCTTAACTCTTTTCTTAAAATATTTTTTAAAAGATAATCATATTTTTATTAAAAAAATTAAAAATAATTTTTTATTATGATATTATGTTTTGTTCTACTAATGAATCTTTATGTGAATTATTTGCTAAGAATGTGTCAAAATTTTGAAATAAGTTTAATGGATAAATTAATATATTTTTAGAATTATAAATAAAATAATTAAATGATGAGATTTTTATTAATTAAACCAAGCATACTCTTGATCTATTAAAATAATTTTATATAGATAATACTAAAGCTATTAACACAACAATGAGTGTTTTTTAAGAACCAATAAATTTCTGAATTTTTGAGTCATGTTTGAGTCATGTAATATGAGGTTTGGTTAGTCAAGTTACAGCTGGTTGGAGCTTATTTAATTTTTTATTATTTAATTAAGAGTCCAAGTCCAACATGACTCTCGATAAAATCTAAGGAGGTTAATCCTTTCGAAGTGATCAAGAAGGCTCGATCCACTCGAAGTGATTAAGAAGGCCGGATCCCCTCGAAGTGATCATTTATCTCCCCTATTCTACAATGGAACCATAGGGGTTCCTATCATTGGATATCAGAGCAATGATTTTCGACGTTTTCACTGTGATTCCATAGTCGATCTCCAATGTAACTCTCCTCCGATATCTTGAGCAATCTGGGAGGCACAACAACATTATTTGCAGCAAACCAGATGAGTTCTACGATGCAATACAATGTGGAGATGGAACTCACGTTGTTAGGTGAAATGCCACGTTGATGATAAGAAGGAGAAGAATAATAAAGGGGTTGAAACAGTAGTCGCGCCCCATCCTGCTTGAGCGAGAAAGGGTCATCGGCATAGTTCCCGTGCCTCGCTTGACCAATGTCGCTGCCCAGCCCTCGGCCACGCACAATCAGCGATTGTCGGACCCTCGTCGTTGCCATCATCTTCCTCCCAAGCCCCACCTCAGCAACTCATCACCGTCACCCCTGTCGCTGCTGCCACCCGCCTTCAATCTGTGAAGCCTAAAGCTTGATAGAACCCTAGAAGGAGCTCTATAGAATTTGATCTTTGAGGGAGATCAACCCTTACTATAGGGGTTGCCCCCTCCTAGAACACGACACAATGATTGAAGTAAAAATAGTCTTGCTTGCTTGAAAAGAGGTGGAGGCTATAAGCTTATATAAGGCTCAAAACCCTAGCCCTATGGGGTGCTTCCTAAATGAATTTATCCCCTTGCCCCTCCTATATGTCACGCCCCCCAAATATTCTCATTTAGGAGGTGTGACCCTGTCTTAAAAATTGATAACATTGTAATCATCAACACAATTCATCCAGGATCCAAACAAACATTTGAGGATATCGAGAAACATTCAAACTTCAAAATTCACATATATGAAACCTGTACAATTTATAATCATACATCGTATTACTCAAACATCTATGAAACTCAAAGCCAACTTAATAGATATTAACCACACTTATAATTTATCAGCGAAGTAATCTATATAATCACCAAACCAAGCATTCCAAAATAACTCCAAACATAAGAGGTCATTTAAAACTTTTACATGATACATCAATCAAATTCATTGACCATATATCATTACATACAAAATATACTTATACAAAAACTATGATATATCATCCGATAATACTTGCCCACAATCTGTATAGCTCTCCACTGCCTTAGCACAATCTTAACATTCAATGAGTGTCAAGCTGACCTTAAAGATTTGATAACAAAAGAGTGACCTAGAAAGCTCAGCAAGCGTTTAACAAATCCAAGACGAACGAATGATATTCAAATAAGCTAGTATCAAGATACAAAGTAGGGATACAAGAATTCATGGACCTCAACTCATTAGATACAGAAGTTCAAATGTCATTTTATTCAAAATATATTTAGCTCATAACAAACAGAATACAAAGTAACTAGAGCATATCAATGACATAAGAGATATTTTGGAGCATATCAAAGGCACATAGGACATTTCAGAACATATCAATGGCAAATGGAACATTTCAGAATATATCAATGGAGTGTGAAATGTTTATGAACATATCAATAGTAATTGAAACATTTCATAACATAACAATGGCATATGGAACATTCGGAGCATATCAAAGACGTACATATATTTCAAAGCATATTAATGATGAATGGATAATCTCAAAGCTTATCAAGTGAAAAAATGAGGAACAGAAGATCAATATCGTATCAGGCATAATATTCATTTCATTTTTATCCAAAGCGCACATATAACTCAAAAATAATGTTTTGGATATAATATCAAAAACATAGAGGGTGAAGTAGGACCATAAGCATAATGTGGATCATCCATCGCTGAATGACCACCAAACATAAGTCTCCCACGTTTGGGAGCTCCATCCACCCACGTCTGAATGAAGTCATAGGGGCCGACAAGAGCAAAGCTGGCTCTAAACATAATATCCTTTATCATTCTGACAAAGGTCCATAATATCCCACAAGCACCAGAGTACAAAAGGACATGAGCAATAAAAGTGACATATGTCGAAAGCAAATGCGGAACAATAAAATATACATGTGTCAATATGAAGCAATACGATGTCAACATAAACATTCACAATTTATATTCGGATAGGCAAAGAATAAATAACAAGAGTGCACAAGAATTCAAAACAATAATGTAAGGCTCGATTGAAGAAAGGGCTTTAATTGGATCATAGACAGAATATGATATGATAACATATCAAAAACATAGATGGTGAAGTGGGATCACAAACATAATGTGGTCCATCTGACCACCAAACATAATAGAGCATTATAAGCTCCAAGCATAACATAATAGAGCATTCAGATAGGCAAGAAAATAAAAGTTAAGAGTTAAAATCTCAATTAAAGAAGAATTTATTTCCAAGAGATAAATAAGAATAGGCAAAGATCAACAAACACATGATTCCAATAGAATTTAAGAGGCATATAGCATGAAACATTTAGACAATCTATTATGCTCCAAATTACTCAAGATGGTAAAAACAGAAAGATATATGAGTCTAATTTCTCATTAAATATGTTTTTCATAAATCGAAGTTTTCAAGATGAAACTATAAGTAATTTAGTGAACAAAAGTCAGAATCTAGAAACTAGACTCAATTCTTTACATCCAAGCAGGAAAGATATCAATTGCAATGTTGTAATAATTCAATTGATCAATGACAAGATAAAAGCAATGCTAGGACACTTGCCTTTCAAAGATTTTGATCTTAAGTCGTTAACCCCAAATTTTTTCTTTGCTCTCTTTCATTCTCTTCTACATGTGTTCTTATCTTCTTTCCAATTACACCTCATGAAGAACGTATGAGGGACACAATCAACTACTCAACTCATCTTCCTTCTCTTCTTTTTTTTCTCCCACTACTGTAATAGCAACCCTCATTTTTATTTCTTCCTTCCTTTTCTTCTTCCTTCTTCTTTTCCCTAGCAGCAACCTCCTCTTCTTTTCCCCTTCTATTCTTCTTTCCTTCTCTCCTAGCCGCAGCCCTAGCTGTAGCCTTCTCCCTCTTTTTCCTCCTCCTTTCCTCTCGTCTCCCTCTTCTCCTTCCTCTATTCTTCTTCTCTTCTTCTTCTTTCCCCCCTTCTTCTTTACCAGCTGCAGCCCCTTTTCCCTTTCTCTCCTTTCTCTTCTTCTCTTATTCCTCTTCCTTCCTCTCCTTCTTTCCCCTTCTTCTTTCCCCCTTTCTCTTCTCTCTTCTTCTTCTCTTCTCCTCCTCTCTTCCCCAACGCACTGCACCTCCTTTGCAGGAAACTGAGGTGCAGCAACAATAGCCGCAGCCTCCTTCCTCTCTTCCTCTTCTTCCCTCTCTTTTCCCTCTTTTTCTCCCCTTCTTCCCTTCTTTTTCTTCTCTTCTAGCTATAGCCCTAGCCGTAGCTTCCATTTTCTTTTCTCTTCCTTTTCTGTCTTCTCCGCTTTCCTTTCTCCACCGACGCACCTCTTTTGCATAAGGCAGAGGAGAGCAGCCCCTTCTCTTCCTTATCTTCTCCTCTCTTTCCCTTTTCTTCTTCCTCTCTTCTATTCTTCTTCTTCTTTTCTACCTGCAGCTCCTTCTTCCTCCTCTTCTTTTTCTCTTCTTCTCCTCTGTTTCCCTTCTTCTTCTTCTTTCCCAGCCGTACCTATCACAACCCGCTGCAGCCCCTTCCTCTCCTTCTTTTTCTCTTCTTCGCCTCTTCTTCTTCCCTTCTTCTTCTTCGTCTCTTCTAGCTACAGCCCTAGCGGCAGCCTCCTTTTTCTTTTCTCTTCTTCCTTTTCTTCTTCCTCTCTTCTTCTTCTCTTTCCCTTCTCCACCACAGACGCATCTCTGCGGCAGCAGAGAGGCGCAACCCCCTTCTCTTCCTTCTTCCCCTTCTCTTCTTCTCTTTTTCCTTTCTTCTTCTTCCTATCTTCTTTCCTTCTCCTCCCCTTCTCTTCCAAATCACCACCACCTCTTCTCTTCTCCTCTGTTTTCCTCGGTAAACAGAGGCGGCGGTGGAAGGTGGAAAAGAATCTCACATTTTTATTCTTTTTTTATTCTTTTTCTTTTTGCAACATTTACAATTTAATTCCTAAAAAAATTTATTTATAATTAGATCCTCAGAATCTACAAATATCCTTAAATCTTATAAAGAAATCTTATTATACAATTAGATTCTTATATTTTACAAATAGATATTTATATTTATATTTAAATTATTACTAAGAATCTCAAAATAGATCTTTACATAATTTTCAAGAATAAGAGGTATTACACTATAACCGTCCTACCTTAATAGGGATAGGTGACGTGACCTAAGTGACTGCATAGCTGATTCTAGTAGGTGGAAATCCTAGTCGACCAGCCCAGTGAAAAGGACGATGGCTACTAAACCCTATGGTCCCAAACTAAAACCTAGTCACACTTCTTTATAAGATAGAGGTGGATATGTGTGGTTTTACTATAATTTCACAGTTTTATTTACTATACTAGGATGAATATGACTCAATCTTATTAAGGTCCTATCAAGTCTGTCCTCTTTGAATCAGCCTTATCCTAAGACTGAGGGTCCATGAACTTTGGAAATCAGGTCTTCAGCTCCTCATAACACTCTTATGTGGTATCTTCTAAAGGTAAGCTGCTCTGGTGCACTAATACTTCGGTTGAAGGGCATCGGCGACGCATCACTATTCTTCGGTCAAGGATTACATGTGGTTGGGCTTTAATTTCTCCATCATTTATGGTGCTCAGCAGTTAAGTCTGGGCTGACTCATGTTCTCCCAGTTTGGACTTAAAGTATGATACATGGAAGACGGGGTGGATCTAGCGTTTTCTGGTAGCTTCAATTTGTATGCCACGACCCCAATACACTCCAAGATCTAATATAGTGTTGATTGATAGATGCTTATATGGTTGTAGGTGAAGGTAGACCTAATCTCCTACTTAAAATTCTCGCTCGCTTCGATGAGTGTCGGCTTATTGCTTCATGTGGGCTTGGGTGATAGTTAAATTGTCCTTTAGCAGCTGCAACAGCTTGTCATTGTCCATTAAGTTTTGGTCGACCTGATCCACTTTGGCCACACCAATTACATATTTAGGTATTCAAGGGAGTCGTTGGTCATACAATGTCTCGTAGGGGATACATTTGGTTGATGAATGATAGGTTGTGTTGTACCACCATTCGACCCAAGGAAGCTACTTTGTCCACTCTTTTGGCCGATCACTGGTGAAGCACCATAGATAAGTCTTGAGACATCTGTTCACCACTTTTGTTTGGACGTCCGTCTGTGGATGATAGATTGTCCTCATCTTTAGTTGGGTGCCCTGTAATTGGAAGAGTTCGGTCCAAAATTTACTTGTAAACATCCTATCACGGTCGCTCATAATCGACCTTGGCATCCCATGCAGTTTAACAATATTTTCTATAAAGAGTTGAGCAATACTAGCAGCGGTATAAGGGTGTCTCACAACACAGAAATGAGCATATTTTATTAAATGATCTACCATCACAAAGATCATACTTTTACCTTGTGATAGTGGCAGCCTCTCAATGAAGTCCATGGAGATGTCAGTTCATGCTGAGTTTGGTATTGGTAATGGTTGCAACTTTCCTGGACTTGTCATTGTTTCACCCTTTTGCTATTGGCATATGTCACATTCAGATACATAATCACAAATAGATCTTTTCATGTCTCTCCAAAAGAAGTTTTGCTTCACCCTCTTTTATGTTCTCAGAAATCTAGAATGCCTTGTTGAAGGTGAAGCCTACATCTCATGCAAAATAATTTTGATGCAAGGGGAAGAAGGAATAATCACAATTCGTCCTTTGTAGAGTAGGTCCTTTGCATCCCAAGTGTAGTGGCCCATGGAATCCAGATTCTTCTCTAATTTCTCTATGATTTCTCGGGTCTCTAGGTTGTTCTTTCATTCTTCTTTAATGCCCTCAATGAAGTCGGTGGAAAGAAGGGATATGGCTAAAATTTTGGCTTTCTCCGACAGTCGAGATAGAGCATCTGTAATGACATTCTCTTTCCCCTTTCGATAAACAATTTTATAATCAAAACCAAGGAGTTTCATTACCCATCTTTGTTGCTTCGGGGATGATATTTTCTGCTCCAAGAAGTATTTAAGGCTTCGGTGGTCAGTCTTAATCTGAAAGCGTCGGCCGATCAGGTAAGGTCTCCCCTTCGTGACGGCATGCACGATCGCACCATCTCCTTGTCGTACATGAACATTTTATGATGGGAGGGAGACAAGGCCTTGCTGGTATAGGCAAGGGGTCGGTCATCTTGCATTAGGACAGCTCCAAATTCTAACTCTGGATGCGTCAGCCTCAATCGCAAAGGGTCGGCTGAAATCGAGCAGCCCTAGGACTAGTGTCGTCATCATGGCTGCCTTGAGTTTTTCGAAGGTCGTGGAAGCTTTGTCCAACCACTAGAAGGAGTCTTTCTTCAATAAGGAAGTGAGTGAGGCATTGATTTTGTCGTAATCCTTCACAAACTTTCGGTAGTAGCCCGTAAGTCCAAGAACGCCGCACAGTAATTTTACGCTTATAGGTCTCGGTCATCCCTTGCATTGCTTCGATCTTTGTCGGGTCGACTGCCACTCCATCCTCTGATATAATATGCCCTAGGTACTCCACTTTTTGCTGTAAGAAACTGTATTTTGATTGTTTAACATAAAAGGTGTTCTCCCGAAGAATCATTAGGACAATTCGTAAGTGCTGAAAATGTATATTAAGCATAGGGCTGTAAATGAGGATGTCATCAAAAAATACCAGCACAAACTTGCATAGAAACCTCTGAAAAATGTCATTCATCAAGCTTTGAAAAGTAGGAGGAGCATGTTAGGATCAATTGACACTAAGAGGTGGGGTGAATTAGTGAAAGTGTAATAGTGCTTGTTTAAAAACGTTCTTTCGTAAAATAAAGAGTTAACAACGGAAGCCTATTTTGATATTTTGATAAATCTGATTTAAAACTGATTTGAGAGAAATTGTGAGAATGATGCTTGTAACTTTCTGGAACTAATTAAGAGCAATAGAAAGAAGTAAACAAGGCAAGAAAAGAGCACTCATAATTTATAGTGGTTTGGCCTCAACCGGCCTACGTCCACTCCTGAGTCCTTTTTTAGGCACACCGGTGTCCGCTACCGATCTTCTTTGGGTGAAGACCAAACCCTTACACTTGAGCTTACAAGAGAGATAAAATTTACATCTCTTTGATCACTCCCTTACTCGTTTCCTTCTTCTTACCATCCACATAAGTTTTTCACAAAAACTTTCCCCCAAATTATTATATAAAATGCAAGAAAATATTGGGTATTTATAAACCCCAAGTGGCTTCAGATTTTTTGAGCCAAAAATCAAACTCACCCAGAATGCCAAGGTATAGGCGGTTTACCTGTCGTCAGCACTCGGAAACCTGGGCGACGGTGATTTACCCACTGAAAATTCCGTAAAAGTGGTTCCCTCCACTTATCAAATTCCAGTTGGAATCTGATGTTGACCAACTCTTTGGTCAACCAATTGAGCTCAACTTGAGCTCAATCAAACCCCATAGTGGACCTGATTGCATCTTTGAGTTGATTGGATTCCATCCAAATCATACTCATTTAAGACTCAATCTTAACCTATGACTTAAAATATAATCAAAATATGACCACCAAGCTTAATGACCTTACTCCCACAATCCAGCAACCTCCGGCTTCTCCAGCGATGAGTCTCATGGTCTTCCTTTAGCCATCTCCTAGTGTGTTCCGAGCGATCTTCTCGATACCTTCGGCGAAGTCCTACCGAAGGCCCGATGAGCTCCTACCGTATCATCCAATCCTTGGGCCGAGGCCTAAGCTTGATCCTGGGTTTATGTCTGATCTATAACTCATCTCGTCATGGTTAAACCTGCATGATGCTAAATACGACTTAATTAAATACAATCATAATGGCCAATATATCCATTACAAGATCATTCCAACTCCCAGCAAGCTTTTCGGCTACACCCGATAATCTTTCAGCGAGTCTTAGCCTTCTTGTAGCGTTCTAGTTACAGGTGCCCTACAAGCCAATCACGTGAGTGATGGCACGTGTGATACGCTGCGTGATCTTTTTGCTTATGATTAATATTGGTATATTCTCATATTATATTATCTGTAGCATATATAATGTGATGTCCTTGGTTATGTGCAATGGGAATCAGATCGTGATGATATCACGATAATGAGATCGATTCACCTTTAAACACAGTCCTAAATAATCCCGATCATAGGTTACTCGAGAGGAACATCGAGATAATCGGACAGGCCGATATACTATATACCCGTCCATATGATGGAGACAGCTGGTCTCATAGTCACTTGTGTGGAGACACTAAGGATATAATATAGGTGCTCATTGGAGAATGAGTTCACTGATTGATCCGCTTATGGAATGTTGTATGGTTAATGATATATAATGTCAAACAATAATTTCATAGTCTCAGTTGTGTATTTGGTCCTTAGACTTGAGACACCAAGGATGTCTTATATGGGTACTCATTTCTTTGACGCCAGACTTATAGGTTTGGAAAGTTCCAAATCTGGTACAACTGGTTATCGGGATTAGTAGCCAACTTTACGAAAGCAATTGAGTGTTAATAGAGGATCATTCACTCTCTGTATTACGAGAGAAATATCTCATATGTGCTTGCTTAGACAAATCCCTAGCCAGGGTCGTTCGGATTAAAAGAGAAAGAGTTCTTTAGGAGAATCTGATTAGAGCGAGACTATGACAAATTCTGTATGTGGCCTTTTACAGTACCATGTCCAATATACGATCTCTGGGATATTAGTTGGATGAGGGATACACGGTAATTGTGGACAGAGTAGTCTGATGGATTCGATCCCCCTGTATCATTTGGGGACTATAGCGTAGTGGCCTAGTAAGTTCATAGTCGATGAGTCGAGTGAATTATTATGCAGATAATAATTCACTATATCAGAAAGAGTTCTGATGGGAGTGACTCAGGACCAACTCGGTATCGAGCCTAGAGGGTCACACATATACAGTAAATGCTTCAACGAATAGAGGATTGGATGGAGATCCAATTAGCCCCTATTCTCATTAGATGAGACCCTGTGCTGATGGGCTCCTTGATTAAGGCCCAATTACAGGCCTGCGGAGATTATTGGATAGAGATCTAATAATGCAAGGTTAGTGGATAATTGGACAGAGCTCCAATATCCACTAAGGCAGGACCCATAGGGTTTTTTTGTGACTCTCTATAAATAGGAGGGGAGACTAATGGTTGATAAGCAGCAACTTTAGTCACTACCTCCTATTCTCCTCCCTCCCTCTATGCAAGAATTGTGAGATCAAATTAAAAATATCAATAACATTGGATAGATTCATCAATCTATTTTTAAAATAAAATCATTTGAAAATTTATCCAAATCATCATCAAAAATTATTTTTTGAAAAATTCAACGAAGGCATCATAGATAAATACAGGGATATATGATCTCCCTAGGTAAAATCAATCTCTCATGTATCACAATTTTTTTTATTTTTATGATTTTTCTCACGATCCCAATCTTTTACACGACGATTTGATTTGTATGGGAAATCAATTTTTGTTTTGATTTCTACTGCGCATGTGATATACCCGCTGAGGTTTCCAAAAATGGTATCAGAGCCAAGGTTTTCGTGCTAAAGATTGATTTTAAACTGCGTGTGATAAGATTGAATCGTGCAGAATCGTTCTACGCGTTCTTGCTACATTTTCGCAACAAAGGTAGCAAGGAGGGGCAGCCAGCAACGACCAGCCCCTATGTAGGGTTGGCCACCCATGGCCAGGCTGCGGCCAAGGCCCTCGTATGGGCGGCGCCTGCAGGCATGATGGGCGGAAGCCGTTGGCAGCGCGACGCTTGCAAGGGGGCTGACTGCAGGGCGCCCACAAGGGGCTGCCGCCAGCAGGGGCGACTGCGCTGGTCGTAAAGGGCAGTCGCCGCCTGCATAGGGGTAGCGGCGGTGGCGGTGAAGAGGGGGCAAGGAGAGGGCTAGGACATCCTTTTGAGAAAAGGATGATCCTACTACCCCTTTGAATTTTGAAAATTTTAACTATCCTCATGTACAAAATTCCAAAAATACCCTCAATAATTTTAGAAATTTTGAGAACTATCCTCTCATCCGAAAGTATAAAAATATCCTTGACAATTCTGGA
Source organism: Ensete ventricosum (assembly GCA_029747655.1). Lineage (NCBI taxonomy): Eukaryota > Viridiplantae > Streptophyta > Magnoliopsida > Zingiberales > Musaceae > Ensete > Ensete ventricosum. Next base: position 36,418,712 of record JAQQAF010000008.1, on the reverse strand, counting down.
AAGTCCGAGGACTGTCCTCTCATCTAGAATTACAAAAATACCCTTGATAATTATGTTCGAGCATATCCTGATTTCTAGAAAAGTAATTAATTAAATAGTTTAATTAATTATTATATATATCTAGTAATCCTATATATGATGTGATGTATAATGTGGATGGATGATCATGAGCCATGTGGTGTGATGTGTGTAATTATGATTATTATTATTATTGGGGTAGGCGAGCCTCTGTTTTTCTCATTTACTGTCGGGCCTGCGTGCCCGTGATTATTTATAATTACATGAAAAGACACAGCGGGAATGTGGAGGTGACAACGGGACCCACGATGTCGTGGCGGGAGATTACAACGCATGGTGATGCGACGATCCGACGGAATCAATGATAACAAGATCAATAATCACAGGGAATGGAGATGCGCCGATGCACACATAGATCCTATTGTGAGTGATTAGGCCCATTGGCTCGGGCTTAATCATATTAAGTGACGACTCATGATCATCCGGTGTGGCTTGCATGTGTGATGTATTATACACCTATTAGATATATGTATATATATTTGCATGCGATGTAGATATATATTAAATATGTATGTGTGTGACATGACATACTAGGAGACCGATAGAAAACAAAAATCCATCCTATGATAATATTAAGTCGGTAAGCGTGAGGTAATAAGATTGACCCACGTGGCCTTCTATCGTTATAGGAAGAAATTGAATCCCGACATAGGTTGAGTTGGTCGAGTCACTTGAGGCTCACCTATCTACGTGATCGAGTTCTTGCCTATGACATATATATGTCACCGGTGACCTGAGGACATGGTATGACTTGGTCGAGCAGTCGAGAGCATATATATCGAATCAGACTCATCTTGTAACAATGGTGATAACTTAACTGAACTTCATGGTTAGTCGAGCAGTCGAGACAATGATGATTCAGAGGTCGAACATGACGGGAATCACAAGGAGTTGTGATTGACAAGAGTTGTCTACCCTTTGGGCTTAGTGTAGTTGGTCGAGTCCCTCGAGATTGCACTAAGATGTCAATTGGATCCCTATCCCCACTAGGAGTTTATCGGAGACTTTCGTCTCATGCGTCAAGGGTGTCGCATGATTCGCTAGAAAAATAGTGGGAGTACATTAAGATAGAATTTCATATCTTAATTAATATTTTCTACAAAGTCTGCATGTTATTTATTTTTTATTATATCTTATTTTTCAGAAACGTGTCGCCCATAAATCCTTTACGTGCCATACTTGATGTCAACCACCTCACTGGTCCAAACTATACAGATTGGCTCCATAATTTGAGAATTATTCTCACGGTTGAGAAAATCGCATACGTCCTTGATACAATTGTGCCCACGCCGGAAGAAGGGGCAAGCGATGATGAGATCGCTCGCTATGTGAAGTATATAGATGATTCCACATTAGCAAAATGTTATATGTTAGCCTCCATGACTCCTGAGTTACAGAGGCAACATGAGAGCATGGATGCAGATTCTATCTTTCTTCATCTCCGCCAGCTGTTTAAGAAAAAAGGAAGAACTCAAATATATGAGATATCTAAGAGACTCTTCCAAGCCAGGATGACAGAAGAGTCATCGGTTGAGAACCATGTCCTAAAGGTGATAGAGTGGATCGAGAAACTCACATGTCTAGGAATAGTCCTAGAGGATAACCTGTGTGTTGATCTTATACTTTAATCCTTACCAGATTCCTTTTCTCACTTTATCATGAATTTTAACATGAGCTAGTTTGACGTGACTCTCCCTGAGCTCCTCAATATGTTGAGGGAAGCTATGAGTGCCATCAAGAAGGAGAAGTCAGTTCTCTATATTGGTGAGACCAAAAGGAAAAGGAAGACCTGAAAGACCCTTAAGAAGGGCAAGGGCAAAGAAAGACCAAGTAAGGTAAATGTTGCCAAGAAAGACCCGGCAAAGAACAAAGGACAGTGCTTCCACTACGGCCAAAACGAGCATTGAAAGAGGAAATGTAAGGACTACCTTGCAGATGAGGCGAAATAGAAGCTTGGAGAAGCTTCAAGTATATTCATTATTAGTCTCCACTTGTCAGATTTTTATGATAACATATGAGTATTGGATATCAGGAGTGCTTATCATATATGTAATTCGTTGCAGGTTCTGGTAAGACCTAGGAGATTGGCCAGAGACGAGATGAAGCTCAAGATGGGCAATAGAGCAAGAGTTGCTGTAATATTGGGGAGGTCATCCTACATTTGCCTAGTGGAGCTATTATTGCATTAGATGCATGCTATTTTGTCTCTTCTATTATCAAAAATATTATTTCTATTTATTGTTTGATAATTAGTGGATATAAATTAGTTTTTAAGAACAATAGTTATTTAATAATTATGGATGATGAGATCATCACTAGAGGGACCCTTATAAATGGCTTATATGTGTTAGACACTTCTCCACATATCATGAATATAAATATGTCTAAGAGGAAAAGAGATGAGGTGAATAATGAATACATATAGCATTTATAGGCTAGGTTATATACATGAGGGAAGGATTCAAAAGTTACTAAAAGATGGATACTTAGATCCATTTGACTATGAGTCATATGCAACTTGCGAACCTTGCCTTCGTGGGAAAATGACCAACTCTTCTTTTAGTGGAACCGGAGAGAGAGCCACTGAGTTATTGGAACTCAAACATAGTGATGTATGTGGTCCCATGTTGACTCAGGCTATAGGTGGTTACTCATACTTCATTATATTCACTGATGATTTCTCTATGTACGGACACATGTAGTTGATGAAGTGGAGAACCAGATTGGAAGGAGTATTAAAACTCTTCGATCAGATTGAGGAGGAGAGTACTTGAGTACAGAGTTTCACCCATTTCTTCAGGGACAATGGGATTCTATCCTAGTGGACACCTCCTTATACACCTCAGCTCAATGGTGTATCAGAAAGGAGGAATCATACACTGTTAGACATGGTGCAGTCCATGATGAGTTTCGCTGACCTACCCGTCTCATTTTGGGGGTACGCCCTATAGACCACAGCTTACATTCTGAACAGAGTTTCATCAAAGTTGATAGTGTATACACCATATGAGATATGGAAAAGAAAGAAGCCAATCTTAATGTAGTTAAGATTTGGGGTTATCCTGCCCACATTAGAAGATACAACCCCGACAAGTTAGAATCAAGGATAGAATGGTGCACATTCGTGGGATACCCTAAGGAGACTTTGAGGTATTATTTCTATCATCCCGAGGACCGAAAGGTCTTTGTTACCAAGAGAGTTGTGTTCCTTGAGAAGGAAGATATTCTTGGTGGAAACAGTTGGAGCAAGATAGAATTGAGCGAGATTGGAGAATCTAGCACCATTCTAGAGCCCGAGTCTGTTCAGGTACCTAACACACAAGTTTAAACTTTGCGTAGGATTAGTAGAGTATCTCACCCTCCTAAAAGATATGTGGGACATATCAGTGGAGATGACTCTCAGGATATTGATCCTCAGACCTATGTGGAGGCTATTATGAGTATAGACTCCGGGAAGTGGCAAGAAGCCATGAATTCTGAGATAGATTTCATGTACTCTAACAAGGTTTGGAACCTTATGGATGTACCTAAGGGTATTGTACCCATCGACTACAAATGGATCTTCAAAAAGGTAGAGACCTAAAAAGCAAGACTGGTAACTAAAGGATATCATCAAAGATAAGGAGTTGACTTTAACAAAACCTTTTCACCTGTAGCCATGCGTAAGTCCATTAGAATTATTTTGGCCATTGCAGTAGTACACTATGACTATGAGATCTGGTAGATGGATGTCAAAACGACACCTCAATAGCAACCTCGAGGAGGAGGTGCATATGATATAGCCAGAGGGATTCGTATCCAAAGAGAGTCCAGATAAAGTGTGCAGGATGCTTAGATCCATTTATGAAGAAGCAGCAAAGGAAGGGGTGTGGATGAAGAAGTTCATCAAGGATTTGAGAGTCATACCAAGTACCGTGGAGCTGACTCCCATATATATTATGACAGCGATAGGGCGATAACTCTAACAAGGGAACCTAGGTCTCATCAGAGTTGTTTTGAGGAGGTTTCATCTGATCAGAGCGATCATGACCCGAGAAGATATAGCAACAGAAAGAGTTCTATTCAAAGATAACATTGTGGATCCACTAACGAAGCTGTTGGCTCATATTGTATTTGAGCGTCACAGGGGTCTAATGGGAATTAGACACATAAGTGATTGTCTTTTGGTCAAGTGACAGATTGCTAGTTACAGGTACCCTATAAGTCAATCATGTGAGTGATGACACGTGTGACACGTTGTGTGATCTTTTTTCATATAATTAATATTAGTATATTCTTACATTATATTATCTGTAGCATATATATTGTGATGTCTTTGGTTCTGTGCAATGGTAATTAGATCGTGATGAGATCACGATAATGAGATCGATTCACCTTTAAACATACATCCTAAATAATCTCGAACATAGGTTACTCGAGAGGGACATCGAGATAATCGAACAGATCGGTGTACTATATACTCATCCATATGATGGAGGCGACTGGTCTCAGAGCCACTTGTATGAAGACACTAAGGATATAGTATATGTGCTCATTGGAGAATGTGTTCACTGATTGATCCGCTTATAGAATGTTATATGGTTAATGATACATAATGTCAAACAACAATTCTATAGTCCCAGTTGTGTATATGATCTTTAGACTTGAGACACCAAGGATGTCTTATATGATTACTCCTTTCTTTGACGTCAGACTTATAAGTTTGGAAACCTTCATATCTGGTAAAACTGGTTATCGGGATTAGTAGCCAATCTTACAAAGGTAATTGAGTGTCAATAGAGGATCATCCACTCTCGGTATCACGAGAGGAATATCCCATATGTGCTTGCTCAGACAAATCCCTGGCCAATGTCATTCAGATTAAGAGAGAAAGAGTTCTCTAGGAGAATCCGATTAGAGCGAGACTATGACGCATTATGTATGTGGCCTTTTACAGTACCATGTCCAATATACGATCTCTAGGATATTAGTTGGATGAGGGATTATAGATACACAGTAACTGTTGGCAGACTGATAGATTCGATCCCCCTGTACTATTTGAGGACTATGACATAGTGGCCTAGTACATCCATAGTTGATGAGTCGAGTGAATTATTATGGGGATAATAATTCACTATATCAGAAAGAGTTCTGATAGGAGTGACTCACGGCCAACTCGATATCGAGCCTAGAGGGTCACACATATATCATGGATGCTTCAGTGAATAGAGGATTGGATGGAGATCCAATTAGCTCCTATTCTTATTAGATGAGACCCTATGCTGATGAGCTCCTTGATTAAGGCCCAATTAGAGGCCTAAGGAGATTATTGGATAGAGATCCAATAATGCAAGGTTAGTGGGTAATTGGATTGAGATCTAATACCCACTAAGGAAGGAGCCCTAGGGTTTTTTGGTGGCTCTCTATAAATAAGAGGGGAGACTCCTGGTTAATAGGTTGTAGCTTTAGCCACCACCTCCTATTCTCCACCCTCCCTCTGTGTAAGAGTTGCGAGATCAGATTAGAGGAGTTTCGCTGTAGAGATTCATCGTGTGGATACCGCAAGAGAGGAAGATACTTGACTTCCTTCGTCCTCTCCATCTGGATCTAGAATACAGGGATATATGATCTCCCTAGGTAAAATCAATCTCTCACGTATCGTGGTTTTTTTAATTTTTATATTTTTTTCTCGTGACCTCAATCTTTTGCACGACGATTTAATCTGCGTGCGAAACCGATTTTTGTTTTGATTTTCACTACACATGTGATGCACCTGCTGAGGTTTTCCAACATAGCGAACTCCCTTGTGCCATCCTAACAAGCTGCCGATACCCTTAGTGAGCTCCCGATGCACTCCCGACGAGTTCCCAACCGCATCGTCCGAACCCTGGCCCGATGCATGGACTTGACCTTGGCCAATCCTGATTGTAATAATCTTTTTATCATAATTAATCTTGCATCAATAAATTCTAACAACATACGTTAGATCAATAACCTATCAATTGATTTCATCATCAAAATTTGAGATTCAATAATCTTCCCTTTTTTAATGATGACAATCAATTAATGACAGGAGTTAATCCTAACTCCCCCTAAATCAATGCCACTCAAATTTAAGAGAAACACACATTCTTAAATTTAAGCAATCAACATTCAATGCAAATTTCAACACAAATTTGTATCGAGTCATCGAATCATGAGTAAAAAGAATTATGTACTCATATCCATATCCAAGATATATCAATCCATATCCATATCAAGATATCCATATATTTCAATAATATCATATTTCAATAATATCCTGGGTTCATGTCTGATCTGTAACTCATCTCATCATAGTTAAACCTACATGATGCTAAATATGACTTAATTAAATACAATCATAATGGCCAATACATCCATTATAAGACTATCCCAACTCATGGCAAGCTTTTCGGCTACTCCCAACAATCTTCCGGCGAGTCTCGGTCTTCTTCTAGCGAACTCCCTTATGCCATCTGGCAAGCTCTCGATACCCTCGATGAGCTCCGGATGCACTCTTGGCGAGTTCCCAACCACATCATTGAACCCAGGCCTAATGTATGGACTTGACCTTGGCCAATCCTGATTGTAATAATCTTTTTATTGTAATTAATCTTGCATCAATCAACTCTAACAATATATGTTAGATCAATAACCCATCAATTGATTTCATCATCAAAATATAAGATTCAACAGAGCATTCGTAAGTCTGAAGGGTATTACCAAAAATTCGTAGTGGCCGGTATATGTGTGAAATGCTATTTTTTGAACATCTTCAGTGCATACCTAAATTTGATTGTACTCGGAATGGAGATCCAATTTAGTGAAGACTCTGGCTTCTTTTAGTTCATCCAAGAGCTCATCCACTACTGGTGTAGGCTATTTATCTTTGACAGTGATGACATTAAAAGCTCAATAATCAATGCACATCCTCCATGTACCATCCTTCTTGCACCCTAGCAACATCGATGAGGAGTAGGGGCTGTAGCTTGGCCGAATTACTCTGGTGTCAAGCATCTCCTTAACGATGTTCTCAATCTCATACTTCTGTAAGTGAGGATAGTGGTACGGCCTTAAGTTTGTTGGAGGTTTGCCCGGAAGTATAGGGATGCGGTGATCATACTACTAGGTAGGGGGAAGTCCACGCGGCTCGGCAAAAACATCAACAAATTCATCCAGCAATTGGGCAAGCTTAGGATTTGTAATTTATATGTTCTTCTCCTCTGATGGTTGCTAGATATGCATAAAAAAATTATCATATGTCTTGTGCAAAACTTTCTCCATCCGTTGTGTCAAAACGATGGAGATATAGCTCTCGTGCTTGCCTCGTAAGTGACCTATCTACCTTTACAATAGAACTTCATAATCAACTTAAAGAAATTCCAAGATATGTCACATAATATTGTGAGCCATTCAATTCTGAGCATGGCTTCATAGTCGTTGATGGGTAGGAGGAAGAAGTCAGCTACCACTTCTTGGTCTTGTAGGAGCAATTTCACCTGCGGGCACCGTTGGTCGCACTTAAGGATTCGGCCGTCGGTGACCTTTACATCGAACTTGTTGCAACCTTTGATTTGAAGTGACATACGTGCAACAACCTTGCTATTGAAGAAGTTATTTGTGTTGCCCGTATCTATGAGAACGGTGGTGGATTACTGTTTGAGAAGTCCCCCAACTTTCATCGTTTGTGGGTTAGAGTAACTGGCCAGCGCATGCACTATATAGTCAACCGATTGGGGCACTTTTTCTGATTTGAGTCTTTCTTCAGATGGTTCGAGTTCTTCATCATCTACTAGTTCTATCACAAGAAGTCAACCTTTCCTGAAGCGATGTTCGCGACTCTATGGCTTGTTGCAGTGCTAGCATAGTCCCTTCGCAAATCGCTCTCGAAGCTCATCTCTTGTCAATTTTTTTGGTGCAGGGCTCAGATGGCAGTAGAGGGGGCTGAAGGCCTCAGTAATGCCGGTCAGAGAGTGACCCTAGTCCTTCAGGCTTCATGGTTCAATCGTTCTTCTTATAGCCGAGCGAAGGAGATAGCCACCATAAGGGTGTACGATCGTCGCGCTTTCACCTCCCCTCGTATCTCCAGCTTTAAGCCCTCAATGAAAGTTCCTAGAAGTTATTTTCCAGATCAATCATGAGTTTGGTTAGATAATCACTCAAACCTTATTTGGTATTCTTGCACAGCAGTGGTCTATCGGATCTTTGTCAAATGTCTGTCGATGTTCTCGTAATTGGTAAGTTCGAAGCGGTTCAATAGTTCTTCCTTGAATTGCCGCCTGGTTCAGCCTCCATGGGTGTGCTCAAACTAATCAAACCATTGTATTGTGTCCCCTTCAAGATTGATGGCCGTAGTTTCCACCATGGCAGCGTCTGTGGTTCAGTGAAACCGAAAGTAGCACTCCGCGTGCAACCTCCGGCCTATCGGGTCTCCTTCCCATCTAGGGAAGTCCACCATCATGCGTGGATTATATGTATCAGTCATAGTGCATCCTTGCTCTTGGAGTTCTCTCTGATCTGAAGTTTCCCCATGCTGTGATTTCCTTGGGCTTGGTGGTCGACCCATGCTGAGTTCGGCAAAGATAGTCCGAATTTTCTCCTCCATGTGGGCCTCAAATACTTCAAACTTGACATCGATAGCCTCCTCTGTTGCTATAGTATAAACCTCCAAATTTGCGATGTTGAGGTTTTTCTTTTGTTGTCGAGTTAAGGCATGAGAGGTTTTGGAGAAAGGGTGGCCGAAAAGGTGGGTGAATCGGTGAGGAAGTATGCTACAGTTAAGGCTATTTTTGGGGCTGATTTGTTTCAATTTTTTGCTATGGTTTGATAGGTTTTTTGGGTGGTAAGGATTGAAGATGAGAAAGAGGGAGTTAAAAAAACCAAGAAAGACAGTAGCTAAATATGATAGAATTCAACGAAGAAATGTTGCGTACGTACTGTCCTACCGAACAGAATTTACGTCAAAGAAACAACGAATTCTCGACATAAATTTAGAGAAAACCCTGAGGAAATTATGTAGAATTTCAATGGCAAAACCTCAGTTCATATATAAGTAATAGCAGAAATTTAGATCGATAAAATTTTTGCAGCGTAATGGTAGGAAAATTGATGCAAGGAAAGAAAGCAGATTCTTCATCGTAAAAATCCAGCAATATGCAATGAAGAATTGTAGCAATATAAGATCGGTTTCTAAGAGAATTTTCATGATAGATCAATCTTAGATGGAGGCTAAGTTGATCTATGAGAATATATAAAAATTTTATCCACAAAAAATCGATTTTAATAAGCCTCTTTGTGGTTGAAATTTTCTGTAACAATTCCCCTTCGCAATGATGATCACATTTATAACGGAAATAATTCACAGCGAAGTAAGGATAGAAATTTTTTTTTGGAATGCAAGGATAAAGGTTTGTAGTAGTAACAAGGTGTGGGTGGTGGAATTTTAACAGATCTTCAATACAAAACACAGAGGGCAGCGGTATATTGATTTGATCTGCTGTTTAGGGATGACGGTGGAGGCGATGTCTAAAACAATTGTAGGAATTGCTTAGATGGGTGGAGGTGGCAGAGATGGCAGCAAGGGCAGTAAGATCGCTGCTGTGATACCAAATGATAGAACACCAGAAGGAGCTCTATAGAATTTGATCTTTGAGGGGGATCAACCCTTGGAACACTATATGGGTTCCTCCCTCCTAGAACTCGGCACAGTGGTTGAAATCAAAGTAATCTTGCTTAGTTGAAAAGAGGCAGAGGCTACAAGCTTATATAGGTCTCAAAACCCTAGCACTAGGGGGTGCTTCCTAAGTGAATTTACCCCCTTGCCCCTCCTATAGCTGCCATGCTTTAGTAGGGATAGGCGATGGCCTAAATGTCTGCATAGCCGACTCTAGCAGGTGGAAACCTTGGCCAACCAGCCCAGTGAAGGCGACGATGGCCACTAAGCCCTAAGGCCCCAAACTAAACCCTAGCTACACTTCTTTATAAGATAGAGGTGACCAGGTGGGGTTTTATTATAATTTCATAGAGTTTCATTGACTCTACTAGGGTGAATAGGACCCAACCCTATTAGGGTCCTATCATTGTCGCTAGCCGCCTAATGTTCCTCCCCTCCTTGCTATCTGCATCGACAGTAACTGTCCGCCCCACTATTGCTGCCCTTCCTTGCTATCCCTGTCGCCCCTACCACTACTGACACCACCCTCAATCTCTGAATCCTTTTCTCTTTCCTACCCCTACTGTCGTCGCTGCAACAACCACGATTGGCAACGCTACCAACTGTTGCCATCATCGGCACTGCTCCCTCCTCCGCTGTCGGTGTTCTCTTCCCCTGCCGCTGCTATCTCCTACGCCTTCACCGGAGACACCATTGTTGCCCTCCTTTGCTATCGCTACCGCTAACGCTACTACCATCTTCCACCCTTGCCCAGCACGACTAGTTGTCATTAACAGCGATTGGTCCCAACTGAGATCAACGGACCACCCTCTTTTCCCCTTCCTTGGTGATTTATTCTTCCTGCCTCGAAAGGCGCCCCCTCCTACCATCTCCTCGGTTATCATCCTCCACCTACGTAACAACATCAGGAACCTACTGTCAACACCAGTCCCGCAGCCGCAACCAGGTCACTTCCTACACTAACATTGCTGCCTTCCAGCATCGGACGCTCGCGAACCCGCATGTAGCAATAAAAATAGGGCATCAACCTTTCTTCCTCGCAGTGACCGAAACAGGGCAACTTTCGGCCCTTAGCCACTGTCATCTTCCTCATTTGTCGGCTTCACTAGTGACGATCTTGCAACATCACTGCACCACCTCCCTTCTAGCCACCAACATCACAGCAGCAACCCGAGGAGGATGTTGTTGATGCCATTGACTTGACATTAGAAACAAACATTGGGTATTCTACATAATGGCCAACGATAACTCACTGAAAGCCCACTTAGAAGCTTCAGAAACCATATTTGAAAACTGACTACAAAAAACCCTTGATGAGTTCAAAAGGAGCCTATTGGAGAGCTTTCACAAAATTCAAAAAGAAGAAAGTTCAAGTCTACATTGAACCAATCCAGAGATACAGGAAAAGGGCACCAAGAACAACGTATGAAGATAGAATTTCCAATATGGAAAGATGGGGATCCAACCAATTGGATCTCTAGGGCTGAAAAATTCTTTCACTTCCACAGAACTTCAGAAGAATCCAACGTTGAAGTAGCTTTAATTCAGCTTGATGATGATGCAATCCAATGGTATGACTGGTATGAAATTTATTACGGGGTCCCTTCGTGGGAGCAGTTAAAGAGAGGACTCTTTTTTTGCTTTTGACTATCTGAGTATGAGAATATTGATGGATAGCTCGCCAAAACCTATCAGACCTTTACAGTGCAAGAATATTATAGCAGATTTAAACAACTATCAAATCAAGCTAGAGATTGGTCCGAACGATAATTGGTCAGAACATTTATTGAAGGACTCAACCCAAACATTCAGTGTGAAGCCAAAGCTCGTCAACCCCGCACTATGATAGCTACGATCTCTTTTGCACGTTCACATGAGAAAAAAATCAATAGGGAGTATTGCCAAAATAGAAATAACAAACAGATAATTAGCAAGCTGCTCACCCTATATATTCCCAACAAAAACCCAAATACATGAAAACTAACTCGAGAAAAACCCAAGGAAAGATCAACAAAGGATTTGTGCTAGCATTGTGATGAAAACTGATGCAAATAAGAGCAGCTTCTGATGAATGGGAAATTCGATTATGAAAGTCGTGACAAATTCAAGGTTGCTAATGGATGAATCATAACTTGTGATAACAAGTATTCAAAGATATTATACAGGGCAAAGAACTACTTGTGAATTTCTTTTTTATATCCCTAGAAGACTTCGAAGTGGTGATCCTCAAAGGAAGACGTGGAACTGCCACTAGCCATCGGATGGAGAGGATTCTTCAGAAGATTATAATGACTACTGCACTAAAAGATCGGCCCATTGCTTACACCAAGTAAAGACCCTACTTAATTGATCAAAGGGTATCCTGGACTGAAGTGCTCCCAGAATTTGAGGCTGCTCAGTCTTGAGGATAAAACTAATTTGAAGGAGAGAGGAATTGTTAGGAACCCATAAATTTCTAAAGTTTTGAGTCATGTAATATGAGGTTTGGTTAGCCAAGTTAGAGTCGGTTAGGAGCTTATTTATTTATTTTATTATTTAATCAGGAGTCCAAGTCCAATGGGAGTCTCAGTAGAGCTTTATAAATAAGGATGTAACTATTTTGTTTTCATGAATGAAGAAAATATGGTTTCAGCCATTGGCAAAACCCTAGAAGGTTGATCTCATCGAAGTTATACATGACCCCCTCGAAGTGATCAAGGAGGCTCATCCCCTCGAAGTGATCATTTATCTTCCATTTTCTACGATAGAACTCTAGGGGTTCTTATCAACGTTTCTACAAAATTGGACATAGATAATGAAGTACACTCTTAATCTTACACCAATTGATATTTTTTTTTAGGATTAGACACTAAACAATTAAAGGATGAAATTTGTATTAATCAAATCAAGTACACTCTTGATCTATTAAAATAATTTTACATAGACAACGCTAAAGTTATCAACACACTAATAAACATCTCTATTAAATTAGACATAGATAATGAAGGGGAATGATTTGATTAAAAGATATATAGAGGCATGATAGGTATTAATTTACTATACCTTATTATAACTGGACCTGATATAATATTTAGTGTTAGGCTTTATACAAGATTTTAGTATAATTATAAATAATTTCACTATAAAGTAATGAAAGAATTTTTAGATACTTAAAAGAAGGTATAATATGAGATTATAGTATCATAAATTTAAAATTTTTAATTTGATTAAGTATGCTGATGTTGACTTTATAAGAAAAAACATAAAAAGTATCTCTGGAACTTGTCAGTTTCTAGGTCATGCACTTATTTATTAGTCTTTCAAAAAGCAAAATTATATCATACAATATATAGTTAAAGCTTAATATATTACGATAAATGCATCTTGTGTGTAGATAATTTGGATAAAAAATACTTTAAAAAATTATGGACTTTGCTTAATAAATATCTCTATGGTAATACTAGTGTAATTTACTTATCAAAAAATTATATTCAATATTCTTGAAATAAGCATATTGATATTAGACATCATTTCAGAAGATATTATATAAGCAATATATATCTTTATCAGAAAATATCATTTCACAAAATATCAACTAGTCTATATTTTTACTAAGCCATTGAGAAATAATTTGATTTTATTAGAAGGGAATTAGATATATTAAACTTATATGAATGATTATTGATATTACTTTGGATATAGGTCATTAAAAAAAAATAGGGACCCGACAGTAGCAACACCTAGGCTAGTAGTACTACCGTTGCAACCCGATCCCTAGCCCTTTAAGTCTAGGGCTGGTAGTAGAACCACCCTAAACCCCTCTCCTCTTCTCAATCTTACCCTAGCTGACCTCTATCTTCCCTAACCCTCATCTTCCTCCCTCTAAACCTCATACATAACCCTTTTTTACCTTCTTCCTCCTAATCTCTTCTCAGTTCTATTCTTATTTTCACTCACACAAAACCTTAGACTCTTATTTCTCCTTCCTCTACAAGACTAAGGATCAAGTTAAGAACTCAATCACTCTTCTTGGTGATAAAGAAATATGTCTAATTTGTCAAATGATTTAGACTATAAGGGTAACATCTAAATCCTTCTATTATTCTCAACTTATAGTTTATTCTTGTTCTTATTTTTATAATACATGTTGTACTCCTCACAGCACCTAGATGATCCTTGGGAAAAAGACAAGAGGAGAAAAATATATCTTAAAATTTTTTAAAATTTATACAACATTATTCACAAAGAAAAATATATGGATCTAGAAAATTTAGGTGAATTAAAAATAATTCAATAGTTCACTAATTTAAATTCCCTTCGTATGCTTCAAATTAGTGAATTTATCCGTCCTAAGCTAGCTAGAATATTTTATAATAATTTATATATGGATAAAAATGATAGATTATCTACTTATGTTCTAGGACATCATATACCTATCATAGATGACACAATTTATAACATTTTAGAAAAGAGGTAAGGTTACTTTTTTTCGAGGACAATGGGACACCCTATCCATTGGGTCACTTATCATGAGATCATTGCCATTATTTTTTAAAATCCTAATCTATCTATTGTTCCTAAGAGCTGTGAGCATCTTTTATCATTTAAAATAAAATTATTTTATCATATTCCTGTTAGTATTCTGATTAATATTTTATTTCCTAAATAACATCAACTGGATGAAGTTAATACTATGAAAATAAGCACCATGTATTAGATTATGACAAGACATGATTATTGCTTTGGTTACCTCATACATCAAAATATGATTGATATTTTGATATATTTAATATGATTAATAAAATCCTATTAAGAATATTGTGATGTACTATAATTAATGAAATATGGACTAGATTACTTAGAAGAATTAATACTCCATCCGAGCCTATCTTAATACACATAGGGATAGTCATTCTTTTCCTACTAATCCCTTTAAGGTAAGATCTCTAACGGATTTAACATTTTTTTCATCTTTTGATTCTATAGCAGCTCGATTAGATCATCTTGAGCTCATCAGTACATTTTGATTGAGATGTAATATATTTATTAGATTTTGATACTTTTTGATACATACTTTGGATTACTATCACTTGAGAAGATTATATACTCCTCCTTTTTATTGATGAAAAAGAGGAAGAAGTAGTAACTATACCAATCTTTATCAAGTAGTAACTATGTCTATCTTTTATCTTTTGAAAGTACTAATTAAATGGGATGGGGGTGTGGGAAGATAAGATTATTATTATAGCATACACACAATAGGATCAACATAATACCATGCCTTTTGCATTACTTGACAAAAGCCTTGAGATTTGGGCGGTAGCGGGAGGGGCGGGTGGGGGGGGGGGGAGAGATTAGCGTTAACAATAGTAAGCTCAAACTTGCTGGAATATGAAACTCATGCCTAACGTGTGAAGGATCCCATCAAGGACTATGGGATCCACTGCTCAAGGTATTTTCCCCTAAAGTGGTAGCGTCCATCATGGCAATAATTTTAATCCCTTTGAAGAAGGTTTGCCTAGTTGAACCCACTGAGGGAGATGAGATTGACGAGTGATCTGGGTACCAACTAGACGAACATGAAGAAAAAAATATTTTAGGCCTTTTCATAATGTTAGGGTTGGTAAGTGTTTTTATAAATTTTAATTATATTCAAATTATTTGGTAGTCCTAATCAATTAAAGCTCTTTAGTAAAATAAAATTTGTTCTTATAAACACATCTCGAGTCTCAAGGTTTCGGTGTGTGAGAGAGAGAGGTGAGGTACTTTTGAGTGCTCCTAAGGGTGAACCCAATAGAGAATTGATAGAAAAGTTCTTTAGATTTTATATGAGAGATATATAATGCAAGTCTTACTTGATCAGGGATAACTTAATAGTCTTATAATTGATTTCATATTTTTAAGAATTTGATTTTCTGTTTGGATGTAAGCATAGATTTGTCCACTACATTAATCTTATGTTAGTTTTGTAGTATATTTTATAATTATTAATATATAGGTGGATTTCTCTTTTGATATTTAGTTTTTCTCCTCTCCATTCTTAACATGGAAGTGGGGGGTCCTAAATCTACAAAGTATTCTTAGCTTCTAATTGTCTTAATAAAATGATAGTGTGAAGAAAACCAAAGAAAGGGAGGCTGATAGTGTGAAAGAAAGGGAGTCTTCTATTTATAAGGGTGGAGTAATCCAGAATTCTATCGCAAACCATTTGTCTACACAATGGTTCGTTTGGACAAACTACATGGTAGCTTGTCATTGGTAAAAAGAAATTGATCGTAGGGATTGTGATCTTTAATCCCAGTTCGACTGATGACAATGTGAGCCTCTTGTATTGGGCCACATATGCAATCCCAATTATCTAATACCAATTGTAGTTAGAAAATTATTAATTAGAGAGGTATATGTGAACATGCTTGAAAGATCTTAATATTTTTGGTGGGACGTATAAATTTTTTTGGGTAAATATGCTGCTATTTCCATGATATGCAAGGATAGATATGTAAGAGCACCCTTCAGGAAGAAAGAATGTTCTCACACTCGTGTCTTCACACAGTGTTGGCGTTCAAGCCACTCCCAGTTACGATCACGATCCATCGTCAACAACAATAATATAAGACCAAAAGTTTCTCTTTGTCGACCCTTCTGGCAACCCATCCTTTTTCTTTCCATCTCCATGTAAAAATCCAATCTCACTTCCCTAATCCAAATAAAACCCCGCCGTCCCCTCCCCGGCTCTCGAAACCCTAATCAGAGGCCCTGATAGAGATCGCCTCAATGGCTCTTCCCATCTCTCCGCAAGATTAGGCGGTTGCAGCAGCAGGCGGCCTGGTTGCGATCGACGGTACCCCTCCGCTGGATTGCTCTAGGCCTAGCTGCCTCCTCCACGGCTTCTGATCCTCTGAGATGGCCATTGTCCCGCCGCCGTCCACGCAGCCATCCCAACAGCCGCCGTCTCCGCCGCTGGCCCGCCTCCAGTCCCAATCGCCTGATAATGATCGGAGCAGTGGGGAGCTTCGGGCTTTGGATTGTAACCTTGCTTCCCTCTGTGACCACATCCAGATGGAGGGGTTCAATTCAGGTGCATTCTCCGATGTAGTGGTGCAGGCGATGGGCTCCACCTACCGACTCCACCGGTTAATTCTTTCCCGTAGCTCTTATTTCAGGTGCAATTTTGTTCCATTGTAGAATACGCATTTCTTGATTTATTGGACTTCGAGTGCAAGGAAGAAAATATATGGGTTTTTTTTGGCAATTAACATACTAGATGGGAGAGTCTTTCTTCTGCAATTTTTTATTGCATTTCTTTGTGGGTTTCTCTTGGTTTTATCATATGCAACTTGGTATTCCTTTAGTATACATAAATTCTATTGATTAGAGCTTCTTCATCTCGTAATTTGAGACCAACACGTAGGTCAATTGTGCAGCTTAATGGTCATGTAACTGATTATGCTTATTTCAGAAACTTGCTACTTTGAATCCACAGGTAGGTATTTAACCGATCAATCCCTTGGTTGTTAAGAAGAATATGAAATGATGATCTTGATTCTCAATAACCTTGTGTATTCCTTGATAACATCTGGAGCTATAATTGGCTCACTACTTGCTGTGATTTTCTTTCCTCTTTCTTGTTGCACTAACCTGATCTCATGTAGGAATATGCTTCATGGTCCTTGGAAGGAAGCTGGTGAGCCTACTTTGGTCTTGAATATTGATGATGCTAATGTTGATCCAGATGCAATTGCAGTCGGTTTAGCATATCTCTACGGGCACTATCCGAAGCTTGATGACAGCAATGCTTTCCGTGTTCTTGCAGTTGCTTCTTTTTTAGACCTACAGGTTCTGTGAAGTATCATTCTGTGGGTTTGAATTTCCCTAGTTTTTTATTTTTGTTTTTTCTGCCTTTGAGATTTATGTGGCTTTACTTCCAGGATCTTTGTGCCATTTGCACAGATTTTATCATTTCTGAACTTTCAACTTCAAACTTTTTAGCATACCAGGTGAGTTCTGAACCCTCAGACTGCATTTGAGTTCCTTCTTCTAATGAAACCAGATTCCAATTTCATCCAGTTTTAAACTGCATTCTCTGTGAGTCAGGTCTTTGCAGAGAGCCATGACTATGGTATGCATGGAGAGCGTGTTAGTAATGCATGCTGGGGATACCTTTGTCAAAGTGCCACCAAGGAATTGATAGAGGTTAGGAACATATGGTTTTAGTTTAATACATAATCTACACTGTGCATCTCATCTATTCTGCTATTTGCTCTTCTTGTGGCTAACATTTTATATCCAACTCTTCTATGGGCATATAAAAATTTATAGATATCTTTTGATACCTATCCCACAAAGGTAATTAGGCTGGTAGATATAAGGAACCGTTCTTTACATTTTCAAACAAGATGGTGCAGAAGTAAGGTTTCTAGGATCTAAATCTTGAAACTGCTGTATTAGGCTAAAAAATGAATTTAAGATGAACTTTCTTGAGTTTGCTGTATGATGTCCTCTACAAGTATTCTTTCTTTAGCTTCACCAGCTTGTGTGTAGTCCTATTATTTCTCCATTAACTATTTGATGAACAGGACCAAGGAGATCTTTTACAGCAAATGCATATATGAGAACCAACTAGAGAACTGATTAAAAGGGATAAAAAAAGGAAGAAACCCACATAATCTTTTTTTATACCACAAGTGTTTCTTGGTGGCATTGGGTGGTTTAATGTAAATGGATAATACAAATTTGTATTAGATCTTTGTTCCCTTAATTTCATGATTATATTAGATTGCGATAGATGGGCCTAACAAATGAGAGGCCAAATGAAGAGCAATTTTATATGTTTGGTCATTTTATTATAGAGTGAACCTTAATTATTAGTTTCTATTATCTATTATATGTTACAAGAATCCTCTCAATGGTAACGAAAAATAAAACTTAAGCAGTGGAGCATGGATTTTTTTTCTTTATTACATAATTTGATTCTGATCAATGATTTCAGTTATGTAGTTAATTATCACTACATAGTCCTATATTGTTGTAATAGTTGTTTAGGTGGTCTACCCAGGCCATTTAGCTATGCTTACCTCCTAGACTCTTAGCACATTCTATGCACAAACCCAAGTAATCTTTTAAGCAAAGTTCGCCATACCTGTCCGTACTGGCGTATCGAGTTTATCTCGGTATGGTACAGTACTCGACATCGAGTGGTATGCATAGTGCATACCGCTCGGTATAATATAATATAATATAAATATTAAATAATATAATATAATATATATTAAAAAAAAACAAACGAGGTGTCGCCTCCCCTCGTCCCCACATGGGAAGACGAGGCGTCGCCTCGTTCTCCCATTGGAAGACGAGGCGGCACCTTGCCCCCCCGCGGGAAGACGAGGCAGTGTCTCATCCCCACGCTGGAAGACGAGGCATCGACTCGTTGCCTCGTTCCGCACAGTACCGCCCGGTAGCGGGCGGTCCGTGTATCGGTATCCTGTCAGACCGGTATGTATCGCCCGTACCGGGCAGTGTAGATCGAAACGGAGAACCTTGCTTTTGAGTGCCTAGATAGAGGAACTAGTGTTGTATTAAAAAACACAGATCTGAGTAAAACTTGAATAAAATAGAATTAGGCAAGGTGTTTCTAGGAAACTATCTTCAAGATAGATAATTTCCTCACTACGATGCAGATGGCTTCATGGAAATTCCATCTTCAGGATACAATGCCTATTACCCGAAATAATCAAGACTGCACTTCTTGATTACTTGAAGAATCATAACTCAACCAGAAAATAAAGAGAAATAAAAATTCAGTACTTTGTTTGCACTAGAAATTTCTTATGTTTTACTCTTCAATATAGAGGAGTTTATATATATATTTAAAGGATGCTAAAAGACCCTTTCAATTATCCTGAAGAATTATGACTTTTTGAACCATTATAACACATTAAACTGAGTTTTTTTAAATGGCAAGCAGTTTCCATAATTGTTCTCTTTTATTCATTTTCTTTTTTTATTTATAGCAAATTCCTTATATATTAGCAATTCCCCATTTATTTGGATATAATAAAAATATAATGATAAAATTAAAAATCAAAATGTAAACTCTGGGATGTAATGTATATCCATAAGTAGACTAATCTTAAACTTTGGATTGAACATGGGACATAAGGAACCATATTCACACTATATATGAGTTCTGAATTCTAAATTTGGCAGCGGTTTCGTGGGCCTTGCATTGTATCCTGGCTTAGCTACTCAGGATCTTACCGGTGTGATCCGTAAGAAATGACCTCTTACTTCTCTACTAGCAAATGTAGACTCAACAAAAGTGTCTACAACTCACTCTGCAAAGCTATAAGTCTATTAAGGATTTATTGTCGAACCTTTTGTTGTGGTAAATAATGCATTAACCAGATATACGACTTTGACAAAATAGTATACCGCCACTATTTCTTAAACAATGCACTTGAAATGTATCCTTGTTTCCATTTCTCAAATATCTCTGAATATATTGCCTTTTAAACTCTTATAACTTGATTTCCACTATCGAGTGATGTTATAGAAATAGAGTTGGTTTCAATCAAGATATTTCTTTTATTGGCAATAGTCTTATACCTCATAGTTTTAGAAATTTTATCGCCTAATAAAGGTTTTGTCAAAGGGTATGCTAGTATTTGTTTCATAGGTAAGTATTGTAACACTACCTTTTCCTTTTTCACAAGTCCCCCAACAAATTTGTATCTCATAGCTATATATTTACTTCTATCTGTTATCCTTTTGTTCTTTGTATTTTGGATTGCAGCTTGGTTGTCACAATACAGTGTTACTAGGTAGATTTAAAATGGAATTTTCCAAACAATGTCTATATTTGCAATTGACATTGCAATATACTCTGATTCCATAGAAGATAAAGCAACACAATTTTGTTTCTTGGATGACCAAGCAACAATTGTTCCACCTAAAGTGAACAGCCAACCACTAGTTGATCTAGATTTTTATCTATTGGATGCTCAATTTGCATCACTGTAACAGTCAAGTACAGAAGTTGTACATTTGTAATGCAATCCATAATTTATAATATTTTTCAGGTATCTCAATACTCTACTTAACACTTTCCAATGCTGTTCACTAGGGTTACTAGTGAATCAGCTCAATGTGCGATTGCACATGCAAGATCTGGTCTTGTGTGATTCATAACATACATGATGTTTCCAATAATCTTGGCATATTCTCCTTAATTTATTGCTGTTCCCTTGTTTGGAACTAGTTTTACATGAGGGTCAATAGGTGTTTTAGAAGGTTTACAATCAAAATGATTGAACTTTCTTAACACCTTTCCTATATAGTGAGATTGTGTTAAAACAAATTCCCTTCCTCTTTTGAGAACCTTGATCCCCAATATGACATCGACAGGACGTAAGTCCATGTCAAAAGCTTGTCTCAAGATTCTCTTAGTACCAAAATTAAGCAAGTCATCAACATAAAGAGTAATGAGTACTTTATATTCTGCAGTGACTTTAGTAAACACAAAACTTTCTACTTTACTTCTCTTAAACCAAATTTCTTAATTTCCTTCTTAAATTTCTTATACCTTTGCCTAGGTGCTTGTTTAAGTTCATACAATGATATATTCAATTTACATACTTTATTCTCATGACCTTTAACAATATAACCTTCAGGTTGGTTGATGTAAGTTTCTTCTTCTAAGTCACCATTTAAAAATGCAGTTTTTGCCCCCATTTGATGAACTTCCAGATTATACATAGATGCAATGACAAACATAATTCTAATGGATGTAAATTTTGTTACGGGAGAAAAAGTTTCAAACTAATCGACTTTCTCTTTTTGACTAAAACATTTAGCTACTAATCTTGCTTTATATTTATCAATTGTTCCATCAGTTTTTAATTTCTTTCTCAAAACGCACTTGCAACAAATAGGTTTAGTGCTTGGAGGAAGTTCTACTAGGGTCCATGTAACGTTATCATGTATAGATTTAATCTCATCATCCATTGCCCTTTTCCACATATTAGCATTAGGTAAAGGCATTGCTTCTTGAAAAGATTGAGGATCCTCTTCTGTAAGATATGTATTCATATCAGGACCAAAATTCTTTTCAATTCTACATCTTTTGTTTCTTTAGATTAGGTTATCATATCTTCTCACAATATTATCAATCATATCCGTATCATGCAAATTATTATGATCAACAGAAATAGATATACATATGTATTGGAACTAGAAGTGTGATCAGAATACGAATCTGACTCATTTGATAAATCCTTTTCTAATTCTAACTTGTCTGCATCTTTAATTGTTAAGTGTTCAAACAAAATAGCATGTGCAGATTCAGATACTCAAATATTCTATTTGAACAAAGACTCAAAAGTCTATATTCTTTACTATGCACAGAATAACCCAAGAAAATAGATTTAACAGTTTTACTTCCTATCTTAGGTCTTTTCAAAGCAGCATCTAAAGCATATGCAATATAACCCCACACTTTAAAATAATTAATACTAGGTTTTTCTTTTAATCAATAATTCATAAGAGGATTTCAAATAAATGCTTCTTATTTATAATTCTGTTGTTAATATTACATGCAGTAAGAAGTGCTTTTGCCCAATAACTCTTAGGTAATTTAACATAAATTATCATAACACTAGCCATTTCTTGCAAAGATCTATTTTTTTTGGTACTCCATTTTGAGATGGAGTGTTAGGTGTAGAAAGTTCTCTAATGATACCATTTTGTTCACAAAATGAAATAATCTCTTATGAGAGATATTCTCCTCCTGTATCAGATCTTATCCTTTTAATCTTTTTGCTGGTTTCATTTTTAATTTTTTCCATAAAGATTTGAATTTATCAAAAGCCTCATCCTTTGTTCTTAACAAATGGACATAAGTTAAATTTGAAAAGTCATCAATAAATGTAACAAAGTATTGTTTTCCTCCTCTGGTTAGACTATCATTATTCTCACAAACATTAGTATGAATAAGTTCTAGCAAGGATGATGTTCTAGTAACAAATTCAAATGAGGGTTTAGTTATCTTAGAGTGTGCACAACATACACAAGTATTCATTAATAGAATATTCTTAGACTTGGGAATAGGGTTCGTTGTACCGACTTGTACCGCTCGATATGGGTGGTATGTATCGGTCCGATAGGGAACCTATATGCGGATCGCCCTCTATTGGGAACCTGACCCCGTATCAGGCGATAACGACCAAAATCCAATCGTTACTGACCTATACCGGTCAGATTTTGATCGTTACCAGTTAAGGGCTGAGATTGCCCTATTTCAAACGGTCAAATTAACTGTTTGAACTATATCAATCTCTTAAACTCTCTCAAACTAATTCTCACTCACATGTCCCTCTCATTCTCAGATTTTCACTCTCTTTAACTTAACAAGGCTACAATTTGTGGATTGAATCAAATTTGGGAGGATTAATAGGGAGATCCCCCTCGGTCAGAACATGGTGGAAAGAGCCAGATAACATCAAGTCAGATTTCTCGAGGAACTAGAGACACCCTACCATGACAGTCGTCCGCCCAGTGTGCATAGGCAATGGCAAAGGAGATGACAGTAGCATCAGCCACACTCTTGGAAAGAATCGAATCGGGCGACGAAACACCTTCTCAATCACATTCAACAATCCGCGCAATCTAGAGACATGGTAGCGACATGGACAGCAATGCCTCAATCGATGGTGGTGGTAACGTCGGTGAGTCGTTGATCCCGTCTACATAAATTTAGGGCGGTGCATGGATTGAGAAATAATATTTTGCACATGTCACTTAAGATTCAGATAGTGGAACTCAACGAGGACGGTCCAGACTTACCACAATTTAACAATTCAAATAATTTCTTTGTAGATAATTCAATATTAATGTAAGGACAGTTCGAAACGTACTATAAAGCTACTCAAAGCTCGACAAAGATATGTGTCACTACTCTTTCTTAATTTAGATTATTTTCGCTAAAATTCTACTAAATTTATATTTATTTTCAACTTAAAAACCCTAATCTATCTTTTTTTTCTATTTTTCAATTATTTTTGGAGCTATTTTCGATGCTTTTTAGGCATATAATTGGTATGCCGTAGCATACCATCAATATACCTCGGTATGTACCGTACCAATCATTGGTTGATACACTGGTATGAAGCGAAATTGCGAACCTTGTTTAGGAACTAAATCATAAGACATCATGCGTTGCATAGCATTTATACCAATATGTCCTAATCTATAATGCCAAGGAGACTAAGAATCATGCAATAATATAAATTGAACTAGTAATATTATCATTAATTTTCAACAAGTAAATATTAGCTTTTACATAGCCTTTCCCAGCAAAAGTTCTTCTTTTAGAGATAATAACTTTTTGTGATGCTAAGGTAATCTTAAAACCATTTTCATCAAGCCTATTAATTGATACAAGACTCTTCCTCATGCTAGGAATGTGATAGACATTTCAAAGAGTAAACACTTTCCCAAAAGAAAGAGAGAGTTGTGTTGTCCCCTTGCCTAAAATTGCACTAGTAGATGAATTTCCCAAATAGATAGTTTTAGAACAATTCGACTCTTCATAAGTTTTGATGTGTTGTCCCCTTGCCTAAAACTGCACTAGTAGATGAATTTCCCATATAGACAGTTTTAGAACGATTCGACTCTTCATAAGTTTTGAATATATTCTTATAATGAATCACATGACATGTTGCTCCAGAATCCAGCCACCAAGTTTCATCGGAATTGACCATACAAACTATAGTAAGGACAACAACAAAATCACTTCTGCCAGATTAGTTTCTTTCTTTGTAATTCCTTTCCAAAAGCAACAAACCTTGGCTATATGTCCAGGTTTTCCACAAACAAAACAGGGGCCAAACTATCTCTTCTTGTTATCATTTTTATTTTCATTCTTTTGGAATGAAGAATGCTTCCTTTTTTTAAATACCCTTGCTTCACATTTGGAGCCTTTAATGTTGATGCATCAACAATATGAATACCAATTTTTTTCACAATTAGTTAAAACATATCGTCTTCTTGCTTTTGCCTCAATCTGAATGTGTTGTAACAACTCATCCAAACAAACAGATTTTTTTCTTATGTTTCAACTCATCCAGATAAACAGGTTTTATTCATATTTTGTACAACAAATAGTGGGCCTAGTTTGGTTCACTTTCATTGCCGGTATCAGCTTGTAAATGAGAGTTGTGTCATGTGTACACTTGTGGGGACTTCGGTCTGTAATGAACCATGATCCTTTGTGTGTGATCGTTCAGAGCTTGTGAAGTCCATGGTTGTAATTTGCATTGGCTATATAAAGTGTTTGTTGAAATATTTACTTGTGGATCCCGTGTGAAATACTTTCTCTAATCTGTTTTATCTTTTGTAGGTCCTAAGGGACCATAAGAGGTTTCGGGGAGGCTGACTTTTGTATACGGACACACAAAGGTGCTGCACGACTTAGGCAAAATTAGCTAAGTTCATGATAGATGGTATCAAGACAGGATAAGCACATGTAGAAACACTTGCTATGCAAATGTGGGAGACCTTGTTGGGCTACGTGGAGGGCAGCCAGCACGCGTGACCGTTTGAGGGAAACGAACATTGAGATGTAAGGAAAAGAGTCGCTCAGAGGAGCGAGCATCCAAGATTGACATTCAGAGGAATGATCAATCCTTTGCGCAAGAGGCACCATGAGGACAAGCAAGTTAGGAAGAGTACATAGCGTATAAAGGTTGAGATGGCTGAGTTCGAGCTACGATTTGATGTTGGCAACCGAACTTGACTGTGCTCAAGGGAAGCAGGGTGCTTGGTAAAAGATGAGATCGTGTAAAGTGGGATGTGTTGCACAACGACCGAAAGAGTTATGCAAAGCTCACAGAGGTGAGGGGAATTTGTAACTCGAAGAATTTGGTACTCATGCAAGGGCTTGTATGCGGACGATGGAGTGTTCGTGGCCATTCAAGGCAACCGAAACTCGGCGCCGTGGAGTATTGAAACTTTCTCTTCGGCATGAGAAGGATATGTCTGTAGGAGGTTGAAGAGTGCAACAAGTTCAGCATGTTGCTAGGCCTTGGAGAGTGCAGCGGGGGCTATATTCGCGAAGAGTCGCAATCTAGCAAGTGCATTTGCGGGAGCAGAAAAATGTATAGTTTGTTCAATAAGGTGGAGTAGTCCAAGGGGATGATGGTCTCCGAAACTTTCCAAAGGAAGAATGCGAAGAGGAAAGTTGCTCCAACAGGATAGATATATAGGAGGAATAAGTCCTGGTTCTCTAGAGGGAGAATCATGTGTAGTGGACTATACATGTTGAGGAGTATCTCAAGACAACAACTCCACAAAGCTTAAGGGATCGAGTGAGCGGTGATGAATTGTCGCATGAGGTAATGCATTGGTAGATGCATTGTGAGATCAAGTGGGGGCGCGACCATCGCAACATCAAATGAAGACACTTAGAATCGATGTGAAAATAGGACTCAACAGAGGGTTGATTTGTAGAATGGTGGGCGCGAGGGCCACTATCAACTCAATGCAAATCGAGGGGCGGAGCAACTTAGGTAGAACTTGGTGAAGTATCCAAGCCGCATAAAGGTAGTCGACGTAGACGATGGAACATGGAGCAGAGGCACATAACTTTCCTTGGATAAAGGTCAAGGACATGAACTCTTGTAGAGGCAAGAGTGGATTATGTCGTTCCATGGGTTCTTCATTCTGATGGGGCGGACTCATCTTGCATGGTGCATAAGACGAAGGGAGCTTCGAGGCACATGCACCTTGTCTTAGAGATGCATTTGACGAAAGAATTAAGGTGATTCAACTTGCAGAAGCGAAGTTGGGATCAAAAGGCCTTAGCACGAGGCAAGAGGACATAGAGGCGGGTACTCTTGAAGAATATGCCACAGTGTTGCCATTGAAGTTGTCATGAAGAAAGCAGTGCGCAGCGGAGATTATGCTAGTGGATGATAGAGGCCCAGGATCTAAACAATGGTGCACTAATTTCAGCGAAGTCTGGGGACTTTGAGAGCTACTAGGTGATGGACTGTCCTAGAGTGATGCTTCGTCCGGGTGTGACCCCAGAATGGGTGGGCGAAGGTTAATTGTTGAAGGAGCGAATACAATCAAAGGTGGCAGAGGCTCTATGATGCAAGGTTTGACATTCATGTCCGTACCGGTGTATCGAGATTATCTCGGTATGGTGTGGTACATGGTATCGGGCGGTACATACAATGTGTACCACTCGATATATTAAAATATATTATAATATTTTATAATATAATTTAATATTAAATAATATTAAATATTAATATATTAAGAAAAGAAAATGGCCATGAAAGTTGGTCATGAAAGCTAACTAAACGAGGGCTGCCAAGCCTATGATAGGACCCCAGCAGGGTTGGGTCTTGCTCAACCAAGTAGCAATCAATAAAACCCTGCGAGATTGTAATAACACCTCACATAGTCACCTCTATCCTATAAAGAAGTGTGGCTAGGGTTTATTTTGGGGCCTTAGGGCTTCGTGCCGCTACCCCCTTTATTGGGCTGGTCGGCAAGGGTTTCTAGCCGAGGGGCATGGCTATAGGAGGGGTAAGGGGATAATTTTACTTAGTTAGCACCCCCTTAGGGCTAGGGTTTTGAGCTCTATATAAACTTGTAGCCTCCTCCTCTTTCAATCAAGCAAGATCATCTTTATTTCAGCCTTGTGGCCGACTTCTAGGAGGGAGGAACCCCTATAGCGTTCTAAGGGTTGATCCCCCTCAAAGATCAAATCATATAGAGCTCCTTTTGGGGTTCTATCATCTGGTATCAGAGCCGCGTTCCTGCTGCCCCTGCTGCCATCTCTGCCGCCTCTACCTATCCAAGCAATTCCCATAATTGCTGCAAGACGCGCCTCCATCTTCCACACCAAGTCGTAGATCCATCAGTCTGCTGCTGCCCCCTTGCGTTGAACTAGAGATCTGTTAAAATTCCACCACCCACGCTTATTCACTACTGCAAATCCTTTACCTCACACGTTGAAGAAACTTTTCTATATTTTCTTCATTGCAAAATTCTACCGTCGCAAACATGATCATCGTTGCGAAGGGGAAACGCTGCAGAAATTTTCAGTCGCACTGTTGCTTCTTGAAACCAGTTTATTGCTCATCTATTGTGGACGAAATTTTTACACAATCTCATAGATCAATTTAGCTTTCATTTAAAATTGATCTCTGGAAAAAATTCTTTCTGAAACCGATCTTATTGTTCTGCAATTCATCATTGCGTATTGCTGGATTTTTACGACGAAGAATCTGCCTTCTATCTTTGCATCAATTTTCCTATTGTTATGCTGCCAAAATTTCGTCGATCTTAATTGCTGCTATTACTCACATCTGAACTGAGGTTTTGCTGTCAAAATTCTACATATTTCCTTCGGATTCGCTTCTGGAATTTACATCGAGAACTCGCTGTTTCTCCGACACAAATTCTGTTCGGCAGGACAGCACGTATGCAGCATCTTTTCGTTGAATTCTATCAGATTTCACTGTTATCTTTTCCGGGATTTGAAGCTCTCTTTTCTTCATCTTCATCCCCTACCATCAGAGCCCCAAATTTCTTGGTTTCTCGTTGGAATTTTCGTTGAGAAGCTACTGTTTCTTCGACGACAATTCTTCTTCTGCAAGGCAGCATACGTTGCAGCGAACTTCGTCGAATTCTGTCAAACCTTCGCTGCCATCTCTTCCAGATCTGAAACCATCTTTCCCTAATCTTCACCCTCTACCATTACAGCCCCAAAACCCTACCAAACCGCAGCCAAAACCACACCCAAAACAGCCACAAAACAAGCCCCAAAAACCGCAGCCTTTAACCTTCGGTCCACCAACCTTTTAGCCACCAAATCTCCTTTATCCCTTCAACCGCAGCATGCATCTCTCGCTGCACAACGTTGTCAGCAGCGATCTCTCGCTGCTATCCTCCTTGATCGCAGCCAGTAGTGATCCTTTGCGGCACAAACGCTACTAGCAGCGATCCTTCGCTGCCATCTGTCTACATCGCAGCCCGCAGCAATCTTTCATTGCCAATTGCCTTGATCGTGGCTAACAACGAATTGAACACGACCAGCAGCGGTCTCTCGCTCCATACCGCCGCTGTCCTCCTCCACAACAGTCGTGCACTCCGCTGCCCTGTCTTCCCCCTATTACAGCCGCACCCTCGCTGCAACCAACTCCACTTGCAGCCACGAAGTCGCACCGCAACCGCAGCCGACATCGCTGCTGCTCGCTTCTTCCTCCACCATCACTGCTGCCTCCCGATTCAGATCCCTCGATTGCCATCTTCCAACAAATATCGGCCACCTGGAAATCGCAGCCTCGATAACCTTGCAGCATCATTGCAGACTCGCAGCTGACATTACTATTGTCGTCTTCTTCCTCCACCGTTGTTGCTACTCTTGGCTGCCATCCTCTATCAACGCAACAACCACTTGGAGACCTCACCACCGCAGTCCTGACAATTTTGCAGCATCATCGCAGCCGCACTTTCTCATCCTTTTGCTGCTACTACTGCCTTCAACTTAAAGATTGCAACTACACTCTTCAATTGGTTTATTTGATAGGTTGGAGATCCTTACGTCATGACATCGGTAAGTCTATTCGAAGCCTAATTAGAGGCTTTTGAGACGCGTATGGATGCTAGACTACGTGCTCTCTTCGAGGAGTTTAAATTGGGTCGATCGTTGAGCCTAAGAAGATCCTAACATGGAGCAAATTCAGATTACAAAAAGAATCTATCGGAGATAAGAAGCAAAGTTAAGACACTGTAGCCCTACACCTCGACGACATCGATCTCCTTTGCACAACTTCAAGAAGGGCACCGCAATCAAGATGCTCAGAGCATGAGAGCCATATCCCAACCAACGACATATGAACCTTCAGCACAAATCGATTACAAGAACCTTGACGAAGAACTAGCGATGATCCGTCAAACCTCCACCATACAAGAGTACCAAACCAGGTTTAAAAGGTTCTTTAATCAAACTAATAATTGATCTGAAAAACAAATATTGAGGACTTTTATTGAGGGCTTGAAGCCAGAGATTCGGGTAGAAGTTAAAGCACGACAGCCGTACACACTTACGACAACCATCTTCTTCGCGCGACATCATGAGGAGCGATTAAACCATAAAGCCCGGAGGACTAGGGATGCTCCCCGACCAGTGACACCAAAGCTTTCAACCCCTCCTACTGTCAGTCGACCCTCTCAGCCAAAGAAATTAACAAGAGAAGAGTTTCGTGACTGATCAACAAAGGGCTTATGTAGGCGTTCTGATAAACTGTGGAGCCTAGAACACCATTGTAAAAAGGATAGACCTCTGATAATCGTGCCTATTAAAGAACCCAAACTTGAAGATACGACTCTCGAGCCCAAGGCGAATGATACACCACAACCGGCTACTCGCACGGTCCCTACCTTAGCCGGCTACACAAACCCATAGAAATTGAAGATCGAAGGGTTTCTTGAGCAACAGCCCGTCATCGTCCTCATCGACACTGTAAGCACACACAACTTCTTGAGCAGTAAGGTTGCTACCCATTTAATGCTCCAAAAAGAAGATTGCAGTAGGTTCGAAGTTAAGGTATCTAATGGCCGATTTCTGAAGTGCAACAAGAAGTGCCCGCGGCTAAAACTGATTCTATAGGGTCAAGATGTAGTTGCTGATTTTTTCCTCTTCCCTCTCGATGAGTTTGATATAGTGCTCGACATTGATTGGTTATCCATGCTAGGAGACGTTTTCTGAAATTTTTCAGCAAAGGAAAATAAGTGGTTCTACGAGGGAGCCAAGCGACCACAACACAACACTTGGAGATGGTACCAAAAGAATTCGACGGCTTCTCAATTCAAATTCAAGAGTTTCAGGAGATGAAGCCAAAGGAGATTGAAGATAAGAACCCTCTCCCACAGCTTGCTAAAATTTTGGGCGCCTCCACCAACCCGAGATGACTACCTCCTCTGAAGCTGCCCGACCCCCCTATGCTGAATTGGTCGAAACTTCTACCGGCTGTTGCTCTGCAGATTGCTTCCTACAACCTAAGAAGATTGAAGTTAAGAGGGTCGACCAAGAGATGACAAAGACACAGATTACTCGGTCGTGCTTATTTCCTGCTACGACATATCCCTACATCCTTTTCTCCAGGGATAAGTTACTTCTGAAGTATTACATCTTATCGAACTCACCATGGTTGCTGATACAGCACTTCCAGATCTCATGTGACTTCTACGACTTCCACGACTTCCCCTAGGATTTGACCATAATGCTTAAAGCCTTCCTTGATGATGACCTTCGATCTATAACCCAAGACCATGAGAAAATTGAGTCCCTCTAGTGGCAGAATCAGAGAAGGGGAAGGATCATTTGTAGGACTCAGTGAAACATGAACATCATCCCTCTCACTATTAAGAAAGATACATCACCTTGGCCGAGTGGAACTATAGCCCTCACGACCACAATGTTGTCCACACCAAGTCGTGGCCAGATGTATATGATTGGAGCAGACACTTCCAGGGTTGGGACCGGCGTCACCCTTATGTAAGATGGTCGACTCCTAATTCACACCGAGGCTTCCCCCACACCCCACATAAGGTTTTTAAAGGGGCTACTCATTGCTACCAAATTTAAATTTAGTTGGATACAGGTCCATGGCATGAAAGAGTATGCCTAGAAGAATTGCAATCTATGCTCATGCTAGATTGGGCTCTCATTATCTTGAACCCTACCAGAGGGCAGTCACCATTCCAGAAGAAAGATTGGCTATTACTAAAGACTAACAATATAGCAGCACATGCAAAGAAGAAACGGCCTCCCGACAAACATTAGAATGGACAAAAATTGAAGATCGAGTTTTTCTACACCTCTAGCTTGATCAGCAGGAAACTCGAGCCTTAAGTAAGCGGTCTCCCTATTTCTTTGGGTCTTACAAAATTAAGGATCACATCGGAGCCCTAACTTGGAGATCAGATCCACGCACCAGATTAAGATTACAGTTGATCCTCCAGGTATCCCGCCTCAAATGAAAATTTAAAGAAGACGACTCAGCCAAATCTTTCCAACTGACACCTAAGCTGATGAAGAGGCCAAAGTTCAGTTGATGATCGCATGAGATCACAGGATCATGACACATCACAGTCCCGCCACTACTACTGAGGCTGGATCGTAGAAGCAGGAAATGCCTACTACAGGAGCCACATGGAAGGCATATGAGGAGCTGGAGACCCAGTTCTCTGAGTTCATGGAACTTCAGCCTTGAGGACAAGGCTGATTTAAAGAGCGCGGGCTTGATAGGACCCCAGCACGGTTGGGTCATGCTCAACCAAGTAGCAATTAATAAAACCTTGCGAGATTGTAATAAAACCCCACCTAGTCACCTCTATCCTATAAAAAAGTGTGGCTAGGGTTTATTTTAGGGCCTTAGGGCTTCCTAGCCGCCATCCCCTTTACTGGGCTGGTCGGCTAGGGTTTCTAGCAGAGGGGTGTGGCTTGTGCAGCCACTTAGGCCGCCGCCCCTTTTATTTAGGCAGGGCGACTATAGGAGGGGCAAGGGGGTAATTTTACTTAGGAAGCACCCCCCTTGGACTAGGGTTTTGAACCTTATATAAGCTTGTAGCCTCCTCTTTCAATCAAGCAAGATCATCTTTATTTCAGCCTTGTGGTCGACTTTTAGGAGGGAGGAACCCCTATAGCGTTTCAAGGTTTGATCCCCTTCAAAGATCAAATCATATAGAGCTTCTTTTTGGGTTCTATCAGCCTACTACAAGCTCCCTACTTGCTGTACAAAGTATGTACAAAAATCGAAGGACACAGACAAACATGAGCATTACATCGAACACCTTGTTTATATTTTTGTCCATGACATTCTCCCCCACTTATTCCTTTGACGTCCTTGTCGAAGTCGTTGTAGACGCTGCATCTCCTCGGCTTTTGCTGAATCTTCAATCTTTTGCTTTGGCTGCAACACGCCCCTTAGCTCCCAGCTGCTCATTGCCGCTGTTGTTGAGTAGTCGAACTCTGATTCACCATACTGCTTCAACTCGCCAATGACTGACTCTTGTGTGGGGTTGGCTAAGCTGTGCTGATCCTTATTGATTTCTGCGGATCCTTCTAGTGAAGGAAAAGACCTTCCTTTGTTATGCACCAGTATTGCTATAGTCTCATGTTGCTTAAACTGGATGGATGCTTGTTGGAGCTTTAACGAGCATCGCTTCACAGACTTTGAAGTTTTTTTAGGTCCTTCCTCCATAAGATTCGCTCATTGATCATTCTTCAACTTTAGTTGTACTGCGAGGTAGGTTCGCATCACTCCTGATGTCGATTGACATTCTATTGGGAATGAAGCGGAGAATCTACTCTCAGTAGTACTGATCACCAACAGTGAGGATTTGACAACTATTGTCTTCCATAAACTTTCCTCGAAGGGTCATTGAACTTGTGCAGAGCTCCTCTGCTAGATAAATAAGAGAAAAGGGGTACTCAGTTTCGCCCATTCCCTTTGAGTTGAGAAGGCGTACTTGATTTTGCCTGCTTCCTTGAGATAAGAGAACTAGGGTACTTAGTTTCGCCTATTCTCTTGAGTTGAGAAGGCAAAGGTTACTTAATTTCGCCTACCTCATCGAGGTTGTACTTTATGCATCGAGCTGGTTAATAGCATTTTGCTTGCTATTTGATCACACTTTCGAAGTATTCGAAGTGTTTACACTCCTTGCGTTGAGTTAGCTACTGTAATTCGCCTTCCCACTGCCATCGAACTTACGGAATGTAAGAAGTTTTGCTCGAAAAGAGTAAAAAAAGTTTACCCCAACTTGGAGTCCCCTAACTTGGAGTAAGTCTTTGATAGTTCTGGTTGCCTTTGGGATTGTGCCGTCTTCTCCATCATCTTTGTCGCTTACTCCTTTGAGTAGAAAAGGTACAGTAACACGTACTACCAACTTCTTTCTTGGTCAAGCACTCCTGTATCAACCCGAAGTCCCTCACTTTCGACTATCTTGATGAGAACCCCGTCGACACCGGTCTTATGAAGTTCCTTGGCTTCTGCCCTTCTGTCTTGTCTTGGTAATTGGAGTTTGCCTCTACATTCTCCACCTCCTCAGTCTCTTTTACGACCAACGCTCTCCCTCCATGAGAGCAAGGGATCGATGACTCCACGGAAGTCCCGCCTCTGCGGTATCATGGCGTTGCCAATCCATGGCCCTACTATCCGTTGCCTTGCATCTGCGTCCCTTTCTTTGTGATCGGTAGGTCCGCCTCTACGACACTGTGGCACTCCTCCGAGTCCACCTCTTTTCTGATCGACGCTTTGCTTTTGGGTAGCTGAGCCCCTCTGGACTCGTCGTCGCTTTCTCGCCCCTTTCGACCATCTGCTTCAACACCTCTGTGTTCTCCTAGCAGTTCTCCTTAGTCGATGGAAAGACAGACTGCAACTCTCATGCATGGCCTCTGCCATCTTGTTACAGGGCTTACGTCGATTCTGTTCTTCTTAGCTTCCTTGGTAGCAACGTTCGCTTGCTCGACCTTGTCCTTTGACTTGTCGGGCTCCCTTAAGCGCTGAAGTAGTCCAACTCTCCAGTCGCTCCGATCATACCTTTGGATGATCAAGTCCCCTCCATGGGACTCACTGGTACTTGCAATCTGACTTCTCCCTCAGTGGTACACAGCCCCCATATGCTGATGACCAAGGCTTTCATCCGATGTAAGATTCGATGCACACACACGGAAGACTCGCCTCTATGGTACCATGACATTCACTCCTTGAATCCATAGTCCTTGCTGTTGTGTTGTTCATCGAAGTAGAGCTCCTAGTAGCTCCTGATCATACCTTCGTATGATAGTGTCCCTCACGGGACATCTCTGAATGTGTTGTACTGCTGTGAACTATTCCACCACTATTCGCTACACCATGTCGCCTCCTAGTGACATCTCCATTATATTCAAATTCTTATGTGATGAACTCGGACCATGATCTCTCCATGTGTGGCCTCTGCCAGCACATTGTAGGGCCTTCGCCACCTCCGATTGTGTTTGCTCCAAGGTTTGCAATTTCGACCTGTACTGCCCGGTACGGCGGTACATATCGATCCGTTAGGTTGCCGGTACGTGGATCGCCCGCTACTGGACGGTTCCACCAAAAATCGACCATCGGTGGACGATTTCGGTCGTCGGCTGTCGATTGAGGGAGAAATCGATCGTCGACAGTCGATTGAGGATGAAAAGGGAAGAAGAAGAGGAAAATAAGAAAAAAGAAAAGAGGATGATAAAACCCCAGAAGGAGCTCTATAGATTTTGACCCTTGAGGGGGATCAACCCTTGGAACGCTGTAGGGGTTCCTCCCTCC
Organism: Ensete ventricosum; assembly: GCA_029747655.1. Taxonomy (NCBI): domain Eukaryota; kingdom Viridiplantae; phylum Streptophyta; class Magnoliopsida; order Zingiberales; family Musaceae; genus Ensete; species Ensete ventricosum. The sequence goes on along the minus strand of JAQQAF010000008.1, from coordinate 36,383,618 downwards.
TAGACTCGACACAAGGCTGAAATAAAATTGATGATTGCTTGTTTCAAGAGGGGGGCGGCTACATCTTTAAATAGGGATCAAAACCCTAGCCTAAGGGGGTGCTTGCCTAAGTAAAATTTCCCCTTTGCCCCTTTTATAGTCGACCTGCTTTAATAGGAATAGGGGGCTGCTAAGTTGGCTCTATAGCTGACCTAAGCAGGGGAAACCCTAGCCGACCAACCTAGTAAGTGGGGCGACGGCTGCTAAGCCCTAAAGGCTAATCTAAACCCTAGCCATACTCCTTTATAAGATAAGAGTGGCTTTAGTACAATCTAATAGAGTTTTTATTGACTAGTACTAAGATAATTAGGACTCAACTCTGCTGGAGTCCTATCAAGTCCGCCCTCTTCAAATCAGCCTTGTCCTCAAGGCTGAGGGTCCATAAACTCTGTAAACTGGGTCTTCAGCTCCTTATCAGCTTTGGTATCAGTTGAAAGAATTTGAGCTGAGCCATCATCTTTAAATTTTCATTTGAGGTGGGATACCTGGAGGATCAACTGTAATTTTGATCTGGTGCACGGATCTGACCTCCATATTAGGGCTCCAATTTGTCCCCAATTTTGCAAGGTCCAAAGAAATAGGGAGACCATTTTATTAAGGTTCGAGTTTCTTGCTGATCGGGCTGGAGGTGTAGGAAAACTCGATCTTCAATTTCTCGTCCATTCTGAAGTTTGTCGGGAGGTTGTTTCTTCTTTGCATGTGCTGCTATATGGTTAGTCTTTAGTGATAGCCAATCTTTCTTCTGGGATGGTGATTTCCCTTTGGTATAGCTCAGAAATCCAGAGTGCCCTACTGAAAGTGAAAAGTGCATCTTATGCAAAATAATCTAGATGCAAGGGGAAGAAGGAACAATAACAATTCGATCTTCGTAGCGCAAGTCCTTCGAATCCTACGAGTAGTGACCCATGGACCTCGGTTCCTTCTCCAACTTTTCTATGATGGCTCAGGCTTCTGGATCTTCTTCCATTCCTCCCTAATATTGTCGAGGAAGTCGGTGGAGGGAAGGGAGATGACTGAAATTTTGGATTATCCCGGTAGCCGAGATAGGGCATCTGCAACAATATTCTCTTTTCCTTTTTGGTAAGTAATTTCATAATCAAAGCCAGGGAGTTTAGTTACCCATCGTTGTTGCTCTGGGGAGGATATTTTCTGCTCCAAAAAATATTGAAGGCTTCGGTGGTCGGTCTTAATTTGGAAGCGTCGGCCAATCAGGTAGGGTCTCCACTTTGATTGCGTGTACGATGATAAGCATTTCTTTATCATACACAGACATTGTAAGATGTGAAGGAGATAAAACTTTGTTGGTGTAGGCAAGGGGTCGGCCATCTTGCATTAGAACAGCCCAAATTCCAACTCTGGACGCGTCGGCCTCAATCACGAAAGTTCGACTGAAATTGGGTAGCGCTAGGACCGGCGTCGTCGTCATATGGCGGCTTTGAGTCTTTCAAAGGCTGCAGAGGCTTGATCCGACCACAAAAAGGAGTCCTTCTTGAGTAGGGATGTGAGTGGGACACTGATCTTGCCATAATCTCTCTCGAACTTCCAGTAGTAGCCCGTGAGTTTGAGGAAGCCGCATAGTGATTTTACGTTTGTAGGTCTCGACCATCCTTGCATTGCCTCGATCTTTGTCGGGTCTACTGCCACTCTATCCTCTGATATAATGTGTCCTAGATACTCCATTTTATGCTGTAAGAAGTTGCACTTTGACTGTTTAAAATGAAGAGTATTCTCTCGAAGAATGGTTAGAACAGTTCGTAAGTGCTCAAAATGTATATCAAGTGTAGGGCTATAAATGAGAATATCATCAAAGAATACCAATACGAACTTACGTAGAAACCTTCGAAAGATGTCATTCATCAAGCTTTGAAAGGTAGAAGGAGCATTTGTAAGTCCGAAAGGCATTACCAAAAACTCGTAGTGGCCGTTATGCGTGCGGAATACAGTTTTCGTAATATCTTCTGTGCATACCTGAATCTGACGGTATCCGGATCGGAGATCCAATTTAGTGAAGACTCGAGCTCCTTTTAATTTGTCCAAGAGTTCATCTACGATTGGAATAGGATATTTGTCCTTGACGGTGATGGTGTTTAGAGCCCAGTAGGCAACGCACATCCGCCACGTACCATCCTTCTTGCGCACTAGCAACACCGGTGAGGAGTAAGGGCTGCAACTCGGTTGAATCACCCCGGTGTCAAGCATCTCTTTAACGATGTTCTCGATCTCGTCATTCTGCAAGTGAGGATATTGGTACGGTCGCAAATTTGCTGGAGGTTTGCTTGGCAAAATAGGAATGTGGTGGTCATACGGTCGGTTAGGGTGCAGCCCGTGCGGCTCCGTGAAAACATTCGCGAATTCGTCCAGCAAGAGGGCAAGCTTAGGATATGAGTTTTGTATGTTCTCCCCCTTAGATGGCTGCTGGATATGCATCAAGAATCCACCATGTGCTTTGTGCAAAATTTTCTCCATTCGATGCAACGAAACGGTAAAAATATGGCTCCCGCGCTTGCCTCGTAATGTGACCTGCCTCCCTTTGCAATAAAATTTCATGATTAATTTAAAAAAATTAAGGAGATATCACCTAGCATTGTGAGCCATTCGATCCCGAGTATGGCTTCATAATTATCGATGGGTAGGAGGAAGAAATCACTTCTTGGTCTTGGAGGAGTAGTTTTACACGCGGGCACCGTTGGTCGCAATTGAGGATTCGACCATCGGTGACCTTTACGTCGAATTTGTTGCAACCTTCGATTTGGAGCGCCAAACGTGCAACAACCTTACTATTGAGGAAGTTATTTGTGCTGCCCGTGTTGATGAGAACGGTGATGGTTGATGATTTAGAAGTCCTCCAACTTTCATAGTCTGCGGGTTGGAATAGCCGGCCAATGCGTGCACTGCGTAGTCGGCTGGTTAGGACTCTTCCTCCATGGCTTCTTCAGGTTCAAGGGCTTCTTCAGATGGTTCATTGTCCTCATCCTCCACTGGTTCAATCACAAGGAGCTGACCCTTTTTGCAGCGATGTTCTCTGCTCCACTGTTCATCACAGTGCCAACATAATCCTTTGGCCGATCGTTCACGAAGCTCATCCCTCGTCAATTTTTTTGGTGCGGGGGCTCGGATAGCAGTAAAGGGGGCTGTAGGCCTCAGCATGGCTGGTCGCGGAGCGACCCTTGTCCTTCGTGCCTCTTGGTTCAATCGTTTTTCTTGAATACGCGCGAAGGAAATCGCCGTCATTAGAGTGTACGGTTGCCGCACCTTTACTTCTCCTCGAATCTCCGGCTTTAGGCCCTCGATGGAAGTCTCTAAAAGTTGTTTCTCAAACCAATCCGTAGTTTGGTTAGATAACCGTTCAAACCTTGTTTGGTATTCTTGTATTGTAGAGGTTTGACGAATCTTCGCCAATTGTTCGTCGATGTTGTCGAAATTGGTTGGTCTGAAACGGTTTCAGCAGTCCTTGAATTGCTGCCAAGAGAGTCCTCCATGGGTGTGCTCAAACCAATTAAATCACTGAATAACATCTCCCTCGAGATGGATGGCAGCAATCTCCACTCGTGTGGCGTCGGCGGTTCGGTAGAACTGAAAATAGCGCTTTGCACGCGAGATCCACCCGATCGGGTCTCCTTCCCACCTAGGGAAGTCAACTTTCATGTGAGGATTGTTGGGATCAGAGATGATGTGGCCACGTTCTTGAGGATCGTCTTGCGATCTGAAGTTTCTCCTTGCTGTGATTTTCTCGGGCTCGACGGTCGGCCAATGCTGAATTCGGCGAAAAGGGATCGCATCTTCTCTTCCATACGATTTTCAAAGGCTTCAAGCTTTGGATCGATAGCCTCCTTTGATGCCATAGTATACGCCTCTAGATCTGTAATATTGAGGTTTTTTTTCTGTTGTTGGATTAGTGGCATGAGAATTTTGGAGAACGGGGTGGCCGGTTGGAAGGTGAATCGGTTTGGATGGGAGTAGGCTGCGGTTTAGGGTTGATTTGGGTGGCTATTTGGGTTCGGTTTAGGGTAAGGTTTGGATGGGTTTTTGGTGAGGATGGTAGGGTTTTGAGATGAGGAAAAAGAGTCTGAAATCCCATAAAAAACAGCACTCAATCTGATAGAATTCGGCGAAAAAAGGTGCTGCGATGTGCTGTCCTGCCGAACCGGTTTTACGTTGGAGAAATAATGACTTCACGACGTAAATTCTAGATGAAAGTTCAAAGAAATTATGTAGAAACCCTTGGTTCAGATGTTGTTAATACCAGTAAAAAGTTTGACGATATTTTGGCAGCATAACAGTTGGAAAATAGGACAAAAGACGAAAGGCAGATCCTTCATCATAAAATTCCAGCACTGCGTGATGGTGAAAGATTACATAAAACTGGTTCCAAAATGAGTTTTTTCCAGAAATTAATCCCAGATGAAAGCCAAGTTGATCCTTAGAATTGTGTAAAAATTTTGGCCATAAAGGAGAAGAAATAAACCGGTTTCAAGAGGCGAAAAAGCGACTAAAAATTTCTGCAGCGTTTCGCCTTCGCAACGACGATAATGTTTGCTACGAACGAAATTTGCAGTTGATAAAATTTGAAAAAAATCTTCAACGTGTAAAGTAAGGAATCTTGCAGTATTGAAGAGGTGTGGATGATAAAAATATACTAGATTTCCAGATCTCGCGGGGGGTGGCAGCAAATCGATGGATCTGCGACTTGGTGGGCGACGTTGGATGGAGGCGACGTCAAAAGCAATTGTGGGAATTGCTTAGAAGATGGAAGCGTGGATGATGGCTACAGGGCAGCAGGAACGCAGCTCTGATACCAGATGATAGAACCCCAGAAGGAGCTCTATAAATTTTGACCCTTGAGGGGGATCAACCCTTGGAACGCTGTATGAGTCCCTCCCTCCTAGACTCGGCATAAGACTGAAATAAAATTGATGATTGCTTGTTGCAAGAGGGGGGCGGCTACATCTTTAAATAGGGATCAAAACCCTAGCCTAAGGGGGTGCTTGCCTAAGTAAAATTACTCCTTTGCCCCTCCTATAGCCGACCTGCCTTAATAAGAACAGAGGGCAGCTAAGTTGGCTCTATAGCCGACCTAAGCAGGGGGAAACCCTAGCCGACCAACCCAGTAAGGGGGCAGCGGCTACTAAGTCCTAAGGGCTAATCTAAACCCTAGCCATACTCCTTTATAAGATAGTAGTGACTTTATTACAATCTAACAGGGTTTTTATTGACTAGTACTAAGATGATTAGGACTCAACCCTATTGGAGTCCTATCAGAGGAGTACCTATTTCCCCATGCCATCCTAGCCGGCGCGCCGTCGTTGCCCGTGGGTCGCTAGCGCTTGCGCGCCGTCGTCGCCCGCGAGTCGCTGGGGCTTTTTCTCCTGCGCTAGGAGACGCAATATCTCCCTGCGCGGGGAGAAAGGTCGAGGCGACGTCGCCCCTTTTTTTAATTAATATTTTAATATATTTAATATTATATTATATAATATTATATTATATATTTATATTATATTTTAATATACCGGGTGATATGCACTGTGCGTACCACCCGGTACCGGTACCGAGATAAACTTGGCACATCGGTGCGGACCAGTCAGTCATACCTTGGTTTGCTCTTTTGGCAATTCACTTTCGCTCCCCTACTCTCAGGTCACACTTGGACGAAGCATCGCTCTAGGACAGTCCATCACCTAGTAGCTCTCGAAGTCCCTAGACTTCTCTAAAATTGGTGCACCATTGTCTAGATCCTGGGCCTCTATCCCCCACCAGCACAATCTTCACTGCGCACCATTTTCTTCATGACAACTCGAATGGCAGCACTGTGACATATTCTTCAAGAGTCATCGTCTCTGCGCCTTCTTGCCCCGTGCTAAGGCCTTCTGATTCCAACTTCGCCTCCACAAGTTGAATCACCTTTGTCCCTCTATCAAATGGTTCTCTAAGATAAGGTGCATGTGTCTCGAAGCTCCCTTCGTCTTTGACACCATACAAAATGAGTTCGCCACATCAGAATGAAGAACCCATGGAACGACATAATCCCACTCTTGCCTCTACAAGAGTTTATGTCCTTGACCTCTGTCCAAGGAAAGCTCCGTGGTTTCGCTCCATGTTTCCATCTTCTACGTCGACTCCATTCATACGGCTTAGGTACTTCACCAAATTCCACCCAAGTTGCTCCGCCTCTCGATTCGCATTGAGTTGATGGTGGCCCTCGTGTTCACCATTCCATGGGTCAACCCTCCATTGAGTTTGATTTCCACATTGACTCTAAGTGTGCCTTCTTATGATGTTGCCATGATCGCTCCCCCACTTGATCTCGCAATGCATCCACCAATGCATTACTTCATTCGAGATCATGCAACGACACCTCTTTGCTCGCTCGATCCGTTGAGCTTTGTGGAGATACTATCTTGAGGTACTCTTCCTCAATATGTGTGGTCCGTTGCATATGATTCTTCCTCTGGAGAACCAGGACCTATCTCTCTTGGATATCTGTCCTGTTGGAGCAACTTTCCTCTTTGTATTTTTCCCTTTGGAATTTTCGGAGACCACCATCCCCTTGGACTAATCCGTTTTACTGAATAATCTGTCCATTGTTCTGCCCCCGCAAATGCGCTTACTAGATTGTGACTCTTTGTCAATATAGCCACCGTTGCACCCGTCAAGGTCTAACAACATGCTGAACTTGTTGCACACTTCAGTCTCCTACGGACGTATCCATTCCATGCCGAAGAGAAAGTTTCAGTACTCCATGGCGCCGAGTTCCAGTCGCCTTGGGATGGCCACGAACACTCCATCGTCCGCATACAAGCCCTTGCCATGAGTACCAAATTCTTCGAGTTAGCAATTCCCCTCACCTTTATGAGTTTTGCCTAACTCTTTCGGTTCGTTTAGCAACACATCCCACTTTGCATGGTCTCATCTTTTACCAAGCGCCCCACCTGCCTTAAGCACCGTCAAGTTTGGTTGCCAACGTCGAGTCGTAGCTCGAACTCAGCCATCCTAACCTTTGTATGCTACATATTCTTCCTAGCTTGCTTGTCCTCGTGGTGCCTCTCGTGCAAAGGGTTAGCCATTCTTCTAAATGCCAATCATGGATGCCCGCTCCTCTGAGCGACTCTTTTCCCTACAGCTCAATGTTTGTTTCCCCTAGACAGTTGCATGTGCTAGCTGCCCTCCATGCAGCCCAGCTAGGTCCCCATGTTTACATGACACGTGTTTCTTCGTGTGCTTGTCCTGCTCTGATATTAAAATGTCACGGACTTAGTTGGTTTTTCTTAAGTCGTGCGACACCCTTACGTGTCCGTCCCGAAACCTCCTTGGGTCCCTTAGGACCTATAAAAGAGAAAATGGGTTGGAGGAAGTATTTCCCACGGGATCCACAAGCAATCACTTTAGAATACACTTTATATAGTCAATACAAATTACAATCATGGACTTTACAAGCTCTGAACGGTTGCACACAAAGGATCAAGGTCCATAATAGTAGACCGAAGTCCCCATAAGTGTTCACATGACACGACTCTCATTTACAAGTCAAAACTGACCATAAAAGCTAACCAAACGAGGGCTGCCAAGCCTACTGCAAGCCCACTACTTGATGTACAAAGTATGTACAAAAATCAAAGGACACGGAAAAACATGAACTTTACATCGAACACCTTGTTTATATTTTTGTCTGTGATAGGGCAGCGATGGTGCACGGGCGAGGATGGCGCGGGGAAAGGTCCTCTTCTTTCTTCTTTTTCTCTTCTTCTTCTTATCTTTTTCTCCCTCAATCGATCGTCGACGATCAATTTCTCCCTTAATCGATCGTCGACGGCTGAAATCGATCGCCGACGATCGAAATCGACCGCCGACAGTCGAAATCGATCTTCGACGGTCGAAATCAACCGCTAATGACCGAAATCGACTGTCGACGGTCGAAATCGACTGTCGGCGATCGATTTTGGCGATACCGCCCGGTAGCTGGCGGTCCGCATACTGGTAACATGGCGGACCGATATGTACCGCTTGTATCGGGTGGTACAGATCAAAATTGCAAACCTTGCTACGATGTGCTGGCAGAGGTCACACATGGAGAGATTGTAGTCCAAGTTCATCCCACAAGAATCTGAATGCAATGGAGATGTCACCAGGAGGCGAGATGGTGCAGCGGATCGTGGTGGAATAGTTCGAGGTAATACAACACTCGCGGGAGAAGTCCCGTGAGGGACTTGATCATGCGGAGGTATGATCAGGAGCTACTGGGAGCTCTACTTTGGTGAACAACACGATTACAAGAAGGGCTATGGATTCTAGGAGTGAATGTCATGGGTACCGCAGAGGCGGGTCTTTCGTGTGTGTATCGAATTTTGCATCAGATGGAAGTCTTGTTCATCAGCATATAGGGGCTGTGGACCACCGAGGGAGAATTCCAAGTGCAAGTACCAGTGAGTCCCATGGAAGGACTTTATCATGCAGAGGTATGATCAGAGTGGCTGGAGAGTTGGACTGCTCCAGTTGTTATATTCACTTAAGGGAGTCTAACAAGTCAAAGGACAAGGCTGAGTAAGCGAACATTACTACCAAGGAAGCTAAGGAGAACAAAATCGACACGAGCCTTGTAATAGGATGACATAGGCCATGCATGGAGCTGCAGTCTGTCTTTTCATCGACTAATGTGAACTGCTCGGAGAACACAGAGGTGTTGAAGTAGGTGGTCGAAAGGGGTGAGGAAGTGACGATGAGTTTAGAGGGGCTCAACTACCTAAAAGCTAAGCGTCGGTCAGAATAGAGGTGGATTCGAAAGAGTGCCACAGTGCCGTAGAGGTGGATCTATCGATCGCGAAGAAAGGGACGAAGATGCGAGGCAACGGATAGTAGTGCTATGGGCTTGGCAGCACCTTGGTATCGCAGAGGCGGGACTTCCGTGGAGTCATCGATACCTTGCTCTTATGGAGGGAGAGCGTTGGATACGAAAGGGGCCGAGGAGGTAGAGAATGCAGAGGCAAACTCCAAGTACCAGGACAAGGTTGAAGGGCAGATGCTAAGGAACTTCATAAGGCCGATGTCAACGGGTTTCTCATCAAGATGCCGAAAGTGGGGGACTTCGTGTTGATGCAACAGTGCTCGACCAAGGAAAGAAGTATGCAGTATGAGTAGGCGGCAAAGATGATGAAGAAGATGGTACAATCCTAAAGGCGACCAAAACTATCAAAGACTTGCTTCAAGTTGGGGTGAAATTTTGTTCTTTTCGGGCAAAACTTCTTGCATTCCGGAAGTTCAATTGCAGAGAGAAGGTGAATCACTGTAGCTAACTCAATGCAAGGAGTGCAAATACTTCAGGTGCTTCGGAAGTGTGAGCAAAGAGCGGGTGATGACTAGTAACCAACTCAATGCATGAAGTACAACCTCGAGGAGACGAGCGAAGTCAAGTAACTTTGCCTTCTCAACTCTTAAGAGAATAGGCGAAACGAGTACCCCAGTTCTTTTATTTATCCAACGGAGGAGCTCTGCATAAGTTCAAAGACCCTTCGAAGAAACCAATAAAAGACAATAGTTGTCAAATCGTCACCATTAGTGATCAGTGCTAGTGAGAGTAGATTGTCCATTTCATTTCCCAACAGAATGTCAATCGAAAATCAAAGTGATGTGAACCTACTTGGAAGCAATAGCTAAGTTGAAGAAGAATCTATCGGCGAATTTTGTGAAGGACCTCGGAAAACTTAAAAGTCTGTGAGACAATGCTCGTTAAAGCTCTAACAAGCATCTACCTAGTTTAAGCGGCATGAGACATTTAAGATATTGGCGCAAACCAGGAAAGCCTTTTCCTTTATCAAAAGGATCTGGAAGAATCAATAAGGATCAGCACAACTTAGCTGAACTCGTACTAGAGTCGGTCATTGGTGAGTTGAAGCAGCATGGCGGATCAAAGTTCGACTACTCAACAACAGCAGCAGAGAGCAGTTGGGAGCTAAGAGGCGTGTTGCAGCCAGAGCAGAAGATTGAATATTCAACTAATGGCGAGGAGATGTAGCGTTTGAAATGGCTTCGACGAGGACGTTGAAGGAATAAGTGGGGGAGAATGTCACGGACAAAAATATAAAGAGGGTGCTAAATGTAATGCTCATGTATGTCTCTGTCTTTCGAGTTTTGTTCACACTTTGTATAGCAAGTAATCGGCCTAGTTTGGTTAACTTTCATGGTTAGTATCGGCTTATAAATGAGAGTTGTGTCATGTGGACACTTATGGGGGCTTCGGTCTGTAATGGACTATGATCCTTTGTGTGCGACCGTTCAGAGCTTTTGTAGTTCATGATTGTAATTTGCATTGGCTATATAAAGTATTTGCTAAAATGGTTGCTTGTGGATCCCGTGTGAAACACTTATTTTCTCGGAGAGGCTGACCTTTGCGAACGGACACGCAAGGGTGTCGCACGACTTAGGCAAAACCAGCTAAGTTCGTGATAGTGCGGGGAGAAGAAATCGCTTACGGGCGACAAATCGTGCGGGCGAAGAGCAGCGCCATACCCAGTTTTTTCTTCTCCCTCTTCTTCTTTCTCCCTCCCTCAGTTGATATCGCTCGAAATCGGCCACTGACGGTCGAAATCGACCGTTACCCGTTGATATCGGGTGGTAACGGGGCAGAAACAGCCCCCCAAAGGGGTGTTGCTGAGTGCTGATAGCCTTGGCATGCTGCAGCATTCAGTCTCATCTCTTAAATCTATCGTGTATACTTGTAATATATCTTACAATCCAGTAATTATACATCTTAACTCTCTGTAAAGATAAGAAAAGAAAAACTTGAATCATGGTTCATGAATGCAATACATCCAAATCTCTCATCTATAATATAATTCATCCAGAAAATTCTTTGACTCTTTGATTAATTAAACAAGATGAAAATCATCAAGCTGTAGAAGATCATATGATCATGCTTCATGAACAAAATAGAATATAAGGATTCAAAAGATTACGTAGATCAATCCTTGCGACTAAGATCTTGATCTCCTAGTCTTCTCGGTCACAGATGCATGATAGTTCAGGGTTTGGTTCCTCTCAAGTGGGATGGAGATAACCCCTGAGTGGATATTATATATTAGGTCATCAAAACCCTAGGATTTGTTTTGCATAGAAGCCCTCAAAAATATAAAATTTACATTTAGGCCTGCAAGTAAGATTTATGGTGAATAGGTTGTAGATTGTGTTGGTGTTTGATAGGTTGCTCTATAACCCCAAAGAACTTCTCAAAGCTTTTGGTGCCAATTCCTTTTATTTATTGTTGACTATCTTTTATAGGGAGCTTTGATGATGTCTTTTAAAAGGCTTCTGCTATTTAGGGGTAAACCCTAGGACCAAATATTACTGATCAATCTTAAGGTGATTGGCAAACCTGGATATTCTGAAGCTCGTGAATGCAAGCACTGGGGTTGGTGTAGATACTATTTAATGCTTTCAAAAGCATTTTACATGGTTTGTCCCAAACAAATGGTGCATTCTTGATTTAGAGGTAGGATGCATTGTAAATAGAAAGATTAGAGATAGATATTTTCATTAAGCTAGACGTCCTAGAAGTGACTGGAGTAGTGTAGGATTTTTTGGTGAAGGCATGTCTATACTTCTACCATTACAACTAGGCATGTAAACCTTGGTCAAGGACCGACAAAATGGAGATGGAGAGAGGGGATGAGGAAGAAGGGAAGAAGAGGATGACAACCATCCATATACTTGTCATTGTTTCCTCCTCTTCCTTGACTTTGATCCTCCTCTTCCTCTGGTATGATCTTTCTGTTGTGTACTTTTCTCTTCTCTTACCAAGTTGCTGATACCTTCTGCTTTCTTTTCTTGTTCTTATTTTATCCCCTTGATGAAAGCAAAACCTTAACTTAGGTAGTAAGTCAGACTTTCCAAGAAGTAACAGAATTGTGTCTCTGATGGAGATGAGACAAGATCGCCAAATCTCAGAAAAAGATAATGCAAGATACCAAAATCTCATGTTGATATCAGCCTCCACTCTTTGATAAGTTGAGATTTCATACATCACATTGATATCAATTTTTTTTTGAAAAAAAATGCCTCCAACACTAGTTATACTAGTGAATGTCATAGTTGCTTAAACTATATAGATAAGAGGTTGAAGTCGCTTTTTGGTACCCCTTGGAGGCTTGAAAACTTATCTTGGTTCAGAACAGTTTGTTCTTTCCTTTTTGTAGGATTGCCAATATTTTCAATTTTGGTTGTTTAGTTTTATTAATCTATTACCAACAAGCTTCTGATTGAACAATCATATATGATAATTAATAGACGAAATCATGGGTTCTCATCATATTTTAGTGAGAAATAGTGTATATGGGTCTGTTATTATAAATGTAGTTTTTAAAAATTTATGTGGACAATGTGATTGCATTATTTGCTTCATTTTTCATAACCAGAGTTCCCGCAATATAATTGGAATCAAATGTAATGAACAAATAATTGAAATGTCACCACCCAAGCGGTCAGTGAAATTACAATGTAATGCATAATTAACATGGAAAAGAGATACATTCTATGCAGTATGCAGCTGAGCTACAAAAGCTTTGTTCTTTGTATAGATATCCAAAGATGGGTATTGGCAAAAATCACAAGTTTAGTTTGACTGGTTTACTTGCTTAAAAGTTAAAATATGATAACATGTGTGGGCCTTATACAAGGCAGCATGACTTGAGGATAGCCTAGCCTAATGCTCCATGTGTGGGACTCGTACTGGTCATAAGATTTGCAATGTTATGATAGTAATAGTCCTGATCATGTGTTAATGCACATAGATCACCATATTTTGCCCTTGCTTGTCTATGTAGTTCTAGCTACTCTGGGATGTTCTGCAAGGTGATCAGTTTTTATGGACCAACCTCAAAAGAAGAGTTGTCAACATGAGATATTGCAAAGAAGGATATTACTTGTGGTCATAGTCCAATAACATATTGTTCTAGAATACTATTCATTTATTTTCAATCAATTTATCAATAGTGCTTCTTTTTCTTCCCACTTTTCTTCCCAGTATCTGTGGCATATTCTCACATGCCTGTGTATTGGTGTGGATATGTTGTCATGTGGTTCTCTTGCTTGCTTTTTCATGTTTATATCATGCAATGTTTTCTTGTCTAGCTACTTGATCTAATTTTGGTTCATAAATGACATCTTGAAATAGGTGCTACCTAAACTTTCTTTACAAACTCTGCATGCGTTGCTTACATCCGATGAATTGTGGATACCTAATGAGGAGAAACGGTACATCACAATCTATTCCCTGCAATCATCTTTCATAATTGACATAAGTTTAGCCTAAGGCTTATTATTATCTAATATCAAGGTTTGAGCTGGCACTATACACACTACTTGCAAGAGGTGCCATATCAGAGACGGAACATTCCACACAAAGAAGCTCCAGTATTGAGACAGGATATACAGATTCTGCTGGACACAGGGCTAAGAACTTGATTGATAGTAGCTGCAGTAAACAACCAACGGAGTCTGAATTACAACAGTTGAACATACAAGGAAATTTAGAAGGACATAAAGCTGCTCATAATATATTGGTCGAGTTGGCAGATTATGTAGTAGACTTCCACACAGTGTTACCTTCTTCTAAACAAGTACAAGTGAGACAAAACAATAGCTCTAGCCCAGTGCAGGATTCAAGTTACTCCAAATTGAAGCAACCTGCCTCCCCTACATCTTTAGCTGATATAAATTCAACAAGAGCATCCTGTTCATATATGGACATGGGGAATGGTGTTGAAACTGCCAGAAAGGAGATTGCTATGGAAGGACCATCTGGGGAAAGCCCTTGTTACAATTTAAATAATAATCTCTGGCTTGCTAGGGACCAATCAAGAGAGTCCTTGATGAGCCTAACTGGTAATGAGACAGCACGGAATGACTGGGGTAGGTCCAATGTGCCCATATGGGGTGGCCGAGTAGTAGGTAGGAGACAGGTCACAAATGCTGAGGGGGGCTCCTCTTTACGTGATGAAGAGTTTGATGCTTTCATGAAAATATTTGAAGGGGGTTCTCTTCTCTACTGTAACATGTCCTTTGAGGCACTTTTAAATGTTAGAAGGCAACTAGAAGACTTGGGATTTCCCTGCAAAGCCATAAATGATGGCCTTTGGCTACAAGTCAGTAGCTATAAACTTTCACTATTGTTCCTATTAGTAACAGTTTTCATTCTTTTTTTGATTGCTACCTATAGATGTTATGGGATATGATGTCTAAGATCTGTGTCTATCATTTCAGATGCTCCTGTGTCACAGGGTTCAAGCAATCGTGGCTGATGCTTGCAAAAACTGTTGCTTGACAAGCAGTGCATGTGCTTGTAGACAGGCTTATGGATATTCACATGGAGGAGGTCCGGTTGGTTATTACAGGCAAGAACATGACCGAAACAATAGTTCTAGCACCAACGGAAATATATACCTTGCAAATGCCCAGGGTGATGGAAGTGGCTTATTTGGGCCTGTTCGTATCCCTGTGAGGGGAACAATTGATGGGCTTGCAGGCATTGGGCGAGGAACAACATATGAGCCTGGTGCAGCTTGGCCTCCAACACGATATGTATTTTCTCGTGTTCCAACAGTACATGGCAATAGAAATCCACAGCAGACACTTGCTAATGATGAATCAGAAGCACGAATTGATTTGAATGGTGATGTACCAAGTGATGGTTTAACAGCTTTAGTCGGTCTTGTCCAAGGAAACAATCTTGTTCATATCCATGCAGAACAAAGAGGAAGAATGTGTGAAGCAGATATACAGAACAGGTTTGCTGGTGCAGGATCTCACCCTGGTGCATGTGGCATTTCGTCACAGATGTTAGAATCACGGGATCATACTCTTGGACTTGAGTGGGAAAGTTGTGAGGGCTCATCGATATCCTTGGACCTAAAAACACCATTACGCCATTTTCCTCCATTTCGCTTTGGGTTAACACTCAACTATTCTCCTTAATTTGATGATTTATCTGGATTGCTTAAACTCACTAGTACATCAGATAGTTCCTTGTTGCATACCATCCATTGTTGCTTCAAACTGCAGTGCATCTGATTTATGCAGTGACATCAAAGTAACTTATAACCCTTTTATTTACAGGATGTTGACTTCTATGTCCATGCGTGGTTCTGATCTTAAGTGTAACCTATTCTCTAATTAGGACAAAGAAACCCTTATGTGTTCACAGGGTACAGTTATGGCCCATAGTTTTTCAGAAACCAATAGATTGGCTTGAACTTGATGCCACTTCCTAACACTAGGCAACTTTAAGATACAGTTCTGCTATCAGGCCCATGGAATATTGCCAGTGTGCATTTCTTTGCTGTTTATTGGACTGCTCAAGATTTCAAATTCCCAACCAAATATCTTGGTGTTGCAAATGATTATTTCCTATCTGGAAAATAATAACATAGTATCATCAGACTCGCATGACATTACTTTCATTCTCAAATTTCAAAATTAACATTTTCTTAATGATTGTCTATACAATTTGATAATTATTTTTTCCCCTAGTTGACAATCTGTCAACTTCATTATCAGGGTAGAATTTGAAGACGTTGACAGACTTGGTGATGGTCAAGTGAAGCACTCTTCTGAAGTATTTTATGCAGGGTCTCTGTGGAAGGTACATGCTTTTACATTTTGTTTTCTCCAGAAGTATTTTTGCCATGTAATTTCTAAGGAAGGTTACATTGTTATAGGTAAGTGTCCAGGCTTTCAACGATGAGGATCCTCAAGGACGCCGCACACTTGGTAAACTTTCCATCAAACAATTGGCCCATGCTAAAATATATTGGTATCAGAGGAACAGAATTAAATGGTATTAACTTGGATTGAATGGTATTAACATGGATCCTCTGCTATTCAGGATTGTTTCTCCACAGACGGAAGGCTGAGCTTACAGATTCTCTTAAAAAGGTCAGTTTTTCTGGGGCAAAAGATAGAGCTTTAGACTTGGAAGCCATCTTTTTCTTGTTCTTCTCTTTTGCAGGTGCATATGTATGTTGACTCTCGTGAGAAGGTCACAGCTCGATATCAGGTAGCTTTAGTGTATACTCTTTATCAATTTCACTTGTTTGAAGAAAAAAAAAACCAGATCACTTATTTATTGCAGTTAATATGCCCCTCAAAGAGGGAAGTCATGGTGTTTGGAAGCTTTAAGCAAGCAGGGACATTACTTCCTAAAGCTCCTAAAGGATGGGGTTGGCGCACTGCATTACTATTTGATGAGCTGGCTGATCTTCTCCATGCTGGAGCTCTACGGGTCACAGCCATTGTGCAGCTTGTTTGAGCTTCGGTATTGGCATATTAGGGCAATACATGGGTGTGTTGGAGTCTTCTCATTCTGTCTCAATATAAAATTAATAAATCGTAAATAGTTTTTTTATGTCTTACAGCAGTAAATGCTTCCAATTTCATTCTTGTTTTGGTGGGCCATCCTGCTGTAGGTCACTATCTTATTATTGTATAAAACATTAATGTGTTATATTTGCCAGTTAAGCTTCTCATCTTGATCCTGGAAACTGAAACACTGATTCAGTGAAATGTTATGTACCAGAATTTACTAGATGTGGTGCCTAAATTTGGTGTATATAGAGGATAATACAATTATCATTAGAAGTTAAAATAGCCAAATAAGAAGTAATGGAATATTGAAATAAAGAACGCAAGTATCCCAGAAAAGCTTGTGCATATTACTGCTTCCGAAAAAGTGCCTGTTTTTGGTTCTGCCGCATAGCATTCATATTTTTTATGAGGTGCTTTTGCTTTCCACCTTATTGAAGTTTGGGGTTGGTCCAATTTGGTCGAGAGTTTTAGGCTAGTTCGGCTCAAGCGATCAGACTTGGTATCTGTTTTCCAACTTATTTGCGGGCTTCTTCTCTATCATTTTCAAAAGATACACTCAAAATTTCTCATCTCGCTAATTAGATCATTGGAGAGGCCAAGTCGAGGCGCCTCTATCGCCCTTCTAAGGCCTTAGTGCACGACACTGACGATGGACGAGGAGTCTAGCAAGTCGGTAGACTTCGGATCAAGGAGAAAGACGTCTTACTGGACGGACGCCTAACCTGGGTTCAACCGTCAAGGCCACGTTGACGCTCTTGCGCATGCAAGTTGGACCAAATCGAAATGACACTTTAGCCTTGGCAAAGAGAACATCAACATTCTTTTGGTGCTAGAAAGAGGGCCCATGTCGCAAGAGCATTAAGAGCCACTTGATAACCCGAGAGAACATCCAGGTGAAGGAACTCACGTTCCAAACCTCTCTTCCAACATTGGGAGATTGATACCCGTTTCATCCTCTATGGATGGGAACACTTTTTCGCAAACCTCAGCTAAGTACTGGAGATTGTTCAACGACCCAGAGCTCTCACCCCCTAGTTCGTCGTTCAATGAGCACGGCGAGACACGGGGCACACCAGTCAGCACCAGCAGATAGATTGTTGGTCCGCCTATCACTCGAGGAGCACGACAGCGTACGACTCTACACTAGTTCCCCCACGCATTAAACAATCTCGTATGGACTCCTCTCTCAGTAGGTAGTATAAAAGACACCCAAATGAACTGTAGCAGTGGGATTATGCCACAGTGGTGCCGTTCGAGTTGTCATGAAAAAAGTGGGGCGTAGTGGAAATTGTGCTAGTGGGGGACAGAGGCCTAGGATCTAGACAATGTGCACCAATTTTAGCAAACTCTGGGGACTTCAAGAGCTACTAGGCGATAGACTATCCTAGAGCGATACTTCGTTTAGGTGTGACATGAGGATGGGTGGGCGAAGGTGAATTACCAAATGAGCGAACATAATTGAAGGTGGCAAAGACCCTACGATGTGCTGGTAGAGTCCACACATGAAGAAATCATAGTCCTAGTTCATCACACAAGAATCTGAATGTCATAGAGATGTCACAAGGAGACGACATGGTGTAGCATATCGTGGTGGAATAGTTTGAGGTAATATAACACACGCGGGAGAAGTCCCGTGAGGGACATGATCATGTAGAGGTATGATCAAGAGCTACTGGGAGCTCCACTTTGGTGAATAACACAATGAAAAAAATGGCTATAGATTCAAGGAGTGAATGCCATGGTACCACAACGGTGGGTCTTCCGTGTGTGCGCATCGAGTCTTGCATTAGACTAGAGCCTTGGTCATCAGTGCTGGTTACAGGTGCCTTGTAAGCCAATCACGCGAGTGATGGCACGTGTGACACACTGCGTAATCTTTTTGCTTATGATTAATATTGGCGTATTCTCACATTATATTATATGAAGTATATATATTGTGATGGCTTTGGTTTTGTGCAATGGGAATTGGATCGTGATGAGATCACGATAATGAGATCGATTCAATTTTAAACACAGATCCTAAATAATCCCGGTCATAGGTTACTCGAGAGAGACATTGAGATAACCGGACAGATCGGTGTACTATATACCCGTCCTTATGATGGAGCGGCTGGTCTCATAGCCACTTATGTGGAGAAACTAAGGATATAGTACAAGTGCTCATTGGAGAATGAGTTCACTAATTGATCCGCTGATGGAATATTGTATGGTTATGATACCTAATGTCAAACAGCGATTTCATAGTCCCAGTTGTGTATCTGGTCCTTAGACTTGAGACACCAAGGATGCCTTGTATGAGTACTCCTTTCTTTGACGCTAGACTTACAGGTTTGGAAAGCTCCAGATCTGGTACAACTGGTTATCGGGATTGGTAGCTAACCTTACGAAGGTAATTGAGTGTCAATAGAGGATTATCTACTCTCGGTATCACGAGAGGAATATCTCATATGTGCTTGCTTAGACAAATCCCTGGCTAGGGTCATTCAGATTGAGAGAGGAGTTCTCCGGTAGAATTCAATTAGAGCAAGACAAACTGATTCCGTATATGACCTGACAGTACCATATCCAATATACGATCTCTGGGATATTATTTGGATGAGGGATTATAGATACATGGTAATTGTGGACAGACAGGTCAGATGGATTTGATCCCCCCTGTACCGTTTGGGGATTATGGCGTAGTGGCCTAGTACGTCCATAGTCGATGAGTCGAGTGAATTATTATGGAGATAATAATTCACTATATCAGAAGGAGTTCTGATGGGAGTGACTCACGGCTAGCTCGGTATCGGGCCTAGAGGGTCACACACATATGGTGGATGCTTCAGCGAGTATAGGATTGAATGAAGATCCAATTAGCCCCTATTCTCATTAGATGAGACCCTATTGATAGGCTCCTTGATTAAGGCCCAATTATAGGCCTAAGGAGATTATTGGATAGAGATCCAATAATGTAAGATTAGTAGGTTATTGGATGGAGATCCAATACCCACTAAGGAAGGAGCCTTAGGGTTTTGGTGGCTCTCTATAAATAGGAGGGGAGACTCAGGGTTGATAAGCTACAACTTTAGCCACCACCTCCTATTCTCCTCCCTCCCTCTGCACGAGAGTTGCGATTTGAGGAGTTTCGCTGCAAAGATCCATCGTGTGGATACTGCTAGAGAGGAGGACGCTTGACCTCCTTCATCTTCTCCATCCGGATCTGGAATACAGGGATATACGATCTCCCTAAGTAAAATTAATCTCTCTCACATCGCAGTTTTTCTCGCGACCCTAATCTTTTGCATGATGATTTGATCTGCGTGGGAAATCATTTTTTGTTTTGATTTTCGCTACGCATGTGTTGCACCCACTGAGATTTCCTAACAGTGGTATCAGAGCTAAGGTTTTCGTGCGAAAGATTGGTTTTAAACTGCATGTGATGAGATTGAATCACGTAGAATCGTTCAACGCGTTCGCAGCAAGAACAGTGAGGAGGAGCGAGGAGGGGCTAGCCATGGCTGGCTGCAAGGGGCAGCGGGCTATGGCCAAGGCCCCCCTGCAAGGGGCGGCCGCCCTCAAGGGCAACAGCCTGCAAGAGGCTACCCACAGTGCACCCGCAAGAGGCTGCCCGCGGCGCGCTCGCAAGGGGCTGCCGCCAGCAGGGGTGGCAGCGCCGGCCGCAGGGTTGGCCGCCCCTTAGTAGGGCGGTTGCCGACTGCAACGCGCAGCGCCACCACCTGCGCATGGGCCGCGGTGGCGGCGCGACAGCGGCGCAGGAGGGTGAAGGAAAGGGTTAGGGCTTCCTTTTGGAAAATGACTAAAATGCCCCTCATAATTTAAAAAATTCCAAGGACTGTCCTCATGTACAGAATTCTGAAAATACCCTCAATAATTTTGAAAATTTCGAGGACTGTCCTCTCATCCAGAATTATGAAAATGGCCTTGATAATTCTGGAAATTCTGAGCATATCCTGATTTCCATAAAATTAATTAATTAAATAGTTTAATTAATTATTATATATATCTAGTAATCCTACATATGATGTGATGTACATGTGATGTATGACGTGGATGGATGATCATGAGCCATGTGTTATGATGTGTGTAATTGTGATTATTATTATTATTGGGGCCTGTGAGCCTACGTTTTTATCGTTTGTTGTTGGGCCTGCGTGCTTGTGATTATTTATAATTACATAGAGAGGCGCAGCGGGAGCGTGGAGATGACAGCGGGTCCTACGATGCTGTGGCGGGAGATCACGACGCATGGTGATGCGATGATCCGATGGAACCGATAATGACGAGATCAACAATCACAGGGCATGGAGATGCGCCAATGCACACATAGATCCTATTGTGAGTGACTAGGCCCATTGGCTCAGGCTTAATCATATTTGGTCACGGCTCATGATCATCCGGTGTGACTTGCATATGTGATGTGTTATACGCCTACTAGATATATGAATACTTTGGGACTCATAAGGGATTTACTTGTCTATATATCGTTCTATTCGATCCTTTAGGTCCCTACTCACCTTGATGGTTATCCCATGATGCCCCTTGAAGCATATATGCGATAGATAGACTTCTGTAACCATGCTATATTTGCTTGCTTAAACGGAATCTCTCTATAAAGAAATGGAATAGCTGATTCCACAAAAAGTCTTTTTTTTTTCATGAGGTATAACTAGCAATTCCTATTTATATGGAATCGACCATGGATCTATTCCCCTTTCATTTGGAAGTCTTGAAATATATATATATATATATATATATATATATATATATATATATATATATATATATATATATATATATATATATATATATTTATATATATATATTTATATGCGATGTAGATATATATTAAATATGTATGCGTGTGACACGACATATTAGGAGACCGATACGAAACAAAAACCCCTCTTACGATAATATTAAGTCGGTAAGCGTGCGGTAATAAGATTGACCCACATGACCTTCCATCGTTATAGGAATAAATTGAATCACGACATAGGTCAAGTTGGTCGAGTCCCTTGAGGCTCACCTATCTATATGATCGAGTTCTTGCCTATGACATAGAGATGTCACCGGTGACCTGAGGACATTGTATGCTTGGTCGAGTCCCTCGAGGGCATATCATCGAATCAGACTCATCATGTAACGATGGTGATGACTTAACTGAATGTCATGGTTGGTCGAGTCCCTCGAGACCATGATAATTCGGAGGCCGAACGTGACGAGAATCATAAGGAGTTGTGATTGGCAAGAGTTACCTAACTTTTGGGCTTAGTGCAATTGGTTGAGTCCCTCGAGGTTGCACTAAGAGGCCAATTGGATCCTGATCCCCACTAGGAGTCTGTCGGAGACTTCCGTCTCACATGTCGAGGGTGTCGCGTGATTCGCTAAGAAAATAGTGGGAGTACATTAAGATAGAAGTCCATATCTTAATTAGTATTTTCTACGAAATCTACATGTTATTTATTTTTGCTATATCTTGTTTTGTCAGAAACATATCGCTAACAAACCCCCTACGTGGCATACTTGATGCCAACCGCCTCACTGGTCCAAACTATACAGATTGGCTCCGTAATTTAAGAATTATTCTCATGACGGAGAAAATCGCATACGTCCTCGATACAATCGTGCCCACGCCGGAAGAAGGGGCAAGCGAGGATGAGATCGCTCGCTATGTGAAGTACATAGATGATTCCACGTTAGCAAAATATTACATGTTGGCCTCCATGACTCTTGAGTTACAAAGGCAACATGAGAGCATGGATGCAGATTCTATTCTTCTTCATCTCCGTTAGTTGTTTGAGAAAAAGGGAAGAACTCAAAGATATGAGATATCTAAGAAACTCTTCCAAGCTAGGATGACAAAAGTGACATCAGTTGAGAACCATGTCCTAAAGATGATAGAGTGGATCGAGAAACTCACAGGTTTGGGAATAGTCCTAGAGGATAACCTATGCATTGATCTTATACTTCAGTCCCTACCAGATTCCTTTTCTCACTTCATCTTGAATTTTAACATGAGCAAGTTTGAGGTAACTCTCCCTAAGCTCCTCAATATGTTGAAGGAAGCTGAGAGTGCCATAAAAAAAGGAGAAGCCAGTTATCTATATTGGTGAGACCAAAAAGAAAAGGAAGGCCAGCAAGACTCTTAAGAAGGGCAAGGGCAAAGAAAGACCAGGTAAGGCAAAGGTTGCCAAGCAAAACCCGACAAAGGAAAAAGGACAATGCTTCCACTATGGCCAAGACGAACATTGGAAGAGGAACTGTAAGGACTACCTTGCAGAGAAGGTGAGACAGAAGCTTGGAGAAGTTTCAGGTATATTCATGATCAGTCTCCACTTGTCAGATTTTCATAATAATACATGGGTATTGGATACCGGGAGTGTTTATCATATCTGTAATTCGTTGTAGGTTTTGACAAGACTTAGGAGATTGGCTAGAGGTAAGATGGACCTCAAGATGGCAATGGAGCAAGAGATGCTGCAGTTGCTGTTGGAGAGATCACCCTACATCTGCTTGGTGGAGCTATTATTGCATTAGATGCATGCTATTTTATTCCCTCTATCATCAAAAATATTATTTCTATCTCTTGTTAGATAATTAATGGATATAAATTAGTTTTTGAGAATAATAGTTGTTTAATAATAATGGATGATAAGATCATCACTAGAGAGACCCTAATAAATGGCTTATATGTGTTAGACACTTCTCCACATATCATGAATATATATATGTCTAAGAGGAAAAGAGATGAGGTGAATAATGCATATCTATGACATTGTACGCTAGGTCATATACATGAGGGAAGAATTCAAAAGTTGTTGAGAGATGGATACTTAGATCAATTTGACTATGAGACATATGCAACTTGCGAACCTTACCTTCGTTGGAAGATAACCAACTCTCCTTTAGCTGAACTGGAGAGAGAGCCACTGAGTTATTGGAACTCATACATAGTGATGTATGTGGTCCCATGTCGACTCAAGCTATAGGTGGTTACTCATACTTCATTACATTTACTGATGATTTCTCTAGGTATGGACATGTACTTAATGAAGTACAAATCTGAGGCCTTCGAGAAATTCAGGGAGTATAAGAATAAGGTAGAGAACCAAATTGGAAAGAATATTAAGACTCTTCGATCAGATCGAGGAGGAGAGTACTTGAGTACGGAGTTCACCCATTTCCTCAAAGACAATGGGCTTCTATCCCAGTGGACACCTCCTTATACATCTCAGCTCAATGGTGTATCAGAAATGATGAATCACACGCTGTTAGACATGGTGCCGTCCATGATGAGTTTCGCTGACCTACCCGTCTCATTCTGGGGGTATGCCCTAGAGGCTGCAGCTTACCTTATGAACAGAGTTTCATCAAAATCGGTAGTGTCTACACCATATGAGATATGGAAAGGAAAGAAGCCCGATCTTAAGATTGTTAAGATTTGGGTCTGTCTTGCCCACATTAGAAGACACAACCTCGATAAGTTCGAATCAAGGACAGAATGATGCACATTCGTGGGATACTCAAGGGAAACTTATGGGTATTATTTCTATCATTCCGAGGACCGCAAGGTTTTTATTGCCAAGAGAGCTGTGTTCCTTGAGAAGGAACACATTCTTGGTGAAAACAATGGGAGTGAGATAGAATTGAGCGAGGTTGGAGAACCTAGCTCAATCACCATTCCAGAGCCTGAGTCTGTTCAGGTACCTAACACATAAATTCTAAATTTATGTAGGTTTAGTAGAGTATCTCACCCTCCTGAAAGATATGTGAGACATATTAGTGGAGATGACTCTCAGGATGTTGATCCTCAGACCTATGAGGAGGTTATTATGAGTATAGACTCCGGGAAGTGGCAAGAAGCCATGAATTCTGAGATGGATTCAATATACTCTAACAAGGTTTGGAACCTTGTAGATGCACCTGAGGGTATTGTACTTATCGGCTGCAAATGGATCTTTAAGAAGAAGATCGGAGTGGATGAAAAGGTAGAGACTTATAAAGCAAGGCTGGTAGCTAAAGGATATTGTCAAAGATAAGGAGTTGACTAAGACGAAACCTTTTCACCTGTAGTCATGCTTAAATCAATTAGAATTATTTTGGCTATTGCAGCACACTATGACTATGAGATCTGGCAGATGGATGTCAAAACAGTATTCTACAATGGCAACCTCGAGGAAGAGGTGTATATGATACAACCAGAGGAATTAGTATCCAAAGAGAGTCCAGATAAAGTGTGCAAGTTGCTTAGATCCATTTATGGATGGAAGCAAGCTTCCCGAAGTTGGAACAAAAGATTTGATGAGGTGATAAGATCTTATGAATTTGTTAAGAACGAAGATGAGCCTTGTGTGTACAGGAAAGTAAGTGGAAGTGCTATCACCTTCTTGGTGCTATATGTGGATGACATCTTAATCATTGGGAATGATATAGGAATGCTCTCCACAGTAAAGACTTGGCTATCTAGAAACTTCTCCATGAAAGACTTAGGGGAAGCATCCTATATTTAGGAGATCCAGATCTATAGGGATAGATCCAAAAGGATGTTTGGCTTGTCCTAGTCAAGGTACATATACTCAATTGTCAAAAGGTTTGGCATGAAAAATTTCAAGGTCTCATATCGATGAGACCTGGAATATCACTTTCTAGGAGTATGTCCCCAAAGACTCCTGAAGAAAGGGCAGACTTGGATAAGATACCTTATGCCTCAGCGATAGAATTTATCATGTATACGATGCTATGTACTAGGCTTGATATAGCATATGCTTTGAGTGTCACGAGCAGGTCTCAGTCAGATCCAGGTTTAGAATACTAGAAGACAGTAAAGTGTATCCTTAAGTCCTTGAGAAGGACTAAGGATCTTTTACTGGTATGTGGAGGAGGTAGCCTGCAAGTTGCGGGCTACACAGACTCATGTTTTCAGTCTAACATTAATGATAGTAAGTCAAATTCAGGGTATATTTTTACCATGAATGGAGGAGCAGTAAGCTGGAAGAGTTCCAAGCAAGATTCTACTGCTGACTCGACCATAGAGGCGGAGTACATTACTACAGCAGAAGTAGCAAAGGAAGGGGTATGGATGAAGAAGTTCATTAAAAATTTGGGAGTCGTACCAAGTAGTGTAGAACCAATTCCCAAATACTGTGACAACAATGGGGCGATAGCTTAAGCAAAGGAACCCAGGTCTCATCAGAAGTCTAAGCATGTATTGAGGAGGTTCCATCTAATAAGAGAGATCATAGCCCGTAAAGATATAGCAATGGAAAGAGTTCTATCTGAAGATAACATTGCAGATCCACTGACGAAGCCGCTGGCTCAGATTGTAGTTGAGCGTCACAGGGGTCTGATGGGGATCAGACACGTCAAGTGGGAGATTGCGGGTTACAGGTGCCCTGCAAGCCAATCACGCGAGTGATGACACGTGTGACACACTACGTAATGTTTTTGCTTATGATTAATATTGGCATATTCTCACATTATATTATATGAAGCATATATATTGTGATGTCCTTGATTCTGTGTAATGAGAATCGGATCGTGATAAGATCACGATAATGAGATCGATTCAATTTTAAACACAGATCCTAAATAATCCCGGTCATAGATTACTTGAGAGGGACATCGAGATAACCAGATAGACCAGTGTACTATATACCTGTCCATATGATGGAGACAACTGGTCTCATAGCCACTTATGTGGAGACACTAAAGATATAGTACAGGTGCTCATTGGAGAATGAGTTCACTGATTGATCCACTTATAAAATACTGTATGGTTAATGATACCTATTGTCAGACAGCGATTCCATAGTCCTAGTTGTGTATGTGGTCCTTAAGACATGAGACACCAAGGATGCCTTGTATGAGTACTCCTTTCTTTGACGCAAGACTTACAGGTTTAGAAAGCTCCAGATCTGGTACAACCGGTTATCGGGATTGGTAGCCAACCTTACGAAGGCAATTGAGTATCAATAGAGGATTATCCACTCTCGGTATCACGAGAGAAATATCTCATATGTACTCTAACAATGAGGAGTACATTACTACAGCAGAAGTAGCAAACTCGAAGTACCATGATAAGACTAAATGACAAAGGCTATAGAACTTCATAAGACCGTTGTCAACGGGCTTCTCATCAAGATAGCTAAAAGTGGGAGACTTCGGGTTGATGCAGGAGTGCTCGACCTAGGAACGAAGTAGGTAGTATGTGATGCTGTACCTTTTCTACTCAAAGGAGTAGACGACAAAGATGATAGAGAAGATGGTACAATCCCAAAGGCGACCAAAACTATTGAAGACTTGCTCCAAGTTGGGGTGAAATTTTACTCTTTTTAGGTAAAACTTCTTGCATTCCGAACGTTTGATGGTAGAGAGAAGGTGAATCATAGTAGCTAACTCAACGCATGGAGTGCAAACACTTCGGGTGCTTCAGAAGTGTGAGCAAAGAGCGGGCAAAGACTAGTAACTAGCTCGATGCATAAAGTACAATCTCGAAGCAACAACTAAGTTAAAGAAGAATCGATAGGCTAGTTTTGTGAAGGACCTAAAAAACTTCAAAGTCTATGAGATGATACTCGTTAAAGCTCTAATAAGCATCCATCTAGTTTAAGCGATGTGAGATGTTTGAGATACTGGCACAAAACAAGGAAGGTCTTTCCTTTATCAAAAGGATCCACAAGAATCATCAAGGATCAGCACAACTCAACCGACCCCACACCTGAGTCAGTCATTGGCGGATTGAAGCAACATGACGGATCAGAGTTTGACTACTCAACAACAGCAACGAAGAGTAGCTAGGAGCCAAGAGTCATGTTACACTAAGAGCAGAAGATAAAAAATTCAACAAAAGGTGAGGAGATGCAACGTTTGCAGTGGCTTTAATGAGGACACCGAAGGAATAAGTGGGGGAGAATGTCATAGACAAAAATATAAATAAGATGTTCGACGTAATGCTCATGTTTGTCCATGTCTTTCAATTTATGTACATGCTTTGTAGAGCAAGTAGCAGGCTTGCAGTAGACTTGGCAGCCATCGTTTGGTTAGCTTTCATGGCTAGTTTTGACTTGTAAATGAGAGTCGTATCATGTTGACACTTGTGGGGACTTTGATCGGTAATGGACCTTGATCCTTTTTGTAAAAATGTTCAAAGTTTGTAAAGTCCATGGTTGTAATTTATATTGGTTATATAAAGTGTTTGCTGACACGGTTGCTTGTGGATCCCGTAGAAAATATTTTCTCTAACCAGTTTTCTCTTTTGTAAGTCCTAAGAGACCATAGGAGGTTTGGGGGGGGGGGGGGGGGGGGCAGACATTTGTGGATGGACATGCAAGGGTGCCACACGACTTAGGAAAAACCAGCTAAGTCATGACAGGATGTGAACACTTCTTCCCAAAACTCAGCCAAGTACTAGAGATTGTTCAATGACCTAGGGCTCTCACCCCATGGTCTACCGCTCAATGAGCATAGTGAGACAAGGGGCGCACCAGTTAGATCAGTAGATAGATCACTGGTCCACCCCTCACCCGAGGAGCATGGCAGCGTACGACTCTACACTAGTGCCCGCACACATTAAACAACCTCGTATAGACTCTTCTCTCAGCAGGTAATAAATATAAAAGGCACCCAGGTGAACTATAGTGCGGGGGGTGGGGGGCTGCTTCCTCTCTATCATTTTCAGAACATACACTCAAAACTCCTCACCTCCTAATTAGATCGTCGTAGAGGCCATGTCGAAGTGTCCCCATCGCCCTTCTAAGGCCTTGGTGCAGGATGCTGATGACAGACGAGGAGTCTAGCAAGTCGGTAGACTACAGATCAAGGAGAAAGACATCCCACGAAATGGACGCCTAACCTTGGTTTAACCATCAAGGCCACGTTGATGCTCCCGCACATGCGGGTCGGACCAAGCCGAGATGATACCTCAGCCTTGGCAAAGAGAACACCAACATTCTTTTGGCGCTAGAAAGAGGGCCCATGTCGCAAGAGCGTTAAGAGCCACTCGATAACTTGGCGGAACCTCCGGGCAAAGGAACTCATGTTCCAAACCTCTCTCCTAACTTTGGGAGATCAATTCTTGTTCCATCCTCCATGGATGGGAACACTTCTTCGTAAACTCTAGCTAGGTACTGGAGATTGTTCGATGACCTAGGCTCTTACCCTTTGGTGGGGGAACGTGACAGTTGGTCGTCTTCCCATAAGCCTTCCACAGACTTGTGCAACAGGTCCAAGCATTGACAAGAATGATCTAGACCGTCATCCCTCTCTTCCCTCAGCTTGCCCTACCAACTCCTCCATCACAAGCTCCGTTGCCGGTACCGAACCCGCTACAGGCTCCTTTGGCACCCCAGATGCTTCCTCCTT
This sequence comes from Ensete ventricosum, assembly GCA_029747655.1. NCBI lineage: Eukaryota > Viridiplantae > Streptophyta > Magnoliopsida > Zingiberales > Musaceae > Ensete > Ensete ventricosum. The sequence goes on along the minus strand of JAQQAF010000008.1, from coordinate 36,354,872 downwards.
AGTCTCCTCCAAGTCCCTTGCCCTGCGAGCAGCCAATCCGAGGGCGACGTTAGCCGAGTGGGGAGCCATCATCAACCCTTCAATCGTAGCCTCAGCAGGGCAATTCGAAAGCTCACCCGCACCATCCGAGCTGCCCAGAGCTAGATACCCTATCATCGGAGTCCACGGATTCGCTCTGGCCCCATTTGCGCCTTGTCACCCAACGGTTGGATGAGGTCCAAAAGGAGGTATGCGAGTCGAAGGAGGAACACGGGACATACTTGCTCAGGGGATCCCCTTTCACTCTGGAAACACAAGATAAGCCCATCCCCACAAGGAAGCCTATGATGGGGGCACGGACCCGACGAAGCACATCATCGCTTTTCGGGCACAAATGGCATTGTATGACACATGTGACTCGCTAATGTACTGGGCATTTCCTACTACCCTTCGAGGCCCTGCCTTACTCAGTTTTATCTTTGACCAGCTGGCGAAGATGCTGGAGTCCAACTTCCTAGCCAGTGCCAAACCGAAGCTCTCAGCAGCAGCTCTCCTCGGACTGAGCTAGATGGGCGAGGAGCCACTCTCCCACTTCATCTCTCATTTTGTCATAGAATCAGGGTGGTATTCGATGCTCATCCCTCTTTGATCATGCAGGCATTCCTAATGGGCCTATGGCCATCCAAGCTTTTCTAGTCCTTGATTGAGCATCCTCGGACAATCGTCCTGAAGATGCTCTAGTGTGCCAATCAATACACAACCGTCTAGGTGCTAGTGGCAAGGAAGCATGAGGACCACAAAGGCCCCATGCCGAGAAGTCTTGAGGGTAGCCTTCAGAAACTATGAGGAGGCGGCCTGACTGACCGGAGCCATCTTATCCAAGACCTCCCTCGCCTCTACTGAACTTCACTCGGACAAAAATCTTCCTTCAAATAAAGGAGAAGGGGATACTTAGGACACCCAACCCTTTGGAGGGTCCTAGAGAGCTACGGGACTGAGTGAAGTACTGTTGATTCCATTGTGATTACGACTATGAAATGGAAGATTGCCATGACCTATACAATCAGATAGAGGAGCTCATTCGTCATGGGTACCTCAGGCGCTATGTCCGGAGGCCTTGAGACCCATCTCTACGATCGTAGGGGCCCATTGAGAAGCAGATCGATGTCATCATGGGGGGTCCAACATCTAAAGGGGACAACACATCCCGACATAAGGCCACTATGGATAAATGCCCTCGTGAAACCAACGAGCCCCATATCTCCTTCGATGCAAGAGAGGTTGAATATCTCGACCATGATGATGCGTTGGTGATCTCAGTCCATGTCACCAATGCGATGGTGAAAAGAGTCATGGTTGACACTGATAGTTCGACAGACATCCTGTACCAAGATGCCTTCTAGAAGCTCAGGTTGACCATGGTTGACTTGTGGTCGATGAGCTCTACCCTCACCGGGTTTATAGGAGACTCCATTGCCCATCTTAGGATGACGGTCCTACCTGTCACCCTAGGTCAGGAGCCCCGAACTAAGACTCTGATGGTGACCTTCATGGTAGTGGGGCTCCTGATTGCATATAATATCATCCTTGGACAGTCGACCCTTAATAGGCTAAAAGCATTTGTTTCCACCTACCATCGCACCATAAAATTCCCCACCAGAGCCGGAGTTGGGGAAGTCAAAAGTGACCCATGGGAGTCAAGGCGTTGCTACATGACCGCGGTCACATTGCCAAAGAGACCGAGAATCGGTCATCCAACCTATGCTAAAACTGCTGCGCCACCTCCATCCTCGGACTGACCTCTAATAGACCCTCGAGAGGTTTTCGAGTGGCCTTTCGGGCCATAGCCCACTGAACAAATACTAGATCTTCCCCTCGATAAGAGTCAACCCACTCGGGTTGTCAAGGTCAGATCTTCACTTATCGAGAAGGATCAAGTGTAACTCGTCAACTTACTAGTTGAGAACACGGACGTCTTCGCATGGTCACCCAAGGATATGCCGAGTATTGACTATAGCATAGCCAAGCACCACCTTAGCATTCCACCGGGGCAAAGCCTGTAAAACAAAAGCCCCGTAGGTTCACCTCAGATTTGCAAAAGGCGATCAGTGACGAAGTAGATCATCTCATGGAGGCCGGGTTTGTAGCTGAGGCCAAATACCTCCATTGGCTCTCCAATGTAGTATTAGTTAAAAAATCAAATGGAAGCTAGAGGATGTGCATTGACTACACCGATCTCAACCGGGCATGCACGAAAGATTGTTATCCTCTCCCAAGAATCGATCAATTAGTCGACCAGACGATGGGACATAAACTCCTCATGTTTATGGACACCTTCTCGGGCTACATCCAAATACGAATGACACCTGAAGATTAAGAATACACCACATTCATCATGGATAGAGGAGCTTACTGTTATAAGGTGATGCCCTTCGGCCTCAAGAACGTCAGGGCGACGTACCAGAGGATGGTCAATCAGATGTTCAAGCATTAAGTCGGGAGAAATATAGAGGTCTACATCGATGACATGAGTATCAAAACCAAAGTCACCAAAACTCACTTGCATGATCTCGCCGAGATGTTTCTGTTAGGATCAATTGACAAGAAGAGAGGGGCGGGGGGGGGGGTGTGATGGGTGGGGTGTGTAGGGGGGGTGAATTAGTGCAAGAGTAAATTAACATTTTAAACAAAAAACTTTTTGCTTGAAGAAAGATAGAAAATTCGAAGCTTTTCATTTAAGTTAAGTAAGTGAATCTTATAGAGAAGTAGTACTAAGCTTCTCGCTTAAAGATAACTAAAAAAGAACAAGCAAATCCAAATAAGGAGATAGGCAATGTGTCAATGAAGTGCTTGATTTCAAAGCCTTGATTTCAAAACATAAATAATAAATCAGAAGCGCCTATTTGTGTTTTGAAATCGATTAAGAACCTGACAATTGTAAGCAATAAATCAAAGAAGTAAGAACACTTATAATTATAGTGGTTTGGCACTAACCGGCCTATGTCCACTTCCAAGTCCTCTCCCTTGAGGCACACCGACATCCACTATTGATCTCCTATGGGTGAAGATCAAACCCTTACAAACACTTACAAGGGAGACAAAATTACAACTCTTGGAACACTCCCTTACCCATTTTCTTTTTCTTATAATTCACACATAATATTTTCTCAGAATATAATCCCAAAAATTATTGTGTAGAATGCAAGAAAACTTGGGGTATTTATAGCCCTAAATGGTTTTAGAATTTTGGAGCCAAAATTCAGACATACTCGAAAAATCTGGGTACAAGCGATTCACCCACTGACCTGGACGGCTCAGCCACCCAAAATCCTGGGTACGGGCGATTTACCCATCAGCCCTAGGAGGTTCAACCGCCATTAGCCACCAGAAAACCTAGGCGGTAATGGTTTACCAACGGAATCTCCAGAAAAGTGGTTCTCTCCACTTTCGAATTTCGGCTTAAACCATCAGTTGACTAATTCTCTGGTCAACTAATTGAGCTCAACCTGAGCTCAATCAAACCCTAATAGTGGACTCGGTTGCCTCTTTGAGTTGATTTTCAAATCACACTTAAATTAGACTCACTCTTAACCTATGACTTAAAGATTACAATCTAACATGACCAGCTTACGACCTCACTCCCGCAATCCAGCAACCTCCGGATTCTATAGCGGCGAGTCTCATGGTCTTCCTCCGTCGATCTCTTGACATGTTCCTAGCAAGCTTCTCGATCCCTTCGGCGAATCTCCTAGCGAACTCCCTCCACATCGTCCAATCCTTGGCCCGATACCTAAGCTTGATCCTGGGTCCATGTTTGATCTATAACTCCTTCTCCCATTGTGGTTAAACCTGGATGATGCTAACTATGATTAATTAATTATAATTATAATGGCCAACACATCCACGTCATGACCTTCCCAACTCCCGGCAAGCGTTTTGGCTACCTCGATAATCTTCCGACGAGTCTCAATCTTCTTATGGCGAATTCCCTTGTGCCATCCTGGAAAACTCTCGATACCTTGGGTGAGCTTCCAATGCACTTCTGGCGAGTTCACAATCACATCGTCCGAATCCTGGCCCGATGTATGAACTTGACTTTGGCCAATCCTAATTGTCATATTCTCTCTGTCGTAGTTAATCCTGCATCAATCAACTTCTAACAACCCATGTTAGATCAATAACCCATCAATTGATTTCATCATCAAAATATGAGATTCAACAATCTCCCCATTTTTTATGTTGACAATCAATTGATGAGAGGAGTTAATCTTAACTCCCCCTAAATCCATGCCACTTAAATATAGAGAATCACACACTCTTAAATTCAATCAATCAACATTCTACATAAATTTTAACACGGATTTATATTATATCATTGAATGAGTTTCAAAATGATATCAAAGATATCCAAGTATATGATTAGTATCATATGTCATCAATGTATATTTCTCAATGTCATGTGTCATCAATATTTCTCCCCCTTTGTCATCAACAAAAATATGAAATATAGGCCTAAGAATTTTAAGGCACATAAGTTTTTGTAAAACATCATTTAGAAGAGCTCTTAATAAATTTCAAAAAGAATATTAAGATGAGCTCAAAAGTCCAAGTTGAATCTATTTTAATCACAACATCATATCATTATAATAAAATCATGATTATTATTTCAAATCATCATGTATATTTACAAAAATCAACATGCATTATCATCATACATGATTTCTCATCATCATATCTTCTCCCCCTTTGTTATTAACAAAAAGGAGAAGTGCAATTAACATGTTTTTGATATATGAAAGCTTGCAATTTAGCAAAATTTTTATCATTTTAGAACATGCAAGCTAGTGAGTTTTTTCTTCTCTTTTGAGAAGTGCAAGCTAACAAATTTTTGTCTCCTTTGCAATATTCAAGCTAGCAATTTACATCATGCAAGCAAACAAGTTTTGCTCCTCCTTAATAGGATAAAAACATAATTTTTCTTTTGAAAAATTTTCTTCCCTTTCTTTGAATAATAAACAAGAAACAAAGGAGGGGAGTGTAAGACATTGTATTAAAAAAATAGGGTTCAATCTTTTAGTTGTAAATTACAAAATCCAAGAATTGATATCTACCCATGCAATTTAATTCATTTAAATCAAGAGTAGCACATCAAGTGATTCATCAAAGGCTTATATCAAGCATTGTAGAAGTTTATGTTATATATATTCCCTTTGTAAACATCCATCAAGATTCGTGAAACAAGAATAATCTTTAAAACTATCTCATCACAAAAATTTGAGTCCCTTTCTTATGTTTATTTTAACTAGAGTGATTTCAAGAGCGAGCTCAAAAATATAAGAAAACCAAGAAGTAATAAGAGCCACTCATGCATTTAAAATCAACTCATATAATCTCGAGCAAGCCTAGCAAATAAGTCCATAAAATAACAAAACATCATGTAAATTTTCTCCCTTTTTTTGAACAATAAGATAAAGAACATGGAGAGAGTTTAGATATTATAAAAAAAGAATAACTTAATCTCATGAAATCAAGCAATTCATGCATTTTGAAGATTATCTCATGTAATTGATAATAAGCATCAAGGATTTCAAAAGAAAACATGATAGTAAATGAAGCTCAAATTTTGAATTATGCATTTCACATGTATTTAGAAAATTCAAAATTCAAAATTTTCTTCTAAGCAAGTTGTTTCTCATTCAATGTTATCATATCTATTTTTCTTCCAATCATATTAAAATTTTTATCTCTTATCTTGGTCATTGTCAAAGTGACAATTATGAAGTTTGTGTAAAGTTCATAATCAAAGTATTTATGCAAAGATTTCAAGTTTCATTTTCTAAACTTGTCAAAAAATCATGATAATAATTTATTCAAGTTCAAATCATCAAAATCACTTTTATAGTTCAAGAGATTCATAAAAAAAATAACATAATCGATTCATTAATCTCTTTTTGAAAAATTTATAAGATAGAGAAATTTTAAAAAAATATATTCCATTTTTATTTCATATAAGCATGCCCTTGTTTTTTCATTTTCATTTAATTTTTAACTTATCACATTCATGAGTTATAAAATAAATCATTCAAGAAAGATATCAAAGGACACTCATGAATACCAAAAGATATGATTTTAATAAATCTCCTCTTAGATAATAAAAATTTTAGGAGATCAATTTTGTAAGCAAAATCTTAATTCATGAAAATTGTCAATTTACAAGTATGATTTTACAAAATGAGATATGAAAATATAGGATCTCAAGTCATCAAGATCATTGTTTAGATTCATGTTATAGTTCTAAAAAGATAAACTTATGATTCATTTATAAATTTCTCTAAACGAACTTGATTTATATAAGGATTTCAAGTTATAATTTTTCAACTTGTCAAGATCATGATAAGATCATCAAAATATCAATAACATTAGATAGCTTCATCAATCTCTTTTTAAAACAAAATTATTTGAAAACTTATTCAAAATCATCATCAAAAATCACTTTTTAAAAATAATTCAATGAAGGCTTCATAAACTGTTTTTCCATGGCTAAAGTTCTCTAATCCATTTTTGTAGTTTAAGAGATTCAATAATAATAGTATCATTTTATATTGTTGAAGGATTCATGGGATAAAAATTCTTTCAAGAAGAATTATCTTTCTTTTGAATTTTATTTCAAGAATGCAATGTCATTTAAAGTCAAAAACGAAGTTTCATCAAGATCTTTGTAATAAAACTTTTTTTTCTATAACAAGAGCTTTGATTTATTTTGATTCCAATAATTGTTCTTGTTATTTACTTATGCTAGTGAGCTTGAAAGATTGGTAGATCTTAAGTCATATGTCTTGAGCATCTAAAACATTGTTTAGTTCTCTTAGCTTTGTTAGAAGATAAATTTATAATATGGGGCGTTTTGAGTTTGGGTCCTTCATGATATGTTCTTCATTTTCTCTAATGGCTTAAGATTATTTATGGTTCCTTTAGGAACCCAAATTAATTTGTGAGGACTATAATTTTTAAATGAACATTTGTAAGCCATATGTCCTAATCTTTTACAAAAATTATATTTAACTTTTGATGGTAAATTTAAGGTTGGTCCTTTAACAAAAGTAGTTGGCTTTTGTTAGGTATTTATTGCCCACAAAACCTATTACATTTCTTGTATTAATATGACCCTTATTAGCAAGAATTATATTAAGAGATTTATTCCCTATTTTAAATTTCTCTGTGGTTTATTTTAACATGATGTTTTCTTCTTTAACACTACCTAGCATATCACATTTAGAACAAGCATTGTGTAATGGTAAAGTATCATGCAAGGTTTCATATTTGGTGCATGTATTGTATGATAGTGCTACTTTATGCATTTCATCAAGTTTACTAACAATGATGCATGATCTACCGCAAGTAATTTATAGGATTTGCTAATCATTCTAAATTCATCATAAAACTCATGAAAAAAATTAATAACTCATTAAAAGTAAAAGAGTTTTTAGGTAGGTTACTTACCTTATCGTGGTTGGCCACAAGCATGAGATCTTCCACTTCTTCTTGATTGTATTCTTCATTTTTGGAGCACCTCGGCTTCTTGCGTTCATAGCAAGAAGTTTTGTCCATCTTTAAATCATTTTTATAATTTATGTTGATTAAATTTTTTAGTTCATTTGTCAAATATTCAAAGTCCCCATCACTCGAGATTTCACTCGAGGAGTCATATGCTCTTCTCGGTTCACATTCCTTCCGGTTCTTATGAAGGTGTTCTTCTTGTTCATTTTTAGAAGTATTTTTATTTAATGATTTATTTAGATTAATTATGATTTCATGTGTTATTTCTAATGCATGCCATATATCGAAAGCCAAATCAAAACAGAAAATCCGATTAAATTCATTTTTATCAAGTGCACAATATAAGGCATTCATAGCCTTTGCATTCAACGAAAACATTTATTTTTCATAATCATTCCAATCATTTATTGGATTGAATGACTTCTAAATTTTTTTTTCAATAATAAACCACAAATCGAAATCTATTGAAATAAAAAAGATACTCATTCGAATTTTTCAAGATGTGTAGTCCATCCCATTAAATATAGGAGGACTTGTGATGCATTGACCCTCGTTAATGTCAAAAAGAGTAATTTTTCTTGGGTGTTAAACCAAATGAGAAAAACATGACTCTAATACCAATTGTTAGGATCAATTGGTACTAGGGGGGGGGGGGGATGGGGGGAGGGGGGGTTGAATTAGTGCAAGAGTAAATTAACGTTTTAAATAAAAAACTTTTCACTTGAAGCAAGATAGAAAATTTAAAGCTTTTCGTTTAAGTTAAGCAAGTGAATCTTATAAAGAAGTGCTAAGCTTCTTGCTTAAAAACGACTCAAAAAGAATAAGCAAATCTGAATAAGGAGATGTGCACTGTCATAAGTGAAGTGCTTGATTTTGAAGCCTTGATTTCTAAACATAAATAAAAAATTGGAAGCATCTATTTATGTTTTGAAATCAATTAAGAACCCGACAATTGTAAGCAGTAAATCAAAGAAGTAAGAACACTTATAGTTATAGTGGTTCGACACTAACCGACCAACATCCACTTCCTCCTCCTCCTCTTTGAGGCACACTGGCATCCACTATTGATCTCCTTTGGGTGAAGATCAAATCCTTACAACACTTACAAGGGAGACAAGATTACAACTCTTGGAACACTCTCTTACTCCTTTTCTTTTTCTAACAATTCACACATAATATTTTCTCAGAATATAATCTCCAAAATTGTTATGTAGAATATAAGAAAACTTGGGGTATTTATAGCCCCAAATGGCTTCAGAATTTTGGAGTCGAAATTTAAACATACCTAGAAAATCCGGGTATGGGCGGTTCACCCGTCGACCTAGGCAGCTTAACCGCCCAAAACCTTAGGTACAGGCAGTTTACCCATTGGCCCTAGGTGGTTCATCCATCCAAAAACCTGGGCAGCAGCGGCTTACCGGTCGGAATCTTCGGAAAAGTGGTTCCCTCCACTTATCAAATTTCGGCTTGAACCATCAGTTGACCAATCCTCTAGTCAACTAATTGAGCTCAACATTAGCTCAATCAAACCCCAATAGTGGACCCAGTTGCCTCTTTGAGTTGATTTCGAATTACACTCAAATCGGTCTCACTCTAAACCTACGACTTAAAGATTACAATCAAACATGACTACCAAGCTTATGACCTCACTCCCGCAATCCAACAACCTCCAGATTCTACAACGGCATGTCTCACTATATTCCTCCGACGATCTCCCGGCGTGTGCCTAGAGAGCTTCCCGATCTCTTCGGCAAAACTTCTAGCGAACTCCTGGCAAGCTCTCTCTGCATCGTCCAATCCTTGGCCCGATGCCTAAGCTTGATCCTGGCTCCATGGCTAATTGTAACTCCTTCTCCCGTCATGGTTAAACTTGCATAATGCTAACTATGACTTAATTAATTACAATTATAATGGCCATCACATCCACGTCATGACATTCCCAACTCCCGACAAGAGTTTCAGCTACCCCTGACAATCTTCCAGTGAGTCTCAGTCTTCTTCTAGCGAACTCCCATGTGCAATCCTGGCGAGCTCCCGATACCCTTGGCGAGCTTCCGACGCACTCCTGACGAGTTCCCAACTGCATCGTTCGAACCCCGGCTCGATGCATGGACTTGACTTTGGCCAATCCTAATTGTCATATTCTCTCTATCGTAGTTAATCCTGCATCAGTCAACTTCTAACAACCCATGTTAAATCAATAACCCATCAATTGATTTCTTCATCAAAATATGAGATTCAACAGTTTCAGACTCTTCGAGAGTTCAGGATGCGTCTCAACCCAGCTAAGTGCGTATTTGAAGTCAGCTCAGGAAAGTTTCTCAACTTTATCATTTATCGATGGGGGACAGTGTTAGGATCGAGTTGGCACTAAGAGAGGGGGGGGGGGGGGGGGGGGGCAGACGGGAGTGAATTAGTGCAAGTGTAAAGAGTACTTGGTTTGAAAACTATGCTTAAGGTAAAAACCAAAACTAAAAGCATTTTTCATCAAGATCAAGTTAGAGAGTGATTAAACTTAAGACCGAATAAAGAATCTTGATTTAGCTACAGAATGCTAAAATAAAAAGCAAGTAAAGAAGTCTCATAAATTTATAATGGTTTAGTCACCAACTTGACCTACGTCCACTTCCCGAGTCCTCCTTCATCGAGGCCCATCGATGTCCACTATGATCTTCTTCCATAAGTGAAGATCAAAACCCTTTACACCTTTCTCTTTTTCCCATGCCAAGAAGAAGAACCTTTACACTCTCCTTTTCAGATGTTCAGGAGAGAAACCTTTATAATCTTTCACTCTTCTGTTAACCTCACTTTACATTTGAAGCACATAAGGGAAGTTCTTAACAAATTCTAACAGTATTTTTCTAATATTTTCACCTCTTTTTTTTTGCCTTTCCATGCAAGAATTCTTGGGATATTTGTAGACCCCAATTTGGCTTCAAATTAGGGCTAACATTCAAACTGTTTTCGAAAAATCTGGGTACGGGCGATACTACCGTCGGCACTGATGGTATTGCCACTGGCAACCGCCTGAACCTGGGCGGTGGTGGCGGTATCACCATTGCCTGGATGATACCACCGTCGGTAGCCAGCAGTACCACCACCCAGAATTTCAAAATTATACTTTTTAAGTATTGTTTCATACCCGAGAATACATTCTATTGACCCCTTCCCTGGTCAATAAAATGAGCTCAACTTGAGGTCAGATGTAACCCAAAGTGGACCCGGTTGCCTCACATTGAGTTAGTTTTGATTTTTCCAAATCTAACGCCACTTGGGCAATACCACCGTCGGCAACCGACGGTACCACCGCCCATAATTCTGGAATAGTACTTTTTAAGTATTGTTTCATACTCGAGCATATCTTATGTTGACCCCTTTTCAGGTCAATGAAATAAGCTCAATCTGAGCTCAAATCTAACCTAAAGTAGACCTGGTTGCCTCACATTAAGTTAATTTGGATTTCTCAAAATCTAACATAATTAGGACTCGAAACACATAATGCCAACTATGACATACTAAGACACAATTACAATTGTTCTTGTTGTCTGGTACGTCAATCGATCTTTCGAACTCCTGGCGAACTTCCTGGCATCCTCCGGCAAACTCCCAATGAGTGTCTCGATCATCTTCCAATGAACTCCCGACTTGCTCCCAATGAGCTCCCAATCACCTTCGGTGAACTCTTGGGGAACTCTCGATGAGCACCTACTTCATTGTCCAAACCTCGGCCCGATGCCCAAACTTGACTGGGCCCAACATCAGATTATATTGCCTTCTCTCAATTATAGTTAATCCTACATCACTTTCTCTAACACATAAGTTAGATCATAAAACCCATTAATTTATTTCATCATCAAAATTCAAGATCCAAAAATCAAGTATAAAAGAAAATTAAATATTAAGAGGGGAGATACATTTGAAAATATTTCATCAAAGAGTTAATAGATCCATGAATTGAAATAATTTTTGTGAGAGAGGATGAAAATGAATCTCATCACAGAAAGAAATTCGAATCACATTTTCTCTTCTGCAAATGTCATTTCAAAAGAAAAAAATCATTTCAAAAGAGAGCTAAAAAAGATGAGAAGTCCGAGAGGAATATAAGAGCTACTCATTGCATTTTAAAATATCATCTCATGTAAATATCAAGAAGGAGCTCAAGAAATCTGAAAAATAATATGACCAAAAATCATGCATTTGGATTTAATAAGAAGCTCAATTTACAAAAATTAAAAATCTAGAAAAATATAATAGCAAATTAAGCCCAATTTGCAAATTAGGTATTTCTCATTCATTTAGAAAAGTTAAAATTCATAATTTTCTTCATAAATTATTCCTCATTTAATGATTTTGTTGCAAGATAGTAATTTTATCATATCTAATTCTCTTCTTTGTTTATCATGTCTAATTTAATTGTTCCTCATTCAATGTTGGAAGATTTATCATATCCAATTCTTTTCTTATATAATTAAATTATTCTTCATTTAAGGGCTTTGCTATTAAGATAGCAATTTAACCTTCCCCTTAGTCATTGTCAAAAAGAAGGGAAGAAATAATAATATAAAATTAATTTTCAAGTCATTGACAAATATATATATAAAGGGGTTATATAATGAAAATTATGTCATTAACGATATAATATGAAAGATCAATTCACAAGTACCAAAAAACATAATTTATTTTAATAAATCTCTCCTTTTTTTGTAAATAACGAAAATAAGTCTTAGGAGTGCAAATAATCTTGATTCATTCAAGATAAATCTTAAGACATATAATTCATTTAGTTTATTCTTCTTAATAAAACGGAAGAATGTTCTTGATTAAAAATCTCAAATTATAATTGTTAAGATCATAAATCTCCTTTTTAAAAGAAGAAATCATAGAGGTTAAAAATGATTCCCATAAAGAATAAGTCAACATAAAGTTCATAAAAAAAAATCTCATTCAATTTTCAACTAATTACAAAATCATCTTTGTAGTTTAAGAGATTCAACAATGATGATATTACTTTATCTCTTTTTGAAAACTTGATAAGTTAGAGGTATTTTCAAGAAGAATTTTTCTCTTTTTCTTGTTTCAATTTATGTGATTTGTTTTCTAAAAAAATTTCTTTATGTTTTATGTGAAATTTAAGCATTGTCATTTAAAACTAAAAATCGAGTTTCTAAAAAATCAAGATCATTACAATAAAATATTTTAATAAATTTTTTTAACATTTTAAACTTGAAAACTAAGTAACATTTCCAAAGGAAATCATTAAGATTATTACAATAAAATATTTTCAAACAAAAGCTTTGATTTAGTTCAATTTTGATAATTTTTTCTTTCTTGTTGTTGTTTAGGCTAGTGAATTTAAAAAGAGTTTTAGATCTTCAATTTATCTATTTTTGCTCCAAGCCTTTATTCGAAGACAAATCTACAATATAGGGGGTTTTGATTTGGGTACCCATTTGACTTTGGGTCCCTCATGAAAAGCTCTACCTAATTTAACTAAGGGCATTGTGTTGTTTATGGTTCCTTTAGGAACCTTAATCAACTTATGTGGACTATACTTTGTAAATAGATATCTATAGTCAAAGTGTCAATATCCATCATAAAAAATTACATTTATTTTCAGGTGAAGATTGCAATGTGGGTCTCTAACTAAAATAGTTAGTTTTCTATGAATATTACCCACAAAGTTAATACCTTCCTTATAAACATGACCCTTATTAACAAGGATCATGTTTAGAGATTTATTGTCTATCTTAAACTTTTCTAAGATTTGTTTTATTATGGCATTTTTTTTAATTTCATTTAGCATTTACATTTCAAGCAAAAGTACATGGTGTTGATGCATCATTCAAAGTTTTAAGTTTATTAGAGAGTAATGTATAATCCTTTTTGAGTAATTTATAAGTTTTGTTAATTTTTTTATACTCATCAAATAATTCATGAAAGGTATTTAATAACTCATTGAAAGTAAATGAGACTTTAGGTGAGTTACGTACTTTATCTTTGATAGTCATAAGTGCGAGATTCTCTACTTCGTTTTTGTTGTCTTCTTAATCTTCGGAGTGCCCCGACTTTGTGCATTCATAACAAGAAGTTATCCTTTGTAAGTTCATTTCTATAGTTTTTGTTCTTTTTAATGAATCTTTTTGGTTCTTTTGTCATGAGTTCAAGATCATAGTCCTCATCACTCGAGATTTCACTCGAGGAGTCCTCTATCATTGTCAATTCAATTTCCTTCCTGTTGTTTCGAAGATGTCATTCTTGTATTCTCAGTTCAGTATCCTTCATGTTCTTGGGAAGATGTTATTCTTGTTCATTTTTGTAAGTCATTTCATTTATCGATTCCTTTAATTTATGTTTTTGTGTGTGATTTCTAATGTGTGCCATATATCAAAAGTTGAATCACAAGCAAAAACTTGATTAAATTCATTTTTATCTAAAGCACAAAACAAAGCATTTGTATCTTTGGCATTTAAGAAAAACATTTGTCTTTTATGATCATTCCAATCATTTATAGGATTGAATGACTTCTAAAATCCATTTTCGATGATGTTCTATAAATCAAAATCTAACGAAATAAAAAAGATACACATTTTAGTTTTCCAAAAGGTGCAGTTCATCGGATTGAACTTAGGAGGACGGGTAATGCATCGACCATCGTTAATACCAAAAGAGGTCATTTACTCACTTGTGTGTTAATCCAATTAAGTATAACCACTATAATACAAACTATTATGATTGAGTTGGCACTAAGAGAGGGTGGGGGGGGGGGGGGAGGGTGAATCAGTGAAGTGCAAAGAGTACTCGGTTTGAAAAATATGCTTGAGGTAAAAATCAAAACTAAAAGCATTTTTTGTCAAAATTAAGTTAGTGAGTGATTAAACTGAAGACTGAATAAAGAATCTCGATTTAGCTATGGAATGCTAAAATAAAAAACAAGAAGACTCACAAATTTATAGTGGTTCGGTCACCAACTTGACCTACATCCACTTCCCAAGTCCTCCTTCTTCGAGGCCCACTAGTGTCCACTAATGATCTTCTTCAACAGGTAAAGATTAAAACCCTTTATGCCTTTCTCCTTTTCCCAAGCTTAGGAGAAGAACCTTTACAATCTCATTTTCATAAGTTTAGGAGAGAAACCTTTACAATCTTCTATTCTTCCCTTAACCTCACTTTACACTTAGAAGCACATAAGTGAAGTTCTCAACAAATTCTAATAGTGTTTTCCTAGGATTTTCACCTTTTTTTTCTTGCCTTTCCATGCAAGACTTCTTGGAGTATTTATAGACCCCAATTTGGCTTCAAATTAGAACCAAAATTCAAACAGTTTATGAAAAACCTGAGTATGGGCGGTACTATCATTGGTAGTCACTCGAAAACCTGGGTGATAGTGGTACCATCACTGCCTAGGCAGTAACACCTCCAGAAATCGGTGGTACCACTAGGCAGAATCCTGGAATAGTACTTTTCTTAAGTATTATTTTATACTTGAGCATACCTTCTATTGACACCCCTTTCCAGATCAACGAAATAAGCTCAACCTGAGGTCAAATCTAACCCAAAGTGGACCCGATTGTCTCACATTGAGTTAATTTGGATTTCTCAAAATCTAACTCAGTTAGGACTCAAAACACACGATGCTAACTATGACATACTAAGACACAATTATAATCGTTCTTATTGTCTGGCACGTCAATTGATCTTGTGAACTCCTGGCGAACTTCTCAGCATCCTCCGGTGAACTCCCGATGAGTCTCTTGTTCATCTTTCGACAAACTCCCAGCGTGCTCCCAGCAAGCTCCCGATCACCTTCGACGAACTCCTGGTGACTCCCGATAAGCTCCCACTGCATCGTCCGAACCCCGGCCCGATGCTCGAACTTGATTCCGGCTCAACATCAGATTGTATTACCTTTTCACCATCATAGTTAATCTTGCATCACTTTCTCTAAAACAAGTTAAATCATAAAACCCATCAATTAATTTCATCATCAAAATCTGAGGTTCAACAGATATATGTTAACACTGAGAGGGTCCAAGCAATAATTACGATATAGCCTCCCCTAAACTATCAAAGAAACATAACATCTTACGGAGAGATGCGTCGCCATTAATAGGTTCCTATCCTGAGCTGGGGACAAGTGTTTCCACTTCTTCTGAGCGTTTTGATGTCAGAGGGACTTCCAATAGGACTCAAAATGTTAGAGAATGTTCGAAGACCTAAAGGCACATCTTGCCCGGTTATTGTGGTTTACTACAGCAAGCCCCGGTCAACCTCTCAGCTTGTACCTTGCAGCGTCCAAGCGAGCGATTAGCTCCATCCTCGTCCGAGAAGACACGGGTATCCAAAAGTCCACTGACTATATCAATCACGTCTTGACCGACCTTGAGGGACGATACCCACTGATAGAGAAACTGGTCCTGGCCTTGGTACAATCGGCCAAGAAGCTGCATCTATATTTCCAGGCCCATCCGATACAAGTGGTAACCGACCAACCTCTTCGATAGGTTCTCGCTAACTTTAATGTCACATGATGCATGCTTTGACGGTCAGTCGAGCTTAGTGAGTTTGACATCCACTACATCCCCAGGATGACAATTAAAGTGCAGGCCCTGGCAGATTTCATCTCCGAGCTAACGCTAGGGGTGGCCGACGTTCAGGATGCCAAACAATCGTCCTGGACCTTGTTTATGGATGGGTCAACAAATATGGAGAGAGGTGGTGCAGGTCTCACCCTGAAGGGACTCGATGGGCAATCACATGAGTGTGCATTACGCCTCAAGTTCATGACGACCAACAATGAGGCATAATATGAAGCCCTGCTATGTGGCATGTGCCTGGCTATAGAGTTAGGTGTCAAGGAGCTTGAAGCTTATAACGACTCTCGACTAGTTGTCAAGCACATCCAAGACAATTATGAAGCCCGCGGCCCAATAATGGTAACATACCTTGTCATAGTGCGATGATTAACAGCTAGTTTCTAATATTTTGTTATAAGCAAGATACCACGAGAAGAAAATACTCGGGCGGACTCATTAGCCAAGAAAGCATCAACAAAGGGTGAAGGGGGCTGCCTCTCGAGTGTCGATGCAGTAGTCACCCGATCCATTCCAGGCCTAGATGTCATTGTCACCGAGACCACCTCGAGTTGGATTGACAACATCCTTTGGTACAAAGTAGCGGGGACACTCTTGAGCGACAAAACCATCGCCTGACGCTTGAAGAGCATTCAAACGCACTATTGTGAGATGATTAGGTAGCTCTATCGAAGGTCGTTTAGCATGCCACTTCTCCGGTGCCTTACACCCGTCGAAGCTGAGGTTGTGACAGTTGAAACCATGGGGGCATATGTGCGGAGCACATTGGCGATAGGACTCTAGTGTTCAAAATCCTCAGGCAGGGCTACTACTGGCCGACTATGCGCTAGGACACAACATACTATCTCCAGAATTGCTCGGAGCTATCAGCAAAACGCTCGGGTCCATCGATAGCCGATAGTACCTTTAACCCCCATAGATTGCACTTGGCCCTTCACGTAGTCGGGGATGAATCTACTCGGTCCTTCCCCCCCCCCCCGATGGCGGAGCAAAGAAGGTTCATCATTATGGCCGTGGATTACTTCACGAAGTAGGTAGAGGCTGAGCCATTGGCCTCCATAGCCAAGAAACAAATAAAAAAGTTTGTTTGGAAAAACATTCTCACTTAGTTCATGTATTTTAAGGACCATCATCACCGACAACAAATGTAATTTAACAACTATAGGATTCATCTGAAGTTTCACTCAGTAGCACATCCGTAGATGAATCGCCTTGCTAAGGTAACTGTTAGGACTTTGGCTAGGGGAGTCCTAATTTAGTTTCATTAAAGAGGACAATCATATAAAATCTAAGGACATTCATGTAAATCCTATCTAGCCGACCCCTATTAAGGAAAGTAAGGAGGCCGGCTATGTTAGGATTAGTTGAGGAAGATATTTAAAGGGAGAGTAAGATGTATGTTATCCTAAGTAACCACCCCTTATCCTAGTTAAAGAGGGGATTGGTTGAGGAGGAGATTAAGTTAGAATAGGATTAGGAAATAATAAAGTAACCGGCCACCCCTAGATGGGCTGGTTGGAGGTTGGACTTAGAGTTGCATTAGGAGTTGCTTTAGGAGTTGGTTAAGAGTAGAAATCTTAAAGTAGGAGTCCTATTAGGAGTTGGGGTTAGAAGGTCTATAAATAGCCATGTAATCCTCCACTTTTTATCATCAATAGAAGAGTATTTTCTGTAGCCTTTGAGCAGCAATTTGGAGGAGGGAACGCCTATAGAGTTCCAAGGAGGCCGATCCCCTATAGTGATCACCCCCAAACATAGAATCCGCTAGGGTTCTAACACTTGGTATTAGAGCAGTGTTCTTGGTGTCTTGCTGCCCTTCCACAGCCATCCATCAGCCCCCCAAAGCCATCCAAAGCAATTCCCATAATTGCTTGAAGTTCGTCACCAAATTCCACCGTCATCTCCACTACCACAGATCATTCTTTGATCTCCCTATGAATTGCAATAGGTTCAGGTTTCTTACCTTACTACTACTGCAATTTAGTTATCCCTATTAAAAAAATATATATATAAAAAATTGTTCCTATTTACTATACAAACTTTTCGTCGTAAAGTTTCTATCTTTACAACGAAAGTTACATCGCATAATTCCAGTCGCACACCCTTTACTCTTTGATTTTCTGTTGCATTTTTACTGATCAAATTTCTACGAAATTTCTACCATGGCTTTATAACTTCCTATCTCAGATCTCCTTTTAGTTTTGTTGAAAAATTATCAATATAACCTGCTCATCTTTTACGTCCAAACTGCTGCAGTTTTGACATAAAAATCTGCTGTCGTACTTCTTCGTGATCTTTTATTTTGCCAAACCTATTGCTGTTATTTTTTTCCATGAAATTTTTGTTGGCACTACCTCTTCCTTACCAGAAGATCCCCCTTAAATTTCACTCGAATTTTTGTTGAAAATTTTTGGAAAAAATTATGTATTCACTGATGAAATTTTTTTCGATGAAAAATCTGCTGCAGCACCTTTGTCCTTCTTCTTCTTAACCCACCGAAACCCAACCATCTCGCTGCCACCACCCAAGATGTCTTTAGGTCATCCCTCTAGCCTTAAGACATAGCTGTTATAACCTACTTTCATAACCCTAACACCCCAAAAACCATAGCCCAAACCAGAAAACCATTGCAGCCAAACCCATCTATCACCAACCGATTGTCTGAATCTTCCACAACCTATGCCACTGACCCGTCAACAGAAAAAAGATAAGGACATATCTGATCTATAGGAATATGCCATGGCTTCCCAAGATCCAATTGATGCCAAGTATGAAGCATTGGAATCTTGCTTGAATCGCAGCTCGAATCGCGCTTGGAGGACAAACTGCGCGCTTTGTTCGCGGAGTTCAGAATTGGACAACCACCAAGTCCAACAAAATCTCAGTGAGAAGAGAGTTTAGAGAGGCCCCTAGAGAAGGAGGGACAACCTTCAGACATGCTTCAGCCATGCATGAGGGTGGACTTCCCATGTTGGGAAGAAGGAGACCCGGTGGGGTGGATTTCGTGCACCGAACGTTACTTCCGCTACTACTGAATGTCAGACGATGCTATGGTGGAAATCGTTGTCATCTATCTTGAAGGCGATGCAATCCAATGGTACAATTGGCTAGAATATAATCATGGAGCTTTGACATGGAATCAATTTAAAAATACACTATTGAACCACTTCGGACCTATGGAGTACGAAAATATCGACGGCCAACTCGCAAAAATTTGGTAAACCTCTACAATTCAAGAGTACCAAACCAGGTTTGACAAGCTATCCTACCTTGCTCGTGATTGGACTGACCAATAATTGTTAGGTACCTTCATTGAGGGACTCAAGCCAGAGATAAAAGGGAAGGTTAAGGCACGGTAGCTCCATACCGTAGTTGCTACAATTTCCTTCGCCTAAATACAAGAAGAGAAGCTCAACCAAGATGCCCGGAGGATGAGAACCACTCCTACGCTCATGGCATACAAGCCTCCTATTCCCAGCCATCCTTCGCTACCAAAAAAATTGACAGAGAAGAACTACGTGATCGATCAGCAAAGAGGCTTTGTTGGCATAGTGACGAACCGTAGAGTACCATCATCGCTGCAAAAAGGGCTACCTCCTATTAATTGAACCTCTTGAAGATGTGGAGGAGGAGGTCCAAGAGCATGAGGAAGAGGTCACGGAGGAAGAAGAGCAGCCGATTGATATTATAATGCATGCTCTTGCTGGCTACGCGAATCTGCAAATGATGAAAGTGGGAAGATTTCTAAAGCAACAATCGTTTATCATTCTCATTGACACCGGAAGCACTAATAATTTTATGAATAGCAAGGTTGCTATCTGGATGACCTTACCTATTAAAGATTATAGCAAGTTTGATGTTAAAGTTGCCGACGGATGACTTCTGAAGTGTGATCGCCGGTGCCTGCGGGTGAAGCTTTTGCTGCACGATCAAGAAATAATTGCACATTTTTTCCTCCTCCCTCCTAATGATTATGAAGTCGTGCTTGGTATCGAGTAGCTAACGATATTAGGTGATGTTTCCTAGAATTTTTTAAAATTAATCATGAAGTTTTACACCAAGGAAGATAGGTGGTATTCATGACAAATGAGGGAGCAACATATCAGCGATTTGCACGTGACGAATGGAGAGTCTTGCACAAAACATGCAGCGGCTTCTTAGTACAACTTGAGCAGCAATCTAAGAGAGAGGCAATCAAAGTTGAAGATCCAAATCTACTTCCCTTGCTTGCTGAATTTTTAGATGTATTTGATGAACCGCACAGCCTACCTCCTAGCCGCCAGCATGATCATCGGATACCGATTCTTCCAGGCAAACCTCCAGCAAACACTCGACCATATTGGTACCCTCATCTATAAAAGGATGAAATAGAAAGGATTGTGAAGGAGATGCTCAAAATAGGAGTCATTCGACCGAGTTACAGTCCCTACTCTTCACCAGTACTCCATGTACGAAAGAAGGAAGGAACATGACGAATGTGCATCGATTACAGAACTCTCAACAGTATAATTGTCAAGGACAAGTACCCTATTCCAGTAGTAGATGAATTGCTTGATGAATTAAAGGGACATGAATCTTCACAAAGCTGGACCTTCGATCCGGATATCATCAGATACAAATATGCGAAGAAGAAATACTGAAAATCACCTTTCGGACGCATAATGGCCACTACGAATTTCTAGTAATGTCGTTTGGTCTCACCGATGCTCCCTCCACCTTCCAGATCCTTATGAATGATATCTTCTGGAATTATCTTCATAAGTTTGTGTTGGTTTTCTTCGATGACATCCTTATCTATAGCCCTTCTACTAAAAGTCATTTTGAGCACTTATGACTTGTTTGACAATTCTTCGAGGGCATGTCCTTTTTGTCAAAAAATCAAAGTCTAGCTTTCTTCAACAGAAGGTAGAGTATCTTGGGCATATCATATTAGAGGAAGGAGTGATGGTGGACCCTTCCAAAATTGAAGCAATGTAGAACTGGCCGACCCCAAGGAACATAAAATCGCTGCGCGACTTTCTCGGCTTAATAGGCTACTACCGTAAGTTCGTGAAAGACTATGGGAAGATCAGTGTGCCTCTTACTTCCTTGCTAAAAAAAGATGCTTTCCAATGGTCGAGTAGAGCCTCCACAACCTTCGACAAACTTAAGACCGCAATGATGACAACGCCCATGCCTAGCACTACCCAACTTTGATAAGACTTTTGTTATTAAAGGCGATGCCTCCGGAGTAGGAATAGGTGTTGTGTTAATGCAAGATGGCCGCCCCTTAGCATGTACAAGTAAGAGTTTATCTCCTTCCCACCTCAAGATGACTATTTACGATAAGGAGATGCTCGCGATTGTGCACATAGTGGCTAAGTGGAGATCATACTTAATTGGGCGATGCTTCCAAATCAAGACTGACCATAAGAGCCCGAAATATTTCTTAAAGCAGAAGATATCTTCCCCTGAGCAGCAAAAATAGGTAACAAAGCTTATTGGATATGATTATGAAATAATTTATAAAAAGAGTAAAGAGAATTTGTTGCAGATACGCTTTCACGACTACCCGAGTAAGCTAAATTTTTAGCTGTTTCACTACCTACCAGCAACTTCCTTGAGAACATTAGGAAAGAATAACAAGATGATCCAGGAACCAGTAAGATCATAAAGAATTGGAAGAACCAGGTTCTATGGCTCATTACAGTTGGGACTCAAAAGACCTACGCTATAAGGGGTGCATTGTGCTTGCGCCAAATTCTAATTGCAGAAAGATCATCCTTCAAGAGATGCATTCTGTTGGGAAACCTACAACGGGTGCATCACATGCACAGCGGAAATCAAAACAAAAATCGGTTTTCCATGAAGATCAAATTGTCGTGCAAAAGATTGGGGTCGCGAGAAAAATCATAAAAACTGAAAAACCACGATGTGTGAGAGATTGATTTTACCTAGGAAGATCGTATATCCCTGTATTCCATATCTGGATAGAAAAGATGAAGGAGGTCAAGCGTCCTCCTCTCTAGCGGTATCCACACGATGAATCTCTACAGCGAAACTCTTCCAATATGATCTTACAACTCTTGCTTAGAGGAAGGGAGGAGAATAGGAGGTGGTGGCTAAAGCTGTAGCCTATCAACCCTGAGTCTCCCCTCCTATTTATAGAGAGCCACCAAAAACCTAGGGCTCTTTCCTTAGTGGGTATTGGATCTCCATCCAATAACCCACTAATCTTGCATTATTGGATTTTTATCCAATAATCTACTTAGGCCTATAATTGGGCCTTAATCCAGGAGCCCATCAACATAGGGTCTCATCTAATGAGAATATCGGCTAATTGGATCTTCATCCAGTCCTCTATTCACTGAAGCATTCACCATATGTGTGTGACCCCCGAGGCCCGATACCGAGCTGGCCATGAGTCACTCCCATCAGAACTCCTTTTGATATAGTGAATTATTATCTCCATAATAATTCACTCGACTCATCGACTATGGACGTACTAGGCCACTACGCCATAGTCCCCAAACGGTACAGGGGATCGAATCCACCAGACCTGTCTGTCCATAGTTACCATGTATCTATAATTCCTCATCCAAATAATATCCCAGAGACCATATATTGGACATGGTACTGTCAGGTCATATATGGAATCAATTTGTCTTGCTCTATTCAGATTCTACCAGAGAACTCCTCTCTCAATCCGAATAACCATGACTAGGGATTTATCAAAGCAAGCACATATGGGATATTTCTCTCATGATACCGAGAGTGGATGATCCTCTATTGACACTCAATTACCTTCGTAAGGTTGGCTACCAATCCCGATAACCACCTGTACCAGATTTGGAGCTTTTCAAACCTATAAGTCTGGCGTTAAAGAAAAAAGTACTCATATAAGGCATCCTTGATGTCTCAAGTCGAAGGACCAGATACACAACTAGAATTATGGAATCAGTGTTTGACATTAGGTATCATTAACCAAACAACATTCCATAAGTGGATCAATCAGTAAACTTATTCTCTAATGAGCACTTGTACTATATCCTTAGTGTTTTCACACAAGCGACTTGTTTCTGACAAAATAAGATATAGCAAAAATAAATAACATACAAATTTTACAGAAAATACTAATTAAGATATGGACTTCTATCTTAATGTATTCCCACTATTTTCTTAGCGAATCGCGCGACACCCTCGACACGTGAGATGGAAGTCTCCGGCAGACTCCTAGTGGGGATCGGGATCCAATTGGCATCTTAGTGCAACCTCGAGGGACTCGACCAATTGTACTAAGCCCAAAAGGTAGGCAACTCTTGCCAATCACAACTCCTTATGATTCCCGTCACGTTCGGCCTCCAAATTATCATGGTCTCGAGAGACTCGACCAACCATGACGTTTAGTTAAGTCATCATCATCGTTACAAGATGAGTCTGGTTCGATGATATGCCCTCGAGGGACTCCACCAAGTATACCATGTCCTCAAGTCACCGGTGACACCTCTATGTCGTAGGCAAGAACTCGATCACGTAGATAGGTGAGCCTCGAGGGACTCGACCAACTCGACCTATGTCGTGATTCAATTTCTTCCTATAACGATAGAAGGCCACGTGGGTCAATCTTATTGCCTCATGCTTACCGACTTGATATTATCATAGGAGGGGTTTTTGTTTCATATCGATCTCATAATATGTCGTGTCACACACATACATATTTAATATATATCTATATCGTATGCAAATATATATACATATATCTAGTAGGCGTATAACACATCACATATGCAAGCCACACCAGATGATCATGAGCTATGATCTAATATGTGTAAGCCCGAGCCAATGGACCTAACCACTCACAATAGGATCTATGTGTGCATTGGCGCATCTCCATGCTTTGTAATTGTTGATCTCGTCATTATCGGTTCCGTCGGATCATCGCATCACCATGCGTCGTGATCTCCCGCCACATCATCGTGGGTCCCGCTGTCATCTCCATGCTCCCGCTGTGCCTCTCTATATAATTACAAATAATCACAAGCATGCAGGCCCAACAATAAATAAGAAAAACGCAGGCTCGCAGACCCTAATAATAATAATAATCATAATTACCGACATCACAATACAAGGCTGATGATCATCCATCCACGTCATACATCACATGTACATCACATCATATGTAGGATTACTAGATATATATAATAATTAATTAAATTATTTAATTAATTATTTTTTTAGAAATCAGGATATGCTCGATATTTCCAGAATTATCAAGGGCATTTTTGTAATTCTAGATGAGTGGACAGTCCTCAAAATTTTTAGGATTGTTGAGGGTAGCCGCAATCTGATCTAGGATTGTTGAGGAGTTTCGTTACAGAGATCCATCTAGGATTGTTGAGGAGTTTCGCTACCCTATGTTGCGGTCGGTAGCCGCCGCCCCTATTGGCGGTAGCTCCTTGCGGGCGCGCCGCGGGCAGCCACTTGAGGGCTAGCCGCTGGCGCCCGCCCCTTGCGGTTGCATCGTGGGCAGCCTCTTGCGGGCACGTCATTGGCAGTCGCCCCTGTGGGCTGGCCGCAACCGGCCACGTCCGCGGGTGGCCGCCCCTTGCAGGTGGCTGGCAGCCCCCTGCGGGGGCCTTGGCTGCGACCGGTCGCCCCTGCAGGGGGGTTAGCCGTGGCCAGTCGCCCCCTTACAAGGGTCCTTGGCCGAAGCCAGCTGCCCCCTGCAGCCAGCCACAACCAACCCCTCCTCCTCGCTGTTCTTGCTGCGAATGCATTGAACGATTCTACGCGATTCAATCTCATCACACGCAGTTTAAAACTAATCTTTTACACGAAAACCTGGCTCTAATACCACTTTTGGGAAACCTATAGCGGGTGCATCATATGCACAGCGAAAATCAAAATAAAAATCGGTTTCCCACACAGATCAAATCGTCGTGCAAAAGATTGGGGTCGCGAGAAAAACCACAAAAATTGAAAAACCGCGATGTGTGAGAGATTGATTTTACCTCGAGAGATCGTATATCTTTGTATTCCAGATCCAGATAGAGAAGATGAAGGAGGTCAAGCGTCCTCCTCTCTAGCGGTATCCACACGATGAATCTCTGCAGCGAAACTCTTCCAATCTGATCTTGCAACTCTTGCTCAGAGGGAGGGGGGAGAATAGGAGGTGGTGGCTAAAGCTGTAGCCTATCAACCCTGAGTCTCCCCTCCTATTCATAAAGAGCCACCAAAACCCTAGGGCTCCTTCCTTAGTGGGTATTGGATCTTCATCCAATAACCCACTAATCTTGCATTATTGGATCTCTATCCAATAATCTCCTTAGGCCTATAATTGGGCCTTAATCAAGGAGCCCATCTACATAGGGTCTCATCTAATGAGAATAGGGGCTAATTGGATCTTCATCCAATCTTCTATTCACTGAAGCATCCACTATATGTGTGTGACCCTCTAGGCCCGATACCGAGCTGGCCATGAGTCACTCCCATCAGAACTCCTTCTGATATAGTGAATTATTATCTCCATAATAATTTACTTGACTCATCAACTATGGACGTACTAGGCCACTACGCCATAGTCCCCAAACAGTACAGGGGGATCGAATCCATCGGACCTGTCTGTCCACAGTTACCATGTATCTATAATCCCTCATCCAAATAATATCCCAGATACCGTATATTGGACATGGTACTATCAGGTCATATACGGAATCAGTTTGTCTTGCTCTATTCAAATTCTACCGGAGAACTCCTCTCTCGATTCGAATGACCCTGGCTAGGGATTTGTCTAAGCAAGCATATATGGGATATTCCTCTCATGATACCGAGAGTGGATGATCCTCTATTGACACTCAATTGCCTTCGTAAGGTTGGCTACCAATCCCGATAACTAGTTGTACCTGATCTGGAGCTTTCCAAACCTATAAGTCTGGTGTCAAAGAAAGGGGTACTCATACAAGGCATCCTTGGTGTCTCAAGTCCAAGGACCAGATACACAACTGGGACTATGGAATCGCTATCTTATATTATGTTTCATTAACCATACAACATTCCATAAGCGGATCAATCAGTGAACTCATTCTCTAATAAGCACCTGTACTATATCCTTAGTGTCTCCACACAAGTGGCTATGAGACCCATCGTATGGACGGGTATATAGTACACCGATCTATCCGATTATCTCGATGTCCCTCTGAGTAACCTATGACTGAGATTATTTAGGATTTGTGTTTAATGATGAATCGATCTCATTATCGTGATCTCATCACGATCCGATTCCCATTACATAGAACCAAGGACATCACAATATATATGCTACATATAATATAATGTGAGAATATGTCAATATTAATCATAAGCAAAAAGATTACGTAGTGTGTCACATGTGCCATCACTCATGTGATTGGCTTGCAGGGCACCTGTAACTAGCATTCCACACCCGCGGCCGGACATTCCAGGTTCCTTAGAACCTATAAGAGAATTAAGCAAAATTTTTATTGAGAAGGGATGAAAAATATTATTGCTAAATTTATAGCACAATGTTATATGTGCCAAGGACATAAAGGCGAAATAGTGGCAAGCCCCGGAAAGCTACAACCTCTACCCATCCCAGACTCAATATGGACCGATATATCAATGGACTTCATCGTAGTGCTACCCTCTTCACAAGGAAAAGGTATGATTCTTATTGTTGTTGATTGCCTTACAAAGTATGCTTACTTCTGTGTAGTTTGCAATCCCTACACTGCTTCTAGCATTGCCCAAATCTTTATGAAAAATATTATAAACTTGCATGAGATGCCGAGATCTATTGTAAGTGATCATGATAGGGTCTTCATGAGCAAATTCTGGACAGAATTATTTCTGATGTAGGGTACTAAATTAAAGATGAGCACAACATATCACCCACAAATAGACGACCAGTCTGAAGTGGTGAACATGTGTTTAGAGACATACCTCAGATGCTTCACAAGTGACCGACCAAAAGGGTGGACAAAGTGGCTCCCTTGGTCCAAGTTGTGGTATAATATAACTTATCATTCATCCATAAAAATTACACCCTATGAGGCTATGTATGGCCGACCTCCTCTTGTAATCCCAAAATATGTCTTGGGCACCTCTAAAGTAGAACAAGTAGATAGGAAACTACAGGATATAGATAAAATGTTGAAGCTATTAAAAGACAATCTCACTGTAGCTTAAACAAGGATGAAACAAGAATATGATCAACATAGAGGCGAAAGAGAATTTTCCATGGGAGATTGGGTATTTCTATTGCTCCAGCCATACAAGCAAACATCGATCCAGATCAAAACATCCATGAAGCTTTCACCTTGGTTCCACAGACTCCACCAGATTGTGGAGCGCATTGGTGCAATAGCATATAGATTGGACTTACCCACTGACTCCCAAATCCATCCAGTTTTCTATGTATCGTGCTTGAAGCTCAAATTAGGACAAAACGAGACAGTTCAAAAACATCTACCTAATATAACTATCCAAGGAGAGCTCCAGACTCAGTCAAGTGCCATTATTGATCGTAGGATCATGACACGGCGACAACAACCTACTACTTAAGTGCTAATACAATTGGTGAACCTTCTAGAAGAAAAGACCACTTGGGAAAACTATGACGATTTGAAAATCAAATTTCTAGAATTCATGGAGCATCAGCCTCGAGGACAAGACGAAATTGAAGAGGACGGGTCTATTAGGACTCTAGCTAGGAGAGTCCTAATTTAGTTTCATTAAAGAGGATAATCATATAAAATCTAAGGGTATTCATGTAAAACCTATCTAGTCGGCCCCTATTAAGGAAAGTAAGGAGGCTAACTATGTTAGGATTAGTTGAGGAAGATATTTGAAGGGAGAGTAAGATGTACATTACCCTAATTAACCATCCCTTATCCTAGTTAAAGAGGGTATTGATTGAGGAGCAGATTAAGTTAGAATAGGATTATGAAATAATAAAGCAACCAGCCACCCTTAGATGGGCCGGTTGGAGGTTGGACTTAGAGTTGTATTAAAAGTTGCTTTAGGAGTTGGTTAGGAGTAGAAGTCTTGAAGTAGGAGTCCTATTAGGAGTTAGGGTTAGAAGGTCTATAAATAACTATATAATCCTCCACTTTTTATCATCAATAGAAGAGTATTTTCTGCAGCTGAGCAGTAATTTGGAGGAGGGAACCCCTATAGAGTTCTAAGGAGGCCAATCCCCTATAGTGATCACCCCCAAGCTTAGAATCTGCTAGGGTTCTAACAGTAACCAACCGTGCGATACTCGAGGGCCTCAAGAAGAGGGTCGACAACGGGCAAGGGGCATGGGTTGACAAACGCCCGAGCATCTTGTGGGCATCTCGGAACACCCCAAAGATCGTCACGAGTGAGTCACCGTATACCCTGACGTTCAGGACTGAAGTAGTCCTACCACCTGAGGTAGTCTTCCTGACACTCCGAGTAAAACACTACGAAGAGAGGACCTCTAAGGGGGGGCTCCATTGCAACCTCGAACTGCTAGAAGAGCAAAGAGCCAGGGCACATCTACAGACGCTGGCATATAAGAACACCGTGGCATGACTCTACAACCAGAAGCTGCTCCCTACCAATCAAGGTCGATCACTTAGTACTGAAGAAGGTCGAGGTCAACGAATCGACGCACTCCCGGGATAAGTTGGCCCGGAATTGGAAAGGGCCATACCGGGTCACCGAAGCAGTCCGAGATGGGACTTATCACCTGGCAACCACATAGGGGAATCTGCTTCCCAAAACGTAGAATGTGTCGAACTCGAGGAAATTCTATACATGAACAGTGCAAGAGTAAAGTAAAGACATCTGATACATGACTTAGGGCAATCCAACAGGGCCGCATGAGACACATCGGCCCAGCCCTCCACAAACAATGTCCCGACAAAGTACTTATGCTAAGCAAAGAGAAGTATGAATATGTTTTGGAAGTCAAAAGAAGAATTTTATTTATACCAATTGGGAAGGCGTCAAGCCAATTACAAAAAGGTCATTGAGTCAATTATAAAATTTTTTATTTACATTGTTGGCGGATCATTGTCATCAAACGGGATCTCCACCTCCATCAGGATGATGTCATCTTCTGGGAGGATGATGTAGGGGTCCTCCTCGACCTCCAGCGCCGGGTGCCTGGTTCGTAAGCGCGTTAGAGCGATCTTATAATCAAACTTGTATTTCACCCGACCCACTTCTCCAGGTCATATTTGAAGCCGACTAACTCCTTGTATTGGGTAATGGTTGCCCGCGCCTTCTCTGGGGCCACATTTAGCTTGACAACAAGGTTGGTCTCTGCATTCTTCTACATCATCTGTGCCACCAAGAGAAATTCTTCCATCTCTTAGGTCTTCGCTCGGGTCGCCTCTAGGTCCCCTTCAACCCTTGGAGCTCCTTCTCTAGGGCCTTCACTTTCTTGAGGGTCTTGGCTTCCCTACTCTAGACCTCGTCTAACTTCACGATCACCTCATTGGCCCGGGCTTCGGTTGCCGCAATCGCCACCGAGCCAGATTCATCCTTTAGCTCCCGGATGTTGGCCCGAAGCTCCTCATTCAGTCGGGAGAGATTGTTTATGACTCTCTCAGAGTCAGGCACCCGGTCGATATGACCCATGACAAAGTGATGGTGCTACAAGTAGAATTTGGCAGTCAGCAACTCAGGAAGATCAGTGTAAAGAGGAGAAAGAAGACATGACAACAACACGACTATCTTACCATGACTAGGTTCTTGGCGACATTGTCCACTAGCACCTCGGAAGGTGTAGTGTATATCTCCTTAACGAGCGGGAGGCTAAGGACGCTTCGGCAAAACACTTGGGCGTCAGCCTCGTCCACCCATACCTTTTGTCAGGGGGTTAGTGAAGCCTACCTCGCCTTCAGCGGACTGTCCCCGACTGACTCTGGGAGTTCAACTATCTCCCTAGCCATGTAGGGCTCGTCAGGCACCCGGGCCTTGACTCGACAAAGGTCCCTCATGGACCAGGAGCAGGCAACCCCCTTCTCCTTCTTTCGGTTGCTCCCCTCACCCCGAAGAACTTTGGGAGCAGGCTTCGGCTTCATGATGGGCACTGGCAAGTTGCCCAACTTCTTCAACCTCTTCAAAGGAGGCCCGACTTCAACGGATATAGGCTTCTCGACATTAGGCTCAGTGGCAGGATGGGCATCTCAAGGCATGGAGCCTGGGCGACAATCACCTTCTTGATCCCCAGGAGATCCATATCTACGAAATAGGCCAAGCCATCAGAGATAGAAGACGTAAAACAAACAATAGAAAAGATGCGTGAAGTGAGTCATACCCTCAAGGGCCAAACTAAGGCTTGCTGCCTCTAACCGGGCTTTGATCATCGACTTGATCGTTGTCAAGGAGGAAAGAATCCCCCTCAGCCACGCAACCTGCTTTGCCTCGACCTTTGTCAGAAGGGGAGGGGAGTTGTCAACATCTAGGCTCGACCACTTTAAGCTGAAGCCCCAATCGTCGAAAGCGCTGATGAAAAGGAATCGAGCTTTCCATTCCTTGTTATTGGAAGGAGCCCCACACACCCGAAACCTACTTCGGGCGATCAAATAATAATCTATATGCCCCTTACTGAGGTGAAAGTCAGCTCGATTTGCACCGCTTGGCATTCCCCGATGAATGTAATAATATAGCATCATGAGTTCAGCGCAACCTGAGAGAGGGAGATCCGCTAGTGCCGAAGGCACAAAATCACCAAGAAATGCAGGGAGAATCTCACCCCCGCTTTTAGGGTATCAATAGACAAACTAAACCCGTTTGGGAAAGGGACAAAGGGACGTTGTCCAACTTCTAGGACATGCAGATCAAAATCACCTAGGATATGGTATGTAGCCCTAACCTTGGGTAGAGAGGATTTGGTGATGATCGAATCCTCATCATGCTCTCTAAGCTTGGCCTCTAAGGCCTTAGAAGACCTTTCATCCATCGAGGATGATGACTCAGAAGGGAGCAATCCTCGAAATTCCTCTCCTCATTTGAAGATGAAGAAGATATGGTGGCGGCTACACGAAAAATGAAAGAGCAAGAGGGGGAAGGAAAAAACTCAATCGACTCATGGAGAGGACGAGATTGATGAAAAACGATGATCGAGGGAGCAAGAGAATGCAAGCACCGGGGAAGTGTATGCCAAACATCGTAACATTCTCTCCCTTGAAGCCCAGAGTTTATAAAGATTGGTTAGGGCCTCAAGAACGAGGCAGAGGCAACGACCTCATGATCTCCAATACGTCACACAAGACTTTTCGACTGCCAAGGTGGAGGCAGGGCGACACTTCGAAATCCGAAGGAGATTCGCAATAAATGAGCATAAAAAACATAGAGGAACCGCTTGGGAAGAGGTGAAACGCCTTCGAAGCTCATGATAGCTCAGCACCGGATAATGATGAGGCATTAGTCCCTCCCTCAAGCCAGGAGTACAGCGCGCCCACGGCAGCCACGAGATTCAAAATCTTCTCGCTTGAGCGACCATTCCTGTCGACAAGTTTTGGCCAGTCATGCCGACTTCAGTTTAGACCAATCATGTCAATTTCAGCCTCGGCCAGTCCACGCCGACTTCAGTCTGGGATAGTCCATGTTGACTTCAGTCTCGACTAGTCCAGCCGACTTCAGTCTCGACCAGTCCTGCTGACAAGTTTTCGCTAGTCATGCCAACTTTAATCTCGGTCAGTCCATGCCGACTTAGCTCAGCCAGTCTATGCTGACCTCAATCTCAGCCAGTCCATGCTGACTTCAGTCTCAGCCAGTCCATGTCATCTTCAGTCAGCCAATCAATGTCGTCTTCAATCTTAGCCAGTCCATGCAGATTCAATCTTGGCCAGTCCATGTTGACTTTAATCTCGGCCAGTCCGTACCTACTTCAGTCTTGGCCAGTCCTGCTGACAAGTTTCGGCTAGACATGCTAACTTCAGTCTTAACCAGTTCATGCCATCTTCAGTCTTGGGCAGTCCATCCCGACTTTATCTCAGCTAGTCCTACCGACAAGTCGACCAGTCATGCCGGCTTCAGTCTCAACTAGTCCTACTGACAAGTTTTAGCCACTTTATACCGACTTCAATCTCATCCAGTCTTACCGATAAGTTTCCCCCAGTCATGTCAGCTTTAGTCTCTGCTAGTCATGCTGACAAGTTTTGGCCAATTTATGCTGACTTCAGTCTTGGCCAGTCCATGATGATTTCAGTCTTGGCTAGTACATGCCGACTTCAATCTCAGTCTAAAACTAGGACTCCAAGAACAAAGCTAATGATTAAGTAGACTTACAACCACGAGCCGCATTCCAATTCTCTCGAGGCATGACTCTCTTTTGGGTGGAAGAGAATGATAGGGCATATTTTGGCCCGTCTAATGAAGGCTACCACGTCATCCCCACAAAGCCAAATGAATATATCCGACTTAGCTCAGACCACGATGTTGGGAAGGGGCATTGCCCTGGCCCATCGCTCAATGAGCACGGTGAAACAAGGGGTGCACTAGTCAGCATCAGTAGACAGATCATTGGTTAGCCCCTCACACAAGGAGCAGAACAACATACACCAGTGCCCGCACATATTAAACAATATCGTAAAGACTCCTCTCTCATATGTAGTATAAAAGACACCCAGGTGAATTAAAAAAGGGGGATTTCTTCTCTATCAGTCTCAGAACATACACTCAAAACTCCTCATTTCACTAAAAATAGAGAAAATATTTACTTACAGTAAATCAAATCTTATAGTATGTGGAAGGACCATAAAGGGTCTCAATTTTTACCCATCCCAAATATGATAAATGAGAACTATATCCCACATCACTAGGTTAATTAAGTATTTAACACCTAAATGACCTCAATTTATTGCCACCTACAGACGACACGAATGCAAATTTAACTTTGTCAGAATCGAATTGTCATTGGCAAATTATCTACTCGTGAAACTTGTTTTAGAGTTCAACTCGAATACCTATTTTACTCATTCCAAAATCAACAAATGCTCCAATGACAGACAATTTGATTCTGACAATTCGAATATATATATATATATATACTTACTGTAAGGTCAGATCAACCTACTGTTCAACTATTTGATAGATAGGTAGTTTTTATGATCCCCGACACAGACTAGGTCAGATCAACCTACTGTTCAACTATTTTAATTTTAGATCTGAAGACTGCGTAGATCCCAAAGTTTAATAGTCTAACGATCTCTGTCTCAACACTTAAGCAGCCCCATTGATGTATCCCGACTTTTAGAGCAAGCTACAAACTGCACATAGTGCAAACCGATAATAGTCTATTTGTATTAGAAATACCGGCGCATGTCATACTTATTTCTTCAGACAACTCTGGAAATCCATTAGTGTTTAAAAGTGCTAGGTTTGGATTGTTATTTCGGCTTGATGCATATTGTGAAAGTTATATAGTCTGAAGATTAATTTAGCTTTATTTCATGTAAAATTCAGAGAGAGAAGGACAGAGAGATCATAAATAAAGTCTTACAATTTCCGAAGGAATATAATACCTGAGTTATTAATGATAATCTCTTTGTAGTTCCATTCTTTTTCTTTGTCTCCTCTCTCCACTTCCCTTGTTTTACTTCTCTAATTCTTTTTCTGCCTCATATACCCTTAATAGGAGGAAAAAAACAATTATCGAAGTGATGATTGTTCTTGAAAATAGTGAGACATGATATAAGTATGTGAAGACTTTTTTCTAATCTGGTTGAATGTTTAGTGGAAGCATATTTAGTGGCTAATATCATTTAATTAACACCATAAAAGGGATCATTTTGAGAGAGCTTGTTTTCTACACAATCTCCTTCAGACTCTACGGTCTGTTATCAACCATTTATGTTTAAATGAATGTTAAAGAATTCCCTAATTATATTGTAATTCAGAATCATATTTGGTATTCTAACCTAATATTGTTGTACAAGTATCAGATTGAAATTAAAAATTCTATCATAGAAAATTGATATTTTCTAAATAAAAATCTCCTGCAAAATTACTACTGTATATAATAAACCTTATAAACATGAAAAAGACTCATGACTTCACTTGACTATAAGCAGAGGAAAGAAATTTTCAACGATATTGGCATTTCACACATTATCCAAGTTAAAATCCATCCTTTTATCACTGCTTGCTTTCTCACATCATATTCCTTTTATCCATGATAAAACGAGGCTCTTTGGATAAATCCATTATCTAATCCTAGTGAGAGATTTTTTTTTCTTTTCCTATTATCAATAAAAACTTTTGGTTTTATTTTGTTCTCTTAATACTTACAATAATATAGGAAGTTGTTATTCTCAATCCATAAAAAAAATATATACGACTATTAGAACATATTAATTCTACCATGGGACTTCTAACTTTAGCAAGGTTCCAACTGGTCTTGGTGATTGTCAATCCTCTTTTGTTCGTTGATCTTTTCTGAGGATTGGTTTTTATCTGTTAAAACTTGGAAGGCCCACACTCAAATGTAAAAATATTGACGCCGCCTTTTTTATTTAATCAAAAGAAATATGACAATTATCAATATTTTAAAAGATTAATTAAAAACACAAAAAAGTTATCTATTCATACAGTAAATCCCTAAATGTCAAATAGGATCGACTACGTGATTCTTTTTACCACCGTTGAGCCATTTATTCAGAGTCCTTCCCATACAACTATATCTAGAATTTGTGGATGAAGTCATAAATGAGATCAGAAACCTCGTGTGACCAACTCCTTCCATCACATCTTCAAGAAATGGAACCGCACTTTTGAAACCACCCCTTGTGTATGTAGTCTTGGATGCCTGGTGTGTGGTATGTTAAATCAAGGTCTCCAATAATAAACTTCACAGGTACGTTTACTTGGACCTCAGTCCAAGGTGCTGCGAGCTCCCAGTTCCTGCATATCGATAATAATGTGGCATAAATGAACAAATAGAAATAAACTGGAACTGGTATGTGGGCAAAAAAAGAAAAAAAAAATCAACCAGAAATTGCTTAATTGAGTATTTAGAGAACAGACAATTTCAGAGTTGTCTGCAGCAATCAAATTTCTTTTGTTCAACATTAAGGGAAAAAAATACTGGTATATCATTCAGTTGAAAAAGGGACTACTGCAACATCTCTAGCAGAGCAGAATGTTTGATGATCTGAAAACTAATAAAATTGAATCAAACATCTTTCCTGTATACTTCAAGAATTTAATACTCCCAAAGCAAATTAAAATTTATTCCTTATTGGAACACAAGAACAGCAGACAGATAATTAAGGTTACCAAAATATATTGAAACGACTATAATCTTCCCAAGTTTGAATCTCAAACCAAACATATCAAGATTAAAAAATCAATACATTTTTCCATTTATTCTATACTCCAACCAAGCATATCCAGATTCAAAATAAATGAATATTTCCATCATTTAATTAACTATGGAAGATACTAATCTTTACCAAGAACAAAAGCAAATGGCTAAAATAATACATCTAGAAATCAAGTTTATAGAGTATATAAAATCAGCTAGCCACCATTCGGCATGTCAACACCAAATAAGGCCCATAGGAAGATAAAAGGTCCAGGAAGCCCAACACCCTCCTACCCATATGGATAGGAGTCCAAAAGGCAGCTCTAGTCAATTTCCGAGCTGTCGAGCTACCTCCCTTATGGAATATTCATAAGAATATTCTCGAAAGTCCAAGGGGTAGCTCGGGTCTGTTACAAACTACCTCCCCTATGAAATATCCATAGAAATATTCCCGGAAGTCCAAGGGGAAGCTCGGATCGATTACAAACTACCTCCCCTATTGAATTCGCAGAAATGTTCTCGAAAGTTCGGGGACAACTCGAGTAAGTTATGAATTATTTCCTCCATAGAATCTTTATGGGATATTCCTTCTCCTCAAGGTCAGTGTAAAAATGCACCCTTAACTCCATATTAAAGAGGGACCTCGGTACTAACATAAGCATTGAAGGGAACTGCTCGGGAAGCAACCCTCAACCTTGGTCCTTGTGCAGGTAATGAGTCTAGAAAGACTACGCTCTGTTTCAGATGACTCCTCGCATACGGATCAAGGTCACGTTTTGCTGACGAAGACGTCAATAATATTTTTTTCCAATATTTTGGTGTTAGAAGGAGGGCCCGATATTGCAAGAGCGTCTGTAGGTTGACCCAGTCCATGAACATTCGGTTGAGGCTCCACCTCCATGATAGAACCCCTAAAAATTCTATCGTAGATTGATCTCTTGAAGGGGATCAATTCCTCTTGAAATGCTATAGGGGTTCCTCCCTCCTAGGTAGTCAACCACATGGTTGAAATAAATTGATCTCTTGCTTGAATATAAAGTGGTGGAGGCTACATGCTTATACATGACTCAAAACCCTACCCTAGAGAGGCTCCTCCCTTAAGCCAAATTTCTTTTTCATCCCTCCATCCTAGCCAACTTGCCCAATAAGGGGGCGACGACTAGGAGGCTGCAACAACCCAAGCGTCCCCTGCTCAAACCCTATCCGTCCTGCTTTATAAGATAGTAGGCAGCTATGTAGGTGTTTATTATAATCTCTCAGGGTTTTATTAGTTGCTTTTTGTTTGAATAGGACCCAACCCTGCTAGGGTCCTATCAAGCTCGCCCTCTTCAGATCAGCCTTGTCTTCAAGGCTGAGATTCTATGAACTTAAGGAACCTAATCTTCAGATCTTCATATGATTCTCACATGGCATCTTCAATAGGTAAATGACTCCAATGCACTAGTACTTTAGTGGAGGGACGTCGGTGATGCATCACAACCCTGTGGCCAAGTATGGCTTGGGGTTGGACTAAAATATCTCCATCAACGGTAGTGTTGGGCAGTTGAATCTGGGCTGACTCATTCTCTTCTAGCTTGGGTTTTACGTAAGACACGTGAAAGGCAGGATAAATTTTTTCTTCAGCGGGTAAGTTCAATCTGTACGCCACTGCCCCAATGTGCACTGTAATATGAAAGGGCCCATAAAAGCATGGGGATAACTTCATGGAGGCTCGTGTGTTGATGGATATTTGCTTGTATGACTGGAGACGAAGAAAAACCTAATATCCTATGGAGAACTCCCTTTCGCTTCGGTGTGTGTTAGCTTGCTGCTTCATTCTGGCTTGAGCAGCTGAGAGATTATCCTTTAGTAACTGTAGGGTTTGTCCTTTTCAATTAACTCTCGGTCGACCTGATTTACTTTGGTTGAGCCAATTACATATTTTGAGACTACAGAGGTCGGTCGACCATACACTGCTTCATATGAGGTACATTTAGTAGAGGAGTGATATGTTGTATTTTACCACCATTCAGCCCAAAGGAGCCATTTTATCCATTCCTTTGGCCGGTCACTGGTGAAACATCTGAGGTATGTCTCTAAGCACCTTTCACCACTTCAGTTTGGCCATCGGTCTGTGGATGGTACACCGTGCTCATCTTTAGTTTAGTGCCCTACAACTGAAATAGCTCGGTCCAAAATTTACTGGTAAAGACCTTATCACGATCACTTACAATAGACCTTGGCATCCCATGCAATTTTACAATATTTTTCATAAAAATTCAGGTAATACTAGAAGCGGTGTACGTATTTCAGACAATAAAAAAATGAGCATACTTTTTAAGTCGGTCAACCACTACGAGGATTGTGCTTTTACCTTGGGTTGGTGGCAATCCTTCAAAGAAATCTATAGATATGTCGGTCCATACTGAGTCTGGTATGGGTAGTGGTTGTAGCTTCCTAGGGCTTGCTACTATTTCTCCCTTGTGTCGCTGGCATACATCGCACTGTGCTATAAATTCAACAATAACCTTTTTTATCCCTTTCCAATAAAAAATTTGCTTAATTCTTTTGTATGTTCTAAGGAATCTGGAGTGCCCTAATGCTAGAGTAGAATGCATCTCTTGTAGTTTGGTTTTTATGCAAGGAGAATCGGGTACAAGTATGATACGTGCCTTGATATTACTAGTCTATGAAACATGGTTCCTCCTCCAATTTTTTGATGATATTAGTGGTCTCTGGATCCTTCCTCCGTTCCTCCCTAATGTCCTCAAGAAAGCCACTAGTTGGAAGGGAGATTGCCGAAAATTCTACTTGCTTGGGTAGCCGTGAAAGTGCATCTGCAACAATATTTTCCTTGCCCTTTTTGTAATTAATTTCATAATCATACCTAAGAAGCTTTGTTACCCATTTTTGCTATTTAGGGGAGGATATCTTCTGCTCCAAGAAATACTTAAGGCTTCTATGGTCGGTTTTTATTTGGAAGTGCCAACCGATCAGGTAAGGTCTCCATTTCATTATTGCATGCATAATTACGAGCATCTCCTTATCGTAGATAGATATTTTTTGGTAGGAGGGAGACAATGCCTTGCTATGCAAGTGGTTGGTCATCTTGTATAAGAACGACGCCAATCCTACCTTTGGATGCATTGGCTTCAATGACAAAGGTTCAGTCGACATCGGGCAGTGCTAGTACGGGCGTTGTCATCATGGCTGCCTTGAGATTGTCGAAGGCACGAAGGCTTTGTCCAACCACTGGAAAGCATCTTTTTTCAGTAGGAAAGTGAGGGTGCACTGATCTTCCAATAATCTTTCATAAACTTGCAGTAGTAGCCTGTCAATACAAGGAAACGAACATCAATTTCACGTTCTTCGATTTCGACCAGCTTTGCATCGCCTCGATTTTGGTAGGGTATACTGCCACTCCTGATATGAGATGCCCAAGTTACTCCACTTTTTGTTGGAGAAAGCTGCACTTTGATTGCTTGACAAAAGGAACATTCTCCAAACAATCATTAAAACAAGTCGTAGGTGTTGAAAAAGGGTTTCAAGGGAAGGGCGGAAAATGAGAATGTCGTCAAAAAATACCAGCACAAACTTACGAAGAAAACTCTGAAAAATATCATTCATGAGGCTTTGAAAGGTGGAAGGAGCGTTGGTGAGTTCAAAAGGCAGTACCAAAAATTCATAGTGGTTGTTGTGCATTCGGAAGGAAGTTTTTGGAACATTATCTTCACATACCCGAATTTGATGATATCCGGATCGAAGGTCCAACTTTATGAAGACTCGAGCTCCCCTTAATTCATCAAGGAGTTCATGAATGGGGTATTTGTATTTGACAATTATGTCATTGAGAGCCCGGTAGTTGACACACATTCGCCATATTCCATCTTTCTTTCATACGAGAAGCATTAGCTAAGAGTAGGGGCTGCAACTTGGCCGAATGACCCCTATTTCAAGCACCTCCTTCATAATTTTTTCTATTTCATCCTTTTGGAGGTGGGGATAGTGGTACGACCAAGTGTTCGCTGGTGATTTGCCTAGAAAAATTGGAATTCAATGATCATGCCACCAGGTAGAAGGTAAGCTGCGTGGTTCGGCAAAGACGTCAAAAAATTCAGCAAGCAGTTGTAGGAGTTTGATAGGACTCCAGCAGCGTTGAGTCGTAATCACCCTAGAAGTAATAAAAAAGAACCCTGTAAACTTATAATAAAACCCCACCTAGTCACTTCTATCCTATAAAGAAGTGTGGCTATGGTTTAATTTGGGGCCTTAGGGCTTCCTAGCCACCACCCCCTTTACTGGGTTGGTCGACTAGGGTTTCTAGCAGAGGGGCGTGGCTTGTGCAGCCATTTAGGCCGTTGCCCCTTTTATTTATGCATGGTAGCTATAAGAAGGGCAAAAGAGAGAATTCACTTAGGAAGCACCCTCCTAGGGCTATGGTTTGGAGCCCTATATAAACATGTAGCCTCCACATCTTTTAAAAAAGCAAGAATTAATTATATTTTAGCCTTGTTGGCTGACCCTAGGAGCGAGGAACCCCTATAGCGTTCCAAG
This sequence comes from Ensete ventricosum, assembly GCA_029747655.1. Taxonomy (NCBI): domain Eukaryota; kingdom Viridiplantae; phylum Streptophyta; class Magnoliopsida; order Zingiberales; family Musaceae; genus Ensete; species Ensete ventricosum. The sequence continues at coordinate 36,314,930 of JAQQAF010000008.1, read as the reverse complement.
GGTTGATCCCCCTCAAAGATCAAAATCTATAGAGCTCAATCTAGGGTCTATCATATAGTATCAGAGCCATGTTCCTACTGCCCTGTAGCCATCTCTGCCACCTCCACCTTCCCAAGCAATTCCCATAATTGCTTTTAACGTCACCTTCACGTCGCCCACCAAGCCACAGATCCATCAATCTGTTGTCGTCCTCTGCGTCAACATTATAGATCTGGTAAAAACTCCAAAGCCCATGGCTCTTGCTACCGCTATTCCTTTATCTTTTACGTGGGAGAAGTTTTTCCGATGTTTCCTTGCTGTAAAATTCTACCGTCGCAAACGTTATCATCATTGCGAAAGGGAAACAATGTAGAAAAATTTCAGCCGATTGTTGCTTCTTGAACCTAAACTTTTGATCGTCCTTTTTAGCTGAAACATTTACACAAATTCCTAGATCATCTTAGCTTTCATCTAAGATTAATCTCTAGAAAAAGTTTTTTCTAGATCCGGACTTATTGCACTGCAATTCTTCGTCGTGCAGTGCTGAATTTTATCAAACCTTCGCTGCCATCTCTTCCAAATCTAAAACCATCTTTCCCTAACCTTCACCCTCTACTATTACAACCCCAAAACCCTACCAAACTGCAGCCACAAAACAACCTAAAATCGCAACCTCTTACAACCAACACCTATTGCAGCATACCCTTATCGATCCCTATCAAAACTTTGCTGCCATCTATCCCAGATCCAAAGCCCTTTTTCCTAACATTCATCTACTACTATCACAGCCCTTAAACCACACCAATTCGCAGCCAAAACTCCATAAAACTGCAGCCCCAAATCGCACCCAAAATAGCCACAAACCGTAGCAAAAAATCACAGCCTTCGGTCCACCAACCTTTCAGCCACCCAATCTCCCTTATCCCTTCAACCACAGCATGCATCTTTCACTGCCCAACGCTACCAACAGCAACCTCTCACTGCCATCCTCCTTGATCATAGCCAGTAGCGATCCTTGCGGCAAAAAGCTACCAGTAGCGATCTTTCGCTGCAATCATTTTATATCGCAGCCCACAATAATCATTCGCTGCCAACTATCTTGATCGTGGCCAGCAATAAATTGAACACAATAGTTGCTGTCTCTTGCTCCTTGCCACTACAAAATAGAGGTTGAGGACTTTTGTTGAGGGTTTAAAACCAGAGATTCGGGAAGAAGTTAAAGTGCGACAACCGTACACACTTAAGGCAGCCATCTCCTTCACACGACTACACGAAGACAAGCTGAACCAAGATGATCAAAGGATGAAAGCCATCACACGACCAACAGTACATAGACCCTCGGCCCCATCTACCACCAGCCGGTCACCTCAGCCAAAAAGTTAATAAGAGAAGAGCTTTGTGACAGATCGACAAAGGGCCTATGTGGAAATTGTGATAAACTGTGGAGCATAGAACACCAATGTAAAAAGGAGACACCATTGATAATTATGCCCACTGAAGAACCCAAAGTTGAAGATATGATTCTCGAGCCCAAGGAGAAGGATACACCACAACCGGCCACCAGCACGGTCCCTACCTTAGCCGGCTACACCAGCCTACAAAAATTGAAGATCGAAGAGTTTCTTGAGTAGTAGTCCGTCATCATCCTCATCGACGCCGAGAGCACAGACAACTTCATGAGCAGTAAGGTTGCTACCTACTTAATGCTCCAAAAGGAAGATTACAGTAGGTTCGAAGTCAAGGTAGTTAACGGCCAAATTATGAAGTGTAACCAGAAGTGCCTGCGGGTTAAACTGATCCTACAAGAGCAAGACGTAGTTGCTGAATTTTTCCTCCTCCCTCTCAATGATTTTGATATAGTGCTTGACATTAATTGGTTGTCCATGATTGGAGATATTTTATGGAATTTTTCAAAGCTAACCATGAAATTTTTCAGCAAAGGAAAATAAATGGTTCTACGAGGGAGCCAAGCGACTATGACCACAGCGCAACACTTGGAGAGGTTACCAAAAGAAGAATCCAACGGTTTCCCAATTCAAATTCAAGAGTTTCATGAGATTGAAGATAAGAACACTCTCCTACATCTTGCTGAAATTTTGGACGTCTCCACCAAACCGAGCCGACTACCTCCTCTGAAGTTGTTTAACCCTCCTATGCTGAACTGGCCAAAACTTCTACCAACTGTTGCTCGTCCAAATTGCTTCCTACAACCTCAGAAGGTCGAAGATAAAAGGGTTGCCCAAGAGATGACAAAGACATAGATTGTTCGGTCGTACTTATTTTTCACTACGACACATCCCTACATCCTTTTCCCCGGATATAAACTACTTCTAAAGTGTTACGTCCTGCCGAACTCACCATGGTTGGTGATGCAGTACTTTCAGATCTCAAGTGACTTCCATGACTTTCCCCAAGATCGGACCATGTTGCTTAAAGACTTCCTTGATGACGACCTCCAATCTACGGCCCAAGACCGCGAGAAAATTGAGCCCCTCCAGTGGCGAACTCAGAAAAGGGGAAGGATCATTCATAGGACTCAACGAACCATGAACATCATCCCTCTCATTATAAAGAAAGATGCACCACCTTGGCCGAGTGGAATTATAGCCCTCACGACCATGATGTCATCCACATCAAATCGTGGCCAGATGTTTATTATTGGAGTTGACACATCCAGAGTGGGGGTCAACACCATCCTCATGCAAGATGGTCAACAACACGAAGAAGTGAAAATGGGCCTCAAGAAATAACCACTCCTACCCACCTCAGACTCAGATCAAGCTCACACCACTAGAGATTTTATCAGAGGATAACCCTCACTCCAAAAGAAGGCATGACTACTATTACAAAACAACCAGGTGGTAGCCCACGCAAGGAAGAAACTTTCCCTTGACAAACATCAGAGCAGAAGAATATTTCCTGAGAAAGATCAAGTCCCCCTTCATCTCCAGCTCCACCAGCATGAAATTCAAGCCTCAAGAAAGTGGTCTTCCTATTTCTTTGGGCCTTGCAAAATTGGGGTTCACATTGAGGCCCTAACCTGGAGATCCGATCCTCATACCAGATCAAGATTACAGTTGATCCTCTAGGTATCCCACCTCAAATAGAAATTTAAACAAGACGACTTAGCCCAAATCCATCAAACTGACACCCAAGTTGATGAGGAGGCCAAAATTAAATTAATGATTGTATGGGAGGAGCTGAAGACTCGGTTCCCAAAGTTCATGAACCCTCAGCCTTGAAGACAAGGCTAATTCAAAGAGGGCGGTAGGTTTGATAGGACTCCAACAGGGTTGAGTCCTAATCACCCTAGAAGTAATCAATAAAAACCTTGTAAGATTGTAATAAAACCCCACTGAGTCACTTCTATCCTATAAAGAATTGTGGCTAGGGTTTAATTTGGGGCCTTAGGGCTTCCTAGCCGCCACCCCCCTTACTGGGTTGGTCGGCTAGGGTTTCTAGCAGAGGGGCGTGGCTTGTGCAGCCACTTAGGCCGCCGCCCCCTTTATTTATGCATGGTAGCTCTAGGAGGGGCAAAAGGAGGAATTCACTTAGGAAGCACCCCCTAGGGCTACGGTTTGGAGCCCTATATAAGCATGAAGCCTCCATCTCTTTTAGAAAAGCAAGAATCAATTCTATTTCAGCCTTGTTGACCGACCCTAGGAGGGAGGAATCCGTATAGCATTCCAAGGGTTGATCCCCCTCAAAGATCAAAATATATAGAGCTCCATCTGGGGTTCTATCAGAGATTTTGGACTTTAGTGTTTGTTTGCTCCTCCTTAGGTTGCTGCTGGAGTTGCATTAGTAAGCCACCATTTATTTTGTGTAAAACTTTCTACATCCGTTGCGTAGAAACCATTGTTATGTTGCTTCCGCGCTTCCCACGTAGATCACTTGTTTCTCATTGCAGTAAAATTTCATAATTAATTTTATAAAATTCTAGGAAACATCACCAAGTGTTGTCAGCCACTCAATGCCAAGCATAGCCTCATAATCGTCAAGTGGGATGAGGAAGAAATCAATGATTATTTCTTGGTCTTGCAACAATAATTTCACCTGCGAGCATCTTTGGTTGCACTTCAAGATCCGTCCGGCGGTGACCTTAACATCAAATTTGCTGCAATCCTCAATGTGAAGCGCTATTCGAGCAGTGACCTTACTGTTTAAGAAGTTATTTATGCTCCCGGTATCAATGAGGATGGTGATCGACTGCTGTTTGAGTAGGCCCCTAACTTTCATTGTTTGCGGGTTCACGTAGCCAGCAAGAGCATGCATCAAACAATCAGTTGGCGATGGCTCTTCTTCCGTTTCCTCTTCATCATGATCAGGGTTCTCTTCTTCGTGGTCAAGGTCCTCCTCTTCAATGGGTTCAATCACGAGAAGTATTCCCTTTTTGCATTGGTGGTCGCGGCTCAAGGTTCATCGCAGTGCCAACACAAACCTTTCACAGATCGTTCTCGAAGATCTTCTCTTGTTAATTTTTTGGTGCAGAAGGTCGATTGGCAGTAGGGGGGCTGAAGGCCTCGGGGTTGCTAGTCAGGGGATGACCCTAGTCCTTCGGGAGTCTTGGTTCAATTGTTCCTCTTGAAGCCGTACGAAAGAGATGGCCACCATTAGTGTGCATGATTGTGGCGCCTTAACTTCTACCTGAATCTCCGGTTTCAAGCATTTGATGAAAGTCCCTAACAATTATTTTTCAGACCAATCTCTTGTTTCGTTAGATAATCTTTCGAATCCGGTCTGGTATTTTTAGACGGTGGAAGTTTGATGGAACTTGGCTAGTTGGCCTTGAGGGTGGTACCGAAAATAACGCTCTGCACATGAGATCCAACCGATCATATCTCCTTCTTCCTATCTAGGGAAGTCCACCCTCATGCGTGGATAGTGAGGATCTATCATAGCTCCTCCTTTCTCCTGGAAATCATATTTATAATCTGAGCTTTCTCCTTGTTGAGATCTCCTTGGGCTTAGTGGTCGACCCAAACTGAATTCAGCAAAGAGGGCGCATATTCTGTCCTCCATACATGTCTCGAGGGCCTCCAACTTGGCATCGATTGACTCTTCAGATGCGATGGCGTATGTCTCCATATCTGTAATGATAAGTTCCTTCTTTTGCTGCAAGGTTAAGGGCATATATTGATTGAGATATTTATGACCGAAAGGATTGGTGGATTAGAGGATGAAGGCTACAGTTTTAGGCTTAATAGTTTGTTGTTTAAGGTGTGGTTTGGGCTACTATTTGGTGGTGTTTTGGGGCTATGATGGCAGTGGATGGAGGTTGGGAAGGTGGTCTAGGTCTATTGTTGATGGCACCAATAGGTTTGTTAGGGATTGGTGGGGGTATGGAGCGGACAGATGTTGATTTGTAGAAGTAGAATTTTTCATCGAAGAGAGTGATTTCTCGATATAATTTTCATCAATAAGCCGAGGTTCTTTGGAGAATTGATAGCAAGATCTCAGTGTTGATAATAGCAAAGATGACAATAATATATCAGAAGGTCTCGGCAGCAAAGCAGCAAGAATAATGACAAAAGTTGTGGTAGCATTATTCTCGTAAAAAAATCAGCAGTTTACAACAACAATTTGCAGCAACGTAGGACATTTACATAGATGATCCATTGATAGATCAAACATAGATGAAAGCCGAGACAATGTAAAAAGTGTGTAAAAATTTTCGTTCAAAAAGATAGCAGCAAGATCGTCTTTTAGGCAGTAGGTATGTGGCTGAAAATTTTTGCAGCATTCTTTCGCGTAAAGATGATGACTTTACGACGATAAGAGTTCGCAGCGAGGAATGGATGAAAACTTCTTTTGGAGTTTTTTGGATATGAAATTGTAGTAGCAATAAGGTATTTATGATAGTAATAAGGCCAAATCCTAATGCAATTGATGATAGCGGCAATAGATTGATTGATCTACGGCAAGGGACTTGACAGTGGAGAAAGCGTTGACAATAGCAATTGTGAGAATTGGTTGATTGATGGTGGGGCAGTAGGAAGGGCAGCAAAAGCACCATGATCGATGCTTTGATACCAGATAATAGAACCCTTGAGAATTCTATCGTAAATTAATCTCTTGAAGGGGATCAATTCCTCTTGGAACGCTATTGGGGTTCCTCCCTCCTAGGTAGTCGGCCACAAGATTGAAATAAATTGATCTCTTGCTTGAATAAAAATTGGTGGAGGCTGCATACTTATATAGGACTCCAAACCCTAACCCTAGAGAGGCTCCTCCCCTAAGCCAAATTTCTTTTTCACCCCTCCACCCTAGCCGACTTGCCCAATAAGGGGGTTGCGGCTAGGAGGCTGCAACAACCCATGTGTCCTCTACTCAAGCCCTGGCTGTCCTACTTTATAAGATAATAGGCGGCTAGGAGGTATTTATTACAATCTCTCAGGGTTTATTACTTGCTTTTTGGTTGAATAGTACCCAACCCTGCTAGGGTCCTATCACTCTGACCCATGACCTTTCACTCAGACAGGGCAACAACAACCCTTTCCCATATAGATATGTTCACCTCACCATGAGTACTAATACAGTACTAGTGTTCATTCAACGACCCTAGACCCTCATCTTCGGGAGTGCCGTCGAGCCATTTGCTCGCTCCTGCCGAGGCATTCATGAAGCTTACCCAGCAAATACAAGCATTAGCCAACATAATATAGGTTGTTACCCCACCTCTACCTCGGTCAAACTAGTGGGTGACGCCACCACCTCAGCCACCGTCGATAATTCGACAACTATAAGCATCAGCGTGCGTTGGGGTCCTCTTGCCCGAGAAATTGCTAACATCTCACGAGCATCTAAAACCTATCGAGCCACCAGCCGAGGGAGCACCTCGCTCCTCGACCGTACAGTTCCGTAGGCTGCCCCACCATCGCTTCACACCGCTTGAATCTGAGATCCACTCGAACGATTCAATGGACAACTCTCTAAGGATCCAATTGCAGTAAATGCATAGGTGCTTAGAAGAGATTTGTCAAGACTTTCAACAATCCAAGGGTGATGAGCAGATTGACTCCATCTCGGGTTGGTCACTATTTATTTAGGATATCAAGGAGGAGGCGATCCCCACTAACTTTGGCCTCCTATCATTAGCAAACGTTGATGTCACCACTGACCCAATGGAGCACGTCGTTGCCTTCCAGACTCAAACGTTGATATATGACACTTTGGATGCCCTAATGTGTTGCATCATCCCGACCACCTTAAAGGGTCCAACGAGATTGTGGTATGCTCATCTAAAGCCACTTTCTATTAGCTCCTTCGCTCAACTAGCAAAAGAGTTCAAGATCTCTACTTCCTTGGGTATAACGATGATGCTTCTCGGGCTAAGACAAGGCCAGGAGGAGACACAATTGAACTTCGTCACCCGATTCACCAATGAGATCCGAGGTGTGGACAACGTTCACCCCTCGCTCGTGATTTAGGCTTTCTGATGGGACTAAAGTCCTCTTGCCTCTTTTGGTCGTTGATAGAAAGAACACCGACGACGGTACCCGAAGTACTTGAAAGAGCCATTTAGTACATTGCCACTGATGCAATGATCTCAAGCAAGTGTAGTGTACCTCACAAGAAACCGAGGCAAGTGCTACCACAATTCGCCTCCGCCCCAAGGTCACCACGGTGGAGGAGAAATAAACAATCCAACCTGCCTTGCCCGAGGTCCAAACTAACCCACCTAAACTGACGAGAACTGAAGTTTTCTTACAGATAAGAGAAAAAAAGGTTTATCGGGAGACCCCCGATTGATGAGGACTCCACTCGAGAAAAGAAACAAATCCAAGTACTACCTTTTCCACTGCGATTACGACCATAATACGAAGGACTGTCACAATATGAAGGAACAGATAGAGGAGCTTATATAGCGAGGGCACCCCGTGCGGTTCGTCCGAAGACATCAGGAGCCTTCACTTCGACCTTAGGGGCTAGTTGAGAGATAGATCGATGTCATCATCGATGATTCGATCTCAGGAGGAGACAACACCTCTAGTTGCAAAGCTTATGTCCAACCCATTATTGAAAAGCACCCTAGGACTAAAGGTGACTAGGAAATAACTTTCAGAGAGGAAGAAACATAGTGCCTCGGCCCAAACCACGATGGTGCCTTAGTGTTCTCCGTGAGAATGGTTAGCGCCCGCATAAAGAGGGTCATGATCGATATAGGTAGTTATGCTGATATCCTCTACATCGACACCTTTCAAAAGCTGATCACCTACCACCAGCAGCACAGAGACTCTCGGCCCCATCTACCACCAGCCGGTCATCTCAGCCGAAAAAATTAACAAGAGAAGGGCTTCGTGATAGATCGATAAAGGGCCTATGTTGGTACTGTAATAAACTATGGAGCCGAGACCACCATTGTAAAAAAGAGAGACCTCTATTGATTGAGCCTATTGAAGAACCCAAACTCAAAGATACGGCTCTCGAGTTCGAGGAGAAGGATATAAAGAAAAACCACAATCAACCGCCTGCACCTTTCATGCTGCACCACATATATTGGAAATTGATGGCTTCATCAAGCATCAGCCCATCACCATCCTCGTTGACACCAGGAGCTCCAACGACCTTATGAATGACAAAAGAAAATAGGTGACAGGAGAGAACGAAGAAAAGATGATCTCGATACAGTGCATGGAGAAGCTTGTTGAAATCTCAGGCACGTTCGCTGAACCGAGCCGACTCCTTCCTACCAGACTATACGACCCCCTTATGTTGGTCTTACAAGGGGAACCACCAGCACATATTCGACCATATTGTTGTCCATATTTTCAGATGACCGAAGCTAAAAGGATCATCCAGGAGACATGGGAGATACAGATCGTTCGACCATAACCTTCCCTTGTAATGATATTTTATCTCCAAAAATTTTACCTTTTTGTCTGCGGGGATAAGCTCTTCCTAAAGTGCCATATTCAGCTGAACCAGCTACGGTTTCTAATGCAGTACTTCATCATCTCAGGCTACTTCCACGACTTTACCGAGAAGCAGACCATGATGCTAAAAGTCTTCCCTGATGATGACCTTAGACCCACGACCCACGATCGCAAGAAGGAATAGAGAAAGACATCCATATGACTCCCATAGCCATGATGTCATCTATATCGATGCTAGCATTACCTGAACATGACAATGTGTTCGTACTTGGAGCAGACACATCTAGAGTTGGGATCAGCACCATCCTCATGCAAGATGGTCAATAGAACGAAGAAGTGAAAATGAGCCCCGAAAATCACTACTCCTACCCACCTCAAACTCAGATGAGGCTCTCACAACTAGAGATTTTATCAGAGGATAGCTCTCACTCCATAAAAAGGCACAACTACTATTACAGAGCAACCACATAGCAGCCCATGTTAGGAAGAAACTTCCCCCAGACAAACGTCAAAGCAGAAGAAAGTTTCCTGATATAGATCAAGTCCCCTTTCATCTCCAGCTCCACCAACACAAAATTCAAGCCTCAAGAAAGTGGTATCCCTACTTCTTTGGGCCTTGCAAAATTGGGGATCACATTGGGGCCCTAACATGGAGGTCAGATCTGTGCACCAGATCAAAATTATAGTTGATCCTCCAAGCATCCCACCTCAAATGAAAATTTAAAGATGACAACTCAACTCAAATTCTTCTAACTGACACCCAAGCTGATGAGGAGCTGAAGACCCGGTTCTCGGAGTTCATGGACCCTCAGCCATGAGGACAAGGCTGACTTTAAGAGGGCGGTTTTGATAGAACTCCAATAGGGTTGAGTCATAATCTCCCTAGAAGTAGTCAATAAAACCCTGTGAGATTGTAATAAAATCTCACCTAGCCACTTCTATCCTATAAAGAAGTGTGGTTAGGGTTTAGATTGGGGCTTTAGGGTTTAGTAGCCATCGCCCCCTTTACTGGGCTGGTCGACTAGGGTTTCCCCCTGCTTAGGTCGACTATGAGCCAACTTAGTCGCCACCTGTTCTCTCTAAGGCAGGTAGGCTATAGAAGGGGCAAAAGGATAATTTTAGTTAGGCAAGTACCCCCTAGGGCTAGGTTTTGGAGCCCTAGATAAGGATGTAGCCTCCACCTCTTTTTATTAAGCAATTATCAATTTTTTTTAGCCTTCTGCCAAATCTAGGAGGGAGGAACCCCTATAGCGTTCCAAGGGTTGATCCCCCTTAAGGGTCAAAATATATAGAGCTCCTTCTGGAATTCTATCACTTCAACTTTAGTTGTCACTTCCAAGTAGGTTCACATCACTCCCACTGTCGATTGACATTCTATTGGGAAATGAAGCGGACAATCTACTCCCAGTAGTACTGATCACCAACAGTGAGGGTTTGACAACTATTGTCTTCCATAAGCTTTCCTCGAAGAGTCACTAAACTTGTGTAGAGCTCCTTTGTTGGATAAATAAGAGAATCGGGGTATGAAGTTTCACCCATTCTCTTTGAGTTGAGAAGGTAAAGGTTACTTAATTTCACCCGCCTCCTCGAGGTATGAGAACTGGGGTACTTTGTTTCGCCCACTCTCTTGAGTTGAGAAGGCAAATGTTACTTGATTTTGCCCGCCTCCTCGAGGTTGTACTTCATGTATCGAGCTGGTTACTAGTATTTCGCTTGCTCTTTGCACACACTTCAGAAGCACTCGAAGTGTTTACACTCCTTGCATTGAGTTAGCTACTGTAATTCACCTTCCCACAGCCATCGAACTTTTGGAATGCAAGAAGTTTTGACCGAAAAGAGCAAAAAAAGTTTACCCTAACTTGGAGTAAGTCTTTGATAGTTTTGGTCACTTCTAGAATTGTACCATCTTCTCCATCATCTTTGCCACCTACTCCTTTGAGTAGAAAAGGTACAACAACACGTATTACCTACTTCTTTCTTAGTTGAGCACTCCTACATCAACCCGAAGTCCCTCACTTTCGGTTATCTTGATGAGAAGCCCATCAACACCAGTCTTATGAAGTTCTTTGGCCTCTGCTCTTCCCCTTGTCTTGATACTTGGAATTTGCCTCTGCATTCTCCACCTCCTCGGTCCTTTTTACGACCAACGCTCTCCCTCCATGAGATCCCTCCATGAGAGCAAGGGATCGATGACTCCATCAAACTCCTGCCACTGTGGTACCATGGCGTTGCCAGCCCATGGCCCTACTATCCATTGCCTTGCATCTGCGTCCCTTTCTTCGCGATCAGTAGGTCCGCCTCTGCGGCATTGTGGCACTCCACCGAGTTGCCGAAAACTCTACCACCATTTAGAGGCGTGGATCATCATATTGAATTGGAGTTAGGAGTGAAGCCTCTAGTGAGACCACCATACTGCATGGCCCCTCTAGAGTTGGCAGAGCTCATGAAGTAGTTAGATGAACTGCTAAGAGATGGTCTTATTCGCAGTTCAAAAGCACCATTTGAAGCTCAAGTTCTCTTCCAAAAGAAACAAAAATGACAGCCTCCAATTATGCGTTGATTATCGGGCCCTCAACAAAGTGACGTTGAAGAACAAGTACCTCATCCCGCTCATCACAGACTTGTTCGATCAACTGGGTAATGCAAAGTATTTCTCTAAACTCGACCATCGATCAGAGTACTGGTAGGTGTGCATTGCAGAAGGTGACGATGCGAAGACTACCTGTGTGACCAGGTATGGAGCATTCGAGTTCCTAGTGATGCCTTTCAGCTTAACCAATGCTCCGGCTACATGCTGCACTCTCATGAACCAACTATTCAAGGAGTATTTGGACAAGTTTGTGGTCATCTACTTGGACAATATGGTCATCTATAGCCAAACACTCAGAGCATGTTGAGCACCTTTGAACAATTTCTCGAAGTTCTCAGGGAGAACACTTTGTTCGTGAAGAGGGAGAAGTGCTACTTTGCTCAGACGAAGATTTTATTCTTGGGGCATCGAATAGGGGATGGGTCCATTCGAATGGACAAAGAGAAGGTGTAAGCTGTGGCAGAATGGTGAACACCAAAGAAAGTGTCGGAGCTGAGATCCTTCCTTGGTTTCGTCAACTACTATTGGTGTTTCATAGCGGGTACCTAAAGTGCGCAGCTTCATTGACGGAGTTACTGATGAAGGTCAAATTAAATATGAAGCGACATTCCAAGACCTAAACGTTGTTGTGTAAGAAGAACCAATACTCAAATTGTCAGACCAAAGGAAGTCCTTTGAAATCCATACAGATGCTTTAGACTTCGCTATTAGGGGAGTACTTATATAAGAGGGTCATTTGGTGACCTACGAAAGTCACAAGCTCAATGAGACTGAGTGATGATATCCAGTGCATGAGAAAGAGATGACAACAATGGTCCATTGTCCACAAATTTGGTGACACTACCTTCTCGGAGCACGGTTCGTGTTAAGAACAAACAATGTCACATTTAGTTACTTCCAAACTCAAAAGAAACTCTCCCCAAAGCAAGCACAGTGGTAGGACTTCTTGGCCGAGTTTGACATGGTAATGGAGTACAAGCCTGAAAAAGCAAATATCATGGCTGATGTATTGAGCTGGAAAGTGGAGTTGGTGAACATCATGCAGTTGGAAGGTGGAGGTCAAGCCAGTCAGTTGCACTCCAACTTCCTCTCTAGGATCAGGGATGGACTGTACAGTGATCCCCAAGTAGTAACCCTGATGCAACTGATCAAAGAGGGGAAGACACGACGATTTGGGTCCAGAAGGTATACATCTACACCGAAGAGAACAAAGTCTATGTTCCTCGAATATAAAATTTGAGGCGTGAACTCTTGAGAGAGTGTCACGTTTCCTTTTGGGTTAGACATCTGGGTATCCATCGAACATTAGCTCTTATATCGAGGGCCTTTTATTGGCCAAAGATAGGGATTGATGTGGAGGAATATGTTTGAACATGCCTTGCCAATTGGGTAAAGTAGAGCAGTGAAACTCGACGGACCTTTTGGAGCAGCTGCCCATATCAGAAAGGCCATGGGAGAGCATTTCCTTGGACTTCATATCATACTTGCCGATAGTAAGTGGACTCAGATTGATACTCATGATGGTCGATCGGTTTCCAAAGTATGCTACATTCATTGCTGCACCCCTCCACTATTCAGCAAAGGAGGTGGCAAAGTTGATGAAGAATATAGTGAAGTATTAGGGAGTCCTGCACAACATCAATAGTGATCGAGATGCTCAGTTCCTGGAATGATTTTGGACCGAGCTATTCAAGTTGCTGGGATCTAAGTTATACGGGAAGATCTTGCCTATCAGTTATATAGGAAGTAGTTTGTTAATATATTACTTTACAAAAGAATGGCACAAAAATATAGATATTACGTGGGGTTCCTTGGAGAAGGTAGTTAAAAAGATGAAGAAACGGGCAAACTTGGGAAGGTGGCTATATGAGTTCCAAATTGGCGACTTAATGTTGGTAAAGCTCCAACCAGCATCACTGTAGTTCTTCAGACACAAAGTGCACAAAGGATTGACACACAAGTACAAAGGGCCCTTCCCAATTATCAGCAAGGTAAGCAATGTCTCCTACAATTTGCAACTGTCGGTATGACTCAAAATTCACAATGTCTTTTATGCAAGTAACTTGAAAGCCTACCACTCATATCCACAAGATGCTTCCCGAAGTATTCTAACTCGACTACCCCCCACTAGAGCCTAACGAGAAATGAGTTGAAACCATTCTGGCAGGTCGTAAGACAAAGCTACCCAAGGAGTGGAGCAAATCGAATACCTGATGATGTGGCAAAAGCTTCCCTGAACCGAGCCAGTTAGGCCCAAAACAACTCTATTTTCGTATGTTACGACCTAATTTCTGCAGAGACTATGATGCAGTGCGGAGTGTCAGCCATCTCAAACCCCTGGAACCACTGGGTGGCACAGGGTTGGATAGGGCTTCGATATATTGTCGAACATTGAACATTCTTCACAAGTTGAGCTTGTCTTCGCGCCCAAAACTAAGTGAATTGTCATTTGTGGACTTGTAACCGTTCATTCTACGTTCTAAAGTCCTTATTCTCGTTTTCTTCTCTTATCTCTATTGTACTCAAGGTATTCGTTGAATTGCTTGTAAAGCTTCCCTGTTCGTAAGACGTCGAGACTTGTCTGTCGCTCGCTTTCAAACTAATCAACCTTCTCTTTTACAAGTCCTTCAGGACCTGTACAAGGGTGCAACTAGGTTGACCCATTGAGGAAGAATAATGCAAGGGCGTTTCATGACTTCGGCAATCCCAACTAAGTCTGAGACATTGGCATAAAGGCGCTTCACAATTTAGGCAATTCCAACTAAGTCCATGACTTTACAGCAAGGGTGTTGCATGACTTAGACAATTTTAGCTAAGTCCATGATAGTTCGCGCAATGGGGTATGGACCTTCTTGGGCCCTTCCCACCGACTTCGGGTCAACGAAAGTTCATTAACATAAGGGTCAATTATTTCATAAAGTGGGTAGAAGTCGAGTTGTTGGCATCAATAACTGAGAAATAGGTTGAGGGGTTTGTATGAAAGAATATTATTATCTGCTTTGGGATACCAAAGGCCCTCATCATAGTTAAGGGGATTTGGTTTAACAACATGAAATTCAGGGAGTTTTGCTAGTTCTACAGAATCCAGCTAAAATTCAACTCAGTGGCTCACCCCTAAACCAATAATCTTGCCAAGGTCACCAACCGATCTATCCTCGAAGGTCTCAAAAAGCAAGTCATTAGATCAAAGGGTACCTAGGTGGATAAGTTACCAAGCATCCTATGAGCTTCACGAAAGACACCTAAAATTATGATGGAAGAATCACCCTTTAGCATAGCTTTCGGTACTAAGGCTATTCTGCCACCCAAGATAATTAGTCTTCCTAACACCTCGTGTCAAGAACTTCGACGAGGAATCCTCCGAAGTAGGACTTTACGTTGGACTTGACCTAGTCAATGATACTCGAGCAGATGCCATCTACGAATTCTAGGATATAAGAAGGCAGTGGCCACGCTCTACGATCAAGATATTCACCCTCGGGGAATTCAGATAGGAGACTTGGTACAATGCAAGGCTGATATAAATGACCCGACTCAATCTTGAGGAAAGTGGCACCAAACTAGGAAGGACCATATCAAGTCGTTCGAGACAGGACATATCATCTCGGGACAACAAAAGGTGTGGTGCTATTAAGAACATGGCAAATCTCCAATTTACAAAAGTTTTATCCATAAGGGCCCCCTCGGGTTCATTTGAGGTACACTTCAAGTTTGCAAAAGACATCTTTTCATTACTCCAAGAAAAATTACATTATTAGATAGATCGGATCTCTATAACCAAAATTAGACACCAATATACAAAAGGCAAAAGAGAACCGAGAACTAATATTACTACCTTAAAAGTAGCTCGACAATGGATCAACCATTCGAATGAGGCGATAAGTCAAGATTATCATCAAAAGGTATCTTTCCATTTGGATGCTCTAGTCGTAGGGGTAGTCGATGAATGAGTCCTCCTCGAGCTCAGCTCAAGATACTGCATCTTGAAATGGGCTAGGGCGATTACATATCCAAACTTATATGAGGTGACCCCTGACCTTTTTAGTCCCTTTCTAAATCCCACAAATGCCATGTACTTGGTGATTGCCTCCTCCCAATATCTCGACACCTTACCCATTTTGCCTCCAATGTTTCCCCAAGCTCCTGAGCTTGCTCCTCTGCCATAGCAGCCTTCCTTTCAAGTTCTAAGTTGACTGCCTTTGTTGAATCCAATTCTCGGGCGAGCACCAATAGCTCCATAACCTTGTTACTGCCCCGGATACCTTCCAGCTGCTTAGCTAGGGCAGCAAGCCCTCACTCAACCTCCTCTAACTTTTGTGCCAACTCATCACTCCGAGCCTTCGCCTCAACAACAACGACAAAAGGATTAACTCCTACCTTCTTCAGCTTCTCGACCTATGCCTAAAGGTCAACATTTTCATGGGCCTATTGGTCAATAACAAAGTTGGCATCTCAAACCTGATTCAACAAGGCCGTCACATAATGATTGTGATGGAATTACATAGATTAATGGTAAAAAAGACAGCACCCATAGCATGGCTTACTAGCACGTCATTGTAATAGCCCTAATCGAGCAACACCTCTAAGAGGGAGTGATAAATATGCTTTGTCAGCCTCAGACACAGGGATCATTAATAATACTGCTCCGAGGCTTCGCTATCATCCCACACCTTCTACTCCTCCTGTAGGCCTTCCCATCTTGACTACAATGGGGTGCCCAAGGTCAGGTCGAATAGGTCAAAAGTCACGAAGGGCCGAGGCCTCCCCTTACATAGGTCAATCATTGACCTCGGTTTCTCCTCTCCTTGGTCTGAGGGAGACCTAGGGCAATTGGGACCCTCTAAGGGCTCCAACGCTACTGAAACAAGACTTCCACCTACAGTGGGCTCCTTGGATCCCCTCCTCCTCGAGAGACAGGAGGCCCTCTACACAAATCACAATTACCTTATACTTCTTTGGTTGGTCAGGTGCTAACATCTTGGCCCAGTCGAGTCGAACTTAGCTCCTCGGGCACCGCCTCGCGGGTAGGGGTCCTGAATGCCGAGGTAGTAGCCGCACCTAAGATGAGTCATGCCCCCATTTCTTCAAAGAATGCAGGTCCATATCTACAAAAAAAGGTGAGATTGATATCTTAGAACTATAGAAAATTAAAGTAGGGAGTGATGAGGGGTTCAGGTCATATACCCCGAGAAGCTGGACAGAAACCCACATCAATCAGCCAGTCCTCATCTATCTTCCGGATGGCCTCAAATGAGGAGAGAATATCCCTCAATCGAAGCACCTAGTCCCCCTCCTCGTCCAACAATAAGGGAGGAGTATTGTTAGAATAGTGTGCCGACCAAGCAAGGTTGAATCTCCAATCCCAACTTAGACTTATAAAAAAAAAACATTCCTTCCAACACTTATTATTCAAAGAAGAACCATTGACTTTGAGGCCTCCTTGAGTAGCCAAATAGTAGCTGCTCTTCGCTTTGCACAGTCAAAAGTAAGATGCAAAAAGCTTGCAAGACAGGGAGATGCAGACACGCTTACATTATCCAATAAACACTATCAAATAGCACCAAGAATTTGGCGCCATTTGATATGGTGATATGCCTCACCATTCAAGGCATGACACTATAATTAGGTGAAGGGGAAGGCAAAGCCTTGCCTAAAGGGAGTCGTAAGATAAAGACAAAGACCTAGGCACCAAACCATATAGATGATGGTTGAGACGAGGAGCCTGCAACTCGAACTTGCCCCTGATAGAGTATTTAACTCGCAAGCACTCCAGGAGTAGAGTACCCACCACCAAATCGTAGTTGTGCGAACTCTTTATCAACTCTAAATCTCGCAATTGCCTAGGGTTTATGAGAGTTACCCCCCTGACGAGGAAAGAGGCCACGAACCCTTTCAACCTTGAACTATCAAAAGACAGGATATGTACTTCGATCGATTATCGATAGATAGACTAGGAAGAACTCGTAAGAGAGGGGAGAGACATCCTAATCTGAGTTGCAAAAGCTAAACGCTAGACGACCTAAGGATCAACCCGCCTCTTTAGAACCAAAGCCAAGAAGAAAGCTGTTAGAACCCTGAAGGATTCTAAGCTCGGATTAATCTCTATAGGAGATCGACCTCCTTGGAACTCTATAGAGCTTCCTCCCTTCTTGGTATTTGTCTACAAGAGCTGAAGAAAAGATTGATCTTGATGAAAATGGGTGGCTACAAGTGTTTATATAGGATTCCCAAACCCTATTTCTAATAGGACTCCTACTTCTAGTAAACTTATTCTTAATAAGACTCCAACTCCTAACAAACTCCGACTCAAACCTTAGAGAGAGTCCCAAGCTAAGTGAAACTCCTCCTCTTTAACCCTAGCCCCTCCTTTGAGCCCTAGTTGACTTCCCCTCATCAAGGTGGAGGGCCAATTGGGTTGATTACAAGCTTGACTTGGTTGACCCAACTCGAATCTAACTCCGACTCCTAACCAGACTCCAGTTTCAGCCGAATCATAATCCTACTAGTATTTGGGCTGATTTATTACAATTGACTCAAATCTCCTCCTAGCCAACCTAATATCAGGTCTAGGCCGGCCAACAAGGCATAATCTAAGGACTCAAATCAATCAACTAGGACCGACTCTATTGGAACAAACCCGCCCTCTTCAAATCAGCCTTGTCCTCATGGTTGAGGCTCTATGAACTTTGAATCATAGTCTGTAATTCTTCTTGAAGCTTCCTCATGGCATCTATGGTAGGCGCACCATGGTCCTGCGGTCTAGCATTGTCTTGTATCTCTCCATCAGTGGTAGTAGTGTCTAGACGATGGTGCATCACGATCCTATGATCCCACGCGATCATCAGCTGAACTCGGACCTCCTCGTCAACCGATATATCCGGTGGGTGGATATGGGCTGAGTCATCTTCTCTAAACTTCCATTTGCAGTGAGATATTTGGAGGATCAATTGTATTTTTGAATTGCTGTGTAGATCAGATCCATAAGTCATAGCTCTAATGTGATCTCCAATTTTGTAGGGTCCAAAGAAATAGAAAGACCACTTCATTGAGGCTCGAGTCTTCATAGATTCCTGCTGGTAAGGCTGAAGACGAAGGAAGACTCGATCTTCAATAACAAACTTCCTTCTACTCCGACATTTGTTGGGCACTATTTCTTTCTTGCGTGGGCTGGTGTGTGGTTATTCTTTAATAGTAGCCAGGTTTTCCACTAAGATGGTGGCTACCCTCTGGTAGGGTCCATGGTAATGTGAGCCCGATCTGAGTTTGGAGTGAGTAGAAGCTACAATTTTCCCGGGTTTGCTGCCATCTCTCCTTTGTGCCGTTGATCGATATCATACCAAGCTATAAATTCAGCAATGGTCAGCATCTCCTTGACATAGATTTAAAGCTTCAGGTGATATGGAGAGAGGGCTTTGTTGATGTAAGCTAGGGGTCGGCGATCTTGCATAAGGGCAACACCAATTCCAGCTCCTAATGCGTTAGATTTGATCACGAATACTTTGTCGGAGTCAGGTAAAGCTAGCACCATTGTAGATGGAATCACAATCGCGAGGACATTAAAGGCTGCTATAACTTCATTCGGCCAGAGAAAGACATCTTTTTTCAGCAATGTCATGAGGGGAGTGCCGATCTTGCCATCATCCTTCATGAACTTGCGGTGGTCATGCGGCCAAGTAGGGTGACAGTTTTATCGGTTCAACAAACTCATCCAAAAATTCAGCAAGCAACGAGGGGAGGTTTGGATCTTCGTTCATCATTGATTCCTCCATTGGCAGCCCTTGAAGTTGTATTAGGAAGCTGATATGCGATTTGTGCAACAACCTCTCCATGCGTTGCACAGAAATAGTCGATACTTTGCCCTCGCGCTTTCCTCGTAGGATCACCTGTTTTCCATGGATGAAAAAATTCATGATTAATTTAGAAAAATTCTAGGAAACATCACCTAGAGTGGATAGCCATTCAACACTGAGCACTACTTGATAATCAGTAAATGGTAGGAGGAAGAAGTCTATGGTGATTTCTTGGCCCTACAAAATTAGTTTCACCCGAGGCCTCTTTCAGTTGCAGTTGAGGATTTGGCCATCTATGACTTTTACATCGAACCAGCTGCAATATTCAATTCAGAGAGTTAATCGGGTAGCAACCTTGTTGTCCATGAGATTATTGGTGCTTCCGGTGTTAATAAGAATGGTGATCGGCTGGTGTTAGAGAAATCCATCAACCTTCATGGATTGCGGGTTGGCATAGCCGGCTAGGGCATGTATGGTGCTAATGGCCTGCTGTAGTTCTTCCTCCACTTCTTCTCACATTCGGGATCTACGCCTTGGGGTTCTGGATCCTCGATCAGTTCAATCACCAAAAGCTTTCCCCTTTTGTAGCGGTGATCTCTACTCCATGGTTCATTGTAGTGCCAATGTAACCCTCTCACCGATCTTTCTTGGAGTTCTTCTCGGGTAAGTTCCTTGGGCTGAGAGGTTCGGTTGGTAGCAGGGGAGGCTGAAGGCTTGATGGTTGCTGGTCGGTTCATGATCTTGGTCCTTCAGCCATCGTTGTTTAGTTGTTCCTCATGGATGCAGGCGAAGGAGATGGCAGCTCTCAATGTATACAGTTGTCGTGCCTTGATTTTGTATCTGATCTCTGGCTTTAATCCTTCAATGAAGGTCCCTAACAACTGCTTTTCAGACCAATCTTGAGTTTGATTTGAAAGATGCTCAAACCTGGTTTGATGTTCTTGCACGGTTGAGGTTTGGCGAATCTTCATGAGTTGGCTATTTATGTTCTTGTACTCCGTCAATTTAAAACGGATCAGTAGCCTGCTCTTGAATTGCCTCCATGTGGTGACTTTATGGGTGAGCTTTTACCAATTATATCACTGAATATCTTCTCTTCCTAGATGGATGGTAGCAATATCAACCATAGAAGCCTCCAAGATCTTGTGTTAGTGGAAGTACCGCTTCAGGTGTGAAGTCCACTTGGTCGGGTCTCCGTCTTCCCATCAAGGGAAGTCCACCCTTAAGCGTAGATATGATGAGTCAGTCACTTGTTCCTCTTTCTTTAGTGGGTTCTCCTTGCGATCAAAACTCTCACCACGCTATGATCTTTTTGAGCTCGATGATCAACCCAATCTAAATTTTGTGAAGAGAGCACGTAGTTTATCCTCCATACGCGTCTCGAAGGCCTCCAACTTAGCACCGATCAAATTTACCGATGCCATGGCGTAAGACTCTAGATCTATAATATTGAGGTCCTTCTCTTGCTATTGGGTCAATGGCGTGAACTAGTTGGGTGGATTGGTGGCCGAAAGAGGTGGTGGATCAAGGGTAGATGGTTGCGGTTTGGGGCTGATAGTTTATTATTTTTTGTTGCTGTTGAGGCTGTGGTATAGAGCTGCTATACCAAGGGTTAAGGTTAGAGGGATGGCTTATGGTTGCTGCTGGTGACAACAATGGTTTATGTGGAGATTGGTGGCCGAAAGAGGTGGTGGATCAAGGGTAGATGGTTGCGGTTTGGGGCTGATAGTTTATTATTTTTGGTTAATATTGAGGCTGTGGTATGGAGCTGCTGTAGGGGTTGTATAGGGGGTATGATGGCCAAGGGTTAAGGTTAGAGGGATGACTTATGGTTGCTGTTGGTGACCATAATGGTTTCGGTGGAGATTGGTGGCCGAAAGGGTGATGGATCAAGGTTATGGTTTTGGATTGATAGTTTACGGTTTAGGTTGTTGTTGGTGCTGCGGTTTAAGGGTGTTGTGGGGGCTGGAGAGGGTTTCAACGACAATGGTTTGAGGCTGGGAAGGAAGGTTTAGGATTGCTATTGGGGGCAGCAATCGATTTGGTGTGGTTGCGACAAAATGTGCCCAGGAACAAGGCTGCAGAATTCTTCATCAAAAGGTAGTAGTTTTACGATGAAAGTTCCAGCAATATTGTAGCAGTATTTTAAGGACTATGGCAGCACAAAATCAACAAGGATAGCAGCAATATAGATGATAGCGATATGGTGGCAAATATGGCAGCAAGATGCAGGAAAATCGGATGCGACAGCATCATGCGAATGTGATTTTGTAGTGCAGCTTTCGTCGTAAAGATGATAACTTTTCGATGATAAGTTTTTGCAGTGAAATAGATGATGAAGAAGGCCAGATCAAAGCAAAGTATTGAAGAGAATATGGTAGCAAGTTTTTGACAAAAGAAAATGTCAGCAAAGCAGTAGGCGATTGAAAAATTGCGTCAACATCGAAAGATCGTTTCAGAAGTTTATTTCGGCCAGTAATTTTTTCAGCAAGATAGATGGATGGCAAGGATTGTAATAATGATAGATGTATTTTTTTTCTTTGGATAAGTAAATTGTAGTAACAGTAAGGTAGATATCAGAACCTGATGTAATTTTGGTGGAGGTTATAGATGATGTAGGATCTGCAATAGGGGGTCATGACGGTGAGTCGGCGACGAGATAAGCAATTATGGGAAATGCTTTGGGAAGATGATGGGCAGTTGGATGACAGTGATGAAGGTGGAAGAGCAGCGAGGTGCATGCTGGTTACAGGTGCCCTGCAAGCCAATCACGTGAGTGATGGCACGTGTGACACGCTGTGTGATCTTTTTGCTTATGATTAATATTGGTATATTCTCGCATTATATTATTTGTTACATATATATTATGATGTCCTTGGTTCTGTGCAATGGGAATCAGATCATGATGAGATCACGATAATGAGATCGATTCACCTTTAAACACAGATCCTAAATAATCCCTGTCACAGGTTACTCAAGAGGAACATTGAGATAACCGGATAGATCGGTATACTATATGCCTGTCCATATGATGGAGGCAATTGGTCTCATAGCCACTTGTGTGGAGACACTAAGGGTATAGTACAGGTGCTCATTAGAGAATGAGTTCACTGATTGATCCACTTATGGAATGATGTATGGTTAATGATACCTAATGTCAGACAGTGATTCCAAAGTCCCAGTTGTGTATCTGGTCCTTAGACTTGAGACACCAAGGATGTCTTGTATGAGTACTCCTTTCTTTGAAGCTAGACTTACAGGTTTGAAAAGTTCCAGATCTGGTACAGTTGGTTATCGGGATTGGTAGCCAACCTTACGAAGGCCATTGAGTGTCAATAGAGGATCATCCACTCTCGGTATCATGAGAGGAATATCCCATATGTGCTTACTCAGACAAATCCCTAGACAAGGTCATTCAGATTGAAATAGAAGGAGTTCTCTAGTAGAATCCGAATAGAGCAAGACAAATTGATTCCGTATGTGACTTGACAGTACCATATCCAATATACGGTCTCTGAGATATTATTTGGATGAGGGATTATAGATATATGATAACTATGGATAGACAGGTCTGATGGATTTGATCCCCCGTACACCATTTGGGGACTATGGCGTAGTGGCCTAGACGTCCATAGTCGATAAGTCGAGTGAATTATTATGGGGATAACAATTCACTATATCAGAAGGAGTTCTAATGGGAGTGACTCACAACCAGCTCGGTATCGGGCTTAGAGGGTCACACACATATGGTGGATGCTTCAGCGAATAGAGGATTGGATGAAGATCCAATTAGCCCCTATTCTCATTAGATGAGACCCTATGTTGATGGGCTCCTTTATTAAGGCCCAATTATAGGCCTAAGAAGATTATTGGATAGAGATCTAATAATGCAAGGTTAGTGGGTTATTGGATGGAGATCTAATACCCATTAAGGAAGGAGCCCTAGGGTTTTGGTGGCTCTCTATAAATAGGAGGGGAGACTCATGGTTGAAAGGCTGCAGTTTTAGCCACCACCTCCTATTCTCCTCTCTCCTTCTGAGCAAGAGTTGCAAGATCAGATTGGAGGAGTTTTGCTGCAGAGATCCATCGTGTGGATACCACTAGAGAGAAGGACGCTTGACCTCCTTCATCTTCTCCATCCGGATCTGGAATATAGGGATATACGATCTCCCTAGGTAAAATTAATCACTCACACATCATAATTTTTTTAATTTTTCTCGTGACTCCAATCTTTTGCAGGACGATTTGATCTGTGTGGGAGACCAGTTTTTGTTTTGATTTTCGCTGCGCATATGATGCACCCGCTAAGGTTTTCCAACAATGGTATCAGAGTCATGGTTTTCGTGCGAAAAATCAGTTTTAAACTGCGTGTGATGAGATTGAATTGCGTAGAACTGTTCTACGGGCTTGTTGTAGCGATTGGCATCGAAAGTAGGCACTGCCTGCGGGGGAGGGGCGGCCACATGCATGCTGTCTACATGCAGAGGTGGCTGGCCACGGCCAGGCACGCTTAGGGGCAGCCGGCCATGGCCTGGTTACCTACAAGGGGTGACCGGCTGCGGCCAGGCCCCTTGTAAGGGGCGACCACCCGCAGGGGCGGTCGGCTGCGGCCAGCCTTGCCGCCAGCAGGGGCGGTGGCACCGATCGCATGGGTGGCCGCCCCTTGGCAGGGCGGCTGCCGGCCGGAAAGGGCAATGGCCGCTTGCGTAGGGGCAGGGGCAGCAGCGATGGCGGCGATGACGCAGTGAGGGTGAAGGGGGGCTAGGGCATCTTTTTTAAAAAAAGGATTATGCCCCTCAGAATTTATGAAATTCTAGCTCTGTCCCCTTAATACAGAATTCCTTAAATGCCCTCAATATTTCTAAAAATTTTAAGGACTGTCCTCTCATCCAAAATACCAAAAATACCCTCAATAATTCTGGAAATTTCGAGGACTGCCCTCATATACAGAATTCCAAAAATATCCTTGATAATTCTAAAAATTATGAGGACTGTCCTCTCATATAGAATTATGAAAATGCCCTTAATAATTTTGAAAATTCCAAGCATGTCTTGATTTCCTAAAAAATAATTAATTAAATAGTTTAATTAATTATTATATATATCTAGTAATCCTACATATGATATGATGTACATGTGATGTATGATGTGGATGGATGACCATGAGTCATGTGTTGTGATGTGTGTAATTATGATTATTATTATTACTAGGGCCTGCGAGCCTATGTTTTTTTCATTTATTGTTAGGCTTGTGTGCCTGTGATTATTTGTAATTACATGGAGAGGCGTAGCGGGAGCGTGGAGGTTACAGCGGGACCCACGATGCTGTGGCGGGAGATCACGATGCATGGTGATGAAACGATCCGACGGAACCGATGATGACGAGATCAATAATCACGGGGCATGGAGATGCGCCAATGCACACATAGATCCTATTTTGAGTGATTAGGCCCATTAGCTTGGGCTTAATCATATTAGGTGACAGCTTATGATCATCTGGTGTGGCTTACATATGTGATATGTTATACACGTATTAGATATATGTATATATATATATATATATATATATATTTACATGCGATGTAGATATATATTAAATTTATATGTGTGTGACATGACATATTAGAAGACTGATACGAAATATTAAGTCAGTAAGCGTGAGGCAATAAGATTGACCCACGTGGCCTTCCATCGTTATAAGAAGATATTGAATCACGACATACGTTGAGTTGGTCGAGTCCCTCGAGGCTCACCTATCTACATGATCGAGTTCTTGCCTACGACATAGAGATGTCATCGGTATGCTTGGTCGAATCTCTCGAGGGCATGGTATGCTTAGTCGAGTCCCTCGAGAGCATATCATCAAATCAGACTCATCTTGTAACGATGGTGATGACTTAACTGAATATCATGGTTGGTCGAGTCCCTCGAGACCATGATGATTCAGAGGCCAAACATGACGGGAATCATAGGGAGTTGTGATTGACAAGAGTTGCCTACCTTTTGGGCTTAGTATAATTGGTCGAGTCCCTCGAGGTTGCACTAAGATACCAATTGGATCCCGATCCCCACTAGGAGTCTGCCAGAGACTTCCATCTCACGTGTCGAGGGTGTCGCGTGATTCGCTAAGAAAATAGTGGGAGTACATTAAGATAGAATCCATATCTTAATTAGTATTTTCTGTAAAATTTGCATGTTATTTATTTTTGCTATATCTTATTTTGTCAGAAACAAGTCGCTCACAAACCCCGTACGTGGCATACTTGATGCCAACCGCCTCAATGGTCCAAACTATACAGATTGGCTCCGTAATTTGAGAATTATTCTCATGGCGGAGAAAATCGTATATGTCGTTGGTACAATTCTGCCCACGCCGGAAGGGGTAAGCGAGGATGAGATCGCTCGCTATATGAAGTATATAGATAATTTCACATTGGTAAAATGTTACATGTTGGCCTCCATGACTCCTAAGTTACAAAGACAATATGAGAGCATGGATACAGATAATAAATATCCTTCTTCATCTCCGCCAGCTGTTTGAGAAATAGGGAAGACCTCAAAGTTATGAGATATCTAAGAAACTCTTCCAAGCCAGGATGACAGAAGGGACATCAGTTGAGAATTATGTCATAAAGATAATAGAGTGGATCGAGAAACTCACAGGTCTAGGAATAGTCCTAGAGGATAACCTGTGCATTGATCTTATACTTCGGACCCTACTAGATTCCTTTTCTCACTTCATCATGAATTTTAAAACGAGCAAGTTTGAGGTGACTCTCCCTGAACTCCTTAACATGTTGAGGGAAGCTGAGAGTACCATCAAGAAGGAGAAGCTAGTTCTCTATATTGGTGAGACAAAAAAAAAGGAAGGCCAGCAAGACCCTTAAGAAGGGCAAGGGCAAAGAAAGACAAGGTAAGGCAAAGGTTGCCAAGAAATATTAAGGAAAGGACAAAGGATAATGCTTCCACTATGACCAAGATGTACATTGAAAGAGGAACTACTATGACTACCTTACAGAGAAGGTGAGACAGAAGCTTGGAGAAGCTTCAGGTATATTCATGATCAATCTCCACTTATCAGATTTTCATGATAACACATGGGTATTGGATACTGATAGTGTTTATCATATCTATAATTCATTGCAGGTTCTGTCAAGACCTAGGAGATTGGCTAGAGGCGAGATGAACCTCAAGATTACAATGAAGCAAGAGTTGATGCAGTTGCTATTGGAGAGGTCACCATACATCCACCTGGTGGAGCTATTATTGCATTAGATGCATGCTATTTTGTTCCCGCTATTATCAAAAATATTATTTCTATCTCTTGTTTGACAATTAGTGGATATAAATTAGTTTTTGAGAATAATAGTTGTTTAATAATTATGGATGATGAGATCATCATTAGAGGGGCCCTTATAAATGACTTATATATGTTAGACACTTCTCCACATATCATGAATATAAATATGTCTAAGAGGAAAAGAGATGAGGTGAATAATGTATACCTATGGCATTGTAGGCTAGGTCATATACATGAGGGAATGGTTCAAAAGTTGCTAAAAGATGGATACTTAGATCCATTTGACTATGAGACATATGCAACTTGTGAACCTTGCCTTCGTGAGAAGATGACCAACTCTCCTTTTAGTGGAATTGGAGAGAGAGCCATTGAGTTATTGAAACTCATACATAGTGATGTATGTGGTCCCATGTCGACTCAAGCTATAGGTGGTTACTTATACTTCATTACATTCACTAATGATTTCTCTAGGTATGAACTAGTGTACTTAATGAAATACAAATCTGGGGTACGCCCTAGAGACTGCACCTTACCTTCTGAACAGAGTTCGATCAAAGTCAGTAGTGTCTATACTATATGAGATATGAAAAGGAAAGAAGTCTGATATTAAGATTATTAAGATTTGGGGTTGTCCTGCTCACGTTAGAAGACACAACCCCGATAAGTTGGAATCAATAACTGAATGGTGCACATTCGTGGGATACCTAAAGAAAACTTGTGGGTATTATTTCTATTATCCCAATGACCGAAAGGTCTTTGTTGCCAAGAGAGATGTGTTCCTTGAGAAAGAACACATTCTTGGTGGAATTAGTGGGAGTGAGATAGAATTGAGCGAGGTTGGAGAACCTAGCTCAAGCACCATTCCAGAGCTCGAGTCTGTTTAGGTACCTAACACATAAGTTTCAACTTTACGTAGGTCTAATAGAGTATCTCACCCTCTTGAAAGATATGTGAGACATATCAGTGGAGATGACTCTCAGGATGTTAATCCTTAGACCTATGAGGAGGCTATTATGAGTATAGATTCCGGGAAGTGGCAAGAAGCCATGAACTCTGAGATTGATTCCATATACTCTAACAAGGTTTAGAACCTTGTGGATGCACCTGAAGGTATTGTACCCATCGGTTGAAAATGGGTCTTCAAGAAGAAGATCAGAGTGGATGAAAAGGTAGAGACCTATAAGGCAAGGCTGGTAGCTAAAGGATATCGTCAAAGACAAGGAGTTGACTATGATGAAACCTTTTTACCTATAGCCATGCTTAAGTCCATTAGAATTATTTTGGTCATTGCAGCACACTATGACTATGAGATATGGCAAATAGATTTCCAAATGGCATTCCTCAATGGCAACCTCGAGGAAGTGGTGTATATGATACAACCAGAGGGATTCATATCCAAAGAGAGTCCATATAAAGTGTGCTGGTTAATTAGATCTATTTATGGATTAAAGCAAGCTTCCCGAAGTTGGAACATAAGATTTAATGAGGTGATCAGATCTTATGACTTCGTTAAGAATAAAGATGAGCCTTGTGTGTACAGGAAGGTAAGTGGAAGCGCCATCACCTTCTTGGTGCTATATGTGGATGACATCCTAATCATTATGAATGATGTAGGAATGCTCTCCACAATAAAGGCTTGGCTATCTAGAAACTTCTCCATGAAAGACTTAGGGGAAGCATCCTATATTTTGGGGATTCGGATCTATAGAGATAGATCCAAAAAGATGCTTGGCTTGTCCTAGTCTAGGTACATAGACTCTATATTGTCCAAAGGTTTGGCATGAAAAATTCCAAGAGAGGTCTCATACTGATGAGACATGAAATATCACTTTCTAGGAGTATGTCCCCAAAGACTCCTTAAGAAAAGACATACATGAATAAGATACCTTATGCCTCAGCGATAGGGTCTATCATATATGCGATGCTATGTACTAGGCCTGATATAGCACATGCTCTGAGTGTCATGAGCAAGTATCAGGCAAATCCAAGTTTATAACACTGGAAGGTAGTAAAGTATATCCTTAAGTACTTGAGAACGACTAAGGATCTTTTACTGATATATGGAAGGGGTAACCTCCAAGTTGAGGGCTACACAGACTCGAGTTTTCAGTTCAACCTTGATTGTAGCAAGTCAAATTCAGGGTATGTTTTCACCCTGAATGGAGGAGTAGTAAGCTGGAAGAGTTCCAAGCAAGATACTACTGTTGACTCGATCACAGAGGCAGAATACATTGCTATAGTAGAAGCAGCAAGATGAAGGGGTGTGGATGAAGAAGTTCATCAAGGATTTGGGAGTTATACCAAGCAGCGTGGAGCTGACTCCCATATATTGTGACAACAACAGGGCGATAACTCTAACACAAGAACTCAAGTCTCAACAGAATTGTTCTGAGGAGGTTCCATCTGATCAAAGCGACCATGACCCAAAAAGATATAGCAATGAAAATAGTTCCACCGAAGATAACATTACAGATCCACTGACGAAGCCACTAGCTCATATTATATTTGAGCGCATAAGGGTCTGATTGGGATCAAACACACAGGTGATTCGCTTTTGGTTAAGTGGGAGATTGTTTGTTACAGGTGCCCTGCAAGCCAATCACGTGAGTGATGACACATGTGACACGCTGTGTGATCTTTTTGCTTATGATTAATATTAACATATTCTCACATTATATTATTCGTTATGTATATATTATGATGTCTTTGGTTCTGTGCAATGAGAATCGGATCGTGATGAGATCACAATAATGAGATTAATTCACGTTTAAACACAGATCGTAAATAATTTTAATCATAAGTTACTCAAGAGGGACATTGAGATAACCGGATAGATCGGTGTACTATATACCCGTCCATATGATGGAGGCAGCTGGTCTCATAGCCACTTATGTGGAGACACTAAGGATATAGTACAGGTGCTCATTAGAGAATGAGTTCACTGATTGATCCGCTTATGGAATGCTGTATGGTTAATGATACCTAATGTCAGACAGCAATTCCACAATCGCAGTTGCATATCTGGTCCTTAGACTTGAGACACCAAGGATGCCTTGTATGAGTACTCCTTTCTTTGATGCCAGACTTATAGGTTTGGAAAGTTTTAGATCTGGTACAATTGGTTATCGGGATTGGTAGCCTACCTTACGAAGGCAATTGAGTTTTAATAGAAGATCATCCACTCTCAGTATCACTAGAGGAATATCCCATATATGCTTGCTCAGACAAATCCCTGGCCAAGGTCATTCGGATTGAGAGAGGAGTTCTCTTATAGAATTCGAATAGAGCAAGACAAACTAATTTCGTATGTGACCTGACAGTACAATGTCTAATATACGGTCTCTAGGATATTATTTGGATGAGGGATTATAGATACATGGTAACTTTGGACAGACATGTTCGATGGATTTGATCCCCCCTGTACCGTCTGGGGACTTTGGCGTAGTGGCCTAGTACGTCCATAGTCAATGAGTCGAGTGAATTATTTTGGGGATAATAATTCACTATATCAGAAGGAGTTCTGATGGGAGTGACTCACGACCAGCTCGGTATTGGGCCTCGAGGGTCACACATATATGGTGGATACTTCAGTGAATAGAGGATTTGATGAAGATCCAATTAGCCCCTATTGTCATCAGATGAGTCCCTATGTTGATGGGCTCCTTGATTAAGGTCCAATTATAGGCCTAAGGAGATTATTAGATAGAGATCCAATAATGCAAGATTAGTAGATTATTGGATGGAGATCCAATACCCACTAAGGAACCCTAGGGTTTTGGTGGCTCTCTATAAATAGGAGGGGAGACTCATGGTTGGTAGGCTGCAGCTTTAGCCACCACCTCATATTCTCCTCCCTCCATATGAGCAAGAGTTGCAAGATCAGATTGGAGGAGCTTCGCTACAGAGATCCATCATGTGGATACCGCTAGAGGGGATGATGCTTGACATCCTTCATCTTCTCCATCCGGATTTGGAATACAAAGATATACGATCTCCCTAGGTAAAATCAATCTCTCACACATCGCAGTTTTTTTTTATTTTTATGATTTTTCTCGCGACCCCAATCTTTTGCACGATGATTTGATCTGCGTGGGAGACCAATTTTTGTTTTGATTTCCACTGCGCATGTGATGCACCCACTGAGGTTTCCCAACAATGCTAAGAACATAACTATCATACCAAGTGTTAGAACCTCGCAGGATTCTAAGCTCGGATTAACCTCAATAAGGGATCAACCTTCTTGGAACTTAACTCTACAGGGGTTTCTCCCTTCTTGTTATTCAGCTACAAGAGCTGAAGAAAAGATTGATCTATTTCTTGATGAAAAAGGGTGGCTATAAGTGTTTATATAGGGTTCCCAAATGCTACTTCTAATATGACTCCTACTTATAGTACACTTCTTCTTAATAAGGCTCCAACTCCTAATCAAACTTCTACTCAAACCTTAAAGAGAGTCCCAAGCAAAGTGAAACTCTTCCTCTCTAACCCTAGCCGCTTCCTCTCAGCCCTAGCCGACTTCCCCTCATTAAAGTGGGTGACCAATTGGGTTGATTACAAACTTGACTTGGTTGACCCAACCCGAATCCAACTCTAACTCCTAACCACACTCCAGTTCAGCCGAATCCTAACCCTACTAGGATTTGGGCTGATTTATTAGAATAGACTCAAATCTTCTCCTGGCTGACCTAATGTCAAGTCTAGGTCAGCCAACAAGACACAATCTAAGGACTCAACTCAATCGACTAGGACCCGAATCAGTTGGGGTCCTAAGAAAAGCTTCCGAAAGTTAGGCCTTAAGCAGTGGAATGAACCCCACTAAATAAACCAAGGGAGGTTTATAGAGAGGATGACCTCTCTCCTCCTGAGATTGGTACAATTGTTCCTTCGGGACCACATTGAAGGGAGAATCCCTCGCTATTGCTGAGATGTTAATCATGTAAGAAATCTCTCTCCTATCCATTGTTGATGTGTAGAACGAAGAAGATTAAGGAAATCTCCCTCTCCCCGCCGTCGGGGTGTTAGTCGAGGAGTATATGGGGGAAGCTCCCTCTCTCCTCTGACACTAAGCAGGAATTCTTCGTCGAGCATCTCTCTCTCCTTATGTTTCCTCCATTATTGAAGCGCCAATTAAGGATGTAAAGAAGATATGCTCGACACCACTTGTGGGAATCGAACCCATGATCACATGGTGCCGATCGAGGAAAGCAGTCTTCCACACTCCCACTATGAAGCCATCCTTTGTGATTGAATCAAAGTGTCCCCTCAGGATTGCTCCAACGAGATGCCAGTCAAAAAAACCTGACCACATAAAAAGAAACCTGCTACGACGAATGATCGGGCCAAACAACACCCGAGGTGCACGAGTTGAGGAGAATCTGACTCACGCAAAGTAACACCCGCTATAGTAGAAACACAAGGTAAAGTACACCCAAGATGTATGAGTCGGGAAAACCCAACCTGCGTAAAAAAAACCCGCTACGATGGAAGATTGGGCTTGAAGGCGCACAAGTCAAGAAAAATTTGACTTGCACCAAGTGAAACCCACTACAACGAAAGGAAAAGATGAAGTAAGCCCAAGACGTGTGAGTTAGGAAAACTCGACCTGTGTAAAAAAGAAACCTGCTATGACGGAAAGATTGGGCCAAGAG
The DNA here is from genome assembly GCA_029747655.1 of Ensete ventricosum. Classification (NCBI taxonomy): domain Eukaryota; kingdom Viridiplantae; phylum Streptophyta; class Magnoliopsida; order Zingiberales; family Musaceae; genus Ensete; species Ensete ventricosum. The sequence continues at coordinate 36,282,747 of JAQQAF010000008.1, read as the reverse complement.
GCGCCTGAGGTGCATGAGTCGAGAATCCAACTCGTGCCAAGTAAAATCCTCCGTGACAGAGTTGCAAGGCCTAGTATCCCCAAGGCGCTTAATTTGGAAAAACCTGATCCATCGAAGAAATCTTGAATGCTCTCATACCATCAAACCGTAAAAGCCCCCAAGCACGCCTTTGGGGAGGACAAATGATAAGAAATATAAAATCAGTTAGCCACCATTTGCCACGTCAATGCCATGTAAAGCCCATAGAAAGATAATGGCTCAGAAAGCCTAACACTCTCATGCCCACATTGATACGAGTCGAAAAGGCAACTCGGGTCAGTTACCGAGCTGTCGAGTTGTCTCCCCTACGAAATATTCACATAAATATTCTCGGAAGTCCAAGGGGTAGCACGGGTCAGTTACAAACAACTTCTTCTATGAAATATTCATAGAAATATTCTCGAAAGTCTGGGGGGCATCTCAAGTCGATTACAAACTATCTCCTTATGAAATCTTTATGGGATATTCCTTCTCCTCAAAGTCAATAAAAAAATACACCCTTAACTCCAAATTGAGAGACCTTGGTACTAACTTAAGTATTGGAGGGACTGACTCAGGAAGCAACCCCAGAGTCTAGAGAGATCGCACTCTATTTCAAATGACTCCTCATATACAAATTAAGGCCATGTTGTGCTGATGAAGACGTCAACGATAATTTTTTCTAACATAATTCAATTGGCTAAAACAAATAATCTAACACTTCAAAAGATAATTTAGAGGAACTTATAAGTTCAAGCACAGATAGTAGTTCAATCCTCCAGTGAAGCCTGACTTCTCAAATTTGCTAGCAAAATAGTTTATATCTTCTTCTGAAAGCCATGAAGGCAAAGTAACTGCAGTTTCAAGGGAAACTTCAAGTCCTTTATCCTTGGGTATAATAAGAGCTGCTGGCTTGCGGTATGTCAAGAACCTTTTTCATAAACAAGGTCGTACCAATCTGTGCAATTTCAGTTTCTATTGCTCCATGTTCCTAGAAATACATCATTATGCAAACAAGATGCTAGATAAGAAAACAAGGTTAACAAATATAACTGGTGCATGCTCACTCTTCGATTAAAAACTACAACTAACTACAAGCTTAAACTTTAAACAATGATTGGCTTGTAACATTTTATGCAATGATACCAGATATGGTCCCTTAACAATCCCAAGCTACAACTAATGGTGCCAATGGGTTGGTTTTAGTTAAACTCTGAAACTTTGTACCTTGTGAAAAACCATCTTATGAGTTGGCAACTAGAAATGTAAATTTCATACATAAGAGGGACAAGCTGCGAGATGCAAGGTTGGATTTAAAGAAGAAATACAAGATGAGATGCTTCCGAACCATTATGAAGCCATGAAAGAATTCTACCATTAATTCTTATTTTAAGAGAAAAGATTAATATATTTAATGATGGAAGAAAGATAACAAGGGATCCTACACCATTAGGCCATATGCTATTAATTACCTGTTTCAAGTGTGGGTAAACATGATTGGTGGCATATAAATAGCTTACAACAAGAGTAGCGTTGTCAAAGAAGACCAAGTTTGCATATAAGAAGGAAATACTAACTAACTTCAATATATGTATACAAAAATGAAATTAATATCACATAACCATGCTTCTATGAATTACAACCACTCATATACATGGCCTACTAAAAGGATGTACAGGAAAAAAAAATCTTTTTTCCAAGAAATCTTGTTATACGACAAGAACCCACCAAAACAAAAAATCTAAACTCTCCAGACATGGCTCCTAATCGCTAAACAATTTGTTCAATCTATAACATAACAAATTGGTGCTCTTAATTTCAAACAGACTTCAAAATATTCTAAAGACTCCCTAATGTTGAAAGAAAAATTAAGGGAAAAAATATAGTTATGAACTATTTTGGTTACTACAGGCACAAGGGCCAGGGATTTAGGTAAGAGACCTAAAAGAAGGACGCCCTATATCATAATCAGATACAAGAACCATTCAATTTTATCAAACCCTTGATTGAGTCAACCTATCTATTGCAGAGAAGACTGCGCTTAAAGGTGATTGAACAACCGATCCCTTGAACAACATGAGTAATACCTGAGATACGGCTGGTCGGCATAACAGTAGGAACATGTATGCCAAAGATCACTGTTATAGAAACCAATCATATCAGTGAGAGGATTGAAGGGATTAAAATTAACAAAGTTTGTATCCTGGATGTCCAACTTCAGTTACAGATTTCAGCAGCTAGAACTCATGACAGTAAGCATCTATGTAAATTGCTAGTCTCATCTAAGAAGTAGCCATTTGATCAAGAAGTGTTCGGCAAGATATCGAATATGTTAAAGTAGATAAGAAGAAATGATAGAGTTATCACACTAAGGAAGAGTAGGAGAAGCTAAATCTCCTGTATTTCTCTCAATATTTTTATAATTTTATAAACTCTATATTTTTCATGATTCAACAATATGGGGTTTATAAAGTCAAGATACATTACATTTATACATTAAGAATGAATCTATTTCTTTCAAGAAACTCTTTAAAGAATCAATAGCCAATTTGGCTTGTGCTTCCATAAATATTTTCTCTTAATGAAATAAAACTTTCTTCTGATGAAATTAATCTATTCATGATAATTGAACAAGTTTAATTCCAACATTCTCCCCCCTTAAACTTGTTCTATCCAACATGCCAAGTTTCCTTCGAAGTTATTGAAATATTTCAATTTTGAGAGGTTTTGTAAATATGTCGGCTACTTGTTCACTTGTCTTGACATGATGTAGCTCCACTTCTTTGTTTTTGACATGATCTCTTATAAAATAAAATCTTGTGTCGATATACTTTGATCTTTCATGGTAGACTGGATTCTTGGCTAAGACAATAGCTGATTTATTATCAACATAAATCTTGATTGACTTCTTCTATGGCATATGAAGTTCCTGAAGTAATCGTCTTAGCCATATTGCATGACAAACACAAGAAGATGTTGCTATATATTCTGCTTCACAACTTGATAGAGCAACTATATGTTGTTTTTTTTAAGACCAAGTAAATGTAGCTCCACCAAAATAAAATACAAATCTAATTGTACTCTTTCGATCATCGTAGCTTCCAGCCCAATCACTGTCACTATATCCATTAAGATCCAGTCCTTTTGATGATGAATAGAATATTCCACACTCAATTGATCCTTTAATATATCATAAAATTCTTTTAGTGACATTTAAATGAGAAGTCTTAGGAGATTCCATGTATCTACTTATCAAACTAACTCCAAATAATATATCAGGTCGAGTGCATGTCAAATACCTTAAATATCCAACTAGACTTTTGTAATAAGTTGGATTAATATATTTACCTTCGCCTTTCTTAGTCAACTTGGTGCCATATTTAATAGGTATATCTGTAGGATAACAATCTTCCATAGAAAACTTCTTTAGAACCTCATTTGCATAATTTCCTTGTGAGACAAAAATTCCTTCATTATTTTGTATAATTTCGATACCAAGAAAATAAGTCATTAAGCCCAAGTCGGTCATCTCAAACTCCTTCTTCATAGAGTATTTAAAATCTTTAATCATGGAGCTACTACTGCCTGTAAATATTAAATCATCTATATACAGGCATACAAATATGATATCTCCATCAATGTTAGATTTTGTATAGAGAGCATGTTCATGTGGACATTTAGAAAAATCGTTTTGAATAAAATAAGTATTTATCTGAGAATTCCATGCTCGTGGGGCTTGTTTAAGCCGATAAAGAGCTCTCTTTAACTTGTATACTTTGTCTTCTTGTTCATAAATAATAAAACTAGGGGGTTGTTGAACATATACCTCTTCTTCAAGAACTCCATTAAGGAATGCTAATTTGACATCAATTTGTAAAATTTTCTTTCATTTGAGCTGCTAGGGAGATAAATAATCTTACTATCTCCAAATGAGCAACTGGTGCGTACACTTCTTCATTGTCGATCCCATATTGTTATTTGTATCCTTTTGCGACTAATCGTGCTTTATATTTCTCCATCTCTCCTTGTGCATTTCTTTTATTTTGAATATCCACTTAACACCGATCGCTTGGTGGTCTTTTGGAAGTGTAGTAAGCTCCCATGTATTATTTTTGTTGATTGTATTAATCTCCTCCTTCATAGCTTGTCTCAATTTTTCTTCTTTACAAGCTTCTTTAAAAGCTAATGGATCATATCCTACAAAAAGACAAAATAAAGAAAGTTCATCATTGTTAGTATCAATTCTTTGAGTCACATCATATAACTCCTAAATCGGACTTGTCCTTCTTATATTCGGACTTCTTAAATCATATGACCTAGCTGATCTTGGTGATGATTATGGTAAAGCCTCTTCTATGCTTGCTTGTATTATATCATCCTCTTCTGATGATATAGCTTTCTTATGTTGTTCATTAATTTTCTAGTCCCAAATCTTTTGTTCATTAAACTCGACATCTCTTGACATCATAACTTTATTTGTGATAGGATTATAGAGTTTATATCTACTGGAATTCTCAACATAACCTAATAAAATATATTTTTGACTTTTATCTTCAAGTTTTATTTTCTTTCCTTTTGATATCTTGGCAAATGCAACACTTCCAAAAATTCTTAAATGATCAACTTTTGATTTCTGCAGGCTCCATACTTCTTCTGGTGTAGAATTACCAATTCGCCTTATTGGAAACCTGTTAAGCAAATAAACTGCACAAGTAACAACATCCCCCCAAAATTCTTTAGGAATCTTTCTTTCCTTTAACATGCATCGGACCATATTAAGTATAGTCCTGTTTTTCCTTTCTGAAACACTATTTTGTTGAGGTGTGTATGGCATAGTAAATTGATGTAAAATTTTATTATTTCTACAAAAACTTCTAAATTCATTTGATGTATATTCATCATCTCTATCTATTCGTAAACATTTAATCTTATAACCACTTTGTCTTTCAACCAAGTCTTTAAATTCTTTGAATTTGTTTAACACTTCTTTCTTTTCCTTTAAAATATAGACCCAAGTTTTGCCACTATGATCATCAATGAAGGTAAGAAAATACGTGCTTTCTCCAAGTGATACTGGGCTGATAGGGCCACAAACATCTGAGTGTACCAAATCAAGTCGATGTCATGCTCTTTTTATTCTGTTGATTTTGAAATGCTTTCTTTCTTACTTACCCATAACACATACTTCACATAATTTTGATGGGCTGTCAATTCTTGGCATTCTTATCACCATATTAAACTTCTCTAGAAGTTTGAAACCCTCAAAATTTAAGTATGCATATCTAAGATACCATAATGTAGAAATATCCTCAATATCAGTCTTAAAACAATTTGATCAATAAAAAATACATAAATATAGAGGAAACATTCTATTCTTCGCCATTTTCGCATGTGAGATTATTGTCTTAGTCTTATCATAAATTGAAAGAGTCATATCTTTCATCTTAATATTATAACCTTTTTCAAGTAACTGTCCCAAGCTAAGAATATTATTTTTCATATCAGGCATATAATAAACATCTGAAATGTATAATTCTTTGTCATTATGGAGTCCAAGAATAATTTTACCTTTGCCTCTTACTGGTCTTTGAGATAGATCACCAAATATAGTATTTTCAAAATAACTTATATCCATTTCTGAAAATAATTCTTTAATGCCACATATATGATTTGAAGCTCCTATATCTAGATACCATGTCATAGACTGATCTTCCTTCAAATTATCATAAGTCATTAGCAAAACTTGGTTTTCATTCTTCACTTCTTTTTTAACAAAATTTACCTTATCATCTTGATTGTTAGGATTATAATAGCATTCAAAGGAGTAATGCCCATACCTTTTGCAAATTGTATTTCAGACCTTTTAGAATTTATGCCATATCCACGACCTCGACCACATCCTCGACCATAACCTCGGTCTCTTTGGCTAGAATTTTTCTCTATCGAGATTCTTGTAGGTCTGATTTTTGCCACCTCTTTCTCTTTATTCACGACCTCTTCCTCTGTGAAAATTTGATTCACCTTTATTTTCAAGAGTAAGCTTGGTCTATAGTGCTTGTTCCACAGTTTTTTCTTCTGCTCTTTTTGCAATCCTTTATTCATGAACTTAAAGGTAACTCATAAGTTGTTCTAAAGACATTTATTCCAAATCTTTAGATTCTTCAATCGCAATAGCAATAAAATCAAATTTTGAATCTAGTGATCTTAGTATCTTTTCTATCACTCTTTGATTACTTATTTATTCACAATTTCTTCTCATTTGATGAACAATAGAAATAACTTTTATGAAATAATCAGAAATAGTTTTAGAAGTACCTTACTGTAATTTTTCAAAATCGACTCGTAAAACTTGTAGACGGAGTTTTTTTACCTTATCAACATCACTAAATGCTTTTTGAAGCATTTCCCAAGCCTCTTTTGAAGTATTTGCTGGAGCAATGATCTCGAACATTGTATCATGAAGCCCTTGGTAGATCATGAACAAAGCCTTTTTCTCCTTCTTTCTTCTATCTTTGAGTTGATCTTTTGCTTTTGCATTCATTGCTCCTTCTTTTGCTGGACTTGGTTCAACAAATCCATCTTATACAAACTCTCATATATCTTGAGAGCCTAGAAGAACCTTCATTTGGATGCACCATTTGTCATAATTTTCTTTTGTCAATCTAGGGATTTGGAGTTGGAAGGTGCTTGATGATGAAGCCATAGCTTTGATACCAATTGTTGAAGTGGATAGAAAGAAAGGATAGAGTTATCACACTAAGGAAGAGTAGGAGAAAGCTAAATCTTCTGTATTTCTCTCAATATTTTTATAATTTCACAAACTCTATATTTTTCATGACTCAACATATGGGGTTTATATAGTCCGCCAAGATACATTACATTTATGCATTAAGAATAAATCTCTCTCTTTCAAGAAACCCTTTCAAGAATCAATAGCCAATTTGACTTGTCCTTCCATAAATATTTTCTCTTAATGAAATGAACCTTTCTTCTAATGAGATTAATCTATTCATGATAATTGAACAAGTTTAATTCCAACAGAATAGCTACCTGGAAGTGGCAAATGTAGTGGTCATCCCCAAAGATTGTCCTAAAAGCGTCCACTAGTCTCCGACCGAGATTTCGTGGAGCATAAGTGACGCTCAGATTCACTAGCACTTTCACCATGTCCAGTCACAAGATGCACAGCCACCATGTCATATACTGATAGGACTCCAGTAGGGTTAAGTCCTAATCTCCATAAGAAGTAGTTAATAAAACCCTACTAGATTGTAATAAATCCACTCTTATCTTATAAAGGAGTATGACTAGGGTTTAGATTAGCCCTTAGGGCTTAGTGGCCGTCATCTCTTTTACTGGGTTGGTCGACCAGGGTTTCCCCTTGCTTAGGTTGGCTATAGAGCCAACCTAGCCACCCCTTGTTCCTATTAAGGCAAGTCGACTATAAGAGGGGCAAAGGGGTAATTTTACTTAGGCATGCACCCCCTTAGGCTAGGGTTTTGATCCTTATTTAAAGATATAGTCATCCCCCCCCCCCCTGAATCAAGCAATCTATAATTTTAATTCAACCTTATGCTGAGTCTAGGAGGGAGGAACCCCTACAGCGTCCCAAGGGTTAATCCCCCTCAAGGATCAAAATCTATATAGCTCCTTATAGAGTTCTATCATCTGGTATTAGAGCAGTGATCTTGCTGCCCCTGTAGCCATCATCCACGCCTCCATCTTCCATGCAATTCCCATAATTACTTTTGACATCGCCTCTATCCTCCGTCGTCCACCCCAGCTGTCGATCAAATCAATCTGCTGCCTTCCTCTGCGTCAGCATCAAAAGATCTGGTTGGAGATCCTTACGTCGTGATATCACTTGGCTTATTCGAAGCCAAATTGTAGGCTTTCGAGACGTGTATGGATGCTAAATTACGTGCTCTCTTTGAGGAGTTTAGATTGGGCGGATCACCATGCCCTAGAAGATCACAACATGGAGCAAATTCTGATTACAAAAATAAACCTATCAGAGATAAGAAGCGAGGATAAGACATGACAGCCCTACACCTCGACGACGTCGATCTCCTTTGTACAACTTCAAGAAGGACACCTCAATCAAGATGCTCAGAGCATGAGAGCCACATCCCAACCAAAAGTATATAAACTTTTAGCACCAATCAATTACAAGAACCTTGAAAAAGAACTAACGAAGATCCGTCAAACCTCTACCATCCAAGAGTACCAAATCAGGTTTGAAAGGTTAACTAATCAAACTCATAATTGGTCTGAAAAATAGATATTGAGGACTTTCATTGAGAGCTTGAAGCCGGAGATTCAAGAAGAAGTTAAAGCAGAATAACCGTACACAATTAAGACAGCCATCTCCTTCGCACGACTACACGAAGACAAGCTGAACCAAGATGCACGGAGGACCAAAGCCGCTGCACGACCAGTTGCACAGAGACTCTCGGCCCCATCTACCACCAGCTGGTCACTTCAACCAAAAAAGTTAACAAGAGAAGAGTTTTGTGATAGATCGACAAAGGGCCTATGTTAGCATTGTAATAAACTATGGATTCGAGACCACCATTGTAAAAAAGAGAGACCTCTATTGGTTGACTCAACTAAAAAACTCAAACTCAAAGATATGGCTCTCAAGTCCGAGGAGAAGGATATGAAGGAAAAACCACAATCAGCCGCCTACACCTTTTATTCTCGACCACAGATACTGGTGATAGAACCCCAGAAGGAGCTCTATAGATTTTGATCCTTGAGGGGGATCAACCCTTGGAACGCTGTAGGGGTTCCTTCCTCCTAGACTCGACACAAGGCTGAATTAAAATTATAGATTACTTTATTAAAGAGGGGGGGCAGCTATATCTTTAAATAGGGATCAAAACCTAGCCTAAATGGGTGCTTGCCTAAGTAGAATTACCCTTTGCCCCTCCTATAGTCTATTGGGAAACCTGTAACCAGCATAGCCAACCTGACTTAATAGGAACAAGAGGCAGCTAAGTGGCTTTATAGCCAACCTAAGCAGGGGGAAACCCTAGCCGACCAACCCAGTAAGGGGTGTGGTGGCTACTAAGCTCTAAGGGCTAATCTAGACCCTAGCCATACTCCTTTATAAGATATGAGTGGCTTCATTATAATCTAACAGAGTTTTTATTGATTAGTACTAAGATGATTAGGACCCAACCCTGCTGGAGTCCTATCAAGTCCGCCCTCTTCAGATCAGCCTTGTCCTCAAGGCTGAGGGTCCATAAACTCTTAAAACTGGATCTTCAACTCCTCATATGACTCCCATGCTATCATTAACTGAACTTTGGCCTCCTCATCAGCTGGGGTGTTAGTTGGAAGGATTTAGGCCGAGTCGTCTTCTTTAAATTTCCATTTGAGGTGGGATACCTGATGGATCAACTATAATCTTGATCTGGTGTGCGAATTTGATCTCCAAGTTAGGGCCCCAATGTGATCCTCAATTTTGCAAGGCCCAAAGAAATAGGGAGACCACTTCATTAAGGCTCGAGTTTCCTGCTGATCGGGCTGAAGGTGTAGAACAACTCGATCTTCAATTTTTCGTCCATTATGAAGTTTGTTGGGAGACCGTTTCTTCTTTGCATGTGTTGTCATATGGTTAGTCTTTAGTGATAGCCAATCTTTCTTCTGGAATGGTGACTACCCTCTTATATAGTTCAGGATGATGAAAGTTCAATCTAGCGTGAGCATAGATTACAATTCTTCTAGTTTTACTCCTCTTTCGTGTCATGGACCTATATCCAACCATATTTTAAATTTAGTAGTAATTAGTATCTTCTATAAAAACCTTGTATAGATTGTGGGGGAAGTCTTAGTGTAAATTAGGAGTCAACCATCTTGCATAAGAATAGCCCCAATTCCAACTCCTGACGCATCGGCCTTGATGAGAAAAGTACGATCGAAATCGGGCAGCGCTAGGACCAACATCATCGTCATGGCTATCTTGAGTCGTTCGAAGGCTGCGGAGGCTTTGTCCGACCACAAGGAGTCTTTCTTCAGTAAGGATGTAAGTGGAGCACTAATCTTGCCATAATCTTTCACAAAATTTTGATAGTAGCCCGTGAGTCTAAGGAAAACGCGTAGTGATTATACGTTTGTAGGTCTCGTCCATCCTTGCATTGCCTCGATCTTTGTCGGGTCTACCGCCACTCCATCCTCTGATATAATATGCCCAAGATACTCCACTTTACGTTATAACAAACCACACCTTGACTGTTTAACATAAAGAGTATTCTCCCGAAGAATCGTTAGAACAGTTCGGAAGTGCTGAAAATGTATATCAAGCGTAGGGCTATAAATGAGAATATCATCAAAGAATACTAATATGAACTTGCATAGAAAACTTCAGAAGATGTCATTCATCAGGCTTTGGAAAGTAGAAGGAGCATTCATAAGTCCAAAAGGCTTTACCAAAAACTCGTAGTGGCCGTTATGCATGCGAAATGCAATTTTCATAATATCTTCAGTGCATACCCGAATCTAATGGTATCCGGATCAGAGATCCAATTTAGTGAAGACTCGGGCTCCTTTTAATTTATCCAAGAGTTCATCTACGAATGAGATAGGATATTTATCCTTGACGGTGATGCCATTTAGAGCCAGGTAGTCAATGCACATACACCACGTACCATCTTTCTTGCGCACTAGCAACACCGATGAGGATTAAGGGCTGCAACTCAGTCGAATCACCCCGGTGTCAAGCATCTCTTGAACAATGTTCTCGATCTCATCCTTTTGCAAGTGAGGATAGTGGTATGGTCATAAATTTGCTAAAGGTTTACCTGGCAAAATAGGAATGCGATGGTCATGCGACCGGTTAGGGGGTAGCCCGCGCGGCTCCAAGAAAACATCCGCGAATTCATTCAGGCAAAGGGAAAGCTTAGGATCTGAGTTTTGTACGTTCTCCCCCATAGATGGCTGCTAAATATGCATCAAGAATCTACCATGTGCTTTGTGCAAAACTTTCTCCATTCGTTGCGATGAAACGGTGGAAATTTGGCTCTAGTGCTTGCCTCGTAACGTGACATTTGCAATAAAATTTTATGATTAATTTAGAAAAATTTTAGGAGATATCACCTAGTGTTGTGAGCCATTCGATCCTAAGTATGGCTTCATAATCATCGATAGGTAGGAGGAAGAAATCAGCTACCACTTCTTGGTCTTGGAGGAGTAGTTTCACTTGCGGGCACCGTTGGTCGAAATTAAAATTCGACCGTCGATGACCTTTACGTCAAACTTGTTGCAACCTTCAATTTGAAGTGCCAAATGTACAACAACCTTACTATGAGAATGGTGATGGGTTGCTATTTTAGAAGTCCTCCAACTTTCATCATTTGTGGGTTGGGGTAGCTGGCCAATGCATGCATTGCGTAGTCGACCGATTAGGACTCTTCCTCCATGGCTTCTTCTTTAGGTTCAAAGGTTTCTTCAGATGTTTCATTATCCTCATCCTCCGCTTGTTCAATTACGAGGAGCCGACCCTTTTTGCAGTGATGTTCGTGGCTCCATGGTTCGTCGCAATGCCAACACAACTCCTTGGCCAATCGTTAGCGAAGCTCGTCTCTTGTCAACTTTTTTGGTGCAGGGGCTTGGATGGTCGTAGAGGGGGCAGTAGGCCTCGACATGGCTGGTTGGGGAGTAACCCTTGTCCTTTATATCTCATGATTCAATTGTTCTTCCTAGATACGTGCGAAGGAAATCACCGTCATAAGAGTGTACGATTGCCCTGCTTTTACTTCTCCTTGGATCTCCTGCTTTAGGCCCTCGATAAAAGTACCTAAAAGTTATTTCTTAGACCAATTCTCAGTTTGGTTAGATAAATGCTCAAACCTTGTTTGGTATTCTTGTATTATACAGGTTTGACGGATCTTTGCCAATTGTCTGTCGATGTTGTCGAAATCGATTGGTCCGAAGCGATTTAGTAGTCCTTCCTTGAATCGTTGCCAAGAGAGTCCTCCATAGGTGTGCTCAAACCAATTAAAATACTGAATAGCATCTCCCTCGAGGTGGATGGCAGCAATCTCCACCCGTGTGGTGTTAGCGGTTTGGTAGAACCAAAAATAGCGCTCCGCGTGTGAGATCCACCCGATCGTGTCACCTTCTTCCCATCTAGGGAAGTCAACCTTCATGCGTGGATTATTGAGATTAGAGGTGATGTGGCCATGTTTGTGAGGATCGTCTTGCCAATCTGAAGTTTTTCCGTGTTGTGATTTCCTCGGGCTCGACGGTCGGCCAATGCTGAATTCGGCGAAACGAGATCTTATTTTCTCTTCCATACAGTTTTCAAAGGCTTCAAGTTTTGCATCGATAGCCTCCTCTGATGCCATAGTATATGCCTCTAGATTTATAATATTGAGATCTTTTTTCTATTGTCGGATTAGTGGCATGGGAATTTTGGAGAAGGGGGTGGCCGGTTGGAAGGTGAATCAGTTTGGATGGAAGTAGGCTGCGGTTTAGGGCAGATTTGGGGGGCTGTTTGGTTTCGGTTTAGGGTAGGGTTTTGAAGGATTTTTGGTGAGGATGGTATGGTTTTGAGATGAGGAAAAGAGAGTCCAAAATCTCACAAAAAATATATTTCAAATCTGATAGAATTCGGCAAAAAAATGTACTGCAATGTGCTGTCCTGCTGTACCAGTTTTACGTCGGAGAAACGATGACTTCTCGGCATAAATTCTAGAGGAAAGTTCAAGGAAATTAGGCAGAAACCCTTGGGCCTACTATAGGGCCACAAGGGACCCTCGTGAGGAGTTGCAGATCACGACTCAGAGACATGGAGCTCAACCTTGAGGACAAGACTGATTTGAACAGGGTGGGTATGTTAGGACTCTAGCAAGGAGAGTCCTAATATCGTTTCATTAAAGAGAGTAAATATGTAAATCCTAAGGGCATTCATGTAAGTCCTATCTAGATGATCCCTAATAAAGAAGCAAGGAGGCCGGCTAGGTTAGGATTAGATGGGAGGAAGATATTTTGAGGGAAAAATAAGATACATGTCACCATAATTAACCACCCCTTATCCTAGTTAAAGAGGGGTTATTGAGAAGGAGTTGAGTTAGAATAGGATTACGATTAGTTTGGAGGTTGCTTCTTAGAGTTGGAGTTGGTGTTGTTGGAAGTAGGAGTTGCTTCTTAGAGTTGGAGTAGGAGTTGTTAGGAGTAGGAGTCTTAAGTAGGAATCCTATTAGGAATTAGGGTTTACAAGCCCTATAAATAGCCTTGTATTCTCCTCTCTTTCATCATCAATAGATCAATTATGTTTTAGCCATAGTGCAGAATCCTAAGGAGGCCGATCCCCTGCAGATATCAAGCTCAAGGGTTCTAACAAATTGTTGAAGAATAAGTAGTCTTGGAAATGGTCAAACAAATACAATGCAACATTTTAAGACCTAAAGACTGTTGTGTTGGAAGAACCAGTGCTCAAATTACCAAACTATGGGAAGTCCTTTAAAATCCATATAGATGGTTTGGACTTTACTTTTACGGGAGTTCTTATTTAAGAGGGTCACCCGATGGCCCACGAGAGTCATAAGCTCAACGAGATCGAGCGACGATATATAGTTCATGAGAAGGATGATATGACCCTAAAAGGAGCTCTATAGATTTTGACCCTTGAGGGGGATCAACCCTTGGAACGTTGTAGGGGTTCCTCCCTCCTAGATTCGACATAGGACTGAAATAAAATGGATAATTGTTTGATTCAAGAGGGGGAGTGGGGGGTATATCTTTAAATAGGGATCAAAACCTTAGCCTAAGGGGGTGCTTGCCTAAGAAAAATTATCCCTTTGCCACTCCTATAGCCGACCTACCTTAATAGGAATAGGGGGCGTCTAGGTTGGCTCTATAGCCGACCTAAGCAGCGAGAAACCCTGGCCGACCAACCCAGTAAGGGAGGTGACGGTCACTAAGCCCTAAGGGCTAATCTAAACCCTAGCCATACTCTTTTATAAGATAGGAGTGGCTCTATTACAATCTAGCAGATTTTTATTGACTACTTCTTAGGGAGATTAGGACTAAACCCTACTGGAGTCCTATCAAACCCGCCCTCTTAAAATCAACCTTGTCTTCAAGGCTGAGGTTCCATGAACTCAGGGAATCAGGTCTTCAACTGCTCATATGATTCTCATGCTATTATCAACTGAACTTTGGCCTCCTTATCAGCTAGGGTGTTAGTTGGAAGGATCTGGGCTGAGTCATCTTCTTTAAATTTCCATTTGAGGTGGGATACCCGACGGATCAACTATAATCTTGATCTGGTGCGCGGATCTGATCTCCTAATTAGGGCTTAAATGTGGTTCCCAATTTTGAACGGCCCAAAGAAATAGGGAGACCACTTCCTTAAGGCTCGAGTTTCCAACTGATCAGGCTTGAGGTGTAAGAAAACTCGATCTTCAATTTTTCGTCCATTCTGAAGTTTGTTAGGAGGCCATTTCTTCTTTACATGTGTTGGCGTAAGCATGGATTATAATTCTTTTGGGCTTACTCCTCTTTCGTGCCATGGACCATCTTGTATAAGGGTGACGCCGATCCCAACTCTAGATGTGTCTGCTCTAATTATGAACAAATTGCCACGTTCAGGTAATGCTAGCATCGATATAGATGGCATCATGGCTATGGGGGTCATGTGGATGCCTTTCTTATGTTCCTTCTTACGATCGTGGGCCGTGGATCTAAGGTCATCATCAGGGAAGACTTTTAGCAACATGGTCCGCTCCTCCGTGAAGTTATGGAAGTAGCCCGAGATGAGGGAGCACTGCATCATAACCTATAGCTGGTTCCGCTAAATATGGCACTTCAGGAAGAGCTTATCCCTGTAGATAAAGAGGTAAAGTTTTTGAAGATAAAGTTTCATTACAAGGGAAGGTTATGGTCTAATGATCCGTATCTCTCATGTCTCCTGGATGATCTTTTTAGCTTCGATCCTTTGAAAATATGGACAGCAATATGGTCGAATATGTGATGGTGGTTCCCCTTGTAAGACCAACATACAAGGTCATGCAGTCTAGTAGGAAGGAGTTGGCTCAGTTCAACGAGCGTGCTTGAGATTTCAGCGAGCTTCTCCAAGCACCGTGTAGAGATCATCTTTTCTTCGTTCTCTCATTTCCTACATAAGGTCACCTATTTTCTTTTGTCATTCATAAGGTCGTTGGAGCTCCTGGTACTGGCGAGGATAGTAACAGGCTGATGCTTGATGAAGCCATCAATGTCTAATATCTGTGGTGGAGCAAGAAAAGTACAGGCGGCCGATTGTGGTTTTTCCTTCATATCCTTCTCCTCAGACTCAAGAAATGTATCTTTGAGTTTGGATTCTTCGGTGGGCTCAATCATTAAAGGTCTCTCTTTTTTACAATGGTGGTCTCGGCTCCACAGTTTATTACAGTGCCAACATAGGCCATTTACCGATCTGTCACGAAACTCTTCTCTTGTTAACTTTTTCGATTGAGGTGACCGGTTAGTGGTAGACGAGGTTGAGAGTCTCTGTGCTACTAATTGCGTGATGGCTTTGGTCCTCTGAGCATCTTGGTTCAGCCTGTCTTCGTGTAGTCATGCGAAGGAGATGGGTGCCTTAAGTATGTATGGTTGTCGCACTTTAACTTCTTCTTGAATCTCCGACTTCAAGCCGTCAATGCAAGTCCTCAATATCTGCTTTTTAGACCAATCATGAGTTTGATTAGTTAACCTTTCAAACCTGATTTGGTACTCTTGGATGGTAGAGGTTTGACGGATCTTCATTAGTTCTTTGTCAAGGTTCTTGTAATTGATTGGTGCTGAAGGTTTATATGCTTTTGGTTGGGATGTGGCTCTCATGCTCTAAGCATCTTGATTGAGGTGCCCTTTTTGAAGTTGCACAAAGGAGATCGATGTCGTCGAGGTGTAGGGTTGTCATGTCTTATCCTCACTTCTTATCTCTGATGGGTCCTTTCTGTAATCAGAATTTGCTCCATGTTGTGATCTTCTTGGGCTTGGTGATCGGCCCAATCTAAACTCATCGAAGAGAGCACTTAATTTAGCATCCATACGCGTCTCGAAAGCCTCCAATTAGGTTTCGAATAAGCCCAGCGATGTCATGACATAAGGATCTCTAACCTATCAAACAAACCTACTGAAAAGTGTGGATGCAATTTTCAGGTTGAAGGTAGTGAATGGTAGCAATGTTGGGACTACAGGAGTAAAGTCTCCAAGTGGAGGATGGCAGCCAAGGGTAGCAGCAATGATGGAGGAAGAAGAGGGTAGCAGCAACAACGGTTGTGACTGCGCTGCGACTTCGTGGCTGCAAGTGGCATCGGTTGCAGCAAGTGTGCGACTGTAATAGAAGGAAGACAGGGCAATGATGTACACGGCTATTGTGGAGGAGGGCAGTAGTGGTATAGAGCGTGAGACGGCTGCTATTGTGTTTAATTTATTGCTGGCCGTGATCAAGATAGTTGGTAGCGAATGATTATTGCGGGCTGTGATGTAAATAAATTGCAGCAAAAGATCGCTGCTGGTAGCTTTTTACTGCAAGGATCGCTACTGGCTGTGATCAAGGAGCATGGCAGCAAGAGGTCACTATTGGTAGGTTGGGCGGCAAAACATGCATACTGCGGTTGAAGGGATAAGGGAGATTGGGCAGTTGAAAGATTGGTGGACCGAAGGCTTTGGTTTTTGGGTGTGGTGTGGCTATTTTGGGTGCGATTTGGGGCTATGGTTTTGTGGAGTTTAAGCTACGAATTGGTGTAGTTTTAGGGTTGTGATAGTAGTAGATAAAGGTTAGGGAAATAGATTTTAGATCTGGAATAGATGGTAGTAAAGGTAGATGTATCAGTAAGGAAAGTTGGCTGAAAAGGTAAGTGGATCGATAAGGAAGTAGGCTACGGTTATGGCTGATTTGGGTGGTTGTTTGGTTTCAGTTTAGGATAGGGTTTTGAAGGGTTTTTAGTAAGGATGGTGGAGTTTGGTGATAAGGAAAAGTGAGTCTTACGTCCCACAAAAAATAGCACTCAAATTCGATAGAATTCGACAAAAAAAAAGCACGGTGATGTGCAGTCCGGCCGAACAGATTTTACATCGGACAAACGATGACTTCTCAACATAATTTCCAGAAGAAAGTTCAAGGAAATTATACAAAAACCCTTGGTTTAGATGTTGGGAATACCAGTAAAAGGTTTGGTGAAATTTTGGCAGCATAACAGTAGGGAAATAGGGCAAAACCAAAAGGTAGATCCTTTATCGTAAAAATTTTAGAACTGCGTGCTAGTGAAAGATTGCATAAGAAAACAAGTTCTAGAAGGAATGTTTTTCAGAAATCAACCCCAGATGAAAGCCAAGTTGATCTTTGGAATTGTATAAAAATTTTGGGCAAAAAGGATGAACAAAAGTTCAGTTTCAAGAGGCCAATAAACGGAAGATAGATTCTCCATTGTAAAATTTTAGTACTGCGTGATAAAGTATCGCAGCACTATAAGTCCGGATCCAGAAAGAGATTTTTTATGAGATTAGTCTTAGATGAAAGCTAAGATGATCTACGAAATTGTATAAAAGTTTTAGCTAAAAAGGATGATTAAAAGTTCAGTTCCAAGAAGCAACAATCAGTTGAAAATTTCTGCAGCGTTTCACCTTCGCAACGATGATAACGTCCGCGACGGTAAAATTTTGCATCAAGAAAATTTTGGAGAAACTTCTCCCATGTATAAGATAAAGGAATAGCAGTAGCAAGAGGTATGGGCTTTGGAGTTTTTACTAGATCTTTGATGTTGACGCAGAGGAAGGTAGCAGATTGATGGATCTGCGGCTTGGTAGGCGACGTCAAAAGCAATTATGGGAATTGCTTGGGAACATAGAAGCATGGATGACAACTATAAGGGCAGCAAGATCGCTGCTCTAATACTAGATGATAGAACCCCAAAAGGTGCTCTATAGATTTTCACCCTTGAGGGGGATCAACCCTTGGAACGCTGTAGAGGTTCCTCCCTCCTAGATTCGGCACAAAGCTGAAATAAAATTGATAATTACTTGATTCAACAGGGAGGTGGCTACATCTTTAAATAGGGATCAAAACCCTAGCCTAAGGGGGTGTTTGCCTACGTAAAGTTATCCCTTTGCCCCTCCTATAGCCGACCTACCTTAATAGGAACGGGGAGCGGCTAGGTTGGCTTTATAGTCGACCTAAGTAGGGGGAAACCCTAGCTGACCAACCTAGTAAAGGAGGTGATGGCCACTAAGCCGTAAGGGCTAATCTAAACCCTAGCCATACTCATTTATAAGATAGGAGTGGCTTTATTACAATCTAGCAGGGATTTATTGACTACTTCTTAGGGAGATTAGAACTCAACCCTACTAGAGTCCTATCAAAGGAGATGACAGCGATGGTCCATTGTCTATGAGTTTAGCGACACTAACTTCTTGGGACACAATTCATGTTAAAAACGGGCAATGTCGCATTGAGTTACTTCTAAACTCAAAAGAAACTCTCTGTAAAGCCAGCACGGTGGTAGGACTTCTTAGCTAAGTTCGACATGGTAATGGAGTATAAGCCCGGAAAAGCAAATGTCATGGCCGATGCATTGACTGTTGGAAGGTAGAGGCGAAGTAAGTCAATTGCACTCCAACTTCCTTTTCAGGATTAGAGATGGACTATGCAGTGGTTCTTAGGCAGTAATCCTGATACAACTTATCCAAGAGGGTAAGGCATGATGATTTTGGGTCTAAGAGGGACTCATCTATACCAAAGAGAACATAGTTTATATTCCACGGGCGGACAATTTGGAGCCACTGCCCATACCAGAAAGGCCATGAGAGAGCATCTCCTTGGACTTCATATCAAGTTTGTCAGTGGTAGGGGGACTTGGATCGATACTTATGGTGGTCGATCGATTTTCAATGTATGTAACATTCATTATTGCACCCCTACACTATTCAGTAGAGGAGGCAGCCAAGTTGATGATGAAGAACATGGTGAAGTATTGGGGAGTCCCGCACAACATCATCAGTGATCAAGAAACATAATTCTTAGGTCGATTCTAGACTCAACTATTCAAACTACTAGGGTCCAAGTTATACTTCTCCATAAGTCTCCACTCTCAAACAAATGACCAGACCGAGAGAATCAATTCACTCTTGGAGCAATATCTCTAGCACTACGTGAGTGCCAATCAACGAGATTGGGTGAAGCTGTTAGACATAGCGTAATTTTTCTATAACTTATAGTGCATCCAACGAAAGCCCCTTTGAGATTATTATGGGATAACAGCCATCGACTCCTCACACCTTGGCTATTTGTTATACAAGAAGTAGCCCATCATCATATCATTTCACAAAGGAATAGCCTAGGAACGTAGATATAACGTGAGCTTACTTGGAGAAGGCGGCCAAAAAGATGAAGAAGTGGGCCGACTTGAGAAGGCGACCACAAAAGTTTAAAGTTGATGACTTGGTGTTGGTGAAGCTCCAACCAACATCACTCCAATTCTTTAGGCACAAAGTACACAAAAGATGGGTATGCAAATATGAAGGACCCTTCCCAATCATTAGTAGAGTAGGCAATATCTCCTACAAGTTATAACTACTAGCATGGCTCAAAATTCATAACGTATTTCATGTAAGTAACTTGAAAGCCTACCACTCAGATCCGCAAGATACTTCTCGAAATGTTCCAACTCGACTACCCCCACTAGAGCCTCCTCAAGAAGTAAGTTGAAACCATTCTAGTGGATCGTAAGACAAAGCTACCCAATAGAGCGAAGCAAACCAAGTACATGGTGAAGTGGTGAAAGCTTCCCCGAACAGAAGCTAATTGGGAGCCTGAAGATACCCTATGACACGAAGAAGTCATTGTTAAAAACTACCAATAAGCATCGATGAGGGCATCAACAGTTTAAGTGGGGAAGAATGCCACAAACGGTCATTGCTTAATCGTAATATTTTCACTCGGTGAACCGTTCGTCACTTTTGCTTGCTTGTATAAATGTTTGGTAGCCTATTTTGCCTTGATTTTATGTAATTTTGCCTAAGAAATATGAGAAAAAATAGTATGTAATGTTGCAGAATGATCACTCACTTTGTGGAGCCAAAACAACCCAAAATAACTTCATTTTTGGGTCATTTTCATGTGTTGTGGTGACCGCTCTGAGTGGCATGAAATGTCAGGCATCTCAGCACCCTAGAACCACCCAGGTGGCACAGGGCTGAATGGGGCTTTGGTTATATGTTGGGCATGAGCATTCATCGTAAGTTGAACTTGTCTTGCATCTGACACCTTGAAACCATTATTTCTAGATTGCGACTATTCATACAGCCCTCTAAAGTCTTATTTCTCTCCTTTCTCTCTTTTTTATGTTGTACTCAAGGTGTTCGATGAATTGCTTGTAAAACTTCCATTTTCGCGAGATGTCAGAACTTGTCTGTCGCTCGCTTCAATCTAATCAACCTTCTCTTGTGCATGTCGTTAGGGGCCAACTAGAGGTTGCATGTAGGCTGACCCATTGCGAATGAATGACGCATGAGCGTTTCATGACTTAGGCAATCCCAGCTAAGTTCGAGACATTGGTGAAAGTACGCTTCATGACTTAGGCAATTCCAACTAAGTCCGAAGCTTTACCGCAACGAAGCTGCATGACTTAGGCAACTTCAGCCAAGTCCGTGACAAGATGGGCTTTCAGTACCGACCAACAACAAATAAGCTTTCAGTCCTAGTCGGCATCCAGTAGACTTTTAATCCCAACCAATTCTAGACGGGCTCTCTGTCCCGACCAGTATCAAATGGGCTGTCAGTCCTGACCAGTTCCAATGGGCTTTTTTCCCGAACAACTACAGTGGACTTCAGCCCTTTAGATCATAGCAATACCTGCACCGACGAAGTTACACCAATTGTAATACAACTAGTGTGTCAATCCCGACTCCAGCTCACCCCCAGCTTGCAGCCTCGGCCAAGAACAGACGCCCAAGGTCGCATTGGCAGCCAGACAAGTTGCTATAGAGGATAATATCACCTTGGCCATGTTGCCACTGACCCTCGAGCGATAGAGTCCTCCCTAGAGCTCCTCCTTGAGAAACTCGGTGTAGCACTTCCTTAGGAGGGGGGAGAATGATAAGGTAAATATTAGGCCCATCTAAGTGGCTTGGCCACATCAACCCGAGGACAACATTGGCTCGACCAGTAAGCTCGCCCATGTCAACTCGAGGACCACATCAGCACCGTGGGATTGGGCTGCATCGGCAACTACCTCGGCAATCCTCAACGGTGCCTGATGCAGCACCGCCGACCCTGTATGGGATCGTACTGACTAGTCGACAGTCCTGCCGAATGAGGTTCCCGGAACCGATGAGAGGAGCGACTAGTGCATAATTGTACCTGTAGGTCAACCGAAGGCGTTGCTCTCATTAATAGTCTCAGTACGGCCTCCCTCTATCCTTCAGGTATAAATACCCCTATTGTAGCCAACATGAAGGGGGTTCTTCCCAACATTGAACACACACTACCATGATCTCTTACTTTCACACCCGAGAGCTGACTTAGCCGTCGGAGGGGCCACGTCGGGCACACACCACATCGACCAAGACCTTTTTTCAGGAATCGACCTAGGGGCCGAGCACTCCATCAACGGACCTCTCGACCTAAGGATATATCGGCCAGCACCACTTTTGACCCAATCGAGCTATGTTAGTCCTTTGTTAGGACTCTAGCTAGGGGAGTCCTAATTTAGTTTCATTAGAGAGGGTAATTATGTAAATCCAAAGGGTATTCATGTAAATCCTAAGGGTATTCATGTAAATCATATCTAGCTGACCCCTAATAAAGAATCTAGGAGGCTGGCTAGGTTAGGATTAGATGGGAGGAAGATATTTTAAGGAAAGAATAGGATGCATATCACCCTAATTAACCACCCCGTCTCCTAGTTAAAGAGGGGTTGGTTGAGGAGGGGTTAAGTTAGAATAGGATTATGATTAGTTTGGAGGTTGCTTCTTAGAGTTAGAGTAGGAGTTGTTAGGCGTAGAAGTCTTAAGTAGGAATCATTTTAGGAGTTTGGGTTTAGAAGCCCTATAAATAGCTTTGATTCTTCTCTCTTTCATCATGAATAGATCAATCTTTCTTTGATCAATGGCTTGAGTACCAAGGAGGGAGGAACCCCTATAGAGTTCCAAGGAGGCCGATCCCCTACAAAGATCACCCCAAGCTTAGAATCCATAAGAGTTCTAACACTTGGTATCATAGTAGCATTCTTGGCGTGTCACTATCTTTCCACAGCCATCCATCAGCCCCCCACAGCCATTCAAAGCAATTCTCACAATTGCTTCAAGATTATCATCGAATTCCACCGTCATCTCCACCATCGCAGATTATCCCTTGATTTACACGTGAATTGCAATAGGTTCTGGTTTTAGTTGGAAGGATTTGGACTGAGTCATCTTTTTTAAATTTCCATTTGTGGTGGGATACCTGGCGAATCAATTGTAATCTTGATTTGGTGCGCGAATCTGATCTCCAGGTTAGGGCTCCAATGTGATCCCCAATTTTGTAAGGACCAAAGAAATAGGGAGATCACTTCATTAAGGCTCGAGTTTCCTGCTAATCAGGCTGGAGGTGTAGAAAAACTCGATCTTCAATTTTTCATCCATTCTGAAGTTTGTCGGGAGGTCATTTCTTCTTTGCATGTGCTGCCATATGGTTAGTCGTTAGTGATAGCCAATCTTTCTTCTGGAATGGTGACTGCTTATTAGTATGGTTCAAGATGATGAGAGCCCAATCTGGCGTGAGCATGAATTATAATTCTTCTAGTTTTACTCCTCTTTCGTGCCATGGACCATCTTGCATAAGGGTGAAGCCGATCCCAACTCTGGATGTGTCTGCTCTAAGTATGAACACATTGCCACATTTAGGTAATGCTAGCATCGATATAGATAGCATCATGGATGTGGGGGTCATGTGGATGCATTTCTCATGTTTCTTCTTGCGGTCATGAGCCGTGGATCCGAGGTCATAATAAGGGAAGACTTTTAGCATTATGAAGCTATCAATGTCCAATATCTGTGGTGGAGCATGAAAGGTACGGGCGGTTGATTATGGTTTTCCCTTCATATTCTTCTCCTTAGACTCGAGAGCCATATCTTTGAGTTCGGGTTCTTCAATGGGCTCAACCAATAGAGGTCTCTCTTTTTTACAATGATGGTCTCGGCTCCAGAGTTCATTAGTTCTTCGTCAAGATTCTTGTAATTGATTGGTGCTGAAGGTTTATATGCTTTTGGTTGGGATGTGACCTCATGCTCTTAGCATCTTGATTGAGGTGCCCTTCTTGAAGTTGTATAAAGGAGATCGATGTCGTCGAGGTGTAGGGCTCCCATGTCTTATCCTCTTTTCTTATCTCTGATGGGTTCTTTTTGCAATCAGAATTTGCTCCATGTTGTGATCTTCTTGGGCTTGGTGATCGGCCTAATCTAAACTCCTCGAAGAGAGTGCATAATTTAGCATCTATATGCATCTCAAAAGCCTCTAATTTGGCTTCGAATAAGCCCAGCGATGTTATGACGTAAGGATCTCCAACCTGTTAAACAAATCGACTGAAAAGTGCAGTTGCAATTTTTAGGTTGAAGGCAGTGAATGACAGCCAAGGATAGCAGCGATAGTGGAGGAAGAAGAGGGTAGCAGCAACGTCGATTGTGACTATGATGCGACTTCGTGGCTGCAAGTGGCATCAGTTGCAGCAAGGGTGCAGCTGCAATAGGAGGAAGATAGGGCAGAGATGTACATGGCTATTGCGGAGGAGGGAAGTAGTGGTATGGAGCAAGAGACGGTTGCTGTTGTGTTCAATTTGTTGCTGGCCGTGATCAAGATAGTTGGCAGTGAATGATTGTTGCGGGATATGATGTAAACAAATTACAGTGAAAGATCGCTGCTGGTCGCTTTTTAACGCAAGGATTGCTACTAGCTACGATCAAGGAGGATAGTAGTAAGAGGTCGTTGTTCGCAGCATTGGGTAGTGAAAGATGCGTGCTATGGTTGAAGAGATAAGGGAGATTGGGCGGCTGAAAGATTGGTGGACCGAAGGCTTCAGTTTTTAGGTGCGATTTGTGGCTATTTTGGGTGCGATTTGGGGCAGCAGTTTTGTGGAGTTTAGGTTGTGAATTGGTGTGGTTTTAGTGCTGTGATAGAAGTAGATGAAGGTTAGGGAAACAAATTTTAGATCTAGGATAGATGGCAGTAAAGATAGGTGTATCGATAAGGAAAGTTGGCTGAAAAGGTAAGTGGATTGATAAGGAAGTAGGCTGCGATTAGGGCTGATTTGGGTGGCTATTTGGTTTCAGTTTAGGGTAGGGTTTTGAAAGGTTTTTTGTAAGGATGGGTTTGGTGATGAGGAAAAGTGAGTTCAAAATTCTACAAAAAATAGAATTCGACGAAAAAAAGTGCGGCGATGTGCATTCATGCAGTTCTCAACGTAATTTCCAGAGGAAAGTTCACGAAAATTATACATAAATCCTTGGTTCAGATGTTGGTAACACCGGTAAAAAGCTTGGCAAAATTTTGGTAGTGTAACAGTAGGGAAATAGGGCAAAAGATGAAAGGTGGATCCTTCGTTGTAAAATTTCAGAACTGCATGATGGTGAAAGATTGCACAAGAAAATTGGTTCCCGAAGGAATTTGTTCTAGAGATCAGTCTCAAATAATATCTAAGTTGATCTTTGGAATTGTATAAAAATTTCAGCCAAAAAGGAGGAACAAAAGTTTGATTTCAAGAGGCCAATAAACGGAAGGTAGATTCTGTGTTATAAAATTTATTACTGTGCAACGAAGAATCACAGCGCTATAAGTCTAGATCCAGAAGGAGTTTTTTTCACAAGATCAGTCTTAAATGAAAGCTAAGATAATCTATGAAATTATATAAAAGTTTCAGCCAAAAAGGATGATTAAAAGTCCAGTTTCAAGAAGTAACAATCGGTTGAAAGTTTCTGCAGTGTTTCACCTTTACAACGATTATAACGTTTGCGACAAACGAAATTTACAGCAGATAAAATTTGGGAAAAATCTTTAACATGTAAAGTAAGGACTCTTGCAGTATCGAAGAGGCATGGATGATAAAAATATACCAGATTTCCAGATCAAACACTAGGGGCAGTGGCAGATTGATTTGATCTACGGTTGGGGTGGAAGGTGGAGGTGGATGTCGCAGCAATTGTGAGAATTACTTAAGAAGGTGGAGGCGACTAAGATGGCTATAGGGGCAATAAGATTGCTGCTCTGATACCAGATGATAAAACCCTAGAAGGAGCTCTATAGATTTTGATCCTTGAGGGGGATCAAACCCTTGGAACGCTATAGGGGTTCCTCCCTCCTAGACTCGGCACAAGGCTGAAATAAAATTGATAATTGCTTGATAAAGAGAGGGGAAGGCTACATCATTATATAGGGTTACAAACCCTATCCCATCCTGGTTACAAGTGCCCTGCAAGCCAATCATGTGAGTGATGACACGTGTGACACGCTGTGTGATCTTTTTGCTTATGATTAATATTGGCATATTCTCACATTATATTATTTGTTACATATATATTGTGATGTCCTTGGTTCTGTGTAATAAGAAATGGATCGTGATAAGATCACAATAATAAGATCGATTCACCTTTAAACATAGATCCTAAATAATCTCGGTCATAGATTACTCGAGAGGGACATTGAGATAATCGGACAGATTAGTGTACTATATACCCATCCATATGATGGAGGCAGCTGGTCTCATAGTCACTTGTGTGGAGAAACTAGGGATGTAGTACAAGTGCTCATTAGAGAATGAGTTTACTAATTGATCCGCTTATGGAATGCTATATGGTTAATGATACCTAATGTCAGACAGCGATTCCATAGTCCCAGTTGTGTATCTGGTCCTTAGACTTGAGACACCAAGGATGCCTTGTGTGAGTACTCCTTTCTTTGACGCCAGACTTACAAGTTTGGGAAGTTCCAGATCTGGTACAGTTAGTTATCGGGATTGGTAGCCAACCTTACGAAGGCAATTGAGTATCAATAGAGGATCATCCACTCTAGGTATCACGAGAGGAATATCTCATATGTGCTTGCTCAGACAAATCCCTAGCCAGGGTCATTCGAATTGAGAGAGAAGGAGTTCTTCAGTAGAGTTGATTCCGTATGTGACCTGACAGTACCATATTCAATATATGGTCTTTGGGATATTAATTGGATAAGAGATTATAGATACATGGTAATTATGGATAGACAGGTCTGACGAATTCAATCCTCCTGTACCATCTGGGGACTATGGCATAGTGGCCTAGTACGTCTGTAGTCGATGAGTCGAGTGAATTATTATGAGGATAATAATTCACTATATCAGAAGGAGTTCTAATGGGAGTAACTCACGGCCAGCTTGGTATCTGGCCTAGAGGGTCACACACATATAGTGGATGCTTCGGTGAATAGATGATTGGACGAAGATCCAATTAGCCCCTGTTCTCATTAGAAGAGATCTTATGCTGATGAGCTCCTTGCTTAAGGCCCAGTTAGAGGCCTAAGGAGATTATTGGATAGTGATCCAATAATGCAAGGTTAGTGGATTATTGAATGAAGATCCAACACCCAATAAGGCAAGAGCCCTAGGGTTTTTGGTGGTTCTCTCTAAATAGGAGGGGAGACTCATGGTTGATAGGCTACAACTTTAGCCACCACGTCCTATTATCCTTCCTCCCTCTTCGCAAGAGTTACAAGATCAGATTGGAGGAGTTTCGCTATAGAGATCCATCGTCTGGATACCGCTAGAGAGGAGGATGCTTGACCTCCTTCATCTTCTCCATCCAGATCTGGAATACAGGGATATACGATCTCCCTAGGTAAAATTAATCTCTCACATATCGTGGTTTTTCGGTTTTACGTTTTTTCTCGCGACCCCAATCGTTTCACGATGATTTGATCTACATGGGAAATCGATTTTTATGTTTTGATTTCCGCTATGCATATGATGCACCCACCGAGGCTTCCCAACAGTTGTATTAGAGCCAAGGATTTCATGCGAAAAATTGGTTTTAAACTCCGCGTGATGAGATTGAATCGCATAGAATCGTTCTATGCATTCTTGTTGCATTTTCGTAGCGAAGGCAATAAGGAGGAGGGGAAGCAAGGCATGGCCCGACCACCTACAAGGGGGCGGTCGGCTAAAGCCAAGGCTCCCCTACAATGGGGCGGTTAGCTACGGCCAGGCCCCCTGAAAGGGGTGGCCACCCGCAAGGGTAGCAGCCTACAAGGGGCGGCCGCCCGCGAGCACAACTGGCTGCGGCCAGTCCACAAGGTGCTACGGCCCGCGACCAAGCCGCAAGGGCGGCTGCCCGCGGTGTGCCCGCAAGGGGCGGCCGCCAGTGGCCAGGCCGCAAGGAGTGGCTGCCGGCGGCGTGCCTGCAAGGGGGCGATCGCCAGCGGTCCGCCCATGGCCAGCCTTGCCGCATGCGCAGGGGCAGCGACGACGGCGATGCAGAGGGGGGCAAAGAGATGGCTAGGGCATCATTTTGAGAAAAGGATGATCCAGCCTCTCTGAATTTTAAAAATTTCGAGGATTGTCCTCATGTACAGAATTCCAAAAATACCCTTGATAATTCTTGAAATTTTGAGGACGATTCTCTTATCCAGAATTATAAAAATGCCCTTGATAATTCTGGAAATTCTAAGTATGTCCTGATTTCCCTAATAATAATTAATTAAATAGTTTAGTTAATTATTATATATATAATCTTACATATGATGTGATGTATGATGTGGATGGATGATCACGAGCCATGTGTTGTGATGTGTGTAATTGTGATTATTATTATTATTGGGGCCTGTGAGCCTGCTTTTTTCTAGATTATTATTGGGCCTACATGCCTATGATTATTTGTAATTACATGGAGAGGTGCAGCGGGAGCGTGGAGGTTACAATGGGACCCACGATACCGTGGCGGGATATCACGACGTATGGTGATGCGACGACCCGACGGAACCGATGATAACGAGATCAACAATCACATGACATGGAGATGCACCAATGTACACATAGATCCTATTGTGAGTGATTGGCCCATTGGCTCGGGCTTAATCATATTAGGTGACGGCTCATGATCATCCGGTGTGGCTTGTATATATTATGTGTTATACTCCTACTAGATATATGTATATATATATTTACATGCGATGTAGATATATATTAAATATGTATGTGTGTGACACGACATATTAGGAGATCGATACAAAACAAAAACCCCTCCTACGATAATATTAAGTCGGTAAGTGTGAGTCAATAAGATTGACCCACGTGGCCTTCCATCGTTATAGGAAGAAATTGAATCACGACATAGGTTGAGTTGGTCGAGTCCCTCGAGGCTATCTAGAAACTTCTGCATGAAAGACTTAGGGGAAGCATCCTATATTTTGGGGATCCGGATCTATAGAGATAGATCCAAAAGGATGTTTGGCTTGTCCCAGTCTAGGTACATAGACTCAATTGTCAAAAGGTTTAGCATGAAAAATTCTAAGAGATGTCTCATACCAATGAGATATGGAATATCACATTCGAAGAGTATGTCCCCAAGGACTCCTAATGAAAGGGCAAACATAGATAAGATACTTTATGCCTCAGCGATAGGGTCTACCATGTATGCCATGCTATGTACTAGCCCTGATATAACACATGCTCTGAGTGTCACGAGCATGTATCAAGCAGATCCAGGTTTAGAACATTGGAAGGTAGTAAAGTATATCCTTAAGCACTTAAGAAGGACTAAGGATCTTTTACTAGTATATGGAGGAGGTAGCCTCCAAGTTGAGGGCTACACAGACTCAAGTTTTCTGTCTAACATTTATGATAGCAAGTCAAATTCAGGGTATGTTTTCTCCCTGAATGGAGGAGCAGTAAGCTGGAAGAGTTCCATGCAAGATACTACTATTGACTCGACCACAAAGGCGGAATACATTGCTGCAACAGAAGCAACAAAGGAAGGGGTTTGGATGAAGAAGTTCATCAAGGATTTGGGAGTCATACCAAGCACCGTGGAGCTGACTCCCATATATTGGGACAGCGATAGGGTGGTAACTCTAACAAAGGAAATCATGTCTCCACATAATTGTTCTGAGGAGGTTCCATCTGATTAGAGCAATCATGACCCGAAAAGATATAGCAATGGAAAGAGTTCCATCCGATGATAATGTTACAGATCCACCGACGAAGCCGTTGGCTCAGATTATATTTAAGCGTCAGGCGTCTGATGGAGATCAGACACATAGGTGATTGGTTTTTGGTCAAGTGGGAGATTGCTGGTGATAGGTGCCCTGTAAGCCAATCACGTCACTGATAGCACGTGTCACACGCTGTGTGATCTTTTTACTTATAATTAATATTGGTATATTCTCACATTATATTATTTGTTACATATATATTGTGATGTCCTTGGTTCTATGCAATTGGAATCAGATCGTGATGAGATCATGATAATAAGATCGATTCACCTTTAAACATAGATCCTAAATAATCCTGGTCATAGGTTACTCGAGAGGGACATTGAGATAACCAGACAGATCGATGTACTATATACCCGTTCATATGATGGAGGCGGCTGGTCTCATAGCCACTTATGTGGAGACACTAAGGATATAGTACAGGTGCTCTTTAAGGAATGAGTTCACTGATTAATTCGCTTATGAAATGTTGTATGGTTAATGATACCTAATGTCAGACAGCGATTCCATAGTCCCAGTTGTGTATCTGGTCCTTAGACTTGAGACACCAAGGATGCCTTGTATGAGTACTCCTTTCTTTGACGCCAGACTTACAGGTTTGGAAAGTTCCAAATCTGGTACAACTGGTTATCGGGATTGGTAGCCAACCTTACAAAGGCAATTGAGTGTCAATAGAGGATCATCTACTCTTGGTATCAAGAGAGGAATATCTCATATGTGCTTGCTCAAACAAATCCCTAGCTAGGGTCATTCGGAGTGAGAGAGAAGGAGTTCTCCGGTAGAATCCGAATAGAGCAAGACAAACTGATTTTGTATGTGACATGACAGTACCATGTCCAATATATGGTCTTTACGATATTATATGGATGAGGGATTATAGATACATGGTAACTACGGACAGATCGGTCCGACGTATTCAATCCCCCTGTACCGTCTAGGGATTATGACGTAGTGGCCTAGTACATCCATAGTCGATGAGTCAGGTGAATTATTATGAGTATAATAATTCATTATATCAGAAGGAGTTCTGATGGGAGTAACTCACGGCCAGCTCGGTATTGGGCCTAGAGGGTCACACACATATGGTGGATGCTTCAGCGAATAGAGGATTGGATGAAGATCCAATTAGCCCCTATTCTCATGAGATGAGACCCTATGTGATGAGCTCTTTACTTAAGGCCCAATTAGAGGCCTAAGGAGATTATTGGATAGAGATCCAATAATGTAAGGTTAGTGGGTTATTAGATGGAGATCCAACACCTACTAAGGTAGGAGCCCTAGGGTTTTTGGTGGCTCTCCATAAATAGGAGGGGAGACTCATGGTTGATAGGCTACACTTGTAGCCACGACCTCCTATTCTCGTCCTTCCTTCTGCGCAAGAGTTGCGAGATCATATTGGAGGAGTTTCGCTATAGAGATCCATCGTGTGGATACCGCTAGAGAGGAGGACGCTTGACCTCCTTCATCTTCTCCATCCGGATCTGGAATATAAGGATATACGATTTTTTGAGGTAAAATCAATCTCTCACATACCGTGATTTTCCGGTTTTACATTTTTTTCTCGCGACCCCAATCTTTGCATGACGATTTGATCTGCGTGGAAAATTGATTTTTATGTTTTGATTTTTGCTGTGCATATGATGCACCCGCAGAGGTTTCCCAACTGCCCATGGGGTGCTTATCTAACTAAAATTACCTTTTTACCCCTTTTATAGCTTACCTGTCTTAGAGAGTACAGGTGGCGGCTAGGTTGGCTCTGTAGCCGACCTAAGCAGGGGAAACCCTAGCCGACTAGCCTAGTAAAGCGAGCGATGACCGCTAAGCCCTAAGGCCCCAAAATAAAACCTAATCATACTTCTTTGTAGGATAGAAGTGACTAGGTGGGGTTTTATTACAATCTCATAGGTTTCGTATTAATTACTTCTAAGTGATTAGGACTCAACCCTGCTGGACTCCTATCACATATATGTAATTTTTTGTAGGTTCTGGCAAGACCTAGGAGATTGGCCAAACGCGAGATGGACCTCAAGATGGGTAATGGAGCAATAGTTGTTGTAGTTGATGTTAGGGAGGTCACTCTACATCTACCTAGTGGAGCTATTATTACATTAGATGCATGCTATTTTGTTCCCTCTATTATCAAAAATATTATTTTCATCTCTTGTTTGACAATTAGTGGATATAAATTAGTTTTTGAGAATAATAATAATTCAATAATTATGGATAATGAGATTATCACTAGAGGGATCCTAATAAATGACTTATATATGTTAGACACTTCTCCACATATTATGAATATAAATATGTTTAAGAGAAAAAGAGATAAGGTGAATAATGCATACTTATTGTATTGTAGGCTATGTCATATACATGAGGGAAAGATTCAAAAGTTGTTGAAAGTTGGATACTTAGATCCATTTGATTATGAGTCGTATGCAACTTATGAACCTTGCCTTTGTGGGAATATTGACCAACTCTCCTTTTAGTGGAACTAGAGAGAGTGCCATTGAGTTATTGGAACTCATATATAGTGATGTATGTGGTCTCATGTCAACTCAAGCTATAGGCGGTTACTTATACTTTATTAAGTTCACTAATGATTTCTCTAGGTATGGACACATCTACTTGATGAAGTATAAGTTCGAGGCCTTTGAGAAATTCAGGGAATATACAAATGAGGTAGAGAATCAGATAGGAAAGAATATTAACACTCTTCTATCAGATCGAGAAGGAGAATACTTGAGTATAGAGTTCACCCATTTCCTTAAGGATAATGAGATTCTATCATAGTGGACACCTTCTTATACACCTCACCTTAATGGTTTGTTAGAAAGGAGGAATCATACGTTGTTAGACATGGTGCGGTCCATAATGAGTTTTGCTGACCTACCTATCTCATTTTGGGGATTCGCCCTAGAGACCGCAGCTTACCTTTTGAATAGAGTTCTATCAAAGTCGACGGTGTCTACAATATATGAAATATGGAAAGGAAAGAAGCCTGATCTTAAGGTGGTTAAGATTTGAGATGTCCTGCCCATGTTAGAAGACACGACCTTAATAAGTTGGAATCAAGGACGGAATGGTGTATGTTCGTGGGATACCCTAAGGAGACTTTGGGGTATTATTTCTTTCATCCCGAGAATTAGAAGGTGTTTGTTGCCAAGAGAGCTGTGTTCCTTGAGTAAGAACAAATTCTTACTGGAAACAGTAGGAGTAAGATAGAGTTGAGCGAGGTTAGAGAACCTAGCTCAAGCATCTTTCTAGAGCCCGAGTCTTTTCAGGTACCTAGTACATAAGTTCCAACTTTACGCAAGTCTAGTAGAGTATCTTACCCTCCTAAAAGATATATGGGATATATCAATAGAGAAGACTCTTAGGATGTTGATCTTTAGGCCTACGAGGAGGCTATTATGAGTACGGACTCCAGGAAGTGGCAAGAAGCTATAAATTCTGAGATGGATTTCATGTACTCCAACAAGGTTTGAAACTTTATGGATGCACCTGAGGTTATTGTGCCTATCAACTGTAAATGGATCTTCAAGAAGAAGATCAGAGCTAATGGAAGGTGGAGACATATAAGGCAAGGCTAGTGGCTAAAGGATGCTATCAAAGGCAAGAAGTTGATTATGATGAAACTTTCTCACTTATTGCCATGGTTAAATCCATTAGAATTCTTTTGGCTATTGTAGCATATTATGATTATGAGATCTAGCAGATGGATGTGAAAAATGTATTCCTAAATGGCAACATCGAGGAGGAAGTGTATATGATAAAACTAGAGGGATTCATATCCAGAGAGAGCCCAGATAAAGTATGCAGGTTACTCAAGCCCATTTATAGATTGAGGCAAGCTTCCTAAAATTGAAACATAAGATTTGATGAGGCGATCATATCTTATGACTTTGTTAAGAACGAAGATGAGCCTTGTGTGTATAGGAAGGTAAGTGGGAGTACTATCATATTTTTGGTGCTATATGTGGATGATCATCCTGATCATCGGGAATGATGTAGGAATCCTCTCCATAGTAAATATTTGGCTATCCAAAAACTTCTTCATTAAGGACTTAGGGGAAACATCATATCTTTTGGGGATCCGGATCTATAGAGATAGATCCAAGAGGATGCTTGGCTTGTCCTAGTTCAGATGTATAGACCCCATTGCCAAAAGATTTGGCATGAAGAATTTCAAGAGACATCTCATATCGATGAGACATGAAATATCACTTTCTAGGAATATATCCCCAAAGACTCATGAAGAAAAGGCATACATGGATATGATACCTTATGCCTCAGTGATAGGATCTATCATGTATGATATGCTATGTACCAGGCCTGATATGGCGCATGCTCTGAGTATCACGAGCAAGTATCAGACGAATCCATGTTTGGAACATTGAAGGCAGTATAGTGTATCCTTAAGTACTTGAAAAGGACAAAGGATCCTTTACTGGTATATGGAGGAGGTAGCCTCCATGTTGAGGGCTACATAGACTCGAGTTTCCAGTTCGACATTGATGATAACAAGTCGAACATAGGGTATATTTTCACCTTGAATGGATGAGTAGTAAGCTGGAAGAGTTCAGAGTAAGATACTACTGCTGACTCGACCACATAGGTAAAATATATTGCTATAGTAGAAATAGCAAAGGAAGGGGTGTGGATGAAAAAGTTTATCAGGGATCTGGTAGTCGCACCAAGCAATATGGAGTCGATTCTTATATATAGTACGACAACAATAGGGTGATCACGCAAGTGAAGAAACCCAGGTCTCATCAGAAATCTATGCACGTTCTAAGGAGGTTCTATCTAATTAGAGATATCATAGCCCGTAAAGATATAACAATAGAAAAAGTTCTATCTGAAGATAATATTGTAGATCTACTAATGAAGTCGTTGGCTCAGATTGTATTTAAGCATCACAGGGGTCTGATGGAGATCATACACATAGGTGATTGACTTTAGGTCAAGTGGGAGATTGTTGGTTATAGGTGCTCTACAAGCCAATCACATGAGTGATGGCACATGTGATATGCTACGTGATCTTTTTGCTTATTATTATTGGCATATGCTCACATTATATTATCAGTTACATATATATATTGTGATGTACTTAGTTCTACAAAATGAGAATTGGATCGTGATGAGATTATGATAATGAGATCGATTCGCTTCTAAACATAGATCCTAAATAATCATGGTCATAGGTTCCTCGAGAGGGACATCGAGATATCCGGACAGATTGGTATACTATATACCCATCCATATGATAGAGGCAACTGGTCTCATAGCCACTTGTGTGAAGACACTAAGAATACAATACGGTGCTCATTGGAGAATGAGTTCACTAATTGATCTGCTTATGGAATGTTGTATAGTTAATGATACCTAATATCAAACAGTGATTCATAGTCCCAGTCATGTATGTGGTCCTTAGACTTGAGACACCAAGGATGCATTATTTGAGTACTCCTTTCTTTGACACCAGACTTATAAGTTTGGAATGTTCCAGATCTAGTACAGTTAGTTATCGGGATTGGCAGTCAATCTTATGAAGGTAATTGAGTATCAACAAAGGATGATCGACTCTCAGTATCATGAGAAATATCCCATATGTGCTTGCTTAGACAAATCCTTGGCCATGGTCATTAAGATTGAGACAAAAGATGTTCTCCGCGAGAATCCGATCAGAGCAAGACTCAGACGGATTCCGTATGTAGTCTGACAGTACCATATCTAATATATGGTCTCTGAGATATTAATTGGATGATGGACTATATATACACAGTAACTGTGGATAGACATGTCCGATGCATTTATCCCCTTGAACCGCTTGAGGACTATGGCGCAATGGCCTAGTACGTTTATAGTTGATGAGTTGAGAGAACTATTATGGGGATAATAGTTCACTATATTAAAAGGAGTTCAGATGGGAGCGACTCACGGCCAGCTCGATTGCAGACCCCAACAACAACCCTAAACCTTCCTTCCTATACTCAAACCACTACCACTGAATCCCTTTCCAGCGCCCACAACACCCTCAAACTGTAGCACCAACAACAACCTAAACCACAACTATCAATCCAAAATCACAACCTTGATCCATCACCCTTTCGACCACCAATCTCCATCGAAACCATTATTATCACCAACAACAACCCTAAGCCATCCTTCTAACTGTAACCCTTGACCATCATACCCCCTATATGACCCCTACAACAGTGATAGAACCCCACAGGATTCTATTGCTAGAACAATCTCTATAGGGGATTGATAGGACTCCAGTAGAGTTGAGTCCTAATCACCATAGAAGTAATTAATAAAACCCTGTAAGATTGTAATAAAACCCCACCTAGCCACTTCTATCCTATAAAGAAGTGTGGCTAGGGTTTAGATTAGGGTCTCAGGGCTTAGTGGCCACCACCCCCTTTACTAGGTTAGTCGACTAGGGTTTTCCCCTGCTTATGTTAGCTATAGAGCCAACCTAGCCGCACCGCACCCTGTTCCTACTAAGGCAGGTTGGCTATAGAAGGGGCAAAGAGATAATTTTACTTAGGCAAGCACTCGTTGGGTTAGGGTTTAGAATCCTATATAATGATGTAGCCGTTCCCTCTCTTTTATCAAGAAAGATTAATCTTTTATTTAGCCTTGTGCTGAGTTCTTGGAGGGAGGAACCCCTATAGCGTTCCAAGGGTTGATCCCCTTTAGAGATCAAAATCTATAGGGCTCCTCTTGGGGTTCTATCATCTGGTATTAGAGCCATGTTATTGCTGCCCCCTATAGCCATCTCTGTCGCCTCCACCTTCCCAAGCAATTCCCATAATTGCTGTGACACGGGCCTCCACCTTCCACCCTAGCTGCAGATCAAATTAGTCTGTCGTTGCCCCCTGCGTTTGATCTAGAAATCTGGCATATTTTTATCACCCACACCTCTTCAATACTGCAAGATCCTTTACCTTATACATTGAAGAATTTTCTCATATTTTATCCATTGCAAATTTTGTCCGATGTAATTGTTATAGTTGTTGCGAAGGTGAAACGTAGTAGAAATATTTAGCCACCTATTTGCCTCTTGAAACTGATTTATTGCTTCTCTTTTTTTGCCAAAATTTTACACAATTCCCTAGATCAACTTAGCTTTCATATGAGATTAATCTCAGAAAAAATTCCTTCTGGAATCGGTTTTATTGTGCTTTCTTTCGTTATCATGCATTGCTGGAATTTTACGATAAAGGATTTGCCTTCCGTCTTTTACCCTATTTTCCTACCGTTGCTCTGCCAAAATTTTGTCAAATTTTTTACTGATATTGATGACATCTGAACCGAGGATTTATGTATATTTTGCTTGAGTTTTTCTCGGGAATTTATATCGAGAATTCATCATTTCTCTGATGTAAAATCTGTTCGATAGGATAACACATCGCAACACCTTTCTTTGTCGAATTCCATCGGATTTGAGTGCTATCTTTTATGGGTGTTTAGACTCTTTTTCTCTCATCTACAAACCCTACCATTCTCACCAAAAACACTTTCAAATTGCACCCTAAACCGATCCCAAACAGCCACCTAAATCAGCCCTAAACCGCAGCCTACTCCCATCTAACCGATCCACCCATCCAACCGGTCATCCCCTCTCAAAAAATTCTCATGCCACTAACCCAACAACAAAAGAAAGATCTCAATAGTACAGATCTAGAGACATACACCATGGCATCAGAGGAGGCCATCAATGCCAAATTTGAAGCCTTTGGCCGTATGGAGGAGAAGATGCGATCCCTTTTCACTGAATTTAGCATGGGCCGACCACCTAGCCCGAAGAAATCACAGCAAGGAGCAACTTTAGATCGGTGAGACAATTCTCAAGAGCATGGCCACATCATCCCTAGTACAAACACTTCACACATGAAGGTTGACTTCCCTAGATGGGAAGAAGGAGACCCGATCGGATGGATCGCGTGTGTGGAACAATATTTTGGGTTCTACCGAACCACAGATGCTATAAGGGTGGAGATTACTGTCATCCACCTCGAGGGAGACACGATTCAGTGGTTTAATTGGTATGAGCACACCTATGGAGGTCTCTCTTGGCAATGATTCAAGGAAGGACTACTTAATCGCTTCAGACCAACCGATTTCGACAACATCGACGGACAATTGGTGATGATTTAGCAAACCTCGATAATGCACGAATACCAAACAAGGTTTGAACATTTATCTAACCAAACTATAGATTAATCTGAAAAGCAACTTTTAGGGACTTTTATTAAGGGCCTAAAGCCAAAGATTTGAGGAGAAGTAAAAGCGCGACAACCGTACACTCTAATGGCAATAATTTCCTTCGTGAGGATCCAAGAAGAACGATTGAACCATGAAGTATGAAGGATAAGGGTCACTCTCTGACCAGCCATGCTGGAGCCTTCAGGCCCCTCTACTGCCATCCGAGTCCCTACATAAAAAAAAAAACAAGAGATGAGCTTCGTGAACGATCGGCCAAGGGGTTGTGTTGGTACTGTGATGAACCGTGGAGCCGAGAACATCGCTGCAAAAAGGATCAACTTCTTGTGATTGAACCAGTAGAGGATGAGGACAGCGAACCATCTGAAGAAAGCCTCGAACTTGAAGATGAAGCCATGGAGGAAGAGCCCCAACCGGCCAACTACATAGTGCACGCGCTGGCCGACTACTCCAACCGGCATATTATGAAAGTTAGAAGACTTCTTAAATAGCAACCCATCACCGTTCTCATTGATATGGGCAGCATAAATAACATCCTCAACCACAAGATCACTGCATATATAACACTTCAAATTGAAGGTTGCAACAAGTTCGATGTAAAGGTCACCGACGGCCGAATCCTCAAATGCGACCAACGGTGCCCGCGGGTAAAATTGCTCCTACAAGACCAAGAAGTTGTAGCCGATTTCTTCCTCCTTCCATTGATAATTATGAAGTCATGCTTGGGATTGAATGACTTATAACATTATGTGACATCTCCTGAAATTTTTCTAAACTAATCATGAAGTTTTATTGCAAAGGGAGACAGGTCACATTATGAGGCAAGCACGGGAGCCATATTTTCACCATTTTGACGCATCAAATGGAGAAGGTGCTATACAAAATAAATGGTAGAATTTTGATGTATATCCAACAGCCATCAAAGGAGGAGAAAGTGCAAAATTTAGATCCTAAGCTTTCCCTCTTGCTGGACAAATTCGTGGATGTTTCACAGAGCCGCGAGAGCTTCCCCCTAACCGGTGGTATGACCACCGCATACCTATTTTGCTGGGCAAATCTCTAGCAAATTTGAGACTGTACCACTATCCTCACTTGCAAAAGGATGAGATTGAGAACATCGTCAATGAGATGCTCAACTCTGGAGTAATTCGACCAAGCTACAACTCTTACTCTTTGTCGGTGTTGCTAGTACGTAAGAAGGATGGTACATGGCGGATGTGCATTGATTATCAGGCTTTGAACACTATCACCGTCTAAGATAAATATTCTGTACTAGTCATAGATGAGCTCTTGGATGAATTAAAAGGAGCCCGAGTCTTCACTAAATTGGATCTCCATTCCGGTTATCATCAGATTCGCCGAAGATGTTCCAAAAATTATATTCCACACACATAATGGCCACTATGAGTTTCTGGTAATGCCTTTCAGACTTCCAAATGCTCCTTCCACTTTTCAAAACCTGATGAATGAAATCTTAAGGAGTTTTTTACACAAGTTCGTGTTGGTATTTTTTGATGATATTCTCATTTATAGCCCTATGCTTGATATGTATTTTCAGCACTTATGAACTATTCTAACGATTCTTCGAGAGAACACCCTTTCTGTTTAGGGCACATTAAATAAGAGGATGGAGTAGTGGTAGACCCGACGAGATCGAGGTAATGCAAGGATGGCCGAGACCTACGAATATAAAATCGCTGCACGCCTTCCTTGGACTCACAAACTACTACCAAAAATTCGTAAAAGATTATGGCAAGATCAGTGCCCCACTCACATCCCTACTAAAGAAAGGCTCCTTTTTATAGTCGGATAAAGCCTATACAGCCTTCGAATGACTCAAGGCAACCATAACGATAATGCTGGTCCTAATGCTACCCGATATTAGCCGTAACTTTGTGATTGGGGCCGATGCGTCCGAAGTTGGAATTGGGGTTGTTCTAATGCAAGATGGCTGACACCTTACTTACACTAGAAAAGCTTTGTCTCCCTCACATCTTAAAATATCTGTGTATGATAAGAAAATGCTTCCATCGTACACGATATCATCAAGTGGGGACCTTACCTGATCGGCCGACGCTTCCATATTAAGACCGACCACCGAAGTCTTAAATTTTTTTTGAGTAGAAAATATCTTCCCTGGAGTAGCAACAATGGGTAACTAAACTTCTTGGCTTTGATTATGAAATTACTTATTGAAAGGGGAAAGAGAATGTTGTTGCAGATGCTCTATCACGGTTACCGAGATAAGCCAAAATTTCAGCCATCTCCCTTCCCTCCACTGACTTCCTTAAGGACATTAGGGAGGAATGGAAGAATGACTCAGAGACCCGGGACATCATAGAAAAATTGGAGAAGGATCCGAGTTCTATGGGCCACTACGCTTGGGATTCGAAGGACCTATGCTATAAAAGTCAAATTTTGATTGTTCCTTCTTCCCCTTGTATTCAGATTATTTTGCATAAGATGCACTCTTCACCTTCAACATGGCACTCTGGATTTCTGAGAATATACAAGAGGGTGAAGCAAAACTTCTTTTGGAAGGGCATGAAAAAATCAATTTATGATTATGTATCTAAATGTGATGTATGCCAGCAATAGAAAGGTGAAACAGTGGCAAATCCAACCACTACCTATACCAGACTTAGCATTGCACGACATCTCCATGGATTTAATCATAGGGCTACCATCATCTCAAGGTAAAAGCATGGTTTTTGTGGTGGTAGATCGTCGAACTAAATATGCTTATTTTTATGCTGTGAGACATCCTTATACCGCTGTTAGCATTGCTCAAATTTTTCTGGAAAATATTAAAAAATTACATGGGATGCCAAGGTCCATTGTGAGTGATTGTGATAGGGTGTTTACAAGTAAATTTTGGACTAAACTCTTCCAACTACAAGGCACCCAATTGAAGATGAGCGCCACCTACCATCCACAAACAAACGACCAAACAAAAGTGGTGAACAGATGCCTTGAGGCTTACTTACGGTGCTTCACCGGTGACCAGCCCAAAGAGTGTACAAGGTGGCTTCCTTGGGCTGAATGGTGGTACAACACAACTTATCATTTATCAACCAAATGTACCCCTTATGAAGCATTGTATGGCCGACCACCCCTGTAATACCGAAATATGTAATTAGTGCGACCAAAGTTGATTAGGTCGACCAAAATTTAATTGATAGAGACAAGCTTATATAGCTTTTGAAGGATAACCTAACTTCTGGTTATAGGTGCCCTACAAGCCAATCACGTGAGTGATGGCACATATGACACGCTGTATAATCTTTTTGCTTATGATTAATATTGGCATATTCTCACATTATCTATTACATATATATTATGATGTCCTTAGTTCTGTGCAATGGGAGTTAGATCATGATGAGACCACGATAATGAGATCAATTCACCTTTAAATATAGATCCTAAATAATCCCAGTCATAGGTTACTCAAGAGGGACATTGAGATAACCGGATAGATCGGTGTACTATATACCCGTCCATATGATGGAGGCGACTAGTCTCACAGCCACTTGTGTGGAGACACTAAGGATATAGTACAGGTGCTCATTAGAGAATAAGTTCACTGATTGACCCGCTTATGGAATGTTGTATGGTTAATGATACCTAAAGTCAGACAACGATTTCATAGTCCCAATTGTGTATCTGGTCCTTAGACTTGAGACACCAAGGATGCCTTGTATGAGTACTCCTTTCTTTGACGCTAGATTTACAGGTTTGGAAAGTTCCAAATCTGGTACAATTGGTAATTGGGATCGGTAGCCAACCTTACGAAGGCAATTGAGTGTCAATAGAGGATCATCCACTTTCGGTATCACGAGAGGAATATCCCATATGTGCTTGCTCAAACAAATCCCTAGCCGGGGTCATTGATTAAGAGAGAAGGAGTTCTTTGGTAGAATCTGAATAGAGCAAGACAAACTGATTTCGTATGTGACCTGACAGTACTATGTCTAATATACGGTCTCTAGGATATTATTTGGATGAGAGATTATAGATACATGGTAACTGTGTTCAGATAGGTCCGATAGATTTGATCCCCCCTGTACCGTCTGGGGACTATAGCGTAGTGGCCTATTACGTCCATAGTCGATGAGTTAAGTGAATTATTATGGAGATAATAATTCACTATATCAAAAGGGGTTCTAATGGGTGTGACTCACGACAAGCTCGGTATCGGGCCTAAAGGGTCACACACATATGGTTGATGCTTCAGTGAATAGAGGATTGGATGAACATATTCTCATTAGATGAGACCCTATGTTGATGGGCTCCTTGATTAAGGCCCAATTATAGGCCTAAGGAGATTATTGTATAGAGATCCAATAATGCAATGTTAGTGGGTTATTGGATGAAGATCCAATACCCACTAAGGAAGGAGCACTAGGGTTTTGGTGGCTCTCTATAAATAAGATGGGAGACTCTTGATTGATAGGCTGTAACTTTAGCCACCACCTCCTATTCTCCTTCCTCCCTCTGAGCAAGAGTTACAATATCAGATTGGAGGAGTCTCGCTGCAGAGATCCATCGTATGGATACCGCTAGAGAGGAGGATGCTTGACCTCCTTTATCTTCTCCATCCAGATCTGGAATATAGGGATATACGATCTCCCTAGGTAAAATCAATCTCTCACACATCGTGATTTTTTTATTTTTACGGTTTTTCTCGCGACCCCAATCTTTCGCACGACAATTTGATTTGCGTGGGAAACCTGTTTTTGTTTTGATTTCTGCTGCGTATGTGATGTACTCACTAAGGACAAGCTTATGTAGCTTTTGAAGGACAACCTACCTGCTGCTCAAGCCCGCATTAGGCAACAAGCAGACACTCACCGAAGAGAGCAAGAATTTTCAGTAGGAGATTGGGTCTACCTTCGCCTACAACCATACAAGCAGTTGTCAATCAACACCAGAGCATCGATGAAGTTATCTCCATGATTCTATTAATCATATCAGATTTTGGAGCTTATTGGGACTGTGACATTCAAATTAAAGCTTCCAGATGACGCTAAGATCCATCTCATCTTCCACGTATCCTTGCTAAAGCTGAAATTGGGAGAACAAGAGTTAGCGTAGACTCAACTGCTAAACACTATAATTGATGATGAGATTGAAGCCCAACCTGAAGCTATACTTGATCAGAGGATTGTGATACACCGACGATGCCCTTCAACTGAAGTACTCGTGAAGTAGAATAACTTACCATCCGTAGACGCGACGTGGGAGTATTATAAGGAGCCAAAGCCCTAGTTCCCAGACTTTATGGACACTAAGCCTTGAGGACAAGATTGATTTTAAGAGGACAGGCTTGATAGGACTCCAGTAGGGTTGAGTCCTAATCACCCTATAAGTAATTAATAAAACCCTGTGAGATTGTAATAAAACCCCACCTAGCCACTTCTATCCTATAAAGAAGTGTGGCTAGGATTTAGATTGGGGCCTTAGGGCTTAATGGCCGCCGTCCCCTTTACTGGGTTAGTCGGCCAGGGTTCCCCCTGCTTAGGTCGGATATAGAGCCAACCTAGCCGCCCTTGTTCCTACTAAGGCTAGTCAACTATAGAAGGCGCAAAGGGGTAATTTTACTTAGGCAAGCACCCCTTGAGCTAGGGTTTAGAATCCTATATAATGATGTAGCCACCCCCTCTCTTTTATCAATCAAGATTAATCTTTTATTTAGCCTTATGCCGAGTTCTAGGAGGGAGGAACCCCTATGGTGTTCCAAGGGTTGATCCCCCTCAAATATCAAAATCTATAGGGCTCCTTTTGGGGTTCTATCAGGGATCAGCTTCCTTGGAACTCTAAAGGGGTTCCTCACTTCTTGGCAATCAACACAATGGCTTGAAGAAAAGTTGTATTGCTAGATGAAAAAAGGGAGGGCCACAAGTGCTTATATAGGGCTAAAAAACCCTAACCCTATTGAAGACTCCAACTCCTACTCCAACAACCTTAGCCGCCTTTCCCAAATAGTATTGGGGGGGAGGGGGGTAGGGGCTGCTAGATGACTCAAAACCCTAGCTGACCTTTTAAATTAAGGGGGTTAGGGTTTGTTACATGCCTTGGGGTTTTATTGACATCATTACTCAGTGGACTTAGGACTCGACCTAGTTAGGATCTTAACAGATCCACTCTCTTCGAATCAGCCTTGTCCTTGAGGCT
This sequence comes from Ensete ventricosum, assembly GCA_029747655.1. Classification (NCBI taxonomy): domain Eukaryota; kingdom Viridiplantae; phylum Streptophyta; class Magnoliopsida; order Zingiberales; family Musaceae; genus Ensete; species Ensete ventricosum. Next base: position 36,239,120 of record JAQQAF010000008.1, on the reverse strand, counting down.
GAGGCTTGATGAACTCCAGAAATTTAATCTTCAACTCTACACAGGGATCCTATGTGGTATCTTCAATGGGTAGACTCGTCGATCTCACTAGCGCTTCGGTAGTAGGACGTCAGTGATACATCATGATCCATCGGTCAAGAATCGCCTCCAACTAGATCTAGATCTCTCCGTGGGCAGTAGTATTTGGTAGGTGACTTTGGGCCATCTCGTTCTCACCAAGCTTGGGCTTCAAGCATGATACATGGAAGACTAGATGGATCTTGCAGTCTATAGGTAGGTCCAACCTACTACTCTGATAGGCCCGTAAAAGTGAGGTGATAGCTTCATAGATGCTTTAGTTTGGATGGATGTCTGTTTGTAGGGATAGAGCCTAAGGAAGACCCAATCTCCCACTAAGAACTTTCTTTTGCTTTTGTGCATGTCATATTGCTGATTCATCTTGACCTGCGCTGCTGAGATGGGGGCAGCCCTTCGATGAAGTCCATCGGGTTGTCGGTCCAAACTGAGCCCGTAATGGGTAGAGGTTGCAGCTTCCCAGAGTTTGCCATTGTTTCACCTTTATGTCAGTGACACATGTCAGAACACACCACAAATTCAGAGCGCCCAGCTGATCCTCTTATAGGTTTAAAGGAATCCAAAGCACCCAGCTGATGGTGCGTAATGCATCTCCTGTAAGATGGTATTTATGCAGGGGGAATTTGACACTAGTACTATACGTCCCTTATACCATAAGCCCTTCGAATCCCAACTGTAATGCACCTTGAAGCTTGGTTCTTCCTCCAATTTTTTGATTGTCTCTCGAATTTCTAGAGCATCTCGCCATTCCTCTTTGATGTCTTTAAGGAAATTGCTGATTGGAACAGAGATGGCTGAAAGTCTAGCTTGCAGGGGTAGTCGGGAGAGCGTATCTACCACCATATTCTCTTTCCCTTTCTTGTAAGTTATTTTATAATCATATCCAAGGAGTTCTGTTACCCATTTTTACTACTCGGGGGTCGATATCTTCTGCTCAACAAAATATTTAAGGCTCTTGTGGTTGGTCTTTATTTGAAAGCATCGGCCGATCAGGTAAGCTCTCCACATTGTCACCGCGTGCACGATCGCAAGCATCTCCTTATCGTAGATGGACATCTTTAGGTGTGAAGGAGATAGGGCTTTGCTGGTGTAGGTGAGAGGTCAGACTTCTTGCTTGATGATGACACCGATCTGATAAGACCCTAGAAGGAGCCCTATAGATTTTGATCACTGAGGGGGATCAACCCTTGGAACATTATAGGGGTTCCTCCCTCTTAGACTCGGCACAAAGGTTGAATTTAAGATGATATTGCATGATTAAAAGAGGGGGGTGGCTAAATCTTAAATAGGGATCAAAGTCCTAGCCTAAGGGGGCACTTGTCTAAGTGGAATTATCCTTTTGCCCCTCCTACAGCCATCCTGCCTTAATAGGAACAAGGGGCGACTAGGCTGGCTCTATAGCCGACCTAAGTAGGGGGGAACCCTGGTCGACTTGCCCAGTAAGGGAGGTGGCGACTATTAAGCCCTAAGGGTTAATTCAAACCCTAGCAATACTCCTTTATAAGATAGGAGGGGCCTTATTATAATCTAATAGAGTTTTTATTAACTTCTACTGAAATGATTAAGACTCAACCCTACTGGAGTCCTATCAAGTCCGCCATCTCAGAATCAGCCTTGTCCTCACGGCTGATAATCCATAAACTCTAGGAACCGGGTCTTCAGCTCTTCGTGAGACTCCCATGTTGGATCTTCAGATGGTAAGTTATTCCACTTCACAAGTAATTCGGTAGAGGGGCTTTGTGGGCATATCACAATTCTTCGATCAAGTATAGCTTCAGGTTGGGCTTGGATTTCACCTTCAATTGTAGTGCTCGACAGCAGTTCATGTTCACCCAATTTCGGCTTCAGTAGGGATATGTGGGATGAATTTTGGTGTCATCTAGAAGTTTAAGTCGGTATGCCATGACCCCAATGTGTTCCAAAATCTGATATGGTCCATAAGATCATGGAGATAGTTTCATCGATGCTCTAGTGTTGATGGATAGCTGCTTGTATGGTTGTAGGCGGAGGTAAACCCAATCTCCTCTAAATTCTCGCTCACTCCGGTGATTGTCTGCTTGTTGCTTCATGCGGGCTTGAGCGATAGTTAGGTTATCCTTCAGCAGCTGTAGCAGTTTATCCCTATTAATTTGGTCTTGGTCGACCTGATCCACTTTGGCCGAATGAAGTACATATCTGGGAATTACAGGGGGTGATCGGCCATACAGTGCCTCGTAAGGGGTACATTTAGTCGACGAATGAAAAGTAGTGTTATACCACCATTCGGCCCAAGGAAGCCATCTTGTCCACTCTTTGGGCCGGTCGCTAGTGAAGCATCGTAAGTAACTCTCGAGGCATCTGTTCACCACTTCTGTTTGACCGTCTGTTTATGGATGATAGGCTGTGCTCATCTTCAATTGGGTGCCTTGTATATGGAATAGCTCTGTCCAAAATTTACTTGTAAACACCTTATCGCGGTCGCTTACTATCGACCTTGGCATCCCATGTAATTTCATAATATTTTCCACAAAAATTTGGGCAATAGTGGCAGCAGTATAGGGATGTCTCACAGTACAAAAATGAGCATACTTAGTTAGGCGATCTACCACCATAATGATCGACCTCATCCACTTTGGTCGAACCAAGTACATATTTGCTGCTTGCCGATCTAAGTATGTTCATTATGTAAAGTAAGGTTGGCTATTAAGGCAGGTTGGCTATAGGAGGGGCAAATGGGTAATTTTACTTAGGCAAGCACCCCCTTAGGCTAGGGTTTTGATCCCTATATAATGATGTAGCCACCCCCTTTCTTGAATCAAGCAATTATCAATTTTATTTCAGCCCTGTGATGAATCTAGGAGGGAGGAACCCTTATAGCATTCCAAGGGTTGATCCCCCTCAAGGATCAAAATCTATAGGGCTCCTTCTATGGTTCTATTATCTGGTATCAGAGCAGCGATCTTGCTGCCCTATAGCCATCTCAACCGCCTCCACCTTCCTAAGCAATTCCCACAATTGTTACGACACGTGCCTCCACCTTTCACCGCAGCGTTTGATCTAGAATTCTGGTATATTTTTATCATCCACACCTCTTCAATACTACAAGATTCCTTACTTTACACATTGAAGATTTTTGTGGTGGTAGATTGCCTAACTAAGTATGCTCAGTTTTGTGCCGTGAGACATCCCTATACTACTGCCACTATTGTCCAGATTTTTGTAGAAAATATTATTAAATTACATGGGATATCAAGGTCGATAGTAAGTGATCGTGATAGGGTGTTTACATAATGAGCATATTTAGTTAGATGATAAGACCCCAAAAGGAGCCCTATAGATTTTGATCCTTGAGGGGGATCAACCCTTGGAACATTATAGGGGTTCCTCCCTCCTAGATTCAACAAAAGGCTGAAATAAAATTGATAATTGCTTGCTTCAAGGGGCGGCTACATCATTATATAGGGATCAAAACCCTAGCCTAAGAGGGTGTTTGCCTAAGTAAAATTATCCCTTTGACCCTCTTATAGCCAACCTGCCTTAATAGGAATAGGGGGTGAGTAGGTTGGCTATATAGCCGACCTAAGCAGGGGGAAACTCTAGCCAACCAACCCAATAAGGGGGCGACAGCCACTAAGCCCTAAGGGCTAATCTAAACCCTAGCCATACTCCTTTATAAGATAGGAGTGACTTTATTATAATCTAATAGGGTTTTATTGACTACTTCTGCAGAGATTAGGACTCAACCCTGCTGGAGTCCTATCAAACCCGCCCTCTTAAAATCAGCCTTGTCCTCAAGGTTGAAGTTCTATGAACTCTAGGAACCGAGTCTTCAGCTCTTCATCAGCTTCGGTGTCAGTTGGAAGAACTTGAGCTGAGTCATCATCTTTAAATTTCCATTTGAGGTGGGATACTTAGAGGATTATCTGTAATTTTGATACGATGCACGGATCTGATCTCCAGGTTGGGGCCCCAATATGTTCCCCAATTTTGCAAGGCCCAAAGAAATAGGGAGACTACTTTCTTGAGGCTTGAATTTCATGTTGGTGGAGCTGGAGATAAAGGGGTACTTGATCTTTCTGAGGAAACTTTCTTCTACTCCGGCATTGGTTAGGGGAAAGTTTCTTCCTTGCATGGGCTGCCACATGGTTAGTCTTTAGTGATAGCCAATCTTTCTTCTGGAATGGTGACTGCCCTCTGATATGGTTCAGGATGATGAGAGCCCAATTTGGCGTGAGCATGGATTGCAATTCTTCTAGTTTAACTCCTTTTTCGTGCCATGGACCTCTATCCAACCATATTCTAAATTTGGTAGAAATTCGTATCTCCTGTAAAAGCCTCGTATGAAGTTTGGGGGAAGCCTTTGTGTAAATTAGGAGTCGACCATCTTGCATAAGAATAGCCCAAATTCTAACTCTCATCGGCCTCAATGACCAAAGTGCGATTGAAATCGGGTAGCGCTAGGACCAACGTCATCGTCATGGCTGCCTTGAGTCGTTCAAAGGCTGCGGAGGCTTTATCCAACCACATGAAGGAGTCTTTCTTTAGTAAGGATATAAGCGGGGCACTGATCTTGTCATAATCTTTCATAAAATTTTGGTAGTAGCCCATGAGTCCAAGGAAACCGTGTAATGATTGTACGTTTGTAGGTCTCGGCCATCCTTGCATTGCCTCGATCTTTGTCGGGTCTACCGCCACTCTATCCTTTAATATAATGTGCCCAAGATACTCCAATTTACACTATAAGAAGATGCACTTTGATTATTTAACATAAGGAGTATTCTCCCAAAGAATCGTTAGAACAGTTCGTAAGTGCTGAAAATATATATCAAACGTAGGCCTATAAATGAGAATATCATCAAAGAATGTGAATACGAACTTACGTAGAAAACTCCAGAAGATGTCATTCATCAGGGTTTGGAAATTAGGAGCATTCGTAAGTCCGAAAGGCATTACCAGAAACTCGTAGTGGCTGTTATGCATGCGGAATGCAGCTTTCAGAATATCTTCAGTGCATACCCAAATATGATATTATCTGGATCGAAGATCCAATTTAGTGAGGACTCGGGCTCCTTTTAATTCGTCCTAGAGTTCATCTACGAATGTGATAGGATATTTATCCTTGATGGTAATGGCGTTTAGAGCCCGGTAGTCAATGCACATCGGCCACGTACCATCTTTCTTGCGTATTAGCAAAATCGATGAGGAGTAAGGGCTGCAGCTCGGTCGAATCACCCTGGTGTCAAGCATCTCTTTAACAATATTCTCGATCTCGTCCTTCTGCAAGTGAGGATAGTGGTACAGTCACAAATTTGCTAGAGGTTTGCCCATAAATGGCTGTTGAATATGCATCAAGAATCCACCATGTGCTTTTTGCAAAACTTTCTCCATTTGTTGCGACGAAACGGTGGAAATTTGGCTCCCGCGCTTGCCTCGTAAAGTGACCTGTCTCCCTTTGCAATAAAATTTCATGATTAATTTAGAAAAATTTTAAGAGATATCGCCTAGTGATGTGAGCCATTCGATCCCGAGTACGCCTTCATAATCATCAATGGGTAGGAGGAAGAAATAAGCTACCACTTCTTAGTCTTGGAGGAGTAGTTTCACCTGCGGGCACCGTTGGTTACAATTAAAGATTCGGCCATCGACGACCTTTACGTCAAACTTGTTGCAATCTTTGATTTAAAGTGCCAAACGTGCAGCAACCTTTCTATTAAGGAAGTTATTGGTGTTGCCCGTGTCGATGAGAACAATGATGAGTTGCTATTTTAGAAGTCCTCCAACATTCATCATCTGCGGGTTGGAATAGCCGGCCAATGCGTGCACTATGTCGTTGGCCGGTTGGGACTCTTCCTCTATGGCTTCTTCTTTAGGTTCAAGTGTTTCATGTTTCATTGTCCTCATCCTTCGTTGGTTCAATCATGAGGAGCTGACCCTTTTTGTAGTGATGTTCGCGGCTCCACGGTTCGTCACAATGCCAACGTAACTCCTTGGCCGATCATTCGCGAAGTTCATCTCTTGTTAACTTTTTTTGTACAGGGGCTTGGATGGCAGTAGAGGGGGTAGTAGGCCTCGGCATGGTTGGTCGGGGAGCGACTCTTGTCCTTTGTACCTCGTGGTTCAATTGTTCTTCCTGGATATGCACGAAGGAAATCGCCGCCATAAGAGTGTATGGTTACCACGCCTTTACTTCTCCTCAGATCTCCGGCTTTAGGCCTTCGATAAAAGTACCTAAAAATTGTTTCTCAGACCAATTCTCAATTTGGTTAGATAAACACTCAAACCTTATTTGGTATTCTTGTATTTTAGAGGTTTGACGAATCTTTGCCAATTGTCCATCGATGTTGTTGAAATCGGTTAGTCCGAAGTGGTCTAATAGTCCTTCCTTGAATCGCTGCCAAGAGAGTCCTCCATGGGTGTACTTAATCCAATTAAACCACTGAATAACATCTCCCTCGAGGTGGATGGCAGCAATCTCCACCCGTGTGGCGTCGGTGGTTCGGTAGAACCGAAAATAGCGCTTCGCGCTTGAGATCCACCCGATTAGGTCTCCTTCCCATCTAGGGAAGTCAACCTTCATGCATGGATTATTGAGATCAGAGGTGATGTGACCATGTCCTTGAGGATCGTCTCGTCGATTTGAAGTTTCTCTGTGTTGTGATTTCCTCAGGTTCGACCGTCGGCCAATGTTGAATTCGGCGAAAAGGGATCGCATCTTCTCTTCCATGTGGTTTCCAAAGGCTTCAAGCTTTGCATCGATAGCCTCCTCTGATGCTATAGTATATACCTCTAGATCTGTAATATTAAGATCTTTTTTTTGTTGTCGGGTTAGTGGCATGGGAATTTTTGAGAAGGGGGTGGCCGGTTGGAAGGTGAATCGGTTTGGATGGAAGTAGGCTACGGTTTAGGACAGATTTGGGGCTGTGGTTTTGTGGAGTTTAGGCTGCGAATTGGTGTGGTTTTAGGGCTGTGATAGCAGTAGATGAAGGTTCGGAAAATAGATTTTAGATCCGGGATAGATGGTTGCAAAGGTAGGTGTCTCGGTAAGGAAAGCTGGCTAAAAAGGTAAGTGGATTGATAAGGAAGTAGGCTGATTTGGGTTGCTGATTTGGCGACTGTTTGGATTCGGTTTAGGGTAATATTTGGAAGGGTTTTTAGTGAGGATGGTAGGGTTTGGAGATGAGAAAAAGAGAGTCTTAAATCTCACAAAAAATAGCACTCAAATCTGATAGAATTCGGTGAAAAGAAGTGTTGCAATGTGTTGTCCTGCTGAACCGGTTTTACATCGGAGAAACGATGACTTCTCGATGTAAATTCCAGAGGAAAGTTTCAGAAAATTATATAGAAACCCTTGGTTCAGATGTTGTTAATACCAGTAAAAAGTTTGACACAATTTTGGTAGCATAACAGTAGGGAAATAGGGCAAAAAATGAAAGGCAGATTCCTTCATCATAAAATTCCAAAACTGCATGATGGTCAAATATTACACAAAAAAATCAGTTGCAGAAGAAGGTTTTGTGTGAAATTAAATCCAGATGAAAGCTAACTTGATCTTGAGAATTGGGTAAAAATTTCAGCAAAAAAGGATGAAGAAAAGCTTGGTTTCAAGAGGCCAATAGACGGAAGGTAGATTCTATATTATAAAATTTCAGTACTGTGCAATGAAGAATCGCAGTGCTATAAGTCCAGATCTAGAAGGACTTTTTTAAAAAGATTAGTCTTAGATAAAAGCCAAGATGATCTATGAAATTGTATTAAAGTTTCAGCCAAAAAGGATGATTAAAAGTTTAGTTTCAAGAAGCAATAATCGGCTGAAAATTTCTGCAGTGTTTCGCTTTTGCAACGATGATAACGTTTGCGACGAACAAAATTTCAGCGGATAAAATTTGGGAAAAATTTTCAACGTGTAAAGTAAGGAATCTTGTAGTATTGAAGAGGCGTGGATGATAAAATATACTAGAGTTCCATATCAAATGCAGGGGGCAGCGGTAGACTGATTTGATCTACAGTTGGGGTGGAAGGTGGAGGCGCGTGTCGTAGCAATTGTGGGAATTGCTTGGGAAGGTGGAGGCTACTGAGATGGCTCTAGGGTCAGCACGATCGCTGCTCTGATACCAGATGATAAGACTCAGTTCCCTGAGTTCATGGAACTTCAGCCTTGAGGACAAGGCTGATTTTAAGAGGGTGGGTTTGATAGGACTCTAGCAGGATTGAGTCCTAATCTTCCTAGAAGAAGTCAATAAAACCCTGCTAGATTGTAATAAAGCCACTCCTATCTTATAAAGGAGTATGTTTAGGGTTTAGATTAGCCCTTAGGGCTTAGTGGCCGTCGCCCCCTTACTGGGTTGGTTTGCTAGAGTTCCCCCCTGCTTATGTTGGCTATAAAGCAAACCTAGTCACCCCCTGTTCCTATTAAGGCAGGTTGGCTATAGGAGGGTCAAAGGGATAATTTTATTTAGGTAAGCACCCCCTTAGGCTTGGGTTTTGATCCCTATATAATGATGTAGCCGCCCCCTCTCTTGAAGCAACCAATTATCAGGATGACCAGTCTTGGTCGACCTGATCCACTTTGACCGAACCAAGTAGATATCTGGGAATTACAGGGGGTGATCGGCCATACAATGCCTCGTAAGGGGTACATTTAGTCGACAAATGAAAAGGTGTGTTGTACCATCATTCGGCCCAGGGAAGCCATCTTGTCCATTTTTTGGGCCGGTCGCTAATGAAGCATCGTTTGTAAATCACTAGGCATATGTTCACCACTACTATTTGGCTGTCTGTTTGTGAATAATAGGCTGTGCTCATCTTCAATTGGGTGCGCTGTAGATAGAAGTGCTCGGTCCAAAATTTACTTGTAAACACCGTGTCACGGTCGCTTACTATCAACCTTGGCATCCCATGCAATTTCATAATATTTCCATAAAAATCTGGACAATAGTGGCACAGTATAGGGATGTCTCACAGCACAAAAATGAGCATAGTTAGTTAGGCGATCTACCACCACAAAGATATTGCTTTTACCTTGAGATAGTGGTAGTCCTTCGACAAAATCCATGGAGATGTCCATCCAAGTCGAATCTGGTATAGGTAGCGACTGTAGTTTACCGGGACTTGCCATTGTTTCACCTTATGCTGCTGACATACATCACATTTGGATACATAGTCATAAATTGATTTTTTTATATCCTTCTAGAAGAAGTTTTACTTCACCCTTTTATAAGTCCTCAGAAATCCAGAGTGCCCTGCCGAAGGTGAAGAGTGCATTTCATGCAACATAACTTGAATGTGAGGAGAAGAAGGAACAACAACAATTCAGTCTTTATAGCGTAAGTCCTTCGAGTCCCACATGTAGTGCCCTATGAAATCCGGATCCTTCTCTAATTTTTCTATGATGCTTCGGATTTCCGGATCATTCTTCCACTCCTCCCTAATGTGTTCAAGGAAGTCGGTGGTGGGAAGGGAGATGGCTAAAATGTCGGCTTGCCCCGGGAGCCGAGATAGAGCATCTGCAACAACATTCTCTTTTCCTTTTCGATAAGTAATTTCATAATCAAAGCCGAGAAGTTTAGTTACCCAACGTTGCTACTCCGGGGAAGATATTTTCTGCTCTAAGAAATACTTAAGACTTTGGTGGTTAGTCTTAATCTTGAAGCGCCGACGGATCAGGTACGGTCTCCATTTTGTGACGGCATGTACAATGGCAAATATTTCTTTATCAGATACCGATATTTTCAAGTGTGAGGGAGACAAAGCCTTTCTGGTGTAGTTGAGAGTTCGGCCATCTTGCATTAGAACAGCTTCAATCCTAACTCCGGATGCATCAGCCTCGATTACGAAGGTGCAGTTGAAATCAAGCAACGCTAGGACCGGCGTCGCGTCATGGCAGCCTTGAGTCATTCAAAGGCTATAGAAGCTTGTTCCGACCATAAGAAGGAGTCTTTCTTTAGTAGGAATGTAAGCGAGGCACTGATCTTGCCATAATCTTTCACGAATTTTCGGTAGTAGCCTGTGAGTCCAAGGAAGCCACGTAGCGATTTTACATTTGTAGGTTTCGGTCATCCTTGCATTGCCTTGATCTTCATCGGGTCTACTGCCACTCCATCCTTTGATATAATGTGCCCAAGCTACTCCACTTTATGTTGTAAGAAACTGCACTTTGATTATTTCACATAATGAGTATTCTCCCGGATAATTTTTAGAACAGTTTGTAAGTGCTGAAAATGTATATCAAGCGTAGGGCTATAAATGAAGATATCATCAAAGAACAGTAATATGAACCTGGGTAGAAAACTCTGGAAGATGTCATTTATCAGGCTTTGGAAAGTAGAAGGAGTATTTATAAGTCCGAAAGGTATTACTAGAAACTCGTAATGGCCGTTATGCGTGCGGAATACAGTTTTCTGAATATCTTCAATGAATTCGGTGATAACCGAAATGAAGATCCAGTTTAGTGAAGACTCGGGCTCCTTTTAATTCATCCAAGAGCTCATCTATGATAGGTATATGATATTTGTCCTTGATAGAGATAGTGTTTAAGGCCCGATAATCAATGCACATCCACCATGTACCATCCTTCTTGCGTACTAGCAACACCAGTGATGAATAAGGGCTGCAACTCGGTCGAATTACCCCAGTGTCAAGCATCTCTTTGATGATGTTCTCGATCTCATCCTTTTGCAAGTGAGGGTAGCGATACAGACGCAAATTTGCTGGAGGTTTGCCCGACAGAATAGGAATATAGTGGTCATGCTGTCGGTTAGGGGGCAGCCCGCTCGGCTCCGTGAAAACGTCAGCGAATTCATCCAGCAAGAGGGCAAGCTTAGGATCTGAAATTTGTATATTCTCCCCCTTAGATGGCTGCTGGATATGCATCAAAAATCCCCTATGCACTTTGTGCGAAATGTTCTCCATCCATTGCATCGAAACGGTGGAGATATGGCTCCTACGCTTGCCTCGCAATATGACCAGTCTCCCTTTGCAATAGAATTTTATAATTAATTTAAAAAAAATCCAAGAGGTATCACGTAGCGTTGTGAGTCATTCGATCCCAAGCACGGCTTCATAATCATTGATGGGTAGGAGGAAGAAATCAGCTACCACTTCTTGGTCTTGGAGGAGTAGCTTCACCCGCAGGCATCGTTGGTCACAATTGAGGATTCGGCCATCGGCGATCTTTATGTCAAACTTCTTGCAACCATCGATTTGAAGTGCCAAATGTGCAGCAACCTTACTGTTGAGGAAGTTATTTGTGCTACCTGTGTCGATGAGAACGGTGATGGGTTGCTGCTTTAGAAGTCCTCCAACTTTCATCATCTGCGGATTGGAGTAGCCGTCCAACGCATGCACTGCGTAGTCGACCGGTTGGAGCTCTTCCTCTGTGGCTTCCTCTTCGAGTTCGAGGCCTACTTCAGATGGTTCATTGTCCTCATCCTCCACTGGTTCAATCATGAGGAGCCGGCCCTTCTTGCAGCGATGTTCGCGGCTCCACGGTTCGTCGCAATGCCAATATAATCCATTGGCCGATCGTTCGCAAAGCTCGTCTCTTATCAATTTTTTTGGTACGGGGGCTCGGATGGCAGCAGAGGGGGCAGTACACCTCAGCATGGCTGGTCGGGTAGCGACCCTTGTTCTTCGTGCCTCATGGTTCAATCATTCTTCCTGGATACGCTCGAAGGAAATTACTGCCATAAGGGTGTACGTTTGCCATGCTTTGACTTCTCCTCGAATTTTCAGCTTTAGGACCTCAATAGAAGTACCTAAAAGTTGTTTCTTAGACCAATCTTCAGTTTGGTTCGATAAACGCTCAAACCTTATTTGGTAATCTTGTATTGTAGAAGTTTGATGAATCTTTGCCAATTGTCCATCAATGTTGTTGAAATCGGCCGGACCAAAATCGTTTAAAAGCCTTTCCTTGAACCGCTGCCAAGAGAGTCCTCCATGGGTGTGTTCAAACCAATTGAACCACTGAATAACATCTCCCTCGAGGTGTATGGCAGCGATCTCCACCCGTGTGGCATCGGCGGTTCGGTAGAACCAAAAATAACACTCCGCGCGCGAGATCCATCCGATCCAGTCTCCTTCTTCCCATCTTGGGAACTCAACCTTCATCCGTGGATTGTTGGGATCAGAGGTGATGTGTCCATGCTCTTGAAGATCATCTCACCGATCTGAAGTCTCTCCATGGTGTGACTTCCTCGGGCTTGATGGTCGGCCTATGCTGAATTCGGTGAATAAGGATCGCATCTTCTCTTCCATGCGGTTTTAAAGGCTTTAAGCTTTACATCGATAGCCTCCTCTGAGACTATAGTACATGCCTCAAGATCTGTAATATTGAAATCTTTTTTTTGTGGTCGGGTTAGTGGCATGGGAATTTTGGAGAAGGGGTGGTCGGTTGGAAGGTGGATCGATTTGGGTGGACGTAGGCTGTAGTTTAGGGCAGATTTAGGGCTGTGGTTTTGTGGAGTTTAGGCTACAAATTGGTATGGTTTAAGAGCTGTGATAGCAGTAGATGAAGGTTAGGAAAATAGGTTTTAGATCTAGGATAGATGGTAGTAAAGGTAGGTGTCTTGGTAAGGAAAGTTGGCTAAAAAAGGTAAGTGGATCGATAAGGAAATAGGCTACGGTTAGTGCTGATTTGGGTGGCTGTTTGGTTTCAGTTTAGGGTAGGGTTTTGAAGGGTTTTTAGTAAGGATGGTACGGTTTGGTGATGAGGAAGGGAGAGTCTGAAATCCCATAAAAAATAGCACTCAAATCTGATAGAATTCGGTGAAAGGAAGTGTTGCAATGTGCTGTCCTACTGAATCAATTTTTGTGTTAAGGAAATGATGATTTCTCAATGTAAATTCCAAGGGAAAGTTTAAGGAAATTATAAAAAAACCCTTGGTTTAGATGTTGTCAATACCAGTAGGAATTTTGACGAAATTTTCCAGCATAACGGTCGGAAAATAGGGCAAAAGATGCAAGGCCAATTCCTGCGTCATAAAATTCCAAAACTGTGTGATGGTGAAAGATCATACAAGAAAACCAGTTCCAAAAGGAGTTTTTTCATGAAATTAATTTTAGATGAAAGCCAACTTGATCTTGAGAATTGTATAAAAATTTTGGTCAGAAATGATGAACAAAAGTTTAGTTTCAAGTAGCAACAATCGGCTGAAAAGTTTCTGCAGTGTTTTGCCTTTGCAACGATGATAACGTTTGTGATGGTAAAAAATTGTAGTATAAAACTTTGGAAAACTTCTCCCACATATAATATGAATAATCTTGCAGTATTAAAGAGGTGTGAGTTAAAAAATATACCAGAATTCCAGATCAAACATAGGTGGCAGCAGCAGACTGATTGGATCTACTGCTGGGGTGGAAGGTGGAGGCGGCTGAGATGGCTACAGGGTAGAAGGAACGCGGCTTTGATTCCAGATGAGAAGACCCCAGAAGGAGCCCTATAGATATTAATCATTGAGGGGGATCAACCCTTGGAACGCTATAGGGGTTCCTCCCTCCTAGACTCATCACAAAGGCTTAATTGAAGATGATAATTACTTGATTAAAAGAGGGGGGCGGCTACATATTAAATGGGGATCAAAGTCCTAGCCTAAGGGGGCACTTCTCTAAATGAAATTATCCTTTTGCCCCTCCTATAGCCATCCTGCCTTAATAGGACCAAGGGGCGGCTAGGTTAGCTCTATAGCCGACCTAAGTAGGGGGAAACCCTAGCTGACTTGCGCAGTAAGGGGGGCGGCGACTACTAAGCCCTATGGGCTTATCCAAACCCTGGTCATACTCCTTTATAAGATAGAAGAGACATTATTACAATCTAGAAGAGTTTTATTGATTTCTACTGAAATGATTAGGACTCAACCATGCTGGAGTCCTATCACGATCCTAGCTCCCAATGCGTCAACTTCAATTACGAACGTTTTGTCAAAGTCAGGTAGTGCTAGCACGGGTGTAGATAACATTGTAGCCTTGAGAGTGTCGATGGCTACGGAGGCTTTATCAGACCATATGAAGGCATCCTTCTTCGGTAAGGATGTGAGGGGGGTGCTGATCTTACCATAATCTTTTACAAACATACGGTAGAAGCATGTTAGTCCGAGAAATCTGTAGTGCTTTTATATTCTTGGGCATCTGTTAGCCTTGTATTGCTTCGATTTTTGAAGGATCCAAGGCTATGCCTTCCTTCAAAATTATATGCCCATGATACTTCACCTTTTTATGAAAAAAATTATATTTCAACTATTTGACAAAAAGTGTCAGCTCTCGAGGAACCGTTAGAACAAGTCATAAGTGATAAAGGTGGCTTTCAAGCGAGGGGCTGAAAATGAGAATGTCATCGAAGAATACCAGCACGAACTTTTGAAGATAACTCTAGAAACTATCATTCATGAGGCTCTGAAAAGTAGAGGGAGCATTAGTGAGACTGAAGGGCAGTATGATAGAATCCCAAAAGGAGCTCCATAGATTTTGATCCTTGAGGGGGATCAACCCTTCGAATGTTGTAGGGGTTCCTCTCTCCTAGACTCGACACAAGGCTGAAATAAAATTGATAATTGCTTATTAAAAAGAGGTGGAGCTACATGCTTATATAGGGCTCCAAACCCTAGCCCTCGGGGGTGCTTATCTAATTAAAATTACTTTTTTACCCTTCTATAGCCTCCCTACCTTAGAAGGAACAAGTGGCGGCTAGGTTGGCTCTATAGCCGACCTAAGCAAGGTGAAACCCTAGCCGACCAGCCCAGTAAAGGGGGCGGTGACTACTAAACCCTAAGGCCCCAATCTAAACCCTAACCACACTTCTTTATAGGATAGATTTGGCTAGGTGGGGTTTTATTACAATCTCATAGGATTTTATTGACTACTTCTAGGGAGATTAGGACTCAACACTACTGCGGTCCTATCACATTACCAAAAATTTGTAGTGGCCATTGTGCATCCAAAAAGCGATCTTCGATATGTCTTCCTCATGCACTCAAATTTGATGATATCTAGATCGCAGATCTAACTTCATGAAGACTCGAGCTCCCTTTAATTTATCTAGTAGCTCATCTACCACTGGTATAGGATATTTATTCTTGACCGTGATGTCGTTGAGGGCTCAGTAGTCCATGCACATACACTATGTTCTGTCTTTCTTCCATATGAGGAGCACTAGCGAAGAGTAGGGGCTACAGCTTGGCCGCATGGTCCTTGTCTCAAGCATCTCCTACACAATCTTCTCAATTTCGGTCTACTAAAGATGGGAATAGTGGTATGGCCGAGTATTGGTTGGTGGTTTGCCTGGCAAGATCTGTATATGGTGGTCGTGCAGCCGGGTAGGAGGCAGGTTGCATGGTTCGATAAAGATGTCTGAAAATTCAATAAGTAATTGGAGAAGGTCTAGATCTTTAATCTTCATCTGTTACTTTGTTTGTAATTACGGAAGCTACATTAGGAAGCTGATGTGCACTTTCTATAGGACTTTCTCCATGCGTTGCATCAATATCGTTGTTACATCGTTCCTACGTTTCTTGCACAAGATCACCTATTTCCTATTGTTGAAAAATCTCATAATTAATTTTAAAAAATTTCAGGAAACATCACCTAGTGTGTTCAGCTATTTGATGCCGAGTACTGCCTCATAATCATCGAGAGGGAGAAGTCTGCAATGATTTTCTAATTTTGCATCATTAATCTCACCCGTGGGTATTTTCGATCGCATGTCAAAATTCAGCCTTCAGCCACCTTGATGTTGAACCTACTGCAATTCTTGATAGGAAGTGTCATTCAGACAGCAACCTTGTTGTTCATGAAATTATTGGTACTCCTAGTATCGATGAGGATGGTGATCGGCTACTACTTGAGGAAACCTCCAATTTTCATCATTTGTGGGTTCGCATAGCCTGCAAGAGCATGCACCATACAATCAGTCAACTATGGATCTTCCTCTATGTTCTCCTTATGTTCATGGTCCTCTTCTTCATGTTTTGAATCATTAATGGGTTTGATCAAGAGAAGTCATCCCTTCTTGCGGCGACGATCATAGCTCCACAGCTTGTCACAATACCAACATAGGCCCTTTGCCGACCTGTTGCGAAGCTCTTCTATTGTTAATTTCTTCGGTTGAAGGGGACGGCTGAAAGTGAATGATGATGGATATTTGTATACCGCTAGTCGTGGTGTGGTTCTCATCCTTCAAATATCTTGAGTGAACCGCTCCTCTTGAAGACATGCGAAGGAGATCATTATCGTCAATGTGTAGGGTTGTTGCGCCTTAACTTTCTCTTATCTTGGGTTTCAATCCTTTGATAAAAGTCCCTAGCAATTCTTTCTTAGATCAATCATGTGCTTGGTTAGATAACCTTTCATTCCTTGTATGGTATTCTTGAATTGTGGAGGTCTGTCGGATCTTTATGAGTTGACCGTCAATGTTCTTATATTCAGATGTGATAGGACTCCAATAGAGTTGTGTCCTAATCACCTTGAAGTGATCAATAAGAACCTTGTGAGATTGTAATAAAAACCCACATAGTCACTTCTATCATATATATAAAGAAGTGTGGCTAGGGTTTATTTTGGGGTCTGAGGGCTTCCTAGCCACCGTCCCCCTTATTGGGCTGGTCGGCTAGGGTTTCTAGCAGAGGGGCATAGCTTGTGTAGCCACTTAGGCCACTGTCCCCTTTATTTATGCATGGGAGCTATAGGAGGGACAAAAGGGATAATTTATTTAGGAAGCACCCCCCTAGGGCAAGGGTTTTGAGCCCTATATAAGTTTGTATCCTCCACCTCTTTTCATCAAGCAAGATTAATCTATAATTCAATCATATGGCCGACTACTAGGAGGTAGGAACCCCTATAGCATTCCAAGGGTTGATCCCCTTCAAAGATCAAAATCTATAAAGCTCCATCTGGGGTTCTATCATGTGGTATTAGAGCAGCGATCTTGCTACCCCTATAGTCATCTCAGCCGCCTCCACCTTCCCAAGAAATTCTCATAATTGCTGTGACATGCGGCTCCACCTTCCACCCCAATCGCAGGTCAAAACAATATGTCACTGCCCCCTGCATTTGATTTGGAGGTCAGGTATATTTATATCACCCATGCCTCTTCAATACTGTAAAATCCTTTATCTTATATTTTGAAGAGTTTTTCCATACTTTCACTGCTGCAAATTTTGAACGTCGCAAACGTTATCGTTATTGAGAAGGCGAAATGCTGCAGAAATTTTCAACCGCCTATTTGCCTCTTGAAATTGGTTTATTGCTGCTCTTTTGTTGCTGAAATTTTTATAAAAATTCATTGATCATCGTAGCTTTCATCTAAGATTATCTCTGGAAAAAAGTCCTTCTGAAACCGAAATTATAGTGCTGCAATTCTTTATCACGCAGTGTCATAATTTTATGACGAAGAATCTGCCTTCCGCTTGTTGGCCTCTTGAAACCAAACTTTTGTTCATATTTTTGGCTAAAACTTTTATACAATTCATAAATCATCTTAGCTTTCATCTAGTATATATCTCTATGAAAAATTCTTTCTGAAACCGGAATTATAGTGCTACAATCCTTCGTCACGCAATGCTGGAATTTTAGGATGAAGAAATTGCATTGCGCCTTTTCCCCTATTTTTCTACCATTACTCTGCCAAAATTTTATCAAACTTTTTGTTGATATCAATCATCTTTCCCTAACCTTCACCCTTTACTGTCACCACCCAAAAAACCCATCAAACTGTAGCAAAAAACGTATCCCAATCAACCCGAAAAATAGCCCTAACCGCAGCCTACTTCCTTACCGATCCACCTACCTTTCCAGCCCACCTTCCTTATTGATCCACCTACCTTTGCTGCCATCTATCCCAGATCCAAATCCCTTTTCCTAACCTTCATCTACTGCTATCATAGCTCTAAAACCACACCAATTTGTAGCCAAAACTCCACAAAACCGTAGCCCCAAACCACACCCAAACTGGCCACAAACTGCACCCGAAAACTGCAGCATTCCACCTTCGATCCACCCACCTTTCTGCTACCCAATCTCCCTTATCCCTTCACTACCAACTGTGACATCTCATTGCTATCCTTCTTGATCATAACCAGTAGCGATCCTTGCGGCAAAAAGCTACCAGCAGCGGTCTTTCACTGTAATCCGTTTACATCACAGCCCACAACAATCGTTCATTGCCAACTATCGTGATTACGGCCAGTAACAAATTGAACATGATAGTAGCGATCTCTCGCTCCATACCACTGCTTCCCTCCTCTGCAACAGCCATGTACATCACTACCCCGTCTTCCTCCTATTGCAGCCACACCTATGCTGCAACCAACGCCACCTGCAGCCACAAAGTTGCAGGGTAGCCATAGCAGACATTGTTGCCCCCCCCCCCCCCCCCCCCCCCCCCCTTCTTCCTCCATCATCATTGCTATCTTCCAACTCAGATCTCTCGGCTGCCATCTTCTGATAGATATCAGCGACCTAAAAAAATCGTAGCCTCGATGACATTCCAGCTTTGACATTGCGGCATCACCGTAGACACACAACCGAGGTTGCTGCTGCCATCTTCTTCCTCCACCGTCGTTGCTACCCTTGGCTGCCTTCCTCCACTTAGAGACTTCACCACCGCAGTCCCGACATTGTTGCCATTTGCGGCCTTCAACCTGAAAATTGCAGCTACACTCTTCAGTCAGTTTATTTGACAGGTGGGAGATCCTTACGTCATGACATCGGTGGGCTTATTAGAAGCCAAATTGGAGGCTTTCGAGACGCGTATGGAAGCTATACTACATGTTCTCTTCGAGGAGTTTAGATTGGGCCGATCACCGAGCCCAATAAGGGATCATAACGTGGTGCAAATCTCCTGCGTACAACTACATGAGGACAGAATGAACCAAGATGCTCGAAGGACCAAAGCCACCGCACGATGAACAGCACAAAGACTCTCGGCCCCATCTACCACCAGCTGGTCACCTCGGTCGAAAAAGTTAACAAAAGAAGAGCTTTAAGACAGATTGGCAATGGGCCTACGTCAGTATTGTAATAAACTGTGGAACTGAGACCACCATTGTAAAAAAGAGAGACCTCTGTTGATTGAGCCCACTGAAGAACCAAAACTCAAAGATAAGGATCTCGAGTCCGAGGAGAAGGATATGAAGAAAAAACCACAATCAACTGCCCGCACCTTGCATACTTCACCACAGATAATGGACATTGATGGCTTCATTAAGCATCAGCCCATCACCATCCTCGCTGACACCAGGAGCTCCAAAGACCCTATGAATGGCAAAAGAAAATAGGTGACCTTATGTGGGAAAGGAGAGAACGAAGAAAAGATTATCTCGGCACAGTGCTTGGAGAAGCTCGTTGAAATCTTAAGCACCTCCGTCGAACCAAGCCGACTCCTTCCTACCAGACTACATGACCCTCGTATGCTGGTCTTAGAAGGCGAACCATCAACAAATATTAGACCATATTGCTATCCACATCTTCAGAGGATTGAAGCTAAAAGGATCATCCAAGAGACGCGGGAGACACGGATCATTCGGCCATGACCTTCGCTTGCAATGACACTTTATCTCCAAAAGCTAAGCCTCTTTGCCTGCAGGGATAAGCTCTTCTTGAAGTGTCACATTCAGCTAAACCAGCTATGGTTTCTGATGTAGCACTCCCATATCTCGGGCTACTTCCATGACTTCACCAAGGAGCGGACCATGATGCTAGAAGTCTTCCTTGATGATGACCTCTGATCCACGGCCCACGATCGCAAGAAGGAACAAGAGAAAGACATCTACACGACCCCTATAGCCATGTTGCCATCTACATCGGTGCTAGCATTACCCGAACGTGACAATGTATTCATAATTGGAGCGGACAAATCAAGAGTTGAGGTCGGCACCATCCTCATGCAAGATGGTCAACAGCACGAAGAAGTGAAAATGAGCCTTGAAAATCACCACTCCTACCCACCTCAAACTAGGATCAGACTCACACCACCGAAAATTTATCAGAGGGCAGCCCTCATTCCAAAAGAAGGAATGACTACTATTGCAGAGCAACCACATGGTAGCCCATACAAGGAAGAAACTTCCCCTTGACAAACGTCGGAGCAAAAGAAAGTTTCCTGAGCAAGATCAAAATTTCCTTCATCACCAGTTCCTCCGACGCAAAATCCAAGCCTCGAGGAACTGGTCTCCCTATTTCTTTGGGCGTTGCAAAATTAGGGATCACATTGGGGCTGTAACCTGGAGATCAGATCCATGCATCATATCAAGATTACAATTGATCCTCCGAGTATCCCACCTTAAATGGAAATTTAAAGAAGATGACTTAGCCCAAATCCTTCTAACTGACACCCAAGCTGACGAGGAGACCAAAGTTCAATTGATGATAGCATAAGAATCATATGAGGAGCTGAAGACCCGGTTCCCTAAGTTCATGGAACATCAGCCTTGAGGACAAGGCTGATTTAAAGAGGGCGGGCTTGACAAGACTCCAGCAGGGTTGAGTCCTTGTCACCTTACAAGTGATAAATAAGAACCTTGTTAGATTATAATAAAACCCTACCTAGTCACTTCTATCCTATAAATGTGGCTAGGGTTTATTTTGGGACCTTAGAGCTTCCTAGCCACCATCCCCCTTACTAGGCTGGTCGGCTAGGGTTTCTAGCAGAGAGGCATGGTTTGTGTAGCCACTTAGGCGGTCACCCCTGTTATTTATGCATGGTAGCTATAGGAGTGACAAAAGGGGGAATTCACTTAGGAAACACCCCCTAGGGCAAGGGTTTTGAGCCCTATATAAGTTTGTAGCCTCCACCTCTTTTTATCAAGCAAGATCCATCTATAATTCAGCAATATGACTATCGACTAGGAGGGAGGAACCCCTATAGAGTTCCAAGGGTTGATCCCCCTCAAAGATCAAAATCTATAAAGCTCTATCTGGGGTTCTATCAAGATGGCCCAAAGTAGACTAGCAGCTCGCTTTTGAATTGTCTCCACGTCGGGACTCCTTAGGTGTGCTCAAACCAATTGTACCATTGTATAACATCTCATTTAAGGTGGATGGCAGTGATGTCCACCATGGAAGTGTCCGGAGTCCTATGGTAGTAAAAATATCGTTCCGCACGCGAAATCCACCCCGCCGGGACACCATCTTCCTATCTATAGAAGTCTATCCTCATGCGCAGGTATGGTGAGTCCATCATATGTTCTCCTCTCTCCGGGAAGTTCTTTTTGTGATCTGAGCTCTTGCCATGCTAGGATCTTCTCGGGCTCGGTGGTCGGCCCAAACCAAATTCTATAATGAGAGCACGTAGTTTGTCTTCCAATCCGTGTCTTGGAGGCTTCCAATTTTCCATTAATCAATTCTTCTAATGCCATGGCGTATGTCTCTATATCTATAATATTAAGGTCATTCTTTTGCTATTGGGCTAAGGGCATGGATCGATGGTGGAAATCAACAAGGATTAGGGAAGAGGGGCTGTAGTAGGTTGCGGTATAGGTGTAGAAGGTGTCGTTGTTTGGGGCTATTGTTTGAACGTGTTGTGGAGGCTTTAGAAGGGGATTCAATGGCTGCGATTTGGAGTTTTGAAGGAGCATTTAGAGTTAATGTTGGGTAGCAACCGGTTTAGTGTTGCTGTGGCAAAAATAGTCATGAGATATTGCTATAGATTTCTTCACCGAAAATAGTAATTTTACGGTGAAAGATTCCAGTAGTATGCTAAGAGTTTGAGGGAGTTTTTTCCAGCAAAAAGTGTATGCTAATGACAACAAGTAGGCAGAAATATTGACAGTAATTGAGTCAACAAAGAGCAACTATGTGTGAAGCAAATAATGTCGAAAAGTATGGTAGTAAAATTTTCATCGAAGAGACAACAGCTTTACGACAAAAATTTAAGCAGCGTACCAATAATTTTAGAATGGTTTTGGCAACAAGGAATGGGTGATGTTGACAGTAAGAGTTTATAGCAACTTGGCAGCAATTTGGTAGATATGCAATAAGAAGCACTAACAATTCCTTTGGCAACATAATTTTCATCGAAAAAAGTCAACAGTTTTGTGAAGAAAAGTTTTAGCAGTATGCCAATGGTATATAGATGATTTCATCAAGGAACTGATGACGATGAAAGCCAAGCCGATGTAAATTATGGAGAAGATCTTGTCAGCAAAAATATGGTAGAAAGATCTGCAATATGGCAGTAAGTGTGTGGCTAAACTTTTGCAGTGTAACTTTCATCGTAAAGATAACAACTTTACAAAAATAAGTTTTTGAATCATGTGAATGGCTTATGGGGTGTTTGCAGTAAGGAATAGATGTAACTTCTTTTTGGGTTTTGGATAAAAATTATAGCAGCAGTAAGGTTTTTGCGAGAAGAGCAACACCGGATCCTATTGTAATGGGTGTAGCTAGGGTCAGTGAACTTAGGACCTAACCTAGCTAGGGTCCTAACAAGCAGCTCCATACCACAGCCCCAACAGCAAACTATCAGCCCCAAAACCGCAGTCATCTACCCTTGACCCACCACCTCGTTTGGCCACTAATCCACTTGATAGAACCCTAAGAGGAATTCTATGAAGATCGATCTTTGAGGGGGATCAACCCTTGGAACGCTATACAGGTTCTTCCGTCCTTATAGTCAGCTAGATGGCTATATATGGCTCTAAACCCTAAACCTAGGGAGGCTTCTCCCTAAAGCTAAATCCCTTTATTACCCCTCTACCCTAGTCGACTTGCCCAATAAGGGGGCGGCGGCTTTATGGCTGCAATCTCTGCTTATGCTCCCTCCTCAAACCCTAGTTGTCTTGCCCAATAAGGTGGGCAGTAGCTACGAAGCCTTAAGGCTCCAAGACTCCTTCCCTCAAAACCCTAGTCGACTCCTCAATCAAAGGAGATGATGACAAGATTAGGGAGATATAACATGACTCAAGACTTTATTGACTCTGTGACTTATTGAGCTTCGGCCCCATTCAAGCTAGGGTGCTAACAGACCCACCCTCTTCAAATCAGCCTTGTCCTTAAAGCTGAGATTTCGTATCTCCAGGTCCTGATCTGCGCCTCCTCGTGAGGCTCCCTAGTGACCCCTGTAATAGGCGTATCTTGCCCAGTGATCCAATATTAGCAATAGTGATTGGATTATGATGTGTCATGATCCTCTAATTTCATGTGATCATTAGCTGAACTTTGGCCTCCTCATCAGCTTGGGTGTTAGTTGGGAGGATTTGGGCTGAGTTATCTTTTTTAAACTTCTATTTGAGGTGGGATACCTGGAGAATCAACTGTATTTTTGATCTAGTGCACAGATCCAATCTCTAGGTTAGGGCCCTAATATGATCCCCAATTTTACAAGGTCCAAAGTAGTAGGGGGACCACTTTCTTGAGGATTGAATTTCTTACTGGTAGGGCTAGAAGTGTACGGAAGCTCGTTCTTTAAGTTTGTCGAGAGGTTGTTTCTTCTTTGCATGGGCTGCCATGTGGTTAGTCTTTAATAGTAGCCAATCCTTCTTACGGTATAGTGACTACCCTCTGATATAGTTCAGGATGATGAGAGCCTATTCTGGTGTAAGCAAGGATTGCAAATTTCCTGGGCTTACTTCTCTTTTGTGTCATGGACCTGTATCGAGCCAAACTTTAAGTTTAATAGCAATTAGTGTCCCTTTTAGAAGCCTCGTGTAGAGTGTGGGGAAAGCCTCGGTGCGGATTAGGAGTCGATCATCTTGCATAAGGGTGACGTTGATACCAACTCTTGATGTGTCTGCTCCAATGATGAACATCTAGCCATAATTTGGTGTAGACGACATCGTGGTCATGAGGGCTATAGTTCCACTTAGCCAAGGAGGGGTATCTTTCTTCACAGTGAGAGGGATGATGTTCATGTTTCATTGAGTCATATAAATAATCATTCTCTTACTCTAATTCTACCACTGGAGGGACTCAATTTTCTTTGTGGTCTTGGGTCGTGGATCAGAGATCATCATAAAGGAAGACTTTGAGCATTATGGTCTGATCTCAGGGGAAGTCATGGAAGTCACCCAAGATTTGGGAGTGTCGCATCAACAACCATGGTGGGTTCGGTGAGACGTAACATTTCAGAAAAAACTTATCCCTAAAGACAAGGATATTCGGATGTGTCGTAGTGGGGGAACAAAGCACTGCTGAATAATATGTCTCTGTCATCTCTTGGGCGACCCTCTTAACTTCAATCTTCTGAGGTTGTGGGCAGCAATCTGGCCGAGCTTCAGCTAGTAGAAGTTTCAGCCAGTTCAACAAAGGGAGGTCGGGCAGTTTGATAGGGGGTAGTGGTTCGATTTGGTGGAGACACCCATAATTTTAGTAAGCAGTGGGAGAGGGTTCTTGTCTTCAATCTCCTGAAACTCTTGAATTTGAATTGAGAAGCCACTGGATTCTTCTTTTGGAACCTTCTCCAAGCGATGTGTTGTGACCGTAGCCGCTTTGCTCCCTCATTTTTCTCATAGAATTACATGTTTCCCTTTGATGAAAAATTTCATAGTTAGCGTCAAAAAATTCTAGAAAACATCTCCAATCATGGATAACCAATCAATGCTGAGCACCACTTTAAATTCATCGCCAGGGAGGAGAAAAAAATCAGCAACTATATCTTGATCTTGTAAAATCAGTTTTCCCCCTCGGGCACTTCTGGTTGCACTTCAGAAATTTGGTTGTTAGCTACCGTGATGATAGAACCCCTGAAGGAGCTCTATAGATTTTGATCTTTGAGGGGGATCAACCCTTGGAATGATCTAGGGATTCCTCCCTCCTAGAACTCGGCACAAGACTGAATAAAAGATGATCTTTGCTTAATAAAAGAGAGGGATGCCTACATCATTATGTAGGGTTCTAAACCTTAGCCTATGGGTGTGCTTGCCTAAGTAAAATAACCCCTTTGCCCCTCCTATAGCCAACCTAGCTGAAGGAAACCCTAGTCGACCAGCCCAGTAAAGGGGGCGATGGCCACTAAGCCCTAAGGCCGTAATTTAAACCCTAGCCATACTTCTTTTTATGATAGAAGTGGTTAGGTGGAGTTTTATTATAATCCCATAGGATTTTTATTGACTACTTCTAGGTTGATTAGGACTCAACTGATAGGACTCTAGCAGGGTTGAGTTGTAATCACCCTAAAAGTAATTAATAAAAACCTTGTGAGATTTTAATAAAACCTCACATAATTACTTCTATCATATAAAGAAGTATGACTAGGGTTTATTTTGGGGCCTTAGGGCTTCCTGGCCGTTTCCTCCTTCACTGAGTTAGTCGGCTAGGGTTTCTAACAGAGGCATGCGGCTTGTGCAGCCACTTAACCCGCCGCCCCCCTTATTTAGGTAGGGCGACTATAGGAGGGGCAAAAGGGAAAAATCACTTAGGAAGCACCCCCTAGGGCTAGGGTTTCAAGCCGTATATAAGCTTGTAGCTTCCACCAAGTATGATCAATCTTCCATTCAGCCTTGTGCCGAGTTTTAGGAGGTAGGAATCCCTATAGCATTCTAAGGATTGATCCCTCTCAAAGATCAAAATCTATAGGGCTCCTTCTGGGGTTCTATCATCAACCCTGTTGGAGTCCTATCAAGCCCGCCCTCTTTGAATCAGCCTTGTCCTCAAGGCTGAGGGTCCATAAACTCTGGGAACTAGGTCTTCAGCTCCTCATAAGACTCCCACATTGCATCTTCATTTGGTAAATTATTCTACTTCACAAGTACTTCAGTTGAAGGGCAACGACGGCGTATCACAATCCTCCGATCAAGTATAGCTTCGGGTTGAGTTTGAATCTTGCCATCATTTGTATTGCTCGGCAATTGAGTTTGAGCCAACTCACATTCTCCCAATTTTGGCTTTAGCAAGGAAATGTGGAAGATTGGATGGATCTTAGCATCATCTGGAAGCTTGAATCTGTATGCCACAACCCCAATCTGCTTCAAAATCTGATATGGTCCATAGAATCGAGGAGATAGCTTCATCGACGCATGGTTGTAGGTGAAGGTAGACCCAATTTCCTATCGAAAATTCTCGCTCGCTCCAGTGAGTGTCTACTTGTTGCTTTATGCGGGCTTGGTTGGCATTTAGGTTGTCTTTCAGTAGCTGCAGAAGTTTGTCCCTATAAATTAAGTTTTAGTCGATCTGATCCACTTTGGCAGTACCAATTATATATTTAGGTATTACAAAGAGCGGTCGGCCATATAATGCCTCATAGGGTGTACATTTAGTTGATGAATGATAAGTTATGTTATACCACCAATCGGCCTAATGAAGCCACCATGTCCACTCTTTGGGCCAGTCACTGGTGAAGCACCGTAAGTAAGTCACGAGGCATCTGTTTACCACTTTTGTTTGGTCATCCGTCTATGGATGATAGGCTGTGCTCATCTTCAATTGGGTGCCTTGTAGTTGGAACAGTGATAGAACCCCAGAAGGAGCTCCATAGATTTTGATATTTGAGGGGGTTCACCCCTTGGAACATTGTAGGGGTTCCTCCCTCCTAGATTTGGCATAAGGCTAAAATAAAATTGATAATTGCTTGATAAAAGATAGGGGGCGGCTACATCATTATATAGGGTTGCAAACCTTAGCCCATGGGGTGCTTGCCTAACTAAAATTATCCTTTTGCCCCTTCTATAGCCTACCTGCCTTAGAGGGAACATGTGGTAGCTAGGTTGGCTCTGTAGCCGACCTAAGCAAGGGGAAACCCTAGCCGATAGCCCAGTAAAGGGGGCGGCAACCATTAAGCCCTAAGGCCCCAAAATAAACCATAGCCACACTTCTTTATATGATAGAAGTGACTAAGTGAGGTTTTATTATAATCTTACAGGGTTCTTTGATAAGACCCCAGAAGGAGCCTGTAGATTTTGATCGCTGAGGGGGATCAACCCTTGGAATGCTATAGGGGTTCCTCCCTCCTAGATTCAATAAAATGCTGAAATAAAATTGATAATTGCTTGCTTTCAAAGAGGGGAGCGGCTACATCTTAAATAGGGATCAAAGTCCTAGCCCAAGGGGGTACTTATATAGGTTAAATTATCCTTTTACCCCTCCTATAGCCATCCTACCTTAATAGGAACAAGGGGCGGCTAGGTTGGCTCTATAGCCGACCTAAGCAGGGGAAACCCTGGCCGACTTGCCCAATAAGGGGGGCAGCGACTTCTAAGCCCTAACGGCTAATCTAAACTCTAGCCATACTCCTTTATAAGATAGGAATAATTTTATTACAATCTAGCAGGGTTTTATTGACTACTTCTAGGGATATTAGGACTCAACCCTATTGAAGTCCTATCAAACCCGTCCTCTTAAAATCAGCCTTGTCCTCAAGGCTAAAGTTCCATGAGCTCAGGGAATTGGGTCTTCAGCTCCTCATCAGCTTGTGTGTTAGTTGGAAGAACTTGAGCTAAGTCATCGTCTTTAAATTTCCATTTGAGGTGGGATACTTGGAGGATCAACTGTAATTTTGATCTGGTGCACGGATCTGATCTCTAGGTTGGGGCCCCAATATGATCCCCAATTTTGCAAGGTCTAAAGAAATAGGGAGACCAATTTCTAGATGCTTGAATTTCATGTTGGTGGAGCTGGAAATGTAGGGGGACTTGATCTTTCTCAGGAAATTTTCTTTTGCTTCGGCGTTTGTCAAGCGGAAGTTTTTTTCTGGCATAGGTTGCCACATGGTTCATCATTAGTGATAGCCAATCTTTCTTCTAGAATGGTGACTGCCCTCTGGTATGGTTCAGGATGATGAGAGCCCAATCTGGCGTGAGCATGGATTACAATTTTTCTAGTTTAACTCATCTTTCGTGTCATGGACCTGTATACAACCATATTTTAAATTTGGTAGTAATTAATATCTCTTGTAAAAACCTTATATAAAGTGTAGGGGAAGCCTCGGTGTAAATTAAGAGTCGACTATCTTGCATAAGAATAGCCCAAATTCCTACTCCTGATGCATCAGCCTCAAGGACCAAAGTGTGGCCAAAATTGGGCAGTGCTGGGACCGACGTCATCGTCATGGCTACCTTGAGTCTCTCGAAGGCTGCGGAGGCTTTATACGACCATAAGAATGTGTCTTTCTTCAGTAAGGATGTGAGCGGGGCATTGATCTTGCCATAATCTTTCACAAAATTTTGGTAGTAGCCTGTGAGTCCAAGGAAACCGCGTAATGATTGTACGTTTGTAGGTCTCGACCATCCTTGCATTGCCTCGATCTTCGTCGAGTCTACCGCCACTTCATCCTCTGATATAATATGCATAAGATACTCCATTTTACATTGTAAGAAATTGCACTTTGACTGTTTCATAAA
The DNA here is from genome assembly GCA_029747655.1 of Ensete ventricosum. Taxonomy (NCBI): domain Eukaryota; kingdom Viridiplantae; phylum Streptophyta; class Magnoliopsida; order Zingiberales; family Musaceae; genus Ensete; species Ensete ventricosum. The sequence continues at coordinate 36,210,810 of JAQQAF010000008.1, read as the reverse complement.
GAGTATTCTCCCGGAGAATTGTTAGAACAGTTCGTAAGTGCTAAAAATATATATCAAGCGTAGGGCTATACATGAGGATGTCATCAAAGAACACTAATACGAACTTACGTAGAAAACTCTGGAAGATGTCATTCATCAGGCTTTGGAAAGAAGGAGCATTCATAAGTCCAAAAGGTATTATCAAAAACTCGTAATGGCCGTTATGCGTGCGAAATGCAGTTTTCGAAATGTCTTCAATGCATACCCGAATATGGTGATAACCGGAATGGAGATCCAGTTTAGTGAAGACTCGGGCTCCTTTTAATTCATCCAAGAGCTCATCTACGACGGGTATAGGATATTTGTCCTTGACGGTGATAGCGTTCAAGGCCCGATAATCAATGTACATCTGCCATGTACCATCCTTCTTGCACACTAGCAAGACCGATGAAGAATAAGGGCTGCAACTCGGTCGAATTACCCCGGTGTCTAGCATCTCTTTGATGATGTTCTCGATCTCATCCTTCTACAAATGAGGGTTGTGACATGGACGCATGTTTGCTAGAGGTTTGCCCGGTAGAATAGGAATACGGTGGTCATGCTGCCGGTTAGGGGGTAGCCCGCGCGGCTCCGTGAAAACGTCCGCAAATTCATCTAGCAAGAGGGCAAGCTTAGGATCTGAAATTTGTATATTTTCCCCCCTTAGATGGCTGCTGGATATGCATCAAAAAACCTCCATGCACTTTGTGCAAAACTTTCTCCATTTGTTGCGACGAAATGATGGAAATTTGGCTCCCACGCTTGCCTTGTAACTTGACCTGTCTCCCTTTGCAATAAAATTTCATGATTAATTTAGAAAAATTTCAGGAGATATCACCTAGTGTTGTGAGCCATTTGATCCCAAGTATGGCTTCATAATCATCGATGGATAGGAGGAAGAAATCAGCTACCACTTCTTGGTCTTAGAGGAGTAGTTTCACCCGCGGGCACCGTAGGTCGCAATTAAAGATTCGACCGTCGGTGACCTTTACGTCAAACTTGTTGTAACCTTTGATTTGAAGTGCCAAACGTGTAGCAACCTTACTATTGAGGAAGTTATTAGTGCTGCCTGTGTCGATGAGAACCGTGATGGGTTGCTGTTTTAGAAGTCCTCCAACTTTCATCATCTGCGGGTTGGAATAGTCGGCCAATGCGTGCACTGCGTAGTTGGCCGGTGGGGACTCTTCCCCTATAGCTTCTTCTTTAGGTTCAAGGGCTTTTTCAGATGTTTTATTGTCCTCATCCTCCACTGGTTCAATCACAAGGAGCCGACCCTTTTTGCACTGATGTTCGCGGCTCCACGGTTCGTTGCAATGCCAACACAACTCCTTGGTCGATCATTCGCGAAGCTCGTCTCATGTCAACTTTTTGGTGTAGGGGCTTGAATGGCAGTAGAGGGGGCAGTAGGCCTTGGCATGGCTGGTCGGAGAGTGACCCTTGTCCTTCGTACCTCATGGGTCAATTGTTCTTCTTGGATACGCGCAAAGGAAATCGCCGCCATAAGAGTGTACGGTTGTCGCGCCTTTACTTCTCCTCGGATCTCCGGCTTTAGGCCCTCGACAAAAGTACCTAAAAGTTGTTTCTTAGACCAATTCTCCGTTTGGTTAGATAAACGCTCAAACCTTGTTTCATATTCTTGTATTGTAGAGGTTTGACGAATCTTTGCCAATTGTCCGTCGATGTTGTTGAAATCGGTTGGTCTGAAGCGGTCTAGTAGTCCTTCCTTGAATCACTACCAAGAGAGTCCTCCATGGGTGTGCTTAAACTAATTAAACCACTGAAAAGCATCTCTCTTGAGGTGTATGGCAGTGATCTCCACCCGTGATGCATCGGCGGTTCGATAGAACCAAAAATAACCCTTCACGTGCGAGATCCATCTGATCGGGTCTCCTTCTTCCCATCTTGGGAAGTCAACCATCATGCATGGATTGTTAGGATTAGAGGTGATGTGTCTATGCTCTTGAGGATCATCTCGTTGATTTGAAGTCTCTCCATGGTGTGACTTCCTCGGGCTTGATGGTCGGCCTATGCTGAATTCGGCGAATAAGGATCGCATCTTCTCTTCCATGCAGTTTTCAAAGGCTTCAAGCTTTTCATCGATAGCCTCCTCCGATGCCATAGTATACGCCTTAAGATCTATAATATTGAGATCTTTTTTCTGTTGTCGGGTTAATGACATGGAAATTTTGGAGAAGGGGATGGCCGGTTGGAAGGTGGATCGGTTTGGGTGGAAGTAGGCTACAGTTTTGGGGCTGCAGTTATGTGAAGTTTAGGCTACGAATTGGTGTGGTTTAGGGCTGTGATAGTAGTAGATGAAGGTTAAGATAATAGGTTTTAGATCTGGGATAGATGGCAGCAAAGGTAGGTGTCTCGGTAAGGAAGTTTTCTAAAAAGGTAAGTGGATCAATAAGGAAGTAGGCTGATTTAGGTGGCTGATTTGGGGGCTGTTTGGATTCGGTTTAGGGTAGGGTTTTGAAGGATTTTTGGTATGGATGGTAGGGTTTGGTGACGAGGAAAGGAGAGTCCAAAATCCCACAAAAAACAGCACTCAAATCTGATAGAATTCGGTGGAAAAATGTGTTGCGATGTGCTGTCCTGCTGAACTGGTTTTTGCGTCGGAGAAATGCTGATTTCTCATAGTAAATTCCAGGGGAAAGTTTAAGAAAATTATACAGAAACCCTTGGTTTAGATGTTGTCAATACCAGTCGAAATTTTGATGAAATTTTGGCAGCATAACGATAGGGAAATAGGGCAAAAGATGCAAGGCAGATTCCTTCATCGTAAAATTCCAGAACTGCGTGATGGTGAAATATCATACATGAAAACTGGTTCCAGAAGGAGTTTTATTGTGAAATCAAATCCAGATGAAAGCCAACTTGATCTTGAGAATTTTAGAAAAATTTCAGCTAAAAAGGATGAACAAAAGTTAATTTTTCAAGAGGCCAATCGACGGAAGGCAGATTCTCCATCATAAAATTTCAGCACTGTGCAACGAAGAATCACAGCACTATAAGTCCGGATCCAGAAGGAGATTTTTTATGAGATTAGTCTTAGATGAAAGCTAAGACGATCTACAAAATTATATAATATTTCAGCCAAAAAGGATGATTAAAAGTTTAGTTCCAAGAAGCAACAATCGGCTGAAAATTTCTGCAGCATTTCGCCTTCGCAACGATGATAACGTTTGCGATGGTAAAATTTTGCAGCAAGGAAACTTTTTGAAAAACTTCTTCAACATGTAAGGTAAAGGATTTTGCAGTGTTGAAGAGGCGTGGGTGATAAACATATACCAGATCTCCAGATCAAATGCAGGGGACAGCGGCAGATTGATTTGATCTACTGCTGGGGTGGAAGGTGGAGGTGCGTGTCGTAGCAATTGTGGGAATTGCTTGGGAAGGTGGAGGCGCGAATGACAGCTATAGGGGCAGCAAGATTGCTGCTCTGATACCAGATGATAAGTCCCTAGAAGGAGCCCTATAAATTTTGATCGTTGAGGGGGATCAACCCTTGGAACGCTATAGGGGTTCCTCCCTCCTAGATTCAGCACAAGGCTGAAATAAAATTGATAATTGCTTGCTTTCAAAGAGGGGGGTGGCTACATCTTAAATAGGGGTCAATGTCCTAGCCTAAGGGGGCACTTATATAGGTGAAATGTCCCTTTTACCGCTCCTATAGCCATCCTACCTTAATAGGAAGAAGGGGCGGCTAGGTTGGCTCTATAGCCGACCTAAGTAGGGGGAAACCCTGGCCGACTTGCCCAATAAGTGGGGCGGCAACTTCTAAGTCTTAAGGGCTAATCTAAACTATAGCCATACTCCTTTATAAGATAGGAGTGATTTTATTACAATATAGCAGAGTTTTATTGACTACTTCTAGGGATATTAGGACTCAACCCTGCTGGAGTCCTATAATTCTTATTGATTACTTCTAAGTGATTAGGACTCAACCCTGCTGAAGTCCTATCAAACCCACCCTCTTAAATCAGCTTTGTCCTCAAGGCTTAGGTTCCATGAACTCAGGGAATCGGGTCTTCAGCTCCTCATATGATTCCCATGCTATTATCAGCTGGGGTGTTAGTTGGAAGGATTTGGGCTCAGTCATCTTCTTAAATTTTCATTTGAGGTGGGATACCCAGCGTATCAACTGTAATCTTGATCTGGTGCGCGGATCTGATCTCCAGGTTAGGGCCCCAATGTAGTCCTCAATTTTGCAAGGCCCAAAGAAATAGGGAGACCACTTCCTTAAAGCTCGAGTTTCCTGCTAATCGGTCTGGAGGTGTAAGAAAACTCGATTTTTAATTTTTCGTCCATTCTGAAGTTTGTCAGGAGGCCATTTCTTCTTTGCATGTGCTGGCGTCTGCATGGATTGTAATTCTTTTGGGTTTACTCCTCTTTCATACCATGGATCTATATTCAACCAAATTTTAAATTTGGTAGCAATGAGTGTCCCTTTAAAAAATCACTCTAGTGTCGAGCATCTCCTATAAATGATCTCAATCTCATCCTTCTACAAGTGAGGATAGCAGTACAATCTTAAATTTGCTGGAGGTTTGCCCGGCAATATAGGAATGTGGTGGTTATGCGGCTAGTTAGGGAGAAGCCCACACGGCTCCGTGAAAACATCCATGAATTCGTCCAGCAAGAAGGCAAGCTTAGGATCTGAATTTTGTATATTCTCCTCCTTTGATGGCTGTTGGATATGCATAAAAAATCCACCATATGTCTTGTGTAGCACTTTCTCCATTCGTTGCATCAAAACAGTGATGTCACCTAATGTTGTGAGCCATTCAATCCCAAGCATGGATTTATAGTCATCGATGGGTAGGAGGAAGAAATAGGCTACCACTTCTTAGTCTTGTAGGAGCAATTTTACTTGTAGGCACCGTTGGTCGCAATTAAGGATTCACCCGTCTGCGACCTTTACGTCGAACTTGTTGTAACCTTTGATTTGAAGTGCCATACGTGCAACAACTTTGTTGTTGAGAAAGTTATTGGTGCTACCCATATCTATAAGAATGGTGATGGGTTGCTGTTTAAGGAGTCCTCCAACTTTCATCATCTACGGGTTGGAGTAACCGGCCAGCGCATGCACTGCATAGTCAGCCGATTGGGGCTCTTCCTCTATGGCTTCATCTTTGAGTTTGAGGCCTTCTTCAGATGGTATGGTGTCCTCATCCTCTACTGGTTTGATGACAAGGAGCCGCCCATTTTTGCAACGATGTTCTCGACTCCATGGTTCATCACAATGCCAACACAACCCCTTTGTCGATCGTTCATGAAGCTCATCTCTTGTTTATTTTTTTGGTGCGGGGGCTCGGATGGCAGTAGAGGGGGATGAAGACTTCAGCATGGCTAATCGGGGAGTGACTCTTGTCCTTCATTCTTCGTAGTTCAATCGTTCTTCTTAGATTCTTGCAAAGGAAATCGTTGCCAAAAGTGTGTACGGTTGTCGTGCCTTTACTTCTCCTCGAATCTTTGACTTTAGGCCCTTCATAAAAGTTCCTAAAAGTTGCTTTTCAAAACAATCCATAGTTTGTTTAGATAAATGTTCAAACCTTGTTTGGTATTCTTGTATTGTAGAGGTTTGTCGAATCTTCGCCAATTGTTCGTCGATGTCAGCAAAATCAGTTGGTCCAAAGCAATTTAGTAGTCCTTCCTTGAATCGTTGCCAAGAGAGACCTCCATGGGTGTGCCCAAACCAATTGAACCACTAAATAGTATCTCGCTTAATCTCCACCCGTGTAGCATCGACGATTCGGTAGAATAAAAAATAACGCTCCACGTGGGAGATCCATCTGATCAGGTCTCCTTCTTCCCATCTAGGGAAGTCAACCTTCATGCGTGGATTGTTTAGATCAGGGATGATGTGACCATGCTCTTGAGGATTGTCTCATCGATCTAAAGTTTCTCCTTGCTTTGATTTCCTCGGGCTCGATTGTCGGTCCATGTTGAATTCGACGAAAAGGGATCAGATCTTCTCCTACATGCGGCTTTCAAAGGCTTCGAACTTAGCGTTGATGGCCTCCTTTGATGCCATGGTATAGGTCTCTAGATCTATAATGTTGAGGTCCTTTTTTTGTTGTCAGGTTAGTGGCATGAGAATTTTTGGAGAATAGGTGGCCGGTTGGATGGGTGGATGGAAGTAGGCTACGGTTAGGGCTAATTTGGGAGACTATTTGGGATTAGTTTAGGGTGTGGTTTGGAAGGCTTGTTGGTGAAGATGGTAGGGTTTGAGGATGAGAGAAAAAAAGTCCAAAAACCTACAAAAGATAGCACTCAAATCTGATGGAATTCGACGAATCAAAGGCAATGTACGTGTTGTCCTGCCGAGCAGAATTTATGTCAGAGAAACATTGAATTCTCAGTGTAATTTCTCAAGGAAAACCCAAGTAAAATATGCAGAAATTTGTCACAAATCCTTGGTTCAGATGTGGGTAATATCAGCAAATAAGTTTGACAAAATCTCAGTAGCATAATGGTAGGGAAGTGGATGAAAAGACGGAAGGCAAATTCTTTATCGTAAAATTCCAGTAATACGCGATGAGGACTTGCAGCACTATAAGTCCATTTTCAGAAAGAAGTTTTTCCAAAGATCAATCTTAGCTAAGATGATCTATCAATTTGTGTAAAAGTTTCAGCCAAAAAGGATGAGCAAAAGTTTGGCTTCAAGAAGCAACAATCGGTTGAAAATTTTCTATAGCGTTTCCCCTTCGCAACAATGATAACGTTTGCGACGATAGACTTTTGCAGCAAGGAAAATATGAAAACACTTCTCCAACATGTAAGATAAAGGAATAGTAATAGCAAATAGACATGGGTGATGAAAATATACTAGATCTCCAATTTTAAACGTAGGGCGCAGCAGCAGATTGATTTGATATACGACTTGGGGATGACGGTGGAGGCGCATGCTGCAGCAATTGTGCGAATTGCTTGGAAGGGTGGAGGTGGTAGAGATGGTAGCGAGGGCACTAGGAATGCTGCTCTGATACTAGATGATAGAACACCTGAAGGAGCTCTATAGATTTTGATCTTTGAGGGGGATCAACCCTTGGAATGCTATAGGGGTTCCTCCCTCCTATAACTCGGCACAAGGCTAAATAGACATGATTCTTGGTTGATAAAAGAGAGGGGGGGGAGGGGGGGGGGGGGGGGGGGGGGGGGGGGGGGGGGGTCCTACATCATCATATAGGGTTCTAAACCCTAGCCCATGGGGGTGCTTGCCTATGTAAAATTATCCCTTTGCTGACCTAACTGAAGGAAACCCTAACTGACCAGCCCAGTAAAGGAGGTGACGACCACTAAGCCCTAAAGCCTCAATCTAAACTCTAGCCACACTTCTTTATAGGATAAAAGTGGCTAGGTGGGGTTTTATTACCATCCTATAAGGTTTTTTATTAACTACTTCTAGGTTGATTAGGACTCAACCCTACTGGAGTCCTATCACTTTACTTCGAACCCACTATCATCTTCTTTTTGGAGCATCAAACAGACTGCAACCTTGTTGCTCATGAAGTTATGTGTGCTCCTGGTGTCAATAAGGACGATAATGGGCAGTTGCTTAAGAAACCCTTCGATCTTCTATTTCTGCGAGTTTGTGTAGTTGACTAAGGTAGGGACCGTACGGGTGGTCGATTGTGGTGTATCCTTTTCCTTAGGCTCGAGAGTCATATCTTCAAGTTTGAGTTCTTCAGTGGGCACAATCATCAGAGGTCACTCCTTTTTACAATGGTATTCTAGGCTCCATAGTTTATCATAACGCTCACATAGGCCCTTTGTCAATCTGTCATGAAGCTCTTCTCTTGTTAATTTCCTTGGCTGAGGGGGTCGGCTGACAGTATGAGGGATTGAAAGCTTTGGTGCTACTTGTCACGGCCAACCTTAGTCCTCCGGGCTTCATGGTTCAATCGCTCTTCTTGATGTCATAAGTGTGTACGTTTGTTGCGCTTTAACTTCTTTCCCAATCTCTGGCTTCAAGCCCTCTATAAAAGTCCCTAATAGTTATTTTTCAGACCAATCACGAGTTTGATTAGATAAACTTTCAAGCTTGGTTTGGTACCCTTAGATGGTGGAGGCTTAATGGATCTTTGCTAGTTGTTCATCAACGTTCTTGTAATCGATTGGTGATGAAGATTTTTATACTGTTGGTTGAGATGTGGTTCTCATGCTCTGAGCATCTTGATTGAGGTGCCCTTCTTGAAGTTGTGTAAAGGGGATCGATGTCATCGAGGTGTAGGGCTGCCATGTCTTAACCTCGCTTCTTGTCTCCGATGGGTTCTTTTTATAATCTGAATTTGCACCACGTTGTGATCTTATTGGGTTGTTGATCGGCCCAATCTAAACTCCTTGAAGAGAGCACACAGTTTAGCATCCATACACGTCTCGAAAGCCTCCAATTTGGCTTCGAACAGTCCTACCAATGCCATGACATAGGGATCTCCAACCTGTCAAATAAACCGATTGAGGAGGGTGGCTGCAATCTTTCAGTTGATGGCAGTAGTGGTAGCAAGAGGATGGAAATGGCAGCTACGATGATGTTGCAAAATCGTCAGTGCTATGGTGGTAAAGTCTCCAAGTGGCTGCTATGTTGATGGAGGATGGCAGCCAAGGGGATCTGGATCATGAAGCAACAGTGATGGTGGAGGAAGAAGCTAGCAGCAACAACATCGGCTACGGCTGTAGTGTGACTTCGTGCTTGCAAGTGGAGATGGTTGCAACCAGGGTGTGGCTGCAATAGAGGGAAGAAGAGGCAATAGAGTGCATGGCTATTACAGAGGAGGACAATGGTGGTATGGAGCGAGAGACCGCTGCTGGTAATGTTCAGTTAGTTGCTGGTCACGATCAAGGCAGTTGGTAGCAAAAGATTACTGCTGGTAGCGTTTATGTCACAAGCGATTGCTACTAGGTGCGATCAAGGAGGATAGTAGCGAGAAATCACTACTAGCAGCATTGTGCAGTGAGAGATCGCTGCTAGACGTGATCAAGTTGCTGCTGGTCGTGATCAAGGTATATGGCAGCAAGAGATCGCTGCAGGCTGCGATGAAGATAAATGGTAATGAAAGATCATTGTCGGTAGCATTTGTGCTACAAGGGATCGTTGCTAGCTATGATCAAGTAGGATGGTAGAGAGAGATGCGTGCTGTAGTTGAAGGGATAAGGGAGATTTGGTGGCTGAATGGTTGGTGGACCGAAGGTTGAAGGCTGCAGTTTTTGGGCCTTATTTTGTGGCTATTTTGGGTGCAGTTTTGGCTACGATTTTGTAGAGTTTTAGGGTTGTGATGGTAGAGGATGAAGGTTAGGAAAAGATTTTTAGATTTGTGGTAGATGGCAGCAAGTTTTGAGGGAATCTGGTGAAGGTTTGCTGCTGTAGATGCAGTTGTAACAGAAGCAGAATTATCGCCAAAAAATAGTAGCAAAAAACTAAGATATTTGGGGCTATGATGGTTGGGGATGAAGATGAGGAAAAGAGAGTTTCAAATCTGAAAAAGACAACAGTGAAAATCTGATAGAATTTTGATGAAAGTTCACTGCGGTATGTGCTGTTCTACCCAACATAATTTGCATCAAAGAAGCAACAGTTTCTTGACGTAAATTCTAGTAAAAAGCTAAGAAAATTGTGCAGAATTTCAATAGCAAAACCTCAGTTTAGATGAGAGTAGCAATAACAATTCAGATCAAGGAAATTTTGATAGCATAACGGTAGGAAATCTGAAGCAAAGTAAGATGGCAGAATTCTCATCGTAAAATTTCAGCAGTTTGCGATGACAATTTGCAGCGATATAAGAATTGTTTCAGAGATGAGCATCATAGTCGATCAATCTTAGATGAAAGCCAAGTTGATCTATGAAATGTGTAAAAACAATTCACCCAAGAAAGATGTCAAATAGATCGGTATCAAAAGCCTCTATGCGATTGAAATTTTCTACAGCAGTTCTCCTTTCTTAACGATGATCACGTTTGCGATGGAAGGAATTTGCAGCAAGGAAAGGATAGGAAATTGTTTTTGGTACATAAAGATGGAAAATTGTAGTAGCAAGAAGTATTTGGTGATAGGGAAAGTACCAAATTTCTAATGCAATCGATAGAGGCAATAGTAGATAGATTTGATCTACAGTAGGGGGATGATAGTGGAGGCGACGCCAAAAGCAATTATGGGAATTGCTTGGCTTAATGGAGGTAGCAGAGATAGCAGCAATGGCAGTAAGATCGCTGCTCTAATATCAGATGATAGAACCCTAGAGGAATTCTATGAAGATTGATTTTTTAGGGGATCAACCCTTGGAACGCTGTAGGGGTTCCTCCCTCCTTGTAATCGACTAGATGGTTGAATTGAAACTAATATATTGCTTATTCCAAAGAGGTGGAGGCTACATACTTATATAGGTCTCTAAACCTTAACCCTGAGAAGGCTCCGCTGATAGAACCCCAGAGGAAGCTCTATAGATTTTGACTCTTGAGAGGGATTAACCCTTGGAACGCTGTAGGGTTCCTCCCTCCTAGACTCGGCACAAGGCTGAAATAAAATAGATGATTGTTTGCTAAAAAGAGATGGAGGCTACATACTTATATAGGGCTCCAAACCCAAGCTCTAGGGGGTGCTTGCCTAACTAAAATTATCTTTTTGCCCCATCTATAGCCTACATGCCTTAGAGGGACCAGGTGGCGGCTAGGTTGGCTCTATAGCCGACCTAAGCAGGGGGAAACTCTGGCCGACCAGCCCAATAAAGGGGGTCACAGCTACTAATCCCTAAGGCCCCAATCTAAACCCTAACCACACTTCTTTATAGGATAAAAGGGGCTAGGTGGGGTTTTATTACAATCTCACTTGGTTTTATTTGACTACCTCTAGCGAAATTAAGACTCAATCCTGCTAGAGTCCTATCAAACCCACCATCTTAAAATCAATCTTATCCTCAAGGCTAAGGTTCCATGAACTCAGGGAATCGGGTCTTCAGCTCCTCATCAAGTTGGGTGTCAATTGGAAGAATTTGGGCTGAGTCGTCATCTTTAAATTTCCAATTGAGGTGGGATACCTAGAGGATCAATTGTAATATTGATCTGGTATACGGATCTGATCTCTAGATTAGGGCCCCAATGTGATCCCCAATTTTGCAAGGCCCAAAGAAATAGGGAGACCACTTTCTTGAGGCTTGAATTTCGTGCGGGTGGAGCTGGAGATGAAGGAAGACATGATCTTTCTCAGGAAACTTTCTTTTACTCCAGCGTTTGTCAAGGGGAAGTTTCTTCCTTGCATAGCTGCCATGTGATTGCTCTGTAATAGTAGTCATGCCTTCTTTTGTAGTGAGGGTTGTCATCTGATAAAATCTCCAATGATGTGAGCCTGATCTGAGTCTGAGGTGGGTAGGAGTGGTGATTTTTTGGGGCCCATTTTTACTTCCTCGTGCTGTTAACCATCTTGCATGAGGATGGTGCTAACCCCCATTCTGGATGTGTCTGCTCCAAAAATAAACATTTGGCCATGATTTGGTGTGGACGACATCGTGGTCGTGAGAGCTATAGTTCCACTCTGCCAAGGTGATACATCTTTCTTTATAATGAGAGGGATGATGTTCATGCTTCGTTGAGTCCTGCGAATGATCCTTCCCCTTTTCTGATTTCGCCACTAGAGGGGCTCAATTTTCTCACGGTCTTAGGCCGTAGATTGGAGGTCATCATCAAGAAAGTCTTTAAGAATTATGGTCCGATCCTAGGGAAAGTCGTGGAAGTCATCTGAGATCAGCAACCATGGTGAGTTTGACGGGATGTAACACTTTAGAAGTAGCTTACCTCTAGGGAAAAGGATGCAGGGATGTGTCGTAGCGGGAAATAAGCTTGGCCGAACAATCTATGTCTCATCATCTCTTGGACGACCCTTTTCTCTTCGACCTTCTGAGGTTATAGGAAACAATCTGGTCGAGCAGCAATTGGTAGAAGTTTTGACCTGTTCAGCATAGGGGGGTCAAACAGCTTTAGAGGAGGTAATTGACTCGGTTTGGTGGGGATGCCCAAAATTTCAACAAGCTGTGGGAGAGGGTTCTTGTCTTTAATCTTACAAAACCCTTGAATTTGAATTAGGAAACCACTGGATTTTTCTTGTGGTACCCTCTCCAACTGTTGTGTTGTCATTGTAGTCGCTGGGCTCCCTCGTAGAATCACCTACTTTCCTTTTCTGAAAAATTTCATGGTTAGCTTCAAAAAATTCTAGAAAACATCTCCAATCGTGGACAGTCAATCAATGCCAAGCATTATATCAAAACCATCAAGAGGGAGGATGCAAAAATTAGCAACTACGTCTTGCTCTTGTAGGATCAATTTTACCCGCGGGCACTTCTAGTTGCACTTCAAAATTTGGTCGTTAGCTACCTTGACTTTGAACCCATTGAAATATTCTTTTAGGAGCATTAAGTGGGTAGCAACCTTTCTGCTCATGAAGTTGTGTGCTCCCAGCGTCGATGAGGATGATGGCAGACTGTTGCTCGAGAAACCCTTCAATCTTCAATTTTTACAGATTGGTGTAGCTGGCTAAGGTAGGGAACGTACTTGTGGCCAGTTGTGGTGTATCCTTCTCCTTGGGCTCAAGTGTCGTATCTTCATGTTTGGGTTCTTTAGTGGGTGCAATCATCAGCGGTGTCTCCTTTTTACATTTGTGTTCTAGGCTCCACAGTTTATCACAATACCCACGTAGGCCCTTTGTCGATCCGTCATAAAGGTCTCCTCTTGTTAATTTCTGTGGCTGAGGGGGTCGACTGACAGTAGGAAGAGGTGAAAGCTTTGGTGCTGCTGGTCGGAGAGCAACTCTAGTCTTCTGAGCTTCATAGTTCAATCGCTCCTCTTGATGTCACGCAAAGAAGATGGCTGCCTTAAGTGTGTACGGCTATCGCGCTTTAACTTCTTCCTGAATCTCCAACTTCAAGCCCTCAATAAAAGTCCTCAATATCTATTTTTCAAACTAATCATAAGTTTGATTAGATAACCCTTCAAACCTAGTTTGGTACTCTTGGATGTTGGAGGTTTGACGGATCATCGTTGTTTCTTCGCTAAGGTTCTTTTTACAATCCAAATTTGCACCACGTTGTGATCTTATTGGGGCCAGTGATCAGCCTAATCTAAACTCCTCAAAGAGAGCATGTAATTTAACATCCATACGCTTCTCAAGAGCCTCCAATTTGGCTTCGAATAAGCCCACCAATGTCATTACATAAGGATCTCCAACCTGTCAAATCAAACCGATTAAAGAGTGTAGCTGCAATCTTCAGGTTGAAGGCAACAATGGCAATGATGTCAGGGCTATGGTGGTGAATTCTCCAAGTGGAGGATGGCAGCTAAGGGTAGCAGCAATGGTGGAGGAAAAAAATGGCAGCAGTAACATTGGCTGCGGTCCTTCGGTGATGCTGCAATGTTGACGCTGCAATGTCATCGACTTTGTGGCTGCAGGTGGCATCTGTTGCAACAAGGGTGTGGCTATAATAGGAGGAAGATGGGGCAGTGATATACACGGCTATTGTAGAGGAGGGTAGCAGCAGTATGGAGCAAGAGACGGCTGTTGTTGTGTTCAATTTGTTGCTGGTCGCGATCAAGATAGTTGGTAGCGAGCGATTGTTGTGGGCTGCGTTGTAAATAGATTACAATGAAAGATTACTGCTGGTAGCTTTTTGTCACAAAGATCACTGCTGGCTGCGATCAAGGAGTATGGCAGCAGGAAGTTGCTGTTGGCAGCATTGGGTAGCGAAAGATGCGTGCTGTGGTTAAATGTGGCTGCAGGTGGCATCCGTTGCAACAAGGGTGTGGCTATAATAGGAGGAAGATGGGGCAATGATATACACGGCTGTTGCAGAGGAGGGTAGCAGCAGTATGGAGCAAGAGACGGCTGTTGTTGTGTTCAATTTGTTGCTGGCCGCGATCAAGATAGTTGGTAGCGAGCGATTGTTGTGGGCTGCGTTGTAAATAGATTACAATGAAAGATTACTGCTGGTAGCTTTTTGTCACAAAGATCACTGCTGGCTGCGATCAAGGAGTATGGCAGCAGGAAGTTGCTGTTGGCAGCATTGGGCAGCGAAAGATGCATGCTGTGGTTAAAGGGATAAGGGAGATTGGGCGGCTGAAAGGTTGGTGGACCAAAGGCTCCGATTTTTTGGTGCGTTTTGTGGCTATTTTTGGTGTGATTTGGGGCCACAATTTTGTGGAGTTTAGGGAAAGATAGGTGTATCGGTAAGGAAAGTCGGCTGAAAAGGTAAGTAGATCGATAAGGAAGTAGGCTACGATTAGGGCTGATTGGGATGGCTGTTTGGCTGCGATTTTGTTAGGGTTTTTTGGGGAGTAATAGTAGGAATTGAAGATGAGATGAAAAGACTCAAATCTAGAAAAGATGGCAATGAGATCCGATAAAATTTTGATAAAAGATCGTTGTGGTATACGCTGTACTGCCGAACAGAATTTTCATCGAAGAAACAGTAATTTCTCGACATTAATTCCAGCAAAAATTCATGAAACTTATGGAGAATGTCAATATCAGAATCAATGGTTCAGATGGTGACAATAGTAGTAATGTGCACCAAGAAAATTTTGGCAGTGTAATGGAAGAAAAATTGTTGCAAACAAGATCACAGAATTCTCATTGTAAAATTTCAGCACTGCGTGATGAAGGATTGCAGCACTATCAGCCCCGATCCAGAAGGAGTTTTCTCCAGATATCAGCTTAGATGAAAGCTAAAACGATCTATGAATTTTTGTAAAGATTTTGGCCAAAAAAGATGAACAAAAGTTTAGTTTCAAGATGCCAATAGGAGGAGGGTAGATTCTTCATCGTAAAATTCTAGCACCATGTGATGGTGAAAGATTGCACAAGAAAACTGGTTCGAGAAGGAGTTCTTACCAGAAATAAATCCCAGATGAAAGCCAAGTTGATCTTTGGAATTGTGTAAAAATTTTGGCCAAAAATAAGAAGAAATAAACCGATTTCAAGAGGCAAAAATGCGGTTAAAAATTTCTGCAGCGTTTCGCCTCCACAACAACGATAATTTCTGCGACGAACGAAATTTACCGTGGATAAAATTTGGGAACAATCTTCAACGTGTAAAGTAAGGAATCTTGAAGAGTTGTGGATAATAAAAATATATCATATTTCCATATCATACAGGGGTAGGTAGCAGATAGATGGATCTATGGCTTGGTGGGCGGCGGTGAATAGAGGCAACGACAAAAGCAATTATGGAAATTGCTTGGGAAGGTGGAGGCGGTTGAGATGGCTATAGGATAGTAGGAACGCCGCTCTGATACCAAATGATAGAACCCCAAAAGGAGCTCTATAGATTTTGACCCTTGAAGGGGATCAAACCTTGGAACGCTGTAGGGGTTCCTCCCTCCTAGACTCGGCACAAGGCTGAAATTAAATATATTATTACTTGCTAAAAGGAGGTGGAGGCTGTATGCTTATATAGGGCTCCAAACCCTAGCCCTAGGGAGTACTTGCCTAACTAAAATTATCCTTTTGCCCCTTCTATAGCCTACCTGCCTTAGAGGGAACAAGTGGCAGCTGGGTTGGCTCTATAGTCGACCTAAGCAGAGGGAAACCCTGGCTGACCAGCACAGTAAAGGGGGCGACGACTGCTAAACCCTAAGGCTCCAATCTAAACCCTAATTACACTTCTTTATAGGATAGAAGTGGCTAAGTGGAGTTTTATTACAATCTCACAGGGTTTTATTTGAATACTTCTAGGGTGATAAGGAGTCAACCCTGCTAGAGTCCTATCATCCTACCCAAAGGCAAATCCCTTTATTACCCCTCAACCCTAGCCAACTTGCCCAATAAGGGGGGTGGCGGCTAAATGGCTACAATCTCCTCTTACGCTCCCTCCTCAAACCCTAGCCATCTTGCCCAGTAAGGTGGGTGACAACTAGGAATCCTTAAGGCTCCAAGACTCCTTCCTCCAAAACCCTAGCCAACTCCTCAATTAAAGGGGATGATGGCAAGATTATGGGGATATTACATGACTCAAGACTTTATTAACTCCTTGACTTATTGAGCTTAGTAGCCATCCAAGCTATAACACCACCCAACCGGTTCACGCTATTGACCTAACAACAAGAGAATGACCTCGACATTATGGATTTGGAGCTTAAGCCATGGCAATAGTAGATCTGATCAGTGTCAAGTTGGAGGCCTTGGAGATGCATATGGAGGACAGACTACACTTGCTCTTTGCGGAGTTTAGATTGGGCTGATCATCGAGCCCAAGAAGATCATCGTGTGGCGAGCGTTTCGATCATAAGGAGAACCCACTAGAGAAACAGGAACAAGCAACAGACTCATCATATCCACGCATAAGGGTGGACTTCCCTCTATGGAAAAACGGAGACCTGATTGGTGGATTTCGAGTGGAGCAATACTTCCGTTATCATATGACCCTAGAGGCTTCAATGGTCAATATTGCTGCCATCCATCTAGGAATAGAAGCTATTCAGTAGCGGGTAGTTGATCCGCTTTAGACTGATGCAGTATGAGAACACGAACGATCAACTCATGAAGATTCGCCAAACCTCATCCGTGCAAAAATATCAAGCTAGGTTTAAGCATCTTTCAAATCAAACTCAAGGTTGGTCTGAAAGGCAATTGTTAGGGATGTTCATCGAAGGATTAAACCCGGAGACTAGATGCGAAGTCGAGGTGCAACAACCGTATACATTGAGGGCTATGATCTCCTTCGCTCGCATCCATGATGAACGACTGAACAACGATGGCTGAAGGACCAAGATCATGAACCGACCAGCAACCATCGAGCCTTCATCCTCCCCTGCTGCAAACCGAACCTTTTAGCCCAAGGAACTTACCCGAGAAGAACTCCAAGAATGATCGACAAAAAGGCTATGTTGGCACTTCGACAAACCATGGAGTAGATATCACCGCTGCAAAAGGGGAAATCTTTTGGTGATTGAACCGATCGAGGATCTAGAACCCAAAGATGTAGAACCCAAAGATGTAGATCCCAAACCTAAGAAGGGTGATGTAGACGAAGAATCACATCCAACCATCAACACTATACATGCCCTAGCCGGCTACGCCAACTTGTAATCCATTAAGGTCAATAGATTCCTTAAACATCAGTCGATCACCATTCTTATCGACACCAGAAGCACCAGTAATTTGATGGACATCAAGGTTGCTGCCCACTTAACTCTTCGGATTGAAGATTGCAGTAGCTTCGATGTAAAAGTCATAGATGGCCGAATCCTCAACTGCAACTGAAAGGGCCCTGGGGTGAAACTATTTTTGTAGGGCCAAGAAATCATCGTGGGCTTCTTCCTCCTACCACTTGATGATTATCAAGCAGTGGTCGACGTTGATTGGCGATCCACTCTAGGTGATGTTTTCTAAAATTCTTTTAAATTAATCATTGTTGAATCTCATATTTTAATGATGAAATCAATTGATCGGTTATTGATCTAACATGTGTGTTAGAGATGATTTATGTAGGATTAACTACGAAAGAGAGAGAATTACAATCAGATGTGGGCCAAAGTCCAATCTGGGGCATCAGGTTGGGGTTCGAATGATACAATGGGAACTCATCGAGAGACTCGTCGGAAGCTTGCTAAAAGTATCAGAAGCTTGCTGGGTGTTCACCGAGAGCTCGTCGAAGGGATCAGAGACTTGCCGGGAGTTCACCGGAAGCTTGCCGAAGGTATTAGAAGCTTGCTGGGAGTTCGCTGGGAGCTTGCTGAAGGTAATCGAGAGTTTGCTAGAATGGTGTTAGGTGTTCACTAGAAGAAGACCAAGAGACTTGTCGAGGATTGCCGAAAAGCTTACCAGGAGTCAAGAGTGTCTTGTTGAATTTGATGGTCACATGATTGTAATTGTTTAAGTCTTAGTTAGCATTGGTTTGGGTTTGAGTTTTACTTGAGTTAGATTTGGAAGGAATCCATATTTAATTAAGTGAGGCAAATCGAGTCCACTATAGGGATGGATTGAGCTCAGATTGAACTCAGATTGACCTGAGACTCGATGAATAGAAGGTACAAATCAAGATTGGAAAAGTGGAGGGAATGACTTTTCCGAGATTCCCGACGGTTGCATCATCGGTGGGCGATGGTTGTACTGCTCAGTTTGATGGTTGTACCGTCGTTGCCCAATTTTTTGGACAGCTTTCGATGGTTGTATCACCGGCGTTGGTGGATTTACCGCTCGGACCCAGATTTTCTAGAAAAGTTGAAATTTTGGCTCCATTTTTTAAGCCAATTGGGGTCTATAAATACCTTAAATTTTCTTGCTTAAAGAAGCAAGGGTGATGAATCAAATAGTGGGTTAAAATTCTTATAAAGAGTTATAAAAATTGAGAGCATCCCTTGAGTGCCTCAATTTGTAAATCAAGTTTAAGGGAAGAGAGAAACTCTTGTAAATGTTCCTCTCTTGAACCTGTGAAAAGGAGATAGTGGGAAATATAAGGGTTTGATCTTCGCCCAAAGAAGATTGATAGTAGATGTCAGTAGACCTCAGAGAAGAGGACTTTGAGCATCTCTTTACATTGTCTTTTTTATTATGCATGTTATTATACGAAGCTTTCCTTTAGCATGATCATAACCTAGCTTCATTCAATAAGCATATTTTTCACTTACTCAATGAAACGCTTCCGATTTCCATTTTCACTCCAAATGAAATTTTTTCCTTAAAACCATATTTTTTACAAGCACCAATTCACGCCCGTGCCCCCCACCCAATAGCCCCCCTCCCTCCTCCTCCTCCTCGTCTTAGTGCCAATTGATCCTAAACAATTGGTAGTAGAGCAAGGTCTTAATCATTAGACTAACACCCACTTGAGTAAATGACTTTATTTAGCATGAATGATGGACATTCTATTTTATTCCTCCCGTGTTCAATGGGATAAATTACACATATTGGAAAACAATGATGCGTATTGATAGAACCCTAGAAGGAGCTCTATAAATTTTGATCCTTGAGGGGGATCAACCCTTGGAATGCTGTAGGGGTTCCTCTGTCCTAGATTCAGTACAAGGCTGAAATAAAATTGATGATTGCTTGATTCAAGAGAGGGGGGCGGCTACATCATTATATAGGGATCAAAATCCTAGCCTAAGGGGGTGCTTGCCTAAATAGAATTACTCCTTTGCCCCTTCTATAGCCAACCTGCCTTAATAGGAATAGGGGAAAACCCTAGCCAACCAACCCAGTAAGGGGGCGATGGCCACTAAGCCCTAAGGGGTAATCTAAACCCTATCATACTCCTTTATAAGATAGTAGTGGCTTTATAACAATCTAGCAGGGTTTTATTAAGTACTTCTATGGAGATTAGGACTCAACCCTGCTGGAGTCCTATCAAACCCGCCCTCTTAAAATCAATATTATCCTCAAGGCTGAAGTATCATGAACTCAGGGAACTAGGTCTTCAGCTCCTCATTAACTTGGGTGTCAGTTGAAAGAACTTGAGCTGAGTCATCATCTTTAAATTTCCATTTGACGTGGGATATTTGGACGATCAACTGTAACTTTGATCTAGTGCACGGATCTGATCTCCAGGTTGGGGCCCCAATATGATCCCTATTTTTGCAAGGCCCAAAGAAATAGGGAGACCACTTTCTTGAGGCTTGAATTTCATACTGGTGGAGTTGGAGATGAAGGGGGACTTGATCTTTCTTAGGAAACTTTCTTCTACTCCGACGTTTGTGAGGGGGAAATTTCTTCCTTGCATGGGCTGCACATGGTTAGTCTTTAGTGATAGCCAATCTTTCTTCTGAAATGGTGACTGTCCTCTGGTATGGTTCAGGATGATGAGAGCCCAATCTGGCCTGAGCATGGATTATAATTCTTCTAGTTTAACCCCTATTTCGTGCCATGGACCTGTATCCAACCATATTTAAAATTTGGTAGTAATTAGTATCTCTTCTAAAAACCTTTTATGAAGTGTGGGGGAAGCCTCGTTGTAAATCTGGAGTCGACTATCTTGCATAAGAATAGCCTAAATTCAAATTCCTGACACATCAGCCTCAATAACCTAAGTGCGGCCGAAATCGGGCAGCGCTAGGACCGACATCATCGTCATGGCTGCCTTGAGTCATTCGAAGGCTGCGGAGGCTTTATCCAACCACAAGAAGTAGTCTTTCTTTAGTAAGGATGTGAGCGGGACACTAATCTTGCCATAATCTTTCACAAAATTTTAGTAGTAGCCCGTGAGTCCAAGGAAACTGCGTAATGATTGTATGTTTGTAGGTCTCGGCCATCCTTGCATTGCCTCGATCTTTGTCGGGTCCACCGTCACTCCATCCTCTAATATAATGTGCCCAAGATACTTGAATTTTATTTATATTATAAGAAGCTGCACTTTGACAGTTTAACATAAGGAGTATTCTCTCGAAGAATCGTTAGAATAGTTCGTAAGTGCTAAAAATGTATATCAAGTGTAGGGCTATAAATGAGAATATCATCAAAGAATACCAATACGACTTACGTAGAAAACTCTGGAAAATGTCATTCATCAGGCTTTGGAAATTAGAAGGAGCATTTGTAAGTCCGAAAGGTATTACCAGAAACTCGTAGTGGCCGTTATGCGTGCGGAATGCAGTTTTCATAATATCTTCAGTGCATACCTAAATCTGATGGTATCCGGATCGGAGATCCAATTTAGTAAAGACTCGGGTTCCTTTTAATTTGTCCAAGAGTTCATCTATGAATGGGATAGGATATTTATCCTTGACAGTGATGGCGTTTAGAGCCCGGTTGTCAACGCACATCCGCCACGTACCATCTTTCTTGCGCACTAGCAACACCGGTGAGGTGTAAGGGCTGCAGCTCGATCGAATCACCCCGGTGTCAAGCATCTCTTTAATAATATTCTTGATCTTGTCCTTCTGTAAGCGAGGATAGTAGTACAGTCATACATTTTCTAGAGGTTTGCCTGGCAAAATAGGAATGCAGTGGCCATGCGACCGGTTAGGGGGCAGCCCGCGCGGCTCCCAGAAAATATCTGTGAATTCATTCAGGCAAATGGCAAGCTTAGGATTTGAGTTTTGTACATTCTCCCCCATAGATGGCTACTGAATATGCATCAAGAATATACCATGTGTTTTGTGCAAAACTTTCTCCATTTGTTGCGACGAAACGGTGGAAATTTGGCTCTCGCGCTTCCCTCGTAACATAACCTGTCTCCCTTTGCAATAAAATTTCATGATTAATTTAGAAAAATTCCAAGAGATATCACCTAGTGTTGTGAGCCATTCAATCTTGAGTATGGCTTTATAGTCATCGATGGGTAGGGGAAGAAATTAGCTACCACTTCTTGGTCTTTGAGGAGTAGTTTCACCCGCGGGCACCGTTGGTCGTAATTAAAGATTCGACCGTCGGCGACCTTTACATCAAACTTGTTGTAACCTTCGATTTGAAGTGTCAAACGTCTGTTAAGGAAGTTATTAGTGCTGCCTGTGTCAATGAGAAAGGTGATGAGTTGCTATTTTAGAAGTCCTCCAACTTTCATCATCTACGGGTTGGAATAGCTGGCCAATGCGTGCACTGCATAGTTGGCCGGTTGGGACTCTTCCTCCATAGCTTCTTCTTTAGGTTCAAGGGCTTCTTCAGATGTTTCATTGTCCTCATCCTCCGCTGGTTCAATCATACGGAGCCGACCCTTTTTGTAGTGATGTTCGCAGCTCCACGGTTCGTCGCAATGCCAACATAACTCCTTAGCTGATCGTTCGTGAAGCTCATCTCTTGTCAACTTTTTTGATGCAGGGGCTTGGATGGCAGTAGGCCTCGGCATGGCTGGTTGGGGAGTGACCCTTGTCCTTTGTACCTCGTGGTTCAATTTTTCATCCTGGATACGCGCGAAGGAAATCACCACCATAAGAGTATATGGTTGCCACGCCTTTACTTCTCGAATCTCTGGCTTTAGGCCCTCGATAAAAGTACCTAAAAGTTGTTTCTCAGACCAATTCTCAGTTTGGTTAGATAAACGCTTAAACCTTGTTTGGTATTCTTGTATTGTAGAGGTTTGACAAATCATTGCCAATTGTCCATCGATGTTGTTGAAATCGGTTGGTCCGAAGCGGTCTAGTAGTCCTTCCTTGAATCGCTGCCAAGAGAATCCTCCATGGGTGTGCTTAAACTAATTAAACCACTGAATAGCATCTCCCTCGAAGTGGATGGCCGCAATCTCCACCCGTGTGGCGTCGGCTGTTCGGTAGAATCGAAAATAGCACTCCATGCGTGAGATCCACCCAATCAAGTCTCCTTCTTCCCATCTAGGGAAGTTAACCTTCATGCATGGATTATTGAGATCAGAGGTGATGTGACCATGTTCTTGAATATCATCTCGCCGTTCTGAAGTTTCTCTATGTTGTGATTTCCTCGGGTTCGATAGTCTGCCAATGCTGAATTCGACGAAAAGGGATCGTATCTTCTCTTCTATGCAGTTTCCAAAGGCTTCAAGCTTTGCATTGATAGCCTCTTCTGATGCCATAGTATACACCTCTAGATCTGTAATATTGAGATCTTTTTTTTGTTGTCGGGTTAGTGGCATGAGAATTTTGGAGAAGGGGGTGGCTGGTTGGAAGGTGAATCGGTTTGGATGGAAGTAGGCTGCGGTTTAGGGTAGATTTGGGGCAGCGGTTCTCAACGAAATAGAATTTTCATAAAAGAAGTAGCGAGTTCTCGACGTAAATCCCAAAAGAGAATCTGAGGCAAATATACAAAATTTTGACACCCAAACCTTGGTTCAGATGTGGGTAATATTAGAAAATAAGATTAATGAAATTTTGGCAACGTAAACATAGGAAAATAGTTGAAAAGAAGGAAGGTAAATTCTTTGTCGTAAAATTCTAGTAATGCGCGACGAGGAATTACAGCACTATAAGTCTAGTTTTATAAAGCATTCTTTTCATAGATCAATCTTAGATGAAAGCTAAGATGATCTATGAATTTGTATAAAAGTTTCAGCTAAAAAGGACGAGCAATAGTTCAGTTTCAAGAAGCAACAATAGGCTGAAATTTTTCTATAGCGTTTCCCCTTCACAACAATTATCACGTTTTAGATGATAGAATTTGGCAGCAAAGAAAATATGAAAAAACTTCTTCAACATATAAGGCAAAGGAATATTAGTACAAATAGGTATGGGTGTTGAAAATATACCAAATCTCTAATTTTAAACGTAGGGGGCAACAGTAGATTGATTTGATCTACGGCTTGTGGTGGAAGATGAAGGCGCGTATTGCAGTAATTATGGGAATTGCTTGGAAGGGTGGAGGCAGTAGGGATGGCAGAAGGGGCAACAAGATCGCTGCTCTGATATCAAATGATAGAACCCTAGAAGGAGCTCTATAGAATTTGATCTTTGAGGGGGATCAACCCTTGGAACACTATAGGAGTTCCTCCCTCCTAGAACTCGGCACAAGGCGGAATAAAAGATGATTCTTGCTTAATTGAAAGAGAAGGAGGCTACAAGATTATATAGGGCTCTAAACCCTAGCCCAATAGGGGGTGCTTCCTAAGTGAATTCTCCCTTTTGCCCCTCATATAGCTGTCATGCCTAAATAAAGGGGTCGGCAGCCTAAGTGGCTGCATAAGCCACACCCCTCTGCTAGAAACCCTAGCCGACCAGCCCAGTAAGGGGGGTGGCGGCTAGGAAGCCCTAAGGCTCCAAAATAAATCATAGCCACACTTCTTTATAGGATATAAGTGACTAGGTCGGGTTTTATTACAATCTCACAGGTTTCTTATTAATTACTTCTATGGTGATTAGACTCAACCCTGATGGAGTCCTATCAATTCTATAATGTCAAGAAGGAAGTAACAAATTAAGTGATATCATATCTTATCAATTCCTTATTGTTGTGAATTCTCTCTTCATGTAAAAAGCCCAAGTATGATTATAGAGAAATCCAACGACAAAGATTGTCATTTCGAAAGTCTTTTTTATTTCTGAAATCTTTCTAAAATCCTTTAATATTAAATTAATATAATGTGTCATACATATAGTTTAATATAAATATTATCTTTTTTGCTTTAAATAATTTACCTAAGACAAATGATAACAAAATTGATAAGACTTAAGAGTCATATTGTTATTTTATTTAATTGAAGATAAAGTAATTAAAAGATTGAAAAATTGAAAAGATAAACCTTACCAGTTTACATATAGTTACTTCTATTATTAGACATAACTTAGATGATATTTTGTTCATCAATTTCTTCCACAAACTTATCAAGTAAATTGTATATCTTTTCTCTAGATTTCATAATAGATGATGTAACTATTAACTTCACAAACATGATTCCCAAAGAATAATTAACCATAAAATTAGTTATAAAACTCCTATGCCTCATATTAGTCCAAGCATTTGACATAATAGAATAACCATACTTTACCTATGATTCTTTGTAACCATTTAATAAGTTATTTATATAATCTAATTTTTTTAATAGAACTCATATAGCATAATAACTTAGAGGTTTTAATCTCCCACCATATCTTTTAATAGTTTCAATCATCTCCTTAAAACAATTTAAATGAGTTATACTAAGGGGATTGCTAGCCAAATAAAAGAAGCGAGCAATGTGTTGAATTGTTCTTCTCCTTATTTTCTTATAATAAGCATTACTTATATTTGTTTGTCTTAATTTTGCTAATGCTTGCTCTCGTTGTCTCTATGATCCTTGATACATATATAAGTCTATTGATGTTTTTTTATCTTTCTTAACAACCATGGCTTCTTGTTCTTTTTTTATCACATGCTATTTTACTACTTAGAATGATACTTTTAGAATAATCTTCTTCTTCATCTAATCTAATATATTTAATACTATCCTATGGTAAAAGCTTATAAGATTCATTCTTTTATATTTTTTTACTCATAGAAGTCAGTAGCTCTTCAGTTACATCAGATAGACACTTCTTGGAAGCTAAAGCATTCTCAAAATTTTCTACTAAATGTTGCTTTGCACTAGTAGTATTATCACAAAAGATGCAAGCAACTACATAAGGATATTTAGGATTCTTTAGATAATTATATTTTCAAGTAAGAACCTTTTTTGAAGATTTTAATGAATCTTCTGGATTGTTTTGTACACTTAACATAAATACTGAAACCCTAATAATAATTTTAAATAAATAAAGATTAGTAATCTTAAAATCTAATAATATAGAGAGTGCTTTATACAATAGTAGCAATCTACTATTAATAGTATATTATTTATTATTAATAGTAGATAAAGGGGGAGAAAGAATTATTAATAGTAGTAGAGGGGGAGAAAAAGTGTCATCGATAGTAGAAAGTGGAGGAAGAGAGAGCAGCAGTGATGGAGAAACTTTTAGACGGCGATGGTGATGATGGAGAAAGTTGTAGAAGGTAATAGCAGTGACAAAGGAAGCTATAAATGATAGCCACAATAACAGAAGAAGCTATAGATGGTAGTAGCGGCAACGATGGAAGTTACGAACAACAACAGCAATAGTGGTGGCACAAGTGGAAGCTACAAATGGTGAAGTCATGGGTAGAAGAAGCTACAATGTTGTATATTGATGGCAGAGGAAACTATGGTCCTCCCCCTAGATGGTGGAAGGAACTCCACATGGAAGTAGTGATGATGGAAGGAAGATACAAATGAAGACTAGGGTGTCGGACCCATCCATCGGCTACAAAGGAACGTGTTAGGACCCCAATTGAGTTGGATCCTAGTCAATTGAGTCGAATCCTTAGATTAGGTCTTGTTGGCCAGCCTAGATCTGATATTAGGTCAGCTAGGAGAAGATTTGAGTCTATTGTAATAAATCAGCCCAAATCCTAGTAGGGTTAGGATTCAACTGAACTGGAGTCTGATTATGAGTTAGAGTTGGATATGGGTTAGAGTCAATTGAGTCATGAATATAATAAACCTTAATCTAGCCACATCCCCTAGTAAAGAAATGGTTGGCTAGGGTTAGGAAGGAGTCCTTATGGGATGGGAGTCTCCTAGCCGCCTCCTCCTCTTAAGACAGGTCGGATAGGGCAAGAGGGAGAGTCCCACTAAACTTGGACTCTCTCTAAGGTGGAATAAGAATAAAATCAGGAGTTGAAGACCCCTATAGCCACCAGTCACATTATGATTAGGAGTTGGCTACAGGTTAGCAATTGAGGGGAAGAGGAGTCTTGGTTTAGTAGGAGTTGTTTAGGAGTTGAAGTTTTGAGTAGGAGTCCTATTAGGAGTTAGGGTTTAGAAGCTCTATAAATAGCTTGTATTCACCCCTCTTTTCATCATCAATAGATCAATTATTTTCAGCCATTGGGTAGAATACCAAGGAGAGAGGAACCCCTATCGAGTTTCAAGGAGGTTAATCCCCTATAGAACTCACTGATAGGGCTCCAACAGGGTTGAGTCCTAATCATCTAAATACTAGTCAATAAAAATATTATTAGATTGTAATAAAGTCACTCCTATCTTATAAAGGAGTATGACTACGGTCTATATTAGCCCTTAGGGCTTAGTAGCCACCACACCGCTTACTGGGTTGGTCGGCTAGGGTTTCGCCCTGCTAAGGTCGGCTAAAGAGCCACTTAGCCGCCTCCTATTCCTATTAAGGTAGATTGGCTATAGGAGGGGCAAAGGGGTAATTCTACTTAGGCAAGCATCCCCTTAGGCTAGGGTTTTGATCCCTATTTAATGATGTAGCCGCCCCCCTCTTGAATCAAGTAATTATCAATTTTATTTCAGCCTTGTGCCGAATCTAGGACGGAGGAACCCCTACAGCATTCCAAGGGTCGATCCCCCTCAAGGGTCAAAATCTATAAAGCTCCTTCTGGGGTTCTATCATCTGATATCATAGCAGAGTTCCTACTGCCCTGTAGCCATCATCCATGCCTCCATCTTCCAAGCAATTCCCACAATTGCTTTTTGATGACGCCTTCATCCAATGTCGCCTACCAAGCCATAGATCCACCTATCTACTGTCGCCACTTGCGAGATCTAGAAATCGGGTTTTGTTTTATCACCTAAGCCTCTTTAATACTGTAAGATTCCTTACTTGACATGTTGAAGATTGTTTTCCAAATTTTACCCGCTGCAAATTTCGTTTGTCGCAAACGTTATTGTTGTTGCTAAGGTGGAACGCTGCAGAAATTTTCAGCCGTGTTTTTTCCTCTTGAAACCGGTTTATTTCTTCTCCTTTCTAGCCAAAATTTTTCTACAATTCTCAAGATCAAGTTGGCTTTCATTTGTATTTGATTTCTTGAAAGAACTCCTTCTGGAACCGGTTTTCTTGTGCAATCATTGACCATTACGCAGTTTTGAAATTTTATAATGAAGGAATCTGTCTTTCATCTTTCGCCCTATTTCCCTACTGTTATGCTGCCAAAATTTTGTCAAACGTTTTACTGGTATTAACAACATCTGAACCAAGGGTTTTTGTATAATTTCCTTAAACTTTCCTCTGGAACTTACATCGAGAAGTCATCGTTTCTCCGAGGTAAAATCGGTTTAGTAGGACAGCACATCATAGCAATTTTTTTCACCGAATTCTAAATATTCGAGTGCTATTTTTTGTGAGATTTTGGACTCTCTTTTCATCATTTAAAACCCTACCATCCTCATTAAAAAATCTTCAAAACCCTACCCTAAACGGAAACCAAACAGCCCCCCAAATCTACCCTAAACCGCAGCATACTTCCATCTAAACCAATTCACCTTCCAACCGGCCACCCCGTTCTCCAAAATTCCCATGCCACTAACCCGAGAACAGAAAAAATATCTCAATATTATAGATCTAGAGGTGTATACTATGGCATCAGAGGAGGCTATCGATGCAAAGCTTGAAGCCTTTGAAAACCGCATTGAAGAGAAGATATAATCCCTTTTCGCCAAATTCAGCATTGAGCCCAAGGAAATCACAATACGAAGAAACTTCATATCAGTGAGATGATCCTCAAGAACATGGCCACATCACCTCTGATCTCAATAATCCATGCATGAAGGTTGACTTTCCTAGATGGGAAGAAGGAGACCGGATCGGGTGGATCTCGTGCGCGGAGCATTATTTTTGGTTCTATCGAACTGCCGACGCCACACGGGTGAAGATTGCTGCCATCCACATCGAGGGAGATGCTATTCAGTGGGTTAATTAGTTTGAGCACACCCATGGAGGACTCTCTTAGTAGTGATTAAAGAAAGGACTACTGAAATGCTTTGGACCAATTGATTTTGACAACATCGACGGACAATTGGCAAAGATTCATCAAACCTCCACAATACAAAAATACCAAATAAGGTTTGAATGTTTATTTAATCAAACTATGGATTGGTCTGAAAAACAACTTTTAGGGACTTTCATCGAGGGCCTAAAGCCGGAGATTCGGGGAGAAGTAAAGGCGTGACAATCGTACACTCTTATGGCGGCGATTTCCTTTGCACGTATTCAAGAAGAACGAATGAACCAAGAGATACGAAGTACAAGAGTCACTCTCCGACCAGCCATGCCGAGGCCTACAGACCCCTCTACTGCCATCTGAGCCCCCACACCAAAAAAATTGACCAGGGATGAGCTTCGTGAACGATCGGCCAAAGGATTATATTGGTATTGTGATGAACCGTGGAGCCGAGAACATCGCTGCAAAAAGGGTCGGATCCTTATGATTGAACTAGTGGAGGATGAGGACAATGAACCTTCTAAAGAAGCCCTTGAACCTGAAGAAGAAGCTATAGAGGAAGAGTCCCAACCGGTCAACTACGCAGTGCACGCATTGGTCGGCTACTCCAACCCGTAGACAATGAATATTGGAGGACTTCTGAAATAGCAACCCATCACTGTTCTCATCGACATGGGTAGCACAAATAACTTTCTCAACAGTAAGGTTGCTACATGTTTGGCACTTCAAATCAAAGGTTGCAACAAGTTCGACGTAAAGGTCATCGACGGCTGAATCCTCAATTGCGACCAACGGTGCCCACGAGTGAAACTACTCCTCCAAGACCAAGAAGTGGTAGCTGATTTCTTCCTCCTACCCATTGATGATTATGAATCCGTACTTGGGATCGAATGGCTCACAATGCTAGGTGATATCTCTTGGAATTTTTTTAAATTAATTATGAAATTTTATTGCAAAGGGAGATAAGTCATGTTACGACGCAAGCATGGGAGCCATATTTCCATCGTTTCGTCGCAACGAATGGAGAAAGTTTTGCACAAAGCACATGGTGGATTTTTAATGAATATGTAGCAGCCATGTAAGGGGGGAGAACATACAAAACTCATATCCTAAACTTGCCATGTTGCTGGATAAATTCGCGGATGTTTTCTCAGAGCCGCGTGGGCTACCCCCTAACCGACCGCATGACCACCGCATTCCTATTTTGCCAGGAAAACCTCTAGCAAACTTACGACTATACTGCTATCTCACTTGTAGAAGGATGAGATCGAGAACATTGTTAAAGAGATGCTTGACACCTGGGTGATTCGACCGAGTTGTAGCCCTTACTCATCACTGGTGTTGCTAGTGCGCAAGAAAGATGGTACGTGGCGGATGTGCATTGACTACCGGGCTCTAAACGCCATCACCGTCAAGGACAAATATCTTATCCCAATCGTAGATGAATTTTTGGATAAATTAAAAGGAGCCCTTTTCTTCACTAAATTATATCTCCAATCCGGGGTACCATCAGATGTATGCACTGAGGACATTCCGAAAACTGCATTCCGTACGCACAATAGTCACTACAAGTTTTTGGTAATGCCTTTCGGACTTACAAATGCTCCTTCTACCTTTCAAAACTTGATGAATGACATCTTCTAAAGGTTTCTACACAAATTCGTATTGGTATTCTTTGATGATATTCTCATTTATAGCCCTACGCTTGATATACATTTTGAGCACTTACGAACTATTCCAACCGTTCTTCGAGAGAATACTCTTTATGTTAAACAGTCAAAGTGCAGCTTCATACAACCTAAAGTAGAGTATCTAGGGCACATTATATCAGAGGATGGAGTGATGATATACCCGACAAAGATCGAGACAATGCAAGGATGGCCGAGACATACAAATGTAAAATCACTACGCGGCTTCCTTGGACCCATAGGCTACTACCAAAAGTTTGTTAAAGATTATGGCAAGATCAGTGCCCACTCACATCCCTACTCAAGAAGGACTCCTTTTCATGGTCGGATCAAGCCTCCATAGCCCTTTGAAAGACTTAAGGCTGCCATGATGACGTCGCCGGTCCTAGTGCTCCCCGATTTCAGTTGAACTTTCGTGATTTAGGCCGATGCATCCGGAGTTGGAATTGGGGCTATTCTAATGCAAGATGGCTGACCCCTTGTCCACACCAACAAAGCTTTATCTCCCTCACATCTTAATATATCCTTGTATGACAAAGAAATGCTTGCTATCGTACACGCCATTACAAAGTGGAGACCCTACCTAATCGGCCAGCGCTTCTAGATTAAGACCATCCAACGAAGCCTTAAATATTTCTTGGAGCAGAAATATCCTCCCCGGAGCAGCAACGATAGGTAACTAAACTCCTTGGCTTTGATTATGAAATTATTTACCAAAAAAGTAAAGAGAATGTTGTTGTAGATGCCATATCTCGGCTACCGGGATAAGCTAAAATTTCAACCATCTCCCTTCCTTCCACCAACTTCCTCAACAATATTAGGGAGGAATGGAAGAATGATCTAGAAGCCCGAGCCATCAAAGAAAAGTTGGAGAAATTCCCAGGGTCCATGAGTCACTACTCATGGGATTCAAAGGACTTGCACTACAAAGATCGAATTTTTATTGTTCCTTCTTCCCCTTGCATTCAAATTATTTTACACAAGATGCATTCTTCACCCTTAGCAGGGCACTCCAGATTTCTGAGGACTTATAAAAAGGTGAAGCAAAACTTTTTTGGAAGGGTATGAAAAAAATTAATTTATGATTATGTATCCAAATGTGACATGTGTCAGCAGCAAAAAGACGAAACAGTGGTAAGACCGCGAAAACTACAGCCACTACCCATACCAGACTCAGCATGGACCGACATTTGTCTGGATTTCATTGAGGGGCTGCCATTATCCCAAGGTAAAAGCATGATCTTTGTGGTGGTAGATCGCCTAACCAAGTATGCTCACTTCTATGCTGTGAAACATCCCTATACTTCTGCTAGTATTGCTCAACTTTTTATGGAACATATAATAAAACTTCATGGGATGCCAAGGTCGATTGTGAGTGACCGTGATAGGGTATTCACAAGTAAATTTTGGACAGAGCTCTTTCATCTACAGGGCACCCAGTTGAAGATGAGCACAGCCTATCATTCCCAGACAGACGGCCAAACAGAAGTGGTGAACAAATGCCTCAAGACATACCTACGGTGCTTCACCAGTGACAGGCCCAAAGAATGGACAAGGTGTCTTCCTTGGGCTGAATGGTGGTACAACATGATATTTCATTCATCAACTAAATGTACCCCTTATGAGGTATTGTATGGCTGACCGGCCTCTGTAATACCCAGATATGTGCTAGGTTCATCCAAAGTAAATCAAGTCAACCAAAATATGATTAATAGGGATAAACTGCTGCAACTACTGAAAGACAACATGAATGCCACTCAAGCTCGCATGAAGCAACAAGCAGACAACCATGGAGTGAGCGAGAATTCGCAATGGGAGATTGGGTTTACCTTCGGCTCCAACCATACAAGCAACTATCAATCAACGCAAGAGTATCAATGAAGCTGTATCCACGATTTTATGGATCATACCATATCTTAGAGCAAGTTGGGGCTGTGGCATACAAATTACAGCTTCCAGATGACGCTAAGATATCTCCCGTCTTCCACGTGTCCTTATTAACGTTAAAGTTGGGAGAACATGAGAAGGCCCAGACTCAGCTGTTGAGCACCACAAATCATGGCGAAATCAAAGCCCAACCTGATAAGACCTGAGTCATGAGTCGTGAAGAGAAGAAAACAACAAAAAATAAAAATAAAGAGAGAAGGAAGAGGAGAAAACAAACATCGATTTGGGGGCTTAGGGTTTTGTTTGCTCAAAATCCATTCATTTTAGATCAAAGGCAAGTGTTCTATCCCCTTTATTTCATTCTTTTGATACTTTGTCTTTGTTGTTTTTCCTTGCTTTCCAAAACAAATTGCTGAATTAAAGACTTGCAAATCTGAAATCTCTCTTGTGGGTTCCAAAGTTTGAATCTGTAAAATTGTCATGGTTCTGACCTTTCTTCCTTGTTCCGGCTATAGATTATTGTACTAATTTTGGATTTAGGTTAAATTTATTTTATATGAATCTAGACTGATAGAGCTTTCTTTTGACACTAAAACTAAAATATTTGGAGTTCGATAGCCTAACTAAACATTTGTTTCAATTGATACTATGTAATCTGTGAAACAGAGTTTGCAGTTGCTAACCTTTTGCACTAAATTTTGTAGAACTCCCTGTTGTAGTCTCTGATGTATATAATACTTAATTTTTGAGAATCTAGACTGATAAATATCTCTTTTGATACTAAAATTGTAACATTTGGAGTTTGATAGTCTGCCCAAATATTTGTTTCAAGCGATACTATAAAATCTGTAAAATAGAGTTTGTAGATTTTGACCTTTTTAGACTAAATTATTTGAAACTCCCTATTAGTAAAGTAAAATTGTACAAATAGGATTCATATAAAAGTAGACTGATATAGCTTTAAAAAGATAGATTATTTGAGTAATTTGAAGTATATTTTATTTTTAGATCATTTATGCAAGGCGCCTCCTGAATTCTGCAAGAGTAGAGCTTTTGCCAATTTTTGTCTATTCTCGCTTCATTCATGTGAAAATTCAATGCTAGAGTTCCTTCTTGAATTGAGTCTTATATAATTGCTCTCACTTATTTCAGGCTCTGCTTCCTGAAAACTTTTATATCTGAACTTCTTATGTGTTAGTTTATGTTGCCCCGCATGATTTTGTATAGGCGCATGCATGTTTCGTTGTTTCGCATGTGCTTCCCAATGTGTATCAATTTCATTGTTCACGTATCCTTTTATACTCTAGTGTTTATAGGATAATGTGAACCTTTACCAGAAATGGTAAAGGGGAGTTATGCTTTGAGCCCGCGATGCTCTACCGACCCTTTCTGACTTCACTCAAACGTGGGGTGGATGAAGCTCCCAAACGTGGGAGACTTTTGTTTGATGGTCATTCAGAAATGGATGAATCATATTCTGTCTGTTATCCCACTTCACCATCTATATTTTTTGATATGATATCCAAGGTATTGCTTTCATATATGTGCTTAGGATAAAACAAAGATTGGAATGTCTGTTATGTCTGATTTGATTCATGAAATCTACTGTTCCTTGTTTGTTCTTCTGATAAACTCTGAAACTTACACCTTTGATATGTTTGATACTTGTTGAGCTTTGTAGCTCATTCTATTGTTAAATAAATTTTTCAGATTAGCTTGTCATACTCAAGCGTTTTAAACTAGGCGGAGGTAGTGGAAAGCTGCAAGGTTTTGGGCAAATCTTTATCAGTTGATATGTTTTGTTGTATAAGTAATACTTCGTGTCTCATGAAATGTTGTCGATAGATGTTTTTAGTGAAGTGTCTATATAAAAGTTTCAAATACCTCTCATGTTTAGGATTTTGGAATGTCAAGTTAAACTTGTACAACAATATGGACTTATGGTAATTTGTTACTGTTGTGATCGGATAGATTTCCACTCGTGTAGATTATGTTGTGATTATTATTCAGTTGAGTTAGTTATGAATCACCAAGTGATGTGATGTATAATTATAAACTGCACAGGTTTCTTAGTATCCTCAAATATTTGATTGGATCATGTACAATTATTGATTTATGACGTGGTCACACCTTTCGAATGTGATTAAATTCGGGGGGGGGGGGGGGGGGGGGGGGGCGTGACAACCCCCTACTCCCAACCGTCCTTCGCTGCTAAAGAAATTGACAAGAGAAGAATTTTGTCATAGATCGGCAAAGGGCCTTTGTTTGTATTGCAACGAACCGTGGAGCTGTGACCATCACTGCAAAAAGGGACACCTTGTACTAATGGAGCCCATTAATGATATGGAGGAGGAGGTCTAGGAGCATGAGAAGGAGGTCATGGAGGAAGAACAATAGTCGATCGATTTTACGATACATGCTCTTGCCGGCTACGCGAACCTGCAGACAATGAAAGTTGGAGGACTTCTTAAAAAGCAACCAATCACCTTTCTCATTGATACCTGGAACACTAATAACTTCATGAACAACAAGGTTGCTATTTGGATGGCCTTACATATTGAGGATTGTAGCAGGTTTGATGTTAAGGTCACCGACGGACGAATTTTAATGTGTGATCGTAGATGGTTATCGATGAAACTATTGTTGCAGGACTAGGAGATAATTACATATTTCTTCCTCATCCCACTCGACGATTATGAGGCCATGCTTGGCATCAAATGACTGACTATATTAGATGATGCTTCTTGGAAATTTTTTAAATTTATCATGAAAATTTTCAGCCATGGGAAACAGGTGGTTCTGCACGGGAAACATGGGAGCAATGTAACGACAATTTGCAAGCAACAAATGTAGGAAGTTTTGCACAATGTGAACAGTAGCTTCTTGATGCAACTCCAGAAGCAATCTATAGGGGAGCCAACAAAAATTGAAGACCCAAACCTACTCCACTTGCTTGTTGAATTTTTAGATGTCTTCGCTGAACTGTGCAACCTACCTCCTACCCGATGGCATGACCACCTAATTCTGATTCTCCCAAGTAAACCAGCAGCAAACACTTGTCAATATCATTATCCTCACCTCCAAAAAGCTGAAATAGAGAGAATTGAAAATGAGATACTTGAAATAGGGGTCATCCGACCAAGTTGCAGCCCTGACTCTTGACCGGTGCTAGCTTTACTCGACTTCGACATAGTGTTTGTGATTGACACATCGGGAGGTAGAATTTATGTTATCCACATGCAAGATGGCCGACCCGTAGCGTATATCAGCAAAGCGCTCTCTCCATATCACCTAAAGCTATCAATCTATGATGAGTAAATGCTGACTAATATTAAATTTGTGACTTGGCATGATACAGGTTAGCGGCACAAAGAGGATATTAAAATAAATCCTAAAAAATTGTAGCTTCTACTCCATCGAAACTCAGATCGGGCTCATATTACCATGGACTCTACTAGAGGGCAGCCACCATCTCAGAGGAAAGCCTGGCTATCATTAAAGAACAACCACACGCCAACCCGCGCAAGAAAGAAATAGCTGTCTGACAAATGCCAGAGTAGAAGGAAGTTTGCTAATAAAGATTGAGTCTTCCTTCATCTTCAACCCTACTAATAGGAATCAATGAAGACTCGAGCCTTATGAAAGAGGTCTCCCAGTTTCTTTGGACCCTATAAAATTGGAGATCACATTAGAGCCATAACTTATTTATCAGATCTGCATAGTAATTTAAAATTGCAACTGATCCTCCAGGAATCTCCCCGCAAATGGAAGTTTAGAGAGGATAACTCAGCCCAGATCTATCCACCCAACATCCAAGTTGATAAGGAGGCTCAGGTTCAGCTGATAATTGCATAGGATTGCAGGATCGTGACACACCACCATCTAGACACTACTACTAATGTTGGACCGCAGGAGCATAGTGCACCATCTATAAGGGCCATGAGGAAGCCTCATGAGGAGCTGTAGATCAGGACCTGGAGTCATGGAGTCTCAGCCTTGAGAACAAGGCTGATTTGAAGAGAGTGGGTCTGTTAGGACCCCAACTGAGTCGGGTCTTAATCAATTTAGTCGAATCCTTAGATTGGGCCTTGTTGGCCAACCTATACTTGATTAGGTCAGCTAGGAAAAGGTTTGAGTCTATTGTAATAAATTAGCCTAAATCTTAGTAGGGTTAGGATTCGACTAAACTAGAGTCTGATTAGGAGTTGGAGTTAGAGATGGATACGGGTCAGAGTCAATTAAGTCATAATGTAATAAACCTTAATCTAGCTGCCACCCCTAGTAAAGAAGTGATTGGCTAGGGCTATGGAGGAGTCCTTATGGGATGGGAGTCTCCTAGCCGCCTCATTCTCTTAAGAGGGGGAGAGTCACACTTAGCTTGGACTCTCTCTAGGGTGGAATACAAATAAAATCAGGAGTTAGAGACCCCTATAACCACCAGCCACATCATGATTAGGAGTTGGCTAGGGGTTAGGAGTTGAGGGGAAGAGGAGTCTTGGTTTAGTATACATTGTTTGGGAGTTAAAGTTTTGAGTAGGGGTCCTATTAGGAGTTGGAATTTAGAAGCTCTATAAATAGATTGTATTCACCCCTCTTTTCATGATCAATAGATCAATTATTTTCAGCCATTGGGCAGAATACCAAGGAGGGAGGAACCCCAATAGAGTTCCAAGGAGGTCGATCCCCTATAGAGATCACCCCAAGCTTAGAATCTATAAGGGTTCTAACAAAAGCCTCGGTCCACTGCATCTACAATGGAGGCAGTGACAAAACGCATCGAAGGTGGATACAAAAGTAGCGTTAGAGTTGATGGCTCATGGCCACAAAGGCCTGTGGGGTTGTCTTTTATGGGTAAGATACTGGGAAATCTCAGCGGGAGCATCACATGCATAGTGGAAGATCAAAACAAAATCGATTTTCCACATAGATCAAAATCATTGTGCAAAGATTAGTGCGCAGAAAGTTGTAAAATCGAAAGACTGCATTATGTGAGAGATTGTTTATCTAGGGAGATCATATATCCATATTTTTTCAGATCTGGATGGAGAGGATGAAGAAGGTCAAGTGTCCTCTCCAGTGATATCTATATGATGGATCACTATAGCGATACTCCTCCGATCGCAACCCCAAGTCTCACAACTCTTGTGTAGTTTCTTGCAACGAACTTGAAAGAAGTTCCTCTATCTTCTTTGTTGCCCTAACATGCTAGAGTGGGAATGATCGACTAAGAAGAAGAGAGAGAGGAGGAGAATAGGAGGGGGTAGCCAAAGGTGCAGCCTATCACATAAGAGCTGCCCGTGCCTCCTATTTTTAGAGAGCCACCAAAAATCCTAGGGAATCATACCTTAGTGGGTATTGGATCTTCATCCACTTACCCACAATTGTTAGAACCCTTGCAGATTTTAAGCTTGGGGTTTGATCTCTATAGAGGATCGACCTCTGATAGAACCCAGAAGGAGCTCTATAGATTTTGACCCTTAAGGGGGATCAACCCTTAGAACGCTATAGGGGTTCCTCCCTCCTAGATTCGGCACAAGGCTGAAATAATATTGATAATTGCTTGATTCAAGGGGGGGCGGCGGCTACATCTTTAAATAGGGATCAAAACCCTAGCTTAAGGGAGTGCTTGCCTAAGTATAATTATCCTTTTACCCCTCTTATAGCTGACCTGCCTTAATAGTAACAGGAAACGGCTAAATGGCTCTATAGCCGACCTAAGCAGGGGGAAACCCTAGCCGATCGACCCAGTAAGGAGTGTGGCAGCTACTAAGCCCTAAGGGCTAATCTAGACCCTAGCAATACTCCTTTATAAGATAGGAGTGGCTTTATTACAATCTAACAGGGTTTTTATTGACTTGTACTAAGATTATTAGGACTCAACCCTACTGGAGTCCTATCAAGTCCGCCCTCTTAATATCAACCTTGTCCTCAAGGCTAAGGGTCCATAAATTCTGAAAATTGGATCTTCAACTCCTTATGTGACTCTCATGCTATCATTAACTGAACTTCGGCCTCCTCATCAGCTAGGATGTTTGTTAGTTGGAAGAATTTGGGTTTAGTCGTCTTTTTTAAATTTCCATTTGAGGGGGGATACCTGGCGGATTAACTGTAATCTTGATCTGGTGCATGAATTTGATCTCTAGGTTAGGGCCCCAATGTGATCCACAATTTTGCAAGGCCCAAAGAAATAGGGAGGCCACTTCATTAAGGCTCAAGTTTCCTTTTGAACGGGCTGGAGGTGTAGAAAAACTCGATCTTTAATTTTTCGTCCATTCTGAAGTTTGTCAGGAGGCGGTTTCTTCTTTGCATGTGTTGCCATATGGTTAGTCTTTAGTGATAGCCAATCTTTCTTCTAGAATGGTGACTACCCTCAGGTATGGTTCAGGATGATGAGAGCCCAATCTAGCGTGAGCATGGATTACAATTCTTCTAGTTTTACTCCACTTTCATGCTATGGACCTATATCCAACTATATTTTAAATTTGGTAGTAATTAGTATCTCCTGTAAAAACCTCGTATAGAGTGTGGGGGAAGCCTCGGTGTAAATTAGGAGTCGACAATCTTACATAAGAATAGCCCCAATTTTAACTCCTGACGCATCAGCCTCAATGACAAAAGTGCGATCAAAATTGGGTAGCGCTAGGACCGACGTCATCGTCATGGCTGTCTTGAGTTGTTTGAAGGCTGCGGAGGCTTTATCCGACCACAAGAAGGAGTCTTTCTTCAGTAAAGACGTGAGTGGGGCACTGATCTTGCCATAATCTTTCACAAAATTTTGGTAGTAGCCTTTGAGTCCAAGGAAACCAAGTAGTGATTGTACGTTTGTCAGTCTCGGCCATCCTTGCATTGCCACGATCTTTGTTGGGTCAATCGCCACTCCATCCTCTGATATAATGTGCCCAAGATACTCCACTTTACATTATAAGAAGCCACACTTTGACTATTTAACATAAAGAGTATTCTCCCGAAGAATCGTTAGAACAGTTTATAAGTGTTGAAAATGTATATCAAGCGTAGGGCTATAAATGAGAATATCATCAAAGAATACCAATATGAACTTACATAGAAAACTCCAGAAGATGTCATTCATCAGGCTTTGGAAAGTAGAAGGATCATTCGTCAATCCGAAAGGCATTACCAGAAACATGTAATGGTCGTTATGCGTGCAGAATGTAATTTTCAGAATATCTTCAATGCATACCCGAATCTGATGGTATCCGGATCGGAGATCCAATTTAGTGAAGACTCGGGCTCCTTTTAATTCATCCAAGAGTTCATCTACAAATGAGACAGTATATTTATCCTTGACGGTGATGGCGTTTAGAGCTGGGTAGTCAACGCACATCCGCCACGTACCATCTTTCTTGCGCACTAGCAACACCGGTGAGGAGTAAGGGTTGCAACTCGGTCGATTCACCCTGGTGTCAAGCCTCTCTTTAACAATGTTCTCGATCTCATCCTTCTGTAAGTGAGGATAGTGGTACGGTCACAAATTTGCTAGAGGTTTGCTTGGCAAAATAGGAATACGGTGGTCATGCGACCAGTTAGAGGCAGCCCGCGCGGCTCCAAGAAAACATCTGCGAATTCATTTAGGCAAAGGGCAAGCTTAGGATATGAGTTTTGTACATTCTCCCCCATATATGGCT
Source organism: Ensete ventricosum (assembly GCA_029747655.1). Lineage (NCBI taxonomy): Eukaryota > Viridiplantae > Streptophyta > Magnoliopsida > Zingiberales > Musaceae > Ensete > Ensete ventricosum. The sequence continues at coordinate 36,171,457 of JAQQAF010000008.1, read as the reverse complement.
GCTAAATATGCATCAAGAATCCACCATGTGCTTTGTGCAAAACTTTCTCCATTCATTGCAACGAAACGGTGGAAATTTGGCTCCTATGCCTGCCTAGTAACTTGACTTATCTCCCTTTGCAATAAAATTTCATGATTAATTTCAAAAAATTCCAGAAGATATCACCTAGTGTTGTGAGCCATTTGATCCTGAGTACAGCTTCATAATCATCGATAGGTATGAGGAAGAAATCAGCTACCACTTCTTGGTCTTGGAGGAGTAGATTCACCCGCGAGCACCGTTGGTTGCAATTAAAGATTTGGCCATCGGCGACATTTACGTCGAACTTGTTGCAACCTTCGATTTGAAGTGCTAAATGTGCAGCATCCTTAATATTGAGAAAGTTATTGGTGCTGCCCTTATCGATGAGAATGGTGATGGGTTGTTGTTTTAGAAGTCCTCCAACTCTCATCATCTGTGGGTTGGAGTAGCCGGCCAATGTGTGCACTGCGTAGTCGGCTGGTTGGGACTCTTCCTCCCTGGCTTATTCTTTAGATTCAAGGGCTTCTTCAGATGTTTCATTATCCTCATCCTCTGCTGGTTCAATCACGAGGAGCGGCCCTTTTTGCAGCGATGTTTGCGACTCCACGGTTTGTCGCAATGCCAACATAACTCCTTAGCCGATCGTTCGCGAAGCTCATCTCTTGTCAACTTTTTTAGTGCAGGTGATTGGATGGTAGTAGAGGGGGTAGTGGGCCTCGACATGGCTAGTCGGGGAGCGACCCTTGTCCTTCATACCTCGCGATTCAATTGTTTTTCTTGGATACGGGTGAAGGAAATCGCTGCCATAAGAGTACACAGTTGCCGCGCCTTTACTTCTCATCGAATCTCCAGCTTTAGGCCCTCAATAAAAGTACCTAAAAGTTGTTTCTTAGACCAATTCTTAGTTTGGTTAGATAAATGCTCCAACCTTGTTTGGTATTCTTGTATTGTAGAGGTTTGACGAATCTTTGCCAATTATCTGTCGATGTTGTCGAAATTGGTTGGTCCGAAGCGGTTTAGAAGTCCTTCCTTGAATCTCTACCAAGAGAGTCCTCCATGGGTGTGATCAAACCAATTAAACCACCAAATAGCATCTCCCTCAAGATGGATGGCTGCAATCGCCACCCGTGTGGTGTCGGCAGTTCGGTAGAACCAAATATAGCGCTCCGCACGCGAGATCCACCCAATCGGGTCTCCTTCTTCCCATCTAGGGAAGTCAACCTCCATGCATGAATTATTGAGATCAGAGGTGATGTAGCCATGTTCTTGAGGATCATCTCACTGATCCAAAGTTTCTTCGTGTTGTGATTTCCTTCGGCTCGACAGTCGGCCAATGCTGAATTCGGCAAAAAGGGATCCCATCTTCTCTTCCATGCGGTTTTCAAAGGCTTCAAGCTTTGAATCGATAGTCTCCTCTTATGCCATAGTATACGCCTCTAGATCTATAACATTGAGATCTTTTTTCTATTGTCGGGTTAGTGACATGGGAATTTTGGAGAAGGGGGTGGCTAGTTGGAAGATGAATTGGTTTGGATGGAAGTAGCTGCGGTTTAGGCCAGATTTGGGGGGTTTCAGTTTAGGGTAAGGTTTTGAAGGGTTTTTGGTGAGGATGGTAGGGTTTTGAGATGCAGAAAAGGGAGTCCAAAATCTCACAAAAAATAGCACTCAAATCTGATATTGTTTGGCGAAAAAAAGTGCTGCGATATGCTATCCTGCTGAATCAATTTTACGTCGGAGAAATGATGACTTCTTGATGTAAATTCTAGAGTAATGTTCAAGAAAATTATGTAGAAACCCTTGGTTCAGATGTTGTTAATACCAGTAAAATGTTTGACAAAATTTTGGCAGCATAACAGTAGGGAAATAGGGCAAAAGACGAAAGGCAGATTCTTTCATCGTAAAATCCCAAAACAGTGTGATGGTCAAAGATTGCACAAGAAAACTAGTTCGAAAAGGAGTTTTTTTTAGAAATAAAATTCAGGTGAAAGCCAACTTAATCTTAAGAATTGTATAAAAATTTTGGCTAGAAAGGAGAACGAGTAAGCCGGTTTCAAGAGGCAAAAACACGACTGAAAATTTCTGCAGCGTTCCGCCTTCGTAACAACAATAACGTTTACGGCAAATGAAATTTGCAGCAGATAAAAATTGGAAAAAATCTTCAACATGTAAAGTAAGGAATCTTATTGTATTGAAGAGGCGTGGATGATAAAATAAATACCAGATTTCCAGATCAAACGCAAGGGGAAGCGGCAGATTGATTTGATCTATGGCTGGGGTGGAAGGTGGAGGCGCGTGTCACAGCAATTGTGGGAATTGTTTGAGAAGGTGGAGGCATGGATGATGGCTACAGAGGTAGTAAGATCGCTACTCTGATACTAGATGATAGAACCCCAGAAGGAGCTCTATAGATTTTGACCCTTGAGGGGGATCAACCCTTGGAACGCTATAGGGGTTCCTCCCTCCTAGATTCGACACAAGGTTGTCACGGGCTTAGCTGATTTTGCCTAAGCTGTGCGGCACCCCTACGTATCCGTCCGCAAAGGTCAGCCTTCCCCGAGATCTCCTAGAGTCCCTTAGACTTACAAAAGAGAAAACGGGCCAGAAGAAGCAATTCCCACGGGATCCACAAGCAACTGCTCAAGCAAACACTTCATAAGCCATATACAAATTACATCCGAGGACATCACAAACTCAGAGAGGTTGCACACAAAGGATAATGGTCCATTACAGACCGAAGTCCCCCACAAGTGCTTACAAGACATACTTGTATTTACAAGCCAAAATTGGCCATAAAGCAAACCAAACTCGGGCTGCTAAGCCTACTGCAAGCCCGCTACTTACTGTACAATGTATGTACACAAACCGAAGGACACGGACAAACATGAGCATTTCATCAAACACCTTGTTTACATTTTGACCGTGACATTCTCCCCCACTTATTCCTTCGACGTCCTCGTCGAAGCCGCTGTAGACGTTGCATCTCCTTGCATTTTGCTAAATCTTCAATCTTCTACTTTAGCTGCAACACGCCCCTTTGGCTCCTAGCTGCTCTCCACCGCTGTTGTTGAGTAGTCGAACTCTTATCTGCCATGCTGCTTCAACTCACCACTGACTGAATCTGGTGTGAGGTTGGCTGAGTTGTGTTGATCCTTGTTGGTTCTCGCGGATCCTTCTGATGAAGGAAAAGACCTGCCTTATTATGCGCCAGTATCGTAGTATACTCATGTTGCTTGAACTAGGTGGATGCTTGTTGGAGCTTTAACGAGCATCGCCTCGCAGACTTTGAAGTTTTTAAGGTCCTTCCTTCAAAATTTTTGCCCATTGATCCTTCCTCCATGTTTAGTTGTCACTTCCAAGTAGGTTCGCATCATTTTCGCTTTCGATTGTCATTCAATTGAAAAATAAAGCGAACAATCTACTCTCAATAGTACTGATCACTAATGGTGAGGATTTGACAACTATTGTCTTCCGTAAGCTTTCTCTGAAGGGTCACTGAACTTAGGCAGAGCTCCTCTGCCGGATACGTAAGAGAACTGGGATACTTGACTTCACCCATTCTCTTAGTAGTTGAGAAGGCAAAGGTTACTCGATTTCGCTTGCCTCCTCGAGTTTGTACTTCATGCATTGAGCTGGTTACTAACATTCGCCCGCTCTTTGCTCACACTTCTGAAGCACCTGAAGTGTTTGCACTCCTTGCGTTGAGTTAGCTACTGTGATTTGTCTTCCCACTGCCATTGAACTTCTGGAATGCAAGAAGTTTCGCCCGAAAAGAGCAAAAGTTTACCCCAACTTGGAGTCCCCGAACTTGGAGTAAGTCTTTGATAGATTTGGTCGCCTCTAGGATTGTACCATCTTCTCCATCACCTTTGTCGCCTACTCCTCTGAGTAGAAAGGTACAGTACCGTGTACTGTCTACTTCGTTCCTTGGTCGAGCACTCCTGCGTCAACCCGAAGTCCCTCGCTTTTGGCTATCTTGATGAGAAGCCCTTCGACATCGATCTTCTGAAGTTTCTTGGCCTCTGCCCTTCTGCCCTGTCTTGGTACTTGGAGTTTGCCTTTGCATTCTCCACCTCCTCGGCCCCTTTTGCGACCAATGCTCTCCCTCCATGAGAGCAAGGGATCGATGACTCCACGGAAGTCCTGCCTCTGCGGTACCATGGTGCTGCCAAGCCCATAGTGCTACTCTCCGTTGACTTGCATCTACATCCCTTCCTTCGCGATCGGTAGATCCGCCTTTGCGGCACTGTGGTGCTCCTCCGAGTCCACCTCCTTTCTAACCGACGCTTTGCTTTTGGGTAGCTGAGCCCCACTGGACTCGTCGTCGCTTCCTCGCCCCTTTCGACCACCTGCTTCGACACCATTGTGTCCTCCTAGCAGTTCTCTTTGGTCGATGGAAAGACAGACTGCAACTCTCATGCATGGCCTCCGCCATCTTGTTGCAGGGCTCACGCCGATTCTGTTCTCCTTAGCTTCCTTGGTAGCAACGTTCGCTTACTCGGCTTTGTCCTCTGACTTGCCGGGCTCCCTTAAGCGAATGTGAGCACTGAAGCAGTCCAACTCTCCAGCTGCTCCGATCATACCTTAGTATAATCAAGTCCCCTCCATGAGACTCACTGGTACTTGCAATCTGACTACTCCCTCGGTGGTACACAGCCCCCATATACTGCCGACCAAGGCTTTCATCTGATGCAAGCTTCGATGCGCACACACGGAAGACCCGCCTCTGCGGTACTGTGGCATTCACTCCTTGAATCCACAGCCCTTCTTGTCGTTGCATTGTTCACCGAAGTGGAGCTCCCAGTAGCTCCTGATCATTCACATGATCACGTCCCCCTCCATGGGACTCACTGGTACTTGCACTTGAACTTCTTCCTCGGTGGTACACAGCCCCCCTATGCTGCCGACCAAGGCTTTCATCTGATGCAAGCTTCGATGCGCACACACGGAAGACCCCGCCTTAGCGGTACTGTGACATTCACTCCTTGAATCCACAACCCTTCTTGCCATTGCATTGTTCACCGAAGTGGAGCTCCCAGTAGCTCCTGATCATTCACATGATCACATCCCCCTCCATGGGACTCACTGGTACTTGCACTTGGACTTCTTCCTCGATGGTACACAGCCCCCCTATGCTGATGATCAAGGCTTTCATCCAATGCAATCTCCGATACACACACGAAGACCCGCCTCTGTGGTACCATGGCATTCACTCCTTGAATCCATAGCACTTCTTCTTGTTGTGTCATACACCAAAGTGGAGCTCCCAGTAGCTCCTGATCATACCTCCGCATGATCTTGTCCCTCACGGGACAAGATCACCTGTGTTGCATTGCCACAAACTATTCCACCACGATCCGCTGCACCATGTCGCCTCCTTGTGACATCTTCATTGCATACAGATTATTGTGTGATGAACTCGGACTACAACTTCTCTACGTGTGGCCTCTGCCAACACATCGTAGGGCCTCTACCATCTCCGATTTTTAGTTCGTTCCCTTGGTAATTCACCTTCGTCCACCCACTCTTGGGTCACACCTGGACGAAGCATAGCTCTAGGACAGTCCGTCGCCTAGTAGCTCATGAAGTCCCCCTGACTTCACTATAATTGGTGCACCATTGTCTGGATCCTGGGCCTCTATCCCCTACCAGCACAATCTCTGCTATGCACCTCTTGTTCCTGACAACTCGAATGGCAACACTATGGCATATTCTTCAAGGGTACCCGCCTCTGGGTCCTCTTGCCCCGTGCTAATCTATCATGATCCCAATTTTACCTCCATAAGTTGAATCACCTTAGTTACTCTGTCAAATGCATCTCTGAGGTAGCTTGCATGTGCCTCAAAGCTCCCTTCATCTTTGGCACCATGGAAGATAAGTCTGCCCCATCAGAATGAAGAACTCATGGAACGACATGATCCCACTCTTGCCTCTACAAGAGTTCATGCCCTTGACCTCCGTCCAAGGAAAGCTCTGTACCTCCGCTCCATGTTCCATCTTCTATGTCGACTCCCTTCATGCGGCTTGGATACTTCACCAAGTTTCACCCAAGTCGTTCCGCTCCTCGATTTGCATTGAGTTGATAGTGGCCCTCGCGTCCACCATTCCACGGGTCAGCCCTCCGTTGAGTTCGATTTCCACATCGACTCGAAGTGTGCCTTCATATAATGTTGTCTTGGATTACTCCCCCACTTGATCTCAAAATGCATCCACCAATGCATTACCTCATTCAAGATAATGTGACGACTCTTCGTCGCTCGCTCGGTCCGTTGAGTGTTTTGGAGATATCTCCTTGAGAAACTCTTCCTCAATACGTGCGATCTGTTGCACATGATTATCCCTCTGGAGAACTAGGACTTATCCCTCCTGGATATCTGTCCTATTAGAGCAACTTTCCTCTTTACATTCTTCCCACTGGAAGTTTCAGAGACCACCATCCCCTTTGGACTACTCCGTCTTGCTGAACAACTTGTGCCTTGTTCTTGCCTCGTAAATGTACTTGCTAGATTGCAACCCTTCGCTAATACAGTCTCCACTGCACCCTCCAGGGTCTAGCAATGTGCTGAACTTGTTGCACATTTCAGCTGTCTAGGACGTAGCCTTTTATGTCAAAGAGAAAGTTCTGATGCTCCATGGCACTGAGTTCTGATCGCACCTTAGGATGGCCATGAACACTCCGTCGTCCATGTACAAGCCCTTGCATGAGTTCCGAATCCTTCGAGTTAGCAATTCCCCTCACCTTTGTGAGCTTTGCACAACTCTTTCGGTCGTTACGCAACACCTCTCACTTTGCACGGTCTCATCTATCACCAAACGCCCCGCTTGACCTTGAGCACCGTCAAGTTTAGTTGCCAACGTCAAGCCATAAGCTCGAACTCCACCATCCCGATCTTTGTGTGCTACGCATTCTTCTTTGCATGTTTGTCCTCGTGGTGCCTCTCGCGCAAAGGGTTGGCCATTCCTTTGAATGCCAAACCTGGATGCCCGCTCCTCTGAGCGACTCCTTTCCCTACATCTCAATGTCCGTTTTCCCCCAAACGGTTGCGTGTGCTGGCTGTCCTCCTCACAGCCCAACTAGGTCCCCCACGTTTGTCTGGCAAGTGTCTCTGCGTGTGCTTGTCCCGCTCTGATACCACATTGTCACGGGCTTAGCTGATTTTGCCTAAGCCGTGCGGCACCCCTGCGTATCCGTCCGCAAAGGTCAGCCTTCCCCGAGATCTCCCAGAGTCCCTCAGACTTACAAATGAGAAAACGGGCCAGAAGAAGCAATTCCCACGGGATCCACAAGCAACTGCTCAAGCAAACACTTCATAAGTCATATGCAAATTACATCCGAGGACATCACAAACTCAGAGAGGTTGCACACAAAGGATAATGGTCCATTACAGACCGAAGTCCCCCACAAGTGCTTACAAGACATACTTGTATTTACAAGCCAAAATTGGCCATAAAGCAAACCAAACTTGGGCTGCTAAGCCTACTGCAAGCCCGCTACTTGCTGTACAATGTATGTACACAAACCGAAGGACACGGACAAACATGAGCATTTCATCAAACACCTTGTTTACATTTTGACCGTGACAACAAGGCTGAAATAAAATTGATAATTACTTGATTCAAGAGGGGGGGGCGGCTACATCTTTAAATAGGGATCAAAACCCTAGCCTAAGGGGGTGTTGCCTAAGTAGAATTACTATTTTACCCCTCCTATAGCCAACCTGCCTTAATAGGAACAGGAGGCGGCAAAGTGGCTCTATAGCCGACCTAAGCAGGGGGGAAACCCTAGTTGACCAACCCAGTAAGGGGTGTGGCAGCTACTAAGCCCTAAGGACTAATCTAGACCCTAGTCATACTCATTTATACGATAGGAGTGACGTTATTACAATCTAACAGGATTTTTATTGACTAGTACTAAGATGATTATGACTCAACACTACTAGAGTCCTATCAACCTCTTAGAACTATATAGGGGTTCCCTCCTCCAAGGTATTCGACACAATGGCTGAAGAAAGATTTATCTTATTCATGATAAAAAAAGGTTGTGGCTACAAGTGTTTATATAGGGTTTCAAAACCCTAATCCTAATAGGACTCCTATTCCATAGAGACTCCTCCCTAATGGAAGACTCGAACTCCTAGTGAAACTCCTACTCCAATTAAACTAAGACTCCAACTTCTAATTTAACTCCTAATCAACCTTAGGGAGAGTCATAACTAAATGGAAATCTCCTTTTCATACCTTAGCCACCTCCTCTCAGCTCTAACCGACTTCCTCTCATCAAGGTGGGCAGCCAATTGGGTTGATTTTGAAGATTGACTTGGTTGACCGGACCTAAATCCTACTCCGGCTCCTAACTAAACTCCAGTTCAGCCGAATCCTAAGCCTACTAGGCTTTGGGCTAATTTATTATAATGGACTTAAATCTCCTCATAGCCGACCTAATGTTAGGTCTAGGCTGGCCAACAAGGCCCAATCTAAGGACTCGACTCAATCGATTGGGACCTGACTTAATTGGGGTCCTAACAGACCCGCCCTTTTCAAATCAGCCTTGTCCTCAAGGCTGAGGCTCCATGAACTTTAGGTCATGGTCTGCAATTCTTCTTGAAGCTTCTTCGTGATATCTATGGTTGGCGCACTATGGTCCTACTTTCCAGCATTGTCTTGTATCTCTCCATTAGTGGTAGTAGTGTCTAATCGGTGGTGCATCACGATACTACGATCCCATGCAATCATTAGTTGGACCTCCTTATCAGCCTCGATGTCTGGTGTTTGGATCTAGGCTGAGTCATCCTCTTTAAACTTTCATTTGAGGTGGGATACTTAGAGGATCAGTTGTATTTCTGAATTTATGTGCAGATCTGATCCACAAGTCACGACTCCAATGTGATCTCTAATTTTGTAAGGTCCAAAGAAATAGGGAGATCACTTCCTTGAGGCTCGAGTCTTCATAGATTCCTTCTTGTAGGGCTAAGCACGAAGGAAGACTCAATTTTCAATAGCAAACTTCCTTCTACTCTAGCGCTTGTTGGACGACTGTTTCATTCTTGCGTGGACTAGCGTGTAGTTGTTATTTAATAGTAGCCAGACTTTCCTCTGAGATGGTGGCTGCCCTCTTGTAGAGTCTATCATAATGTGAGCTCAATTTGAGTTTGGAGTGAGTACAAGCTGTAATTTTTCAAGGCTTATTTTTGTCTCTCATTTGTGTCATTGACCTGTATCATGCCAAGCCACAAATTCAACACTCGTTAGCATATCTTCATCGTAGATTAATAGCTTCAGGTGATATAGAGAGAGGGCTTTGCTGATGTAGGCTATGAGTCAGCCATCTTGTATTAGGACAGCACCAATTTCAACTCCTGATGCGTTAGATTTGATCATGAACACTTTATGGGAGTCGGGTAAGGCTAGCATCGGTGTAGATGGAATCAAAGTCATGAGAGCATCAAAGGCTGCTATAGCCTTATCCTGCCAGAGGAAGATATCTATTTTCAGTAATGTCATGAGGGGAGCATTGATCTTGCCGTCATCCTCCACGAACTTGCAGTGGTCATGCGACCTGGTAGGGGGCAGTTTTGTCGGTTCAGCAAGTGTATCTGAGAATTCAGCAAGCAAGGAGGGGAGGTTTAGATCTTCAATCTTTATCGACTTCTTTATATTTAGCTAATGAAGTTGTATTTTCTATAGGACTTTCTTAATACGCTACGTCGTAACCGTCGTTACGTCGCTCCCATGTTTCCCACACAAGATCACTTGTTTTCCTTTATTGAAAAATTTCATAATTAATTTTAAAAAATTTCAGGAAACATCACCTAGTGTTGACAACCATTTAATGATGAGCATGGCTTCATAATCATTAAGTGGGAGGAAGAAGGAGTCAGCAATAATTTCTTGTCTCTGTAGCACCAATCTCACCCACGGGCACTTTCGATTGTACTTCAAGTCCTGGCCATCGGCCATCTTTACATTGAACCAGCTGCAACCCTCAATCTGAAGCATTATCCGAGTAGGAACCTTGCTATTCATAAAATCATTGGTGCACCAGATATCTACAAGGACGATGATAGGCTGCTGCTTGAGGAAACCTCCAATCTTTGTCATTTGTAGGTTCGCTTAGCCGGCAAGAGCATAAGCCATACAATCGGTTGGGTGTAGTTCTTCCTCTGTGTTCTCCTCCTCATGCTCGAGGTCCTCCTCTTCCTGTTCAGATTCATCAGTGGGTTCAATAAGGAGAAGTCATCCTTTCTTACATCGGTGATCGCGGCTCCATGGCTCATCGCAATGCCATCACAATCCCTTCGTGGATCTGTCACGAAGTCCCGTAAGTTTTTTTTGCTGAGGGAGTCAGTTGGAAGTGGATGGAGGTTTGTATGCTACCAGTCGTGGTGTGGTTCTTGTCCTCCAAACATCTTAATTAAGCCACTCTTCTTGAAGTCGTGTGAACGAGATCCCAACCATCAAGGTGTAGGGCTACGATACTTTTTCTTCTCTTATTTCTGGCTTTAGTCCTTCGATGTATATCCCTAATAATTCTTTCTAGACCAATCATGAGCTTGGTTAGATAATCTTTCAAACCTAGTCTGGTATTCTTAGATTGTGGAGGTTTATCATATCTTCTCGAGTTAACCGTCGATGTTATCATACTCGAGGTGGATGGCAGCGATGTATACTATAGAAGCCAATTATACCATTGTATTGTATCTCACTCGAGGTGGATGGCAGCGATGTCTACTATAGAAGCCTCCAGTGTTTGGTGATAGCGAAAGTAGCATTTTATACGCAAAAGCCATCCTATCGGGTCTCCTTCTTCCCATCAAGGGAAGTCCACCCTCATACATGGCTGCATCAAATTAGTGACATGTTCTTCCTTCTTGGTAGGTCTCTCTAAACTTTCACCTTGCTATGATTTCGTTGGGCTCATTGATTGTCTCAATCTGAATTCTGCGAAGAGAGCGCGTAGTCTGTCCCCCATACGCATCTTGAAGGCCTCCAACTTAGGATTGATCAGATCTACTAATGCCATGGCATAAGATTCTTGATCTGTGGTGTCAAGATCCTTTTCTTGCTGTTGGGTAAATGGTATGAATCGGTTGTGTGGATTGGCGGCAGAAAGAGGTGGTGGATCAAGGGTAGATGACTACGGTTTGGGGTTGATAGGTTGCTATTTTTGGTTGCTATTGGGGCTGTGGTTTGGAGCTACCATAGGGGCTGCAAGGGGGGTTTGATAATAGAGGTTTAGGGTTATAGGAGTGGCATAGGATTGCTATTGATGGTAGCAACCAGTTTGGTTGGGATCAGGTGTGGATGTAGCAAACAGTCCTAAGGGTATTGCAAAAGAATTTTTCATCAAGAGGATATGCTATTGATGCTACTGTATGGGACTATTGTAGAGGCTATAAGGGAGGTTTGATGGTAGTTGTTGAAGGATAGGAAGATGGGTTAGGATTGCTGTGGGCGGCAACAATCTGTTTGGCAAGGATTGGTGGCCGAAAGGGTGATGGATCGAAGTTACGGTAGGCATTTGTTTGGGTTGCAGTTTGCGCTGTTGTTTGGGCCGACTACAGAGGTTAAAAGTGGGCTAAGATGGCTGCATCTTAGGGTTAGAAGGGTGCCTTAAGGGTGATGTGGGTGGTAGTAACAGATTTGGTAGGATTTGGTGGTGTATGCGGTGAAGAATGACAATAGGTATAGCGGAAGAATTTTTTATCAAACATTTCAACAGTTTGACGATGAAAATTCCAACAATGTTTTAGAGTATTACGATAGCAAAAACCCATGAGGATAGCAGCAAGATAAATAAGAGTAGTGGCAGTAACAAATTTAATAGAGAGCAGTTGCGTAAACAACAAGAAACACCAAAAAGATGCATCGGTAAAATTTTACGTCGAAGAGCTACAGTTCGACGAAAAGTTTTCAATGGTTCGTGAAAGATTAAAGGAAGAATTTGGGGAGAATCCACTGGTAAGGAAAGCTAAGCCGATGTAAAATTCATTGGAGAATATGTGATAGAACCCTAGAAGGAGCTTTATATATTTTGATCCTTGAGGGGGATTAACCCTTCGAACACTATAAGGGTTCCTCCCTCCTAGACTTGGCACAAGGCTGAAATAAAATTGATAATTATATGATAAAAGGAGGTGGAGGCTACATAATTATATAGAGCTCCAAACCCTACCCCTAGGGGGTGCTTACCTAACTAAAATTATCCTTTTGCCTCTTCTATAGCCTACCTGCCTTAGAGGGAACAAGTGGCGGCTAGGTTGGCTCTATAACCGACCTAAGCAGGGGGAAACTCTGGCCGACCAGCCCAGTAAAGGGGGCGGTGGCTACTACACCCTAAGGCCCAAATCTAAACCCTAACCATACTTCTTTATAGGATATAAGTGGCTAGGTGGGATTTTATTACAATCTCACAGGGTTTTATTTGACTACTTCTAGGGTGATTAGGACTCAACCCTGCTGGAGTCCTATCAACCCCCCCCCCCCCCCCCCCCCCCCCCCCCCTCTTAAAATCAGCCTTGTCCTCAAGGCTGAGGTTTCGTGAACTCAGGGAACCAGGTCTTCAGCTCCTCATATGATGCCCATACTATCATCAACTAAACATTGGCCTCCTTATCAGCTGGGTGTTAGTTGGAAGGATTTGGGCTGAGTCATCTTCTTTAAATTTTCATTTGAGGTGGGATACCTGGCGGATCAACTGTAATCTTGATCTGGTGCGCGGTTCTGATCTCCAGGTTAAGGCCCCAATGTGGTCCCCAATTTTGCAAGGCCCAAAGAAATAGGGGGACCACTTCCTTAAGGCTCGAGTTTCCTGTTGATCGGGCCGGAGGTGTAAGAAAACTCGATCTTCAATTTTTCATTCATTCTGAAGTTTGTCGAGAGGCCATTTCTTATTTGCATGTCTTGGCATGAGCATGGATTGTAATTCTTTTAGGCTTACTCCTCTTTCGTGCCATGGACCTATATCGAGCCAAATTTAAAATTTAGTAGCAATGAGTATCCCCTTTAAAAATCTTTCGTGAAGTGTGGGGGAAGCCTCGGTGTGAATCAGGAGTCGACCATGTTACATAAGGGTGACGCTGATCCCAACTCTGGATGTGTTTGCTCCAAGTACGAACACATTGCCAAATTTAGGTAATGCTAGCATCGTATAGATGGCATCATGGCTGTGGGGGTCATGTGGATGCCTTTCTCTTGTTCCTTCTTGCGATTGTGGGCCATGGATCTGAGGTCATCATCAGGGAAGACTTTTAACATCATGGTCCGCTCCTCGGTGAAGTCATGGAAGTAGCCCGAGATAAGGGAGCACTGCATCAGAACCCATAGTTGGTTCAACTGAATATGACACTTCAGGAAGAACTTATCCTTACATACAAAGAAGCAAAGTTTTTGGAGGTAAAGTGTCATTGAAAGGGAAGGTTATGGTCGAATGATCTATATCTCTCGCGTCTCCTAGACGAACTTTTTAGCTTTGGTCCTCTGAAAATGTGAACAGTAATATGGTCGAATATGTGCTAGTGGTTCCCCTTGTAAGACCAACATACGAGGGTCGTGCAGTATGGTAGGAAGGAGTCGGCTCGATTTAGCGGACGTGCTTGAGATTTCAGCGAGCTTCTCCAAGCACTGTGTCGAGATCATCTTTTCTTCATTCTCTCCTTTCCCACATAAGGTCACCTATTTTCTTTTGTCATTCGTAAGGTCGTTGGAGCTCTTGGTGTCGAGGAGGATGGTGACGGGTTGATGCTTGATGAAGCCATCAATGTCCAATATCTATGGTGGAGCATGAAAGGTGCGGGTGACTGATTGTCATTTTTCCTTCATATCCTTCTCCTCAGACTCGAGAGCCATATCTTTGAGTTTTGGTTTTTCAGTAGGCTCAACTAATAGAGGTCTCTCTTTTTACAATGGTGGTCTCGGCTCCACAATTTATTACAATGCCAACATAGGCCCTTTGCCGATTTGTCAAGAAACTCTTCTCTTGTTAACTTTTTCGACTGAGGTGACCGACTGGTGGTAGATGGGGCCGAGAGTCTCTGTGCTGCTGGTCATGCGACGGCTTTGGTCCTTCGAGCATCTTGGTTCAACTTGTCTTCATGCAATCGTGCGAAGGAGATGGCTGCCTTAAGTGTGTACGGTTGTCGCGCTTTAACCTCTTCTTGAATCTCTTAGCTTCAAGTCCTCAATGAAAGTCCTCGATATCTATTTTTCAGACCAATCATGACTTTAATTAGTTAACCTTTCAAACCTGATTTGATACTCTTAGATGGCAGGGGTTTGATAGATCTTCATTAGTTCTTGTAATTGATTGGTGCTAAAGGTTTATATGCTTTTGGTTGGAATGTGGCTCTCATGCTCTGAGCATCTTGATTGAGGTGACCTTCTTGAAGTTGTACAAAGGAGATCGACATTGTCGAGGTGTAGGGCTGCAATGTCTCCTCGCTTCTTATCTTTGATGGATTCTTTTTGCAATCAGAATTTGCTCCATGTTGTGATCTTCTTGTGCTTGGTGATCGGCCCAATCTAAACTCCTCGAAGAGAGCGCGTATTTAGCATCTATACGCATCTCGAAAGCCTCCAATTTGGCTTCGAATAAGCCTAGCGATGTCATGCCGTAAGGATCTCTAACCTGTCAAACAAATCGACTGAAAAGTGTAGCTACAATTTTCAGGTTGAAGACAGTGAATGGCAGCAATGTCGGGACTGCGGGGGTGAAGTCTTCAAGTGGAGGATGGCAGCTAAAGGTAGCAGCGATGGTGGAGGAAGAAGAGGGCTGCAGCAACGTCCGTTGTGACTACGTTACAACTTCGTGGCTCCAAGTGGCGTCGATTACAGTAAGGGTGTGGCTGCAATAGGAAGAAGATGGGGCAACGATGTACATGGCTATTACGAAGGAGGGCAGCAGTATGGAGCGAGAAACGACTGTTGTTGTGTTCAATTTATTGCTGGCCGCGATCAAGATAGTTGGCAGCGAACGATTGTTACGGGCTGCGATGTAAATAAATTACAACAAAATATCACTGCTGGTAGCTTTTTGCCGTAAGGATCACTATTGGCAGATCTTTGATGTTGATGCAGAGGAAGGCAGCAAATTGATGGATCTGCGGCTTGGTGGGCGATGATGGAGGCAATGTCAAAAGCAATTATGGGAATTGCTTAGGAAGGTGGAGGCGTGGATGATGGCTACAGGGGCAGCAAGATCACTACTCTGATACCAGATGATAGAACCCCAAAAGGAGCTCTATAGATTTTGATCCTTAAGGGGGATCAACCCTTGGAACGCTATAGGGGCTCCTCCCTCCTAGACTTGGCACAAGGCTGAAATAAATTGATAATTGTTTGATAAAAAAAGGTGGAGGCTACATGCTTATATAGGGCTCTAAACCCTAGCCCTAGGGGGTGCTTACCTAACTCAAATTATCCTTTTGCCCTTTTGTAGCCTACCTGCCTTAGAGAGAACAGGTGGCGGCTAGGTTGGCTCTATAGCCAACCTAAGCAGGGGGAAACTCTGGCCGACCAGCCCAGTAAAAGGGGCGGTGGCTAATAAACCCTAAGACCCTAATCTAAATCTTAACCACACTTTTTTATAGGATAGAAGTGGCTAGGTGGGGTTTTATTACAATCTCACATAGTTTTATTTGACTACTTCTAGGGTGATTAGGACTCAACCCTACTGGAGTCCTATTAGTATGACAACAATAAATTTGGCAAGATCAAGGAGTACAAGAAGGTGATGTGATAAATTTTTACGTCTAAAGTTCAACAGTTTGGATGTAAAATTTCAATAGGTTGTATCAAGAATTTTTACACAGAATCCAAAGGAAATCCACTGATAAGAAGTGCCAAAGCTATCATAAAAACATGTAGAAGATAACTACATGTATGCTGCTGAAATCTATAGTGGTAGCAAGATCAAAGATAGGGCCATAGTATGCTGCTGAAATCTATCACATAACTTTCATCATAAAGATGGTATCTTTGCGATAACAAGTTTGTGTTGCGTAATAGAGGAACACTTTTATTGGTTTTTTAGGTTTAGAATAACTAAATTGTAGTAGAAGTAAGGTAGATTACCAAAACCTAATGCAATTCTTGTGGAGATGGAAGGGGTGATCTGCAGTAGTGGTGATGACGGCGAAGTTGGCGACGATCTTAGCAATTGTAGGAATTGCTTGGGTGTCTGGATGAAGATGATGAGCGACTGTGGAAGGGCAGTGAAGCACCAAGGAACACTGCTCTGATACCAAATGTTAGAACCCTTGTGGATTCTACGCTTGGAGTTTGATCTTTATAGGGGATCGACCTCCTAGAACTCTATAGGGGTTCCCTCCAAGGTATTCGACATAATGGTTGAAGAAAGATTTATCTTATTCATGATAGAAAAGGTTATGGCTGCAAGTGTTTATATAGGATCTTAAAACCCTAATCCTAATAGGACTCCTACTCCATGAAGACTCCTCCCTAATGAAAGACTCGAACTCCTAGTGAAACTCCTACTCCAAGTAAACTAAGACTCCAACTCCTAATTAACCTTATAGAGAGTCCTAACTAAATGGAACTCTCCCTTTCTTACCTTAGCCGCCTCCTCTCAGTCCTAGTCGACTTTCCCTCATCAAGGTGGGTGGCCAATTACGTTGATTACAAGATTGACTTGGTTGACCCGACCCGAATCCAACTCCGGCTCCTAACCAGACTCCACTTCAGCCAAATCCTAAACCTACTATGATTTGGGCTGATTTATTATAATAGACTCAAATATCCTCCTAATCGACCTAATGTCAGGTCTAGGCTATCCAACAAGGTCCAATCTAAGGACTCGAATCAATCGATTAAGACCCGACTCAGTTGGGGTCCTAACACTAACCTTGGATTATTAGATCTCTATATAATAATCTCATTTGGCCTCTAATTGGGTCTCATACAAGGAGCCCATCAATCCAATGAGAATATGGACTAATTAAATCTCTACCTAATCCTCTATCCGCTGAAGTATATGTCATATGTGTGTGACCCTCTAGGCCCATTACCAAGCTGACTATAAGTCCTCCCTATCAAAACTCCTTCTGACTCAGTGATTGAATTATTATCTCATAATAATTCACTAAACTCATCGACTATGGATGTACTAAGCCACTATATCATAGTCCACAAACGATATAGGAGATCTTATCTATTGGACCCCGGCTGTCCTCAATTACCATGTATCTATAGTTTCTCATCCATCTAATATCCCAAAGACCGTATATCGGGCATGGTACTATCAGACCACATACGAAATCCGTCTAAGTCTCGCTCTAATCGGATTCTCCCAAAGGCCTCCTCTCTAAATCCATCTAACCTGATCAATGATTTACTTGGGCGAGAGCATACGGGATATTCCTCTCATGATACTAA
The DNA here is from genome assembly GCA_029747655.1 of Ensete ventricosum. Lineage (NCBI taxonomy): Eukaryota > Viridiplantae > Streptophyta > Magnoliopsida > Zingiberales > Musaceae > Ensete > Ensete ventricosum. Next base: position 36,154,051 of record JAQQAF010000008.1, on the reverse strand, counting down.
GAGTGGATGATCCTCTATTGACACTCAATAACCTTCATAAGGTTGGCAACTAATCCTCATAACCAATTATACCATATCTAGAACTTTCCAGATCTACAAGTCTGGGATAAAAAAGTACTTAAACAAGACAATCTTGGTATCTATAGTCTATGGACCAGATAAACAATTAGGACTATAAAATCATTGTCTGACGTCAGGTATCATTAACCATATAACATTCCATAAGCAAATCAATTAGTGAACTCATTCTCCAATGAGCACCTGTATTGTATCCTTAGTGTGTTAACACAAGTGGCTATGAAATCAGTCACCTCTATCATATGGATGGATATATAGTACACTAATCTATCCAGTTATCTCAATGCCTCTCTTGAGCAACCTATGATCGAGATTATTTATGATCTATGTTTAAAAGCAAATTAGTCTCATTATCATGATCTCATCATGATCTAATTCCCATTATATAGAACCAAGGACATCATAATGTATATATATTCGATATATAATATCATATAAAAAATGCTAAAATAATAATGATGTAAAAAGACTGTGTAGCTTGTCACGCGTGCCATAACTCACGTGATTGGCTTGCATGGTACCTATAACCAGCAATCTCCCACTTGACCTAAAGCCAATCACATATATGTTCGATCTCATCATACCCCTATGACGCTCAAAGATAAAATGAGCTAACGGCTTTGTCGATGGATTTGTAATGTTATCTTCTGATAAAAACTCTTTCCATTATTTTATCTTTTTAGGCTATGATCTCTCTAATCAGGTGGAACCTCCTCAAAACATGCTTAGACTTCTAATAAGACATGGGTTTCTTTGCTTAAGTGATCGCCCCATTATTGTTGCAGTATATGGGTATTGGCTCCACGCTACTCGGTACGACTCTCAAATCCCTAATGAACTTCTTCATCCATACCCCTTCCTTTGCTGCGTCTGCTGCAACAACGTATTTCGCATTTGTGGTCTAGTTAGCAGTAGTATCTTGCTTGGAACTCTTCCAGCTTACTACTCCTCCATTCAGGATGAAAGCATACCCTGAGTTTGACTTGCTATCATCAATATCGAACTTGAGTTCATGTAGCCCTCAACCTGGAGGCTACCTCTTCCATATACATATAAAATATCCTTCTTCTCAAGCACTTAAGGATATACTTTACTACCTTGTAATGTTCTAAACCTGGATCTGCTTGATACATGCTCATGACACTCAGATCATGTACTATATCAAGCCTGATACATGGCTCGGTACATGACATACATAATAGACCCTATCGCCGAGGCATACGGTATCATATTTATATATACCCTTTCTCAAGAGTCTTTAGGGACATACTCCTAGAAAGTGATATCCGATGTCACTTATGAGACATCTTTTGGAATTCTCTATACCAAACCTTTTGATAATGGAGTTTATGTACTTAGACTGGTACAAGCTAAACATCCTCTTGGATCTATCTCTATAGATCTGGATCCTCAAAATATAAGATGCTTCCCCTAAGTCATTCATGGAGAAGTTTTTGGATAGCCAAGTGATAGAACCCCACAGGATTATATTGTTGGGATGATCTTTGTAGGGGATCAGCCTACTTGGAACTTTGTAGGGGTTCCTCCCTCCTTGGTAGTCAACCACAAAGGCTAAAGAAAAGTTTTATATTACGTAATGAAAAGAAGCGTGCGGCTATATGCTTATATAGGATTAAAAACCCTAATTCCTAGATATAATTCAATTCCTACTCCTTAATGTTGGTTATAGGTGCCCTGCAAGCCATTCAAGTGAGTGATGGCACGTGTGACACGCTGTGCGATCTTTTTACTTATGATTAATATTGGCATATTCTCACATTATATTATCTGTCATATATATACTGTGATGTTCATGGTTTTGTGCAATGGGAATCGGATCGTAATGAGATCACGATAATGAGATCGATTCACCTTTAAACATAGATCCTAAATAATCTCGGTCATAGGTTACTCGAGATGGACATCAAGATAAACCGAACAGACCGGTGTACTATATACCCGTCCATATGATGGAGGCGACTGGTCTCATAGCCACTTGTGTGGAGACACTAAAGATATAATACAGGTGCTCTTAGAGAATGAGTTCACTGATTGATCTGCTTTTGTAATGCTATATGGTTGATGATACCTAATGTCAGACAATGATTCCATAATCTCAATTGTGTATACGGTCCTTTGACTTAAGACACCAAAGATGCCTTGTATGAGTACTCCTTTCTTTAATGTCAGATTTACAGGTTTGGAAAGTTTCAGATCTGGTACAGCTAGTTATCAGGATTGGTAGCCAACCTTACGAAGTCAATTGAGTGTCAATAGAGGATCATCCACTCTTAGTATTGTGAGAGGAATATCCCATATGTGCTTGCTCAAACAAATCATTGGCAAGGGTCATTCGGATTGAGAGAGAAAGAGTTCTCCGGGAGATTCCGATTAGAGCGAGACTATGATGGATTCCGTATGTGACCTGACAATACCATGTCCAATATACGATCTCTGGTATATTAGTTGGATGAGGGATTATAGATACACGGTAACTGTAGATATATAGGTCCGATGGATTTGATCCCCATGTACCGTCTAGGGACTATGGCATAGTGGCCTAGTACGTCCATAGTCGATGAGTCGAGTGAATTATTATGGGGATAATAATTCACTATATCAGAAGGAGTTCTAATGGGAGTGACTCACGACTAGCTTGATATCGGTCCTAGAGGGTCACACACATATGGTGGATGCTTCAACGAAAAGATGATTGGATAGAGATCCAATTAGCCCATATTCTCATTAGATGAGATCCTATGCTGTTGGGCTCCTTGATTAAGGTCCAATTAGAGGCCTAAGAAGATTATTGGATAGAGATCCAATAATGCAAGATTACTGGGTAATTAGATGGAGATCCAATACCTACTAAGGAAGGAGCCCTAGGGTTTTTGGTGGCTCTCTATAAATAGGAGGGGAGATTCATGGTTGATAGGTTGCAGCTTTAGCCACCACCTCCTATTCTCCTCCCTCCCTCTGCGGAAGAGTTGTGAGATCAGATAGGAGGAGTTTCGCTGTAGCGTTTGGATACCGCTAGAGAGGAGGACACTTGACCTCCTTCATCCTCTCCATCTAGATCTGTAAATACAGGGATATTACCATCTCCCTAGGTAAAATCAATCTCTCACACATCGTAGTTTTATCGATTTTTATTTTTTTCTTGTGACCCCAATATTTTGCATGATGATTTGATCTGCGTGGGAAACTAGTTTTTTTTTTTTTTCACTGCGCATATGATGCACTCGCTGAAGTTTTCCAACAGTAGAATTACATCCAAGGTTTTCATGCGAAAGATTGGTTTTAAACTACATATGATGAGATTGAAACGCGTAGAATTATTCTTGCTGCATTTTTACAGCAAACGCAGCGAGGAAAGGGGTGGCCAACCATAGCGAAAGCCCATTGTTGGGGTAGCCAGTCGGCGAAGGGCGACCGCGCCAAAGCCCATTACAGAGGCAGCCAGCCAGTAAGGGGCAGCTGCGCCTACTTGCGCGGCCGCCCGCGAGCATGGCTGCAGGGGGCGTCTGCCCACTAGGTGCCTGTAGAGGCGACGCCTGCGGGCGTAAGCAACGACTGCGGCCAGGCTGCAAGGGGCAGTCACCCGTGGCCAGGCTGCAGGGGGCGTCTGCCCACTATAAGGCTGCAAGGGGCAGCCCCGTGGCCAGGGCTGTCGCCTGCAAGGGCTTTGGCTAGCAGGGGCAACGCCCGCGCAAGGCGGCGCAGCCCACCCGCGATGTGCCACCCGAGGGCAGCAGCACCTGTAGTAGGGGTAGTTGCCCACACCGACGGCATGTAGCACCGGCACTTGCGCAAGCCAGCGGCAGCGTAATGAGGGTAAGGGAAGAGGGCTATGACACATTTTTTTATAAAAGGATGATCATACCCCTCTAAATTTAGGAAATTTCGAGGATTGTCCTCTTGTGCAAAATTCTTAAAATACCCTCAACAATTCTAAAAATTCTGAGGACTGTCCTCTCATCCAGAATTATAAAAATAATCTTGATAATTCTAGAAATTTAAAGCATGTCCTGATTTCCTGAAAAAATATTTAATTAAATAGTTTAATTAATTATTATATATCTTGAAATCCTGCATATGAAGTGATGTACATATGATATTTGATGTGGATGGATGATCATGAGCCATGTGTTGTGATGTGTGTAATTATGATTATTATTATTGGGTCTATGAGCCTTCGTTTTTCCTGTTTATTGTCGGGCCTGTGCTTGTGATTATTTGTAATTACATGGAGAGGCGCAGCAGGAGCGTGGAGGTGATAGCGGGACCTACGATGCCATGGCGGGAGATCATGCCGCATAGTGATGCGATGATCCAACGGAACCGATGATGATGAGATCAATAATCACAGGGCATGGAGATGCGCTAATGCACACATAGATCCTATTGTGAGTGATTAGACCCATTGGCTTGGGCTTAATCATATTATGTGACAGCTCATGATCATCCGATGCGGCTTGTATATATATATTTACATATGATGTAGATATATATTAAATATGTATATGTGTGACATGACATATTAGGAGATCGAAATGAAATAAAAACCCCTCTTACGATAATATTAAGTCAGTAAGCGTGAGGCAATAAGATTGACCCACGTGGCCTTCCATCGTTATAGGAAGAAATTGAATCACGACATAGGTTGAGTTGGTCGAGTCACTTGAGACTCATCTATCTTCGTGATTGAGTTCTTGCCGATGACATATAAATGTCACCAGTGACCTGAGGACATAGTATGACTTGGTCGAACAGTCGAGAGCATATCAACCGAATCAGACTCATCTTATAACGATGGTGATGACTTAATTGAACTTCATGGTTGGTCGAGCAGTCAAGATCATGATGATTCGGAGGCCGAACGTAACAGGAATCACAAGGAGTTACGATTGACAAGAGTTGTCTACCTTTCGGGCTTATTGTAATTGGTCGAGTCCCTCAAGATTGCACTAAGATGCCGATTGGATCCCGATCCCCACTGGGAATCTGCCGGAGACTTTTGTCTAAAGTGTCAAGGGTGTCGCGTGATTCATTGGGAAAATAGTGGGAGTACATTAAGATAGAAGTTCATATCTTAATTAGTATTTTCTGTAAAATCTACATGTTATTTAATTTATGCTATATCTTGTTTGTCGCTTGTAAACCCCTTACGTGGCATACTTGATGCCAACCACCTCATTGGTCCAAAGGCTCCGTAATTTGAGAATTGTTCTCACGGTGGAGAAAATTACGTACGTCCTTAACATGATTGTGCCCACGCTGGATGAAAGAACAAGCGAGCATGTGATCGCTCACTTTGTGAAGTATATATAAATAGTCCCAAAGGATAACTTGTGCATTGATCTTATACTTCAGTCCTTACAGTATTTCTTTTGTCACTTCATCATGAATTTTAATATGAGCAAGTTTGAGGCGACTCTCCCTGAGCTCCTCAATATATTGAGGGAAGCTGAGAGTGCCATCAAGAAGGAGAAGCCAGTTCTCTATATTGGTGAGACCAAGCAGAAAAGGAAGGCCAGTAAGACCCTTAAGAAGTGCAAGAGCAAAGAAAGACCAGGTAAAACAGAGGTTGCCAAGAAAACCCGACAAAGGACAAAGGATAGTCCTTCCACTATAGTCAAGACGGGCATTGGAAGAGGAACTGTAAGGACTACCTTGCAGATAAGGCGAAACAGAAGCTTGGAGAAGCTTCAGGTATATTCATGATCAGTCTCTACTTGTTAAATTTTCATGATAACACATGGGTATTGGATATCGAGAGTGCTTATCATATCTGTAATTTGTTGCAAGTTCTGGCAAGACCTAGGAGATTGGCCAGAGGTGAGATAGACCTCAAGATGGGCAATAGAGCAAGAGTTATTATAATTGCTGATGGGGAGGTCATCATACATCTGCCTAGTAGAGCTATTATTGCATTAGATGCATGTTATTTTGTCCCTTTCATTATTAAAAATATTATTTTCATCTCATGCTTGATTATTAATGGTTATAAATTAGTTTTTGATAATAATGGTTGTTTAATAACTATGGATGATGAGATCATCACTAGAGGGACCCTTATAAATGGCGTATATGTGTTAGACACTTCTTCACATATCATGAATATAAATATGTCTAAGAGGAAAAAAGATGAGGTGAGTAATGCATACCTATGGCATTGTAGGCTAGGTCATATACTTGAGGGAATGATTCAAAAGTTGCTGAAAGATGGATACTTAGATCCATTTGATTATGAGTCATATGTAACTAACAAACCTTGCCTTCATGGGAAGATGACCAACTCTCCTTTTAGTGGAACCAGAGAGAGTCACCGAGTTATTGGAACTCATACATAGTGATGTATGAGGTCCCATGTCGACTCAAGCTATAGGTGGTTACTTATACTTATTACATTCACTGATGATTTCTCTAGGTATGGACACATGTACTTAATAAAGTACAATCTGAGGTATTTAAAAAATTCAGGGAATATAAGAATGAGGTAGAGAACCAAATTGGAAGGAGTATTAAGACTCTTCGATCAGACCGAGGAAAAGATTACTTGAGTACGGAGTTCAACCATTTCCTCAGAGACAATGTGATTCTATCCCAATGGACACCTCCTTATACACCTCAACTCAATGGTGTATCAGAAAGGAGGAATCACATGCTGTTAGATATGGTGCGGTCCAGGATGAGTTTCGCTGACCTACCCGTCTCATTCTGGGGGTATGCCCTAGAGACCACAGCTTACCTTCTGAACAGAGTTCCATCAAAGTCGGTAGTGTCTACACGAAGTCAGATCTTAAGATTGTTAAGATTTGGGATTATCCTGCCCACGTTAGAAGATACAACCCCGATAAGTTGGAATTAAGAATAGAATGGTACACATACGTGGGATACCGAAAGAAAACTTATTGGTATTATTTCTATCATCCTAAGGACCGAAAGGTCTTTGTTGCCAAGAGAGTCATGTTCCTTGAGAAGAAACACGTTCTTGGTGGAAATAGTGGGAGTAAGAAAGAATTAAGCGAGGTTGGAGAATCCAACTCAAGCACCATTCCAGAGCTAGAGTATGTTCAGGTACCTAACACACAAATTCCAACTTTGCGTAGGTCTAGCAGAGTATCTCACCCTCCTGAAAGATATGTGAGACATATTAGTGGAGAGGACTCTCAGGATATTGATCCTCAGACCTATAAGGAGGTTATTATGAGTATAGACTCTGGGAAGTGGCAAGAAGCCATGAATTCGGAGATAGATTCTATGTACTCTAACAAGGTTTGAAACCTTGTGGATGCGCTTGAGGGTATCATACCCATCGGCTATAAGTGGATCTTTAAAAATAATATCAGAGTAGATGGAAAGGTAGAGACTTATAAGGCAAGGCTAGTAGCTAAAGGATATCGTCAAAGACAAGGAGTTGACTATGACGAAACCTTTTCACCTGTAGCCATGCTTATGTCCATTAGAATTCTTTTGGCTATTGCAGCACACTATGACTATGAGATTTGGTATATGGATGTCAAAACAACATTCCTCAATGACAACCTTGAGGAGGAGGTGTATATGATACAGCCAGAGGGATTCGTATCCAGAGAGAGTCCAGATAAAGTGTGTAGGTTGCTCAAGTCCATTTATGGACTAAAGCATGCTTCCTGAAGTTGGAACATAAGATTTGATGAGACGATCAGATCTTACAACTTCATTAAGAATGAAGATGAACATTTTATGTATAGGAAGGTAAGTGAAAGTGCTATCACCTCCTTGGTGCTATATGTGGGTGACATCCTAATCATTGGGAATGATGTAAGAATGCTCTCTCCAGTAAAGGCATGGCTATCCAAATACTTCTCTATGAAAGACTTAGGGGAAGCATCCTATATTTTGGGGATCCAAATCTATAAAGATAGATCCAAAAGGATGCTTGGCTTGTCCTAGTCCAGGTACATAGACGCCATTGTCAAAAGGTTTGGCATGGAAAATTTCAAGAGATGTCTCATACCGATGAAACATAGAATATCACTTTCTAGGAGTATGTCATCAAAGACTCATGAAGAAAGGGCAGACATGAATAAGATACCTTATGCCTCAGCGATAGGGTATATCATGTATGTGATGCTATGTACCAGGCCTGATATAGCACATGCTTTGAGTGTCACAAGCAGGTATCAAGCAGATCCAGATTTAGAATATTAGAAGGCAGTAAGGATCTTTTACTGGTATATAGAGGAGGTAGCCTGTAGGTTGAGGGCTACACGAACTCGAGTTTTCAGTCCGACATTGTTGATAGCAAGTCAAATTCAGGATATGATTTCACCCTAAATGGAGGAGTTATAAGCTGGAAGAGTTCCAAGCAAGATACTACTACTGGCTCAACCACAGAGGTGGAATACATTTCTGCAGCAGAAGTAGCAAAGGAAGGGATGTGGATAAAGATGTTCATCAGAGTTTAGGTGTGGTTTGATCACTGGTAGAAATAGACAAGGATTAGGGGTGAAGGGCTACGGTAGGCTACTGTTTAGGTGTGGTTTGTACTGCTGTCTGGGGCTACTATTTAAAGGTGTTGTGGAGGCTATAAAAGGGGTTTGGTGGTAGTGCCTTGAAGGTTAGAAGATGGGTTTAGGTTGTTATTGATGGCAGCAACCGGTTTAGGTATGGGTGCAGCCAAAATTACCGAAGGATGATGTTGTAGAATTCTTTATCAAGGATAGTAGTTTTACAATGAAGGAATTCCAACAATGCGTTGAGGGATTTGAGAAAGTTTTTCCAACAAGAAGTGTATGAGGATGGTAGTAAGTAAATAGAAATGTTGATAACAGTTAAGTCGGCAATGATGGATTAGAGGTGTTGTGGAGGCTACAAAAGGGGCTACTATTTAAGTAAATAGTAGTAAGTAAATAGAAAGTTTTTCCAACAAGAAGTGTATGAGGATGGTTTTTCCAACAATTAAGTCGGCAATGATGGATTAGATATGTAGCAATAACATCGAAAAGTATGACAGTAGAATTTTTGTCAAAGAGACAACAGTTTCATGACGAAAGTTCCAGCAGTATGCCAATAGTTTCTGGATGGTTTTGACATTAAGAAATAGGTGATGGTGATAGTATCGATGAACATATATATAAAAATTTAGTAGTAAATCAGTAAAGATATAGCAAGAAACACTGATATTTTTTGGCAACAGAATTATCATCGACAACAGTTTTGCAATGAGGAATTTCAGCAATATACCAAATATATGGACAATTTCAATAGTGAGGAATCGATGAGAAGGATAGCAAAGTCGATGCAAATATTAAACGGAATATGGTAGCAAGATAGTATGCGGTAGATGCAAAAAAGTTGTGTCAATGATAGAAGATCGTTGTAGCAATTTTTACGACAAAAATAAGGACGATATAATGAATTGCAACAAAGGTAGATGTCATAATTTTTTATATTTTTGATAAGTAATTATAGTAGCAGTAAGGTTTGTGAGATGGAGCATGATAGGACTCTAGCAAGATTGAGTCCTAATCACCCTAGAAGTAGTCAATAAAAACCCTATGGGATTGTAATAAAATCCCACCTAGCCACTTCTATCTTATAAAGAAGTGTAGCTAGGGTTTAGATTGGAGCCTTAGGGCTTAGTGGTTGTCACCCCCTTTACTAGGCTAGTCGGTTAGGGTTTCCCTCAGCTAAGTCGGTTATAGGAGGGCAAATTGATAATTTTACTTAGGCAAGCACCCCATGGGCTAGGGTTTAGAACCCTATATAATGATGTAGCTACTCTCTCTCTTTTATTAAGCAAAATCAATCTTTTACTTAGCCTTGTGTCGAGTTCTAAGAGGGAGGAACCCCTATAGCGTTCCAAGGGTTGATCCCCCTTAGAGATCAAAATCTATAGAGCTCCTCTTGGGGTTCTATCATCTGATATCAAAGTAGTATTCCTACTATCCTTGCTGCTATCTCTGCTGCCCTCACCTTCCTAAGCAATTCCCATAATTGCTACGACACGCAGCTCCACCTTCCACCCAAGCCGCTGATCAAATCAATATGTTGCTGCCCCCTACGTTTGAAATTAGAGATATAGTACATTTTCATCACCCACGCCTATTTTCTACTGTTATTCCTTTGCCTTACATGTTGGAGAAGTTTTTCCATATTTTTCTTTCTATAAAATTCTACCGTCGTAAATGTTATCATCGTTATAAAGGGGAAACACTGCAGAAAAATTTCAGCCAATTGTTGCTTCTTGAAACTAAACTTTTGCTCATCCTTTTTGGCTGAAACTTTTATACAAATTCATAGATCATCTTAGCTTTCATCTAAGATTGATCTTTGAAAAATTACTTCTGAAACCGGATGTATAGTGCTGCAATTCCTCATCACGCATTGCTAGAATTTTATGATGAAGAATCTGTCCTCCATCTTTTCCGCTATTTTCCTACCGTTACACTGCTAAAATTTTGTCAAACTTTTTATTGATATTAACCACATAAGAACCTATGAGTTCTATATATTTTCCTTGAGTTTTCCTCTAAGATTTATGTCTAGAATTCATTGTTTCTCCGACATAAAATCTGTTCAGTGAGACAACACATCATAGCACCTTTCTTTGTCGAATTCCATCATATTTGAGTTTTATCTTTTGTAGGCTTTTGGACTGCATTTCTTTCAACTGCAAACCCTACCATCCTCACTAAGAACACCTCAAAACTAAACCCTAAACCAATCCCAAACAGTCACCCAAATAAGTCCTAAACCGCAGCCTACTTCTATCAAATTGATCCACCTACCTAATCGGCCACCTCTTGCTCAAAACCTATCATGCCTCTAACACGACAACAGAAAAAGGACCTCTACATTATAAATCTAGAGGCTTACACCATGGCATCAGAGGAGGCCATTAACGCAAAGTTTAAAGCTTTTGAAAGCCACACGGAGAAGAAGATGCTATCCTTTTTTGCCAAATTTAGCATGGGCTGACCACCTAGCCCGAAGAAATCACAACAAGGACAAACTTCAGATTGATGAGATGATCCTCAAGAGCATGGTCATATCATCCCTGATCCAAACAATTCATGCATGAAGGTTGACTTCCCTAGATGGGAAGAAGGAGACCCGATCGGATGGATCGCACACGCAGAGTGCTATTTTCGGTTCTACCGAACAGCCGATGCTACAAGGGTGGAGATTGCTGCCATCCATCTCGAGGGAGATGCTATTCAGTGGTTCAATTGGTTTGAGCACACCCATGGAGGTCTCTCTTGGCAGTGATTCAAGGAAGGACTACTAAATCGCGTTGGACCAATCGATTTCGACAACATCGATGGACAATTAGCAAATATTCGACAAACCTCTACAATTCACAAATACTAAACAAACTATGAATTGGTCTAAAAAATAACTTTTAGGGACTTTTATTGAGGGCATAAAGCCGGAGATTTGAGGAGAAGTAAAATCAGAAGATGGAGTGGCGATAGACCCAATAAAGATTGAAGCAATGCAAGGATGGCTGAGACCTATGAATGTAAAATTACTATGCGGCTTCCTTGGACTTACAAGCTACTACCAAAAGTTTATAAAAGATTATGGCAAGATCAGTGCCCCACTTACTTCCTTATTGTAGAAAGATTCCTTATAGTGATCGAACAAAGATTCCACATCCTTTGAGTAGCTCAAGGCAGTCATGACGATGACACTGGTCCTAGCGTTGCTCGATTTTAGCCGACCCTTTGTGATTAAGGCCGACACATCTGGAGTTGGAATTGAAGCTATCCTAAAGCAAGATGGCCGACCCCTTGCCTATACTAGTAAGGTCTTGTCTCCCTCTCATCATAAAATGTTCATGTATGATAAAGAGATGCTTGCGATTGTGCATGCCATCACGAAGTGGAGACCCTACCTGATCGGCTAGCGCTTCCAAATTAAGACTGACCACCGAAGTCTCAAATATTTCTTTGAACAGAAATTATCATCCCCGGAGCAGCAAAGATGAGTAACTAAACTCCTTGGTTTTGATTATGAAATTATTTATCGAAAGGGGAAAGAAAATATTATTGCAGATACACTATCTCGGCTACCGGAGCATGCCAAAATTTCAGCCACTTCCTCAAGGACATTAGAGAGGAATGGAAGGACCTAGAAACCCAAAACATCATAGAGAAATTAGAGAAGGATTTGGGTTCCATGGGCCACTACATTTGGGATTTAGGGGACCTACACTATAAAGGCTGAATTATGATTATTTCTTCTTCTCCTTGCATCAAAATTATTATGCATGAGATGCACTCTTCACCTTCAATAGGGCACTCTAGATTTCTGAGAACATACAAGAGAGTGAAGCAAAACTTCTATTGGAGAGGCATGAAAAAATATACTTATGATTATGTATCTAAATGTAATATGTGCCAACATTAAAAGGGTGAAATAGTGGCATGTCCAAGAAAGCTGCAACCACTACCCATACTGGACTCAACATGGACTGACATCTCCATGGATTTCATCGAAGGGCTGCCACCCTCTCAAGGTAAAAGTATAATCTTTGTGGTGGTGATCGCTTAACAAAATACACTCATTTCTATCTTGTGAGACACCTTTATACCGCTGCTAGTATTGCTCAACTCTTTATTAAAAATATTATAAAATAACATGGGATGCCAAGGTCAACTGTAAGCGATCGTGACAGGGCATTTACAAGCAAATTTTGGATCGAATTATTTCAACTACAGGGTACCCAAATCAAGATGAGCATAGCCTATCATCAACAGACGGACGACCAAACAAAGGTGGTAAACAGATGCCCAGAGACTTATTTGTGGTGCTTCACCAGTGATCAGCCAAAAGAGTGGTTAAAGTAGCTTCCTTGGGCTGAATGATGGTACACTATGACCTATCATTCATCCACCAAATATACCCCCATGAGGCATTGTATGGATGACCGCCCCTTGTAATAACTAAGTATGTAATTGATATGGCCAAAGTAGCTCAAGTCGACCAAAGTTTAATTAATAGGGACAAGCTCCTACAGCTGTTGAAGGATAACTTATTTGCCACTCAAGCCCGCATGAAGCAACAAGCCGACACTCATCTAAGCGAGTGGAAATTTTCGGTAGAAGATTAGGTCTACCTTCGCCTACAATCATACAAGTAACTGTCCATCAACACAAGAGCCTCGATGAAGTTATCTCCTCGATTCTATAGACCATATCATATCACAGAGTATATTGGTGCTGTGGCGATTGAAGCTACCAGAAGGCGCCAAGATCTACCCCGTCTTTCATGTGTCATGCTTGAAGCCTACACTGAGAGAATATGAGTCAGCCCAGACCCAGTTGCCGAGCACCATAGATGATGGCTAAATTCAAGTCTAACCACAAGCCATACTAGATCAAAGAATTGTGATACACCGTTGATGCCCTTCAACTGAAGTATTAGTGCATTGAAACAACTTACCACCTGAAGATGCCACATGGGAGTCTTATGAGGAGCCGAAGACCCGATTCCCAGAGTTCATTGACCCTCAACCTTGAGGATAAGGCTGATTCGAAGAGGGGGAGCTTGATAGGAACCTAGCAAGGTTGGGTCCTAATTACCCTAGAAGTAGTTAGTAAAAACTCTATAAGATTTGTAATAAAACCTCACCTCACCTCTATCCTATAAAGAAATGTAGCTAGGGTTTATTTTGGGGTCTTAGGCCTTCCTAGCCATCGCCCCCTTTATTGGGCTTGTCGGCCAGGGTTTCTAGCAGGTATCGGTGGTCATGGAGCCATCTTAGCCATCACCCATCCTTATTAAGGTAGGGCAGCTATAGGAGGGGCAAGGGAGTAATTTTACTTAGGTAACACTCCCTAGGTTAGGGTTTTGAGTCCTATATAAGCTTGTAGCCTCCTACTCTTTTAAATCAAGCAAGACATCTTTTATTTTCAGCTTTATTGGCCGAATCTAGGAGGGAGACCCTTATAATGTTCCAAGGGTTGATCCCCCTCAAAGATCAAATCCTATAGAACTCCTTCTTGAGTTCTATTAGTATGGCTGAAAAAATTCATCAAAGATTTGAGAGTCATACCGAGTAGTGTGGAGTCGATTCCCATATACTATGAAAATAACCGGGCTATCGTTCAAGCAAAGGAACCCAGGTCTCATCAGAAGTCTAAGCACATTCTGAGGAGGTTTCACTTAATAAGAGAGATCATCATAAAGATATAGTAAAAGAAATAGTTCCATCCAAAGATAACATTACGAATCCACTGACAAAGCCGTTGCCTCAAATTGTCTTTGAGTGTCACAGGGGTTGGATGGGGATAAGACATATAGGTGATTGACTTTAGGTCAAGTAGGAGATTACTGGTTACAAGTGCCCTGCAAGCCAACCACGTGAGTGATGACACGTGTGACACACTATATAATATTTTTTATATTATTATTTGTTGGTATATTCTCATATTATATTATCTGTTGAATATATATATATATTGTGATATCCTTGGTTCTATGCAATGAGAATTAGATCATGATGAGATCATGATAATGAGACCAATTCACCTTTAAACACTGATCCTAAATAATCCCAGTCATAGGTTGCTCGAGAGGGACATCGAGATAACCAAACAAACCGGTATGTTGTATACCTATCCATATGATGGAAGCTGTTAGTCTCACAGCTACTTGTGTGGAGACACTAAGGATATAGTATAGGTGCTCATTGTAGAATAAGTTCACTGATTGATCAACTTACAGAATATTATATAGTTAATGATATATGATGTCAGACAACGATTATATAGTCTCAGTTATTTATATGTGATAGGACCCTAACAAGGTTGGGTCCTACTCACCCTAGTAGAGTTAATAAAACTTTGTGAAATTATAATAAAAACCCCACCTAGTCACTTCTATCTTATAAAGAAGTGTAGCTAGGATTTAGTTTGGGGCATTAGGGTTTAGTGGTCGTCGCCCCTCTTACTGGGCTGGTCGACCAACGATTCCATCTGCTAGAGTCAGCTATGTAGCCAACTAGGTCGTCGCCTATCCCTATTAAGGCAGGTCGACTATAGGAGGGGAAAGGGGATAATTTTACTTAGGCATCACCCCCCTTGGGCTAGGTTTAGAACTCGATATTAGCATGTAGCCTCCTCTTTCTATCAAGCAAGTAATATCTTTTGTTCAGCCTTATGGTCGACTCCTTGGAGGGAGGAACACCTATAGTGTTCCAAGGGTTGATCCCCTTTAAAGATCAAATTCTATATAGCTCCTTATTATGATCAATTGACACTAAGGGGGGGGGGGGGGTGAATTAGTGCAAGTGTAAGCTTTTCATTTTAAACAAAAATATTTCGGCTTTAAGAAAAATATGAAGATCCAAAGCTTGTTGTTCAAATAAAGCAAGTGAATGATAATAAGATTGCTAAATTACTTGCTTACTAATTACTTAATAAAGAGCAAGAAAATCCAAAAGATAAGAAACGTCGTAAGTGAAATGTTTGCTTTTAAAGAGTAAATAAGATCGGAAGTGTTAATAAGGAAAGCAAAAGATGAACTCACAATTTTAATAGTGGTTCGGCACCAAAGGCCTACGTCGACTCCTGAGCCCTCCTTCTTGAGGCACACCGGTGTCCACTACCGATCTTCTTTGGGTGAAGACTAAACTCTACACTTGAGCTTACAAGGGAGACTTGAGAATTTTCTACTCTAAGCTCTCTCTCCCTTCCCCTTTTATTTTTCATATAAATTATAAATAATTTTATCACAGAATATAATCCCCCAAAATTGTTGTATGGAATGTAAGAAAATTTGGAGTATTTATAAGCCCCAAATTGGCTTCAAAACTGGAGCCAAAATCCAACCGTATCCAAAAAATCTGGGTACGGGTGGGTCAACTGCCGAAAGTGACCAGATTCCAAGGTACGGGCGGTTCAGCTGCTAACAGTCGCCTGGAATCTCCACAAAAGTGGTTCCCTCCACTTTTCGAATTCCCGCTTGAACTTGATGTTGACCAATTATTTGGTCAAATAATTGAGCTCAACCTAAGCTCAATCAAACCCCATAGTGGACTAGGTTGCCTCTTTGAGTCTCATGGTCTTCGTCTGGCAATCTCCCAGTGTGTTCTTAGTGTGCTTCTCGATCCCTTCGATGAATCTCCTAGCAAACTCCCAGTGAGCTCCCACTGCATCGTCCAATCCTTGGCTCGATGCCTAAGCTTGATCCTGGATCCATGTCTGATTTGTAACTCTTTCTCCCATCGTGGTTAAACATGCATGATGCTAACTATGACTTCGTTAATTTCAATCATAATAGCTACAAGTCCACTTCAAGACCTTCCCAACTCCCGACAAGCCTTTCAGCTACCCCCGATAATCTTTCAGTGAGTCCCGATCTTCTTCTGGCGAATCCCTTGCGCCATCCTGACAAGCTCCTGATACCCTCGGCAAGCTTCCGACGTACTCCTGGTGAGTTCCCAACCGCACTGTCCGAACCCCAGCCCAATGCATGGACTTGACTCTAGCCAAACCTGATTGTCACATTCTCTCTATCGTAGTTAATCATGCATCAATCAACTTCTAACAATCCATGTTAGATCAATAACCCATTAGTTGAATACGAATCTTTCTAGTTATATCATATATGTTGGGAAACCTCAGTGGAAGCATCACATGCACAATGGAAGATCAAAACAAAATAGGTATCCCACGTAGATCAAATCGTCGTGTAAAAGATTGGGTTGCGAGAAAACCGCAAAACCCAAAAAATAGTATTGTGTAAGAGATTATTTACCTAGGGAGATTGTATATCCCTATATTTCTATATCCGGATTGAGAGGATGAAGAAGATCAAGCATCCTCCTCTATAGCGGTATACGATGGATCACTGCAGTGATACTCCTATAATCGCATTCCTAGATCTCACAACTCTTGCGTAGAGAGAGGGAGGGAGGAGAATATGAGGGGATGCGCAAAGATGTAAACTATCATCTGTGTGTCTCCCCTCCGATTTATAGAAAGCTACAAAAAATACTATGGATCCTGCCTTAGTGGGTATTGGATCTCCATCCAATTACCCACTAACATTGCATTATTAGATCTCTATCCAATAATCTCTTTTGTCCTCTAATTGGGCCTCATACAAGGAGTCTATCAATGCTGGGTCTCATCTAATAAGAATAGAGGCTAATTAGATCTCTATCTAATCCTCTATTCACTGAAGCATCCACCATATGTGTGTGACCCTCTAGGCCTGATATCGAGCTGGCCGTGAGTCATTCCGATCAGAACTCATTCTGATATAATGAATTATTATCCCCATAATAATTCACTCGACTCATCGACTATGGACGAACTAGGCCACTATACCATAGTCCCCAGATGGTATAAGAGAATCAAATCCGTCGGACTTGTCTATCCACGATTACCGTATATTTATTGTCTCTCATCCAACTAATATCCTAGAGACCATATATTTGACATGGTACTATCAGGCTACATATGGAATTCGTTTGAGCTTGCTATAATCGGATTCTCTTGGAGAACACATTTTCTCTCAATTTAAATGACCCTAGCCAAGGATTTTGTTAGAACCTTTATGGATTCTAATCTCGGGATAATCTCTATAGGAGATCAGCCTCATTGGAACTCTATAGGGATTCCTCCCTCCAAGTTGCTGCTCAAAGGCTACTAAAATGATTCATATATTCACGAAAAATGGCTGATTACAAGGCTATTCCTCCTTCCAAGTTGCGGCTCAAAGGCTACTAAGATCAGGTTATTAACGTCTTCAAAGAGTTTCATGCCAGAGTTGAAAGGGAGACAGAAAGGCAATTGAAATGTATAAGATCAGATAATGGTGGTGAGTACATAGGATTGTTTAATGATTATTGCAGGTCACATGGCATCCACCATGAGTTGACAGTCCTTGGTACGCCTCGGCATAATGCAATTGCAGAAAGGATAAACCGCACCATCATGGAAAAGATCAGATGTATGCTTTCACAGGCCAAGCTACCCAAAAGGTTTTGGGATGAGGCTTTGAGGACTGCAGTTGATTGAATCAACTTATCACCATGTACAGCTCTAGATGGTGATGTTGCAGAGCATGTATGATCGGGGAAAGATGTCTCCTATAAGCATTTAAGAGTGTTTGGTTATCGCGCATTTGCACATGTTCCAAACAATGAGAGGTCCAAGCTGGATGGTAAAACAAAAAAGTGTCTTTTTCTTGGTTACTCACATGATCAGTTTGGTTACAGGCTTTGGGATCCAGAAAAGCAGAAGGTGTTCAAAAGCAGAGATGTTATCTTCTTTGAGGATCAAACCGTTGAGGATTTGAAGGAGGCACCAGCTAAGACTTCTGCAGAGGGATTTATAGACTGTGACCCAGTTATTCCTCCAGTATATCAGGGTGATGGGGGAGATGTGCAGGAAGATGGTGTAGAGCCAGATGTTGATCTACCTGCAGGAAATGTGAGCAGGAAGAAGAAAGAGAGCAAGTTCCCATAGAACCTCAGTTAAGAAGATCTTCTAGACCACGTCAACCTTCCAGAAGATACTCTACAGATGAGTATGTGATGCTTACTGATGCAGGTGAACCAGAGAGTTTCCAGGAAGCAGTTGAAAGTGAGCAGAAAAAGAAGTGGTTTATTGCTATGCAGGAAGAGATGGATTCTCTACAGAAGAACCACACATGTGATTTATTGCAACTACCAGAGGGAAGTAAGGCCTTGAAGAACAAGTGGGTTTTCAGGTTGAAGACTCAAGAATATTGTTCTCAACCAAAGTATAAAGCTAGATTAGTTGTGAAAGGCTTTGGTCAAAAGAAATGTATTGACTTTGAAGAAATTTTTTCTCCTGTTGTTAAAATGTCTTCTATCCATGTTGCTTTTGGTATTGCTGCTAACCTAGACTTGGAGATTGAACAGTTAAATGTGAAAACAGCTTTCCTTCATGGTGATTTAGAGGAGGAAATTTATATGGAGCAACCAGAAGACTTCAAAGTCAAAGGTAAAGAAAATCTTGCCTGCAAGTTGAAGAAGAGCTTGTATGGGTTGAAGCAAGCTCCAAGATAGTGGTATAAAAAGTTTGATTCATTTATGATTGAAAATGAATATAAAAGAACAGCTTCAGATCATTATGTGTACATCAAACGGTTTGATGATGATTTTGTTATTCCATTACTTTATGTTGATGATATGATTATCCTTGGGAAAGATATGTCTATGATTGATAGGTTGAAGAAGGAACTGAGTGAGTCTTTTGCAATTAAGGACATGGGGCCAGCAAAGCAAATACTGGGCATGTAGATTTCTCATGACCGAAGAAAGAGAAAGATTTGGTTGTCACAGGAGAAATACATTGAGAATGTATTGGATAGGTTCAGTATGAGTAATGCAAAGCCAGTTGGTTCTCCTCTTGCAGGTCACTTCAAGTTGTGCTCAGATCAGAGTCCGTCAAGTGATGAGGAGAAGGAGAAAATGCAAAAAGGTTCCTTATGCTTCAGCAGTTGGAAGTTTAATGTACGCAATGGTATGTACGAGGTCGAACATCGCATATGCAGTGGGTGTTACTAGTAGATTACTTGCAAATCCAGGTAAAGAGCATTGGACAGCAGTGAAGTGGATTTTTAGATATCTCAGATGAAGTTCTAAAGTTTATTTAAGCTTTGGAGGTGGACCACCTGTATTGACAGGTTACACAGATGCATATATGACAAGAGATATTGACACAAGGAAGTCCACATCAGGTTTTGTACTTACTTTTGCAGGGGGAGCTGTGTCATGGTAGTCCAGATTGCAAAGGTGTATTGCTCTCTCCACCATAGAGGCATAATATATTGCTGCTACAGAGGTTTACAAAGAAATGTTATGGATGAAAGGATTCTTACAAGAATTGGGGCTGAAACAAGAAAACTATGTGATGTATTGTGAAAGTCACAGTGCCATCCATTTATACAAGAACCCAACATTTCATTTCAAGTCAAAGCATATAGATGTCAGATATCACTGGATCATAAATGTACTTGAAGAGAAGCAGTTACAGCTTCAGAAAATTCACATAGATGATAATGGGGCAGACATGTTGACAAAGACTTTACCGAAAAAGAGACAGGAGATGTGCTGACAGTTGGTCGGCATTTCTTCACGTTGAGGAGTCATGAGACAACCTCCCTTATGGGCTGAAGGGGGAGGTTGTTGGGCAGATGGCCCAGATTCAACCCATAATGGAGTTTAGTGAAGCCCACAGCCCAGAACCTCACTTATATTAACCTAAAACCTAGATTAGGTAACTATGGTTGAGATTAAGAGAGCAGCGGTGGCTGAAAACGTGGGTGAGAGAAAGAAAACTGTAGATTGACAATAGAGATCAGAAAATAAGAGATCCAGAAAAGGGAAGAAGACAAGGACAGGAAAAGACTATTTTCAATCATTCAAATCTCAGGTTAGATCAGTTTGTAGTGGATTCTTACTGTGATCTCTTGGATATTGTGCTTAGGATTATAGTCCTTGTATCCCTGTGATTCTCTTGTGGCTATTGCTTTGGGCTTGGGCAAGAAGCCTTGAGATCTGTATATTCATTATTTTGATAATGGATTTTCTCTGGCTTGTTCCGGTATTTTTTACCCTTCGAATTGACGGGGTTTTCCACATAAATCTTGGTGTTCATCTAATTATGATTTTTGTTTGATTCCGCTGTGTGTGACGATCTGCTAGTATTTGTTCGTATATAAAGTTTATTCCTATTTTATTCCCATCAGCTACAATTGCAGCAGCTGCGGCTGTGGCTGCAATTGCGGTAGCTACGGCAGGAAAAGAAGAAGAGGAAAGAAGAAGAGGAAAGAAGAGGAAGAAGAGGAGAAAAGAAAGAAGAGAAAGGGGTGGCTGTGATTGTTGCTACAATTGTGGCAGCTGCGGTAGGGAAAGAAGAAGAGGGAAAGACGAAGTGGGAGGAAGAGGAAGAGAAAGGAAAGAAGGAAGAAAGAAAAGGGGCAGCACCTTTGTTTCCTGCAGAGAAAACAGAGGAGGTGTTGTGCTATGGGGAAGAGAAGGGAAGAAGAGAAAGAAGAGAAAGGGGGAAAGAAGAAGAGGAAGAGAGAAGAAGAGAAGAGAAAGGGAAGAAGAGGGTTGTAGCTATGGTAGCTGCGGCTAGAAAAAAAGAAGGGGGGGGGGGGGGGGGGGGGTGGGGAGAAGAAGAATAGAGGAAGGAGAAGAGGGAAAAGAGAGGAAAGGAGGAAAAACGGGGAGAAGGCTGCGGCTAGGGCTACGGCTGGGAGAGAAGAAAGGAAGAATAGAAGGGGAAAAGTAAAGGGGAAAAGAAGAGAAGGCTGCTGCTGGGGGAAAGAAGAAGATGAAAAAAGAAGAAGGAAAGGAAGGAAGGAAGAAGAAAAAGAAGGTTGCTATTGCGGGAGAAAGAAGAGGGATTAAGTAGGTGATTGTACCCCTCATACGTTCTCTACGAGCTATAATTGTGAAGGGGGAAATAAGATAAGAAAATATGGAGGAGAGAATGAAATAAAGCATAGAAAGAAAAGAAAGAGAAGAATTTGGGCTTAATGACTTCGAATCAAAATCATTGAAAGGCAAGTGTCTTAGTCTTGCTTTTATCTTGTTATTGATCAACTGAATTGTTATAACCTTGCAAGTATTCCAATCTTTGCTTTTATCTTGATATGATCAATTGAATGTTGGGAAACCTACAGCGGGTGCATCACATGCGCAGCGAAAATTAAAACAAAAATCCATCGGACCTGTCTATCCATAATTACCATGTATCTATAATCCCTCATCCAAATAATATCTCAGAGATTGTATATTGGACATTGTACTGTCAGGTCACATACGGAATCAGTTTATCTTGCTCTAATTGGATTCTACCGGAGAACTCCTTCTATCTCAATCCGAATAACCCTGGCTAGGGATTTGTCTAAGCAAGCACATATGAGATATTCTTCTCGTGATACTGAGAGTGGATGATCCTCTATTGACACTCAATTGCCTTCGTAAGGTTGGCTACCAATCCCGATAACCAACTATACCAGATCTGGAGCTTTCCAAACTTGTAAGTCTGGCGTCATAGAAAGGGGTACTCATACAAGGCATCCTTGGTATCTCAGGTCTAAGGACCAGATACATAACTGGGACTATAGAATCACTGTCTGACATTAGACATCATTAACCATACAACATTCCATATACGGATCAATCAGTGAATTCATTCTCCAATGAGCACTTGTACTATATCTTTAGTGTCTCCATACAAGTGGCTATGAGACCAGTCGCCTCCATCATATGGATGAGTATATAGTACACCGATTTGTCTGGTTATCTCGATGTCCCTCTCGAGTAACCTATGACCGAGATTATTTAGGATCTGTGTTTAAAGATGAATCGATCTCATTATCGTGATCTCATCACGATCCAATTCCCATTACACAGAACCAAGGACATCACAATATATATGCTACATATAATATAATGTGAGAATATGTCAATATTAATCATAAGCAAAAAGATTACATAGTGTGTCACACGTGCCATCACTCGCGTGATTGGCTTGTAGGGCACCTGTAACCAGCATTAAACTATTACCTTGCTTCTATCTTATTATGATCGATTGAATTATTATGATCTTGCAAGTGTCATAGCCTTGCTTCTATCTTGTTATGATTAATTGAGCTATTATAACCTTGCAAATGTCTCAATCCTTTTGTATTGGCATATCAATCTTTGTATCCATCTTAATAAGATTCAATTGATTGTTACAACCTTGCAATTAGTATCTTTCTTGCTTGGATGTAAAGATTTGAGTTTAGTTTCAAGATTCTGGCTTTTGTTCGCTGAATTGCTTATAATTTCATGTTGGAAACTCTGATTTATCCAAAATCTATTTCATGAGAAACTAGACTTGTATACCTTTCTATCCATGCCATCTTGACTAATTTGGAGCATAATTGATTGTCTAAATATTTCATGTTATATGCCTCTTAAATTCTATTGGAATCATGTGTTTGTTTATCTTTGTCTATTCTTGTTTATCTTTTGGAAATAGATTCTTTTTCAATTGAGCTTTGAACTCTTAACTCTTATTCCATACCCATTCCGAATGCCCTATGTGAAAGTTTATGTTTACATCTTATTGTTTTATATTGGCACATGTATTTTTCATTGTTCCACATGTGCTTCCAATATATACCCATTTTATTACACTTGTCCTTTTGTACTCTAGTGTTTGTGGGATACTTTATGGACCTTTGCCAAAAATGGTAAAGGGTATGTTATATTGGGAGCCTGTGATACTCTATTATGTTTAGTGGTCAGATAGATCACATTGTTTATGATCCCACTTCACTATCTATATTTTTTTGATATGCCATCGGATCATATTCTGTCTATGATCCAATTAAAACATTATTATTCAAAATTCTTATACACTCTTATTCTTTATGCTTTATATACCTAAATGTAAATTGTGAATGTTTATGTTGACACGATACTTGTTTCATGTTGGCACATGTATATTTCGTTGTTCCGCATGTGCTTCCGAGATATGCCACTTTTATTGCTCATGTCCTTTTGTACTCCGGTGTTTGTGGAATATTTCTGGACCTTTGCCAGAAATGGTAAAGGGTATTGTGTTCAGAGCCAGCTATGCTCTTGTCGGCCCCATTGACTTCACTTAAACGTGGGTGGATGGAGCTCCCAGACGTGGGAGACTTATGTTTGGTGGTTATTCAGCGATGGATGATCCACATTCTATTTATGGTCCCACATCACCATCTATGTCATTGATATGATATCCAGAGCATTGTTTATGAGTTTGTTTCCGTGCTTTAGATAAGAATAAATGAATGTTATGTCTGATACGATATTGAGTTTCTATTCCTTAATTGTTCACTTGATAAACTTTGAGATTAACCATTCACCATTGATATGCTTCGCAATATGTTTACATCTTTGACATGCTCTGGAATGTTTCCTTATGTCATTGTTAGGTTCTGAAATGTTCCATTTGCCATTGATATATTCTGAAATGTCCTATGTGCCTTTGATATATTCCGAAATACCTCTTACGTTATTGATATGCTCCAATTACTCTGTATTTCGTTTGTTATGAACCAAATATGTTTTGAATAAATAACATTTGAGATTTTGTATCTATTGAGTTGATATCCATGAACTCTTGTATACCTATTTTGTATCTTGATACCAGCTTATTTGAATGTCATCCGCTCTAATCTTGGAATTTGTGAAATACTTGCTGAGTTTTCTAGCTCACTCCTTTGTTATCAATTCTTTCATATCAGTTTGACACTCATTAAACTGTTAAGATTGTGCTGAGATAGTGGAGAGCTATACAGAATGTGTACAAGTATTATCGGATGATATATTGTAGTTTTTGTATAAGTATATTTCGTGTGTAATGAAATATTGTTGATGAATTTGATTGATGTATCATGTAAAAGGTTTAAATGACCTCGTACATTTGGAGTTATTTTGAAATATTGAGTTTTGTCTACAATGAAGTGAATTTGTAATAAACGGTTATTTTGGTGATTGTATAGATTCCTTCGCTGATGAATTATAAGTGTGGTTAATATATGTTAAGTTGGCCTTGGGTTTCATAAATGTTTGTGATGCGATATATGATTATAAACTGCATAGGTTTTATATATGTGAATTTTGAAAGTTTGAATGTTTTTGATGGCCTCAAATGTTTGATTGAATCCTGGATGGATTGGCATGATTATAAAATTATCGATTTTTGACATGGTCACATCTCTCGAATGTGATATAATTCGGGAGGGGGGGGACATGACACATGGGGGCTAGCCGCCACTCCTCCTCACTGCCTTCGCTGCGAAAATGTAGCAAGAACGCGTAGAATGATTCTACGTAATTCAATCTTATCACATGCAGTTTAAAACCAACTTTCACATGAAAACTTTGGCTCTGATACCACTGTTGGGAAACCTTAGCGGGAGCATCACATGTGCAATGAAAATCAAAATAAAAACTAGTTTCCCACGTAGATCAAATCATCGTGCAAAAGATTGGGGTCACGAGAAAAATAAAAAACACACGATGTGTGAGAGATTGATTTTACCTAGGGAGATTGTATATCCCTGTATTCCAGATCCATATGGAGAAGATGAAGGAGGTCAAACGTCCTCCTCTCTAGTAGTATCCACATGATGGATCTCTGTAGCTAACTCCTCCAATCTGATCTCGCAACTCTTACGTAGAGGGAGAGAGGAGAATAGGAGGGGGAGGCCAAAGCTGCAGCCTATCAACCATGAGTCTCCCTTCCTATTTGTAAAGAGCCACCAAAAACCCTAGGGCTCCTGCCTTAATGGGTATTAGATCTCCATCCAATTACCCACTAAACTTGTATTATTGGATCTCTATCCAATAATCTCCTTAGGCCTCTAATTGGGCCTTAATCGAGGAGCCCATCAGTATAGAATCTCATGTAATGAGAATAGGGGCTAATTGGATCTCCATCCAATCCTCTATTCGCTGAAGCATCCACTATATGTGTGTGACCCTCTAGGCCCGATACCGACCTGGTCGTGAGTCACTCCCATCAGAACTCCTTTTGATATAGTGAATTATTATCCCTATAATAATTCACTCGACTTATCAACTATGGACGTACTAGGCCACTACGCCATAGTCCCTAGATGGTACAGAGGGATCAAATCCATCAGACTTATCTGTCCATAGTTACCGTGTATCAATAATCCCTCATCCAACTAATATCTTAGAGATCGTATATTGTACATGGTATTGTCTGGCCACATACAGAATCCATCATAGTCTTGCTCTAATCGGATTCTCTCGGAGAACTCTTTCTCTCTCAATTTGAATGACCCTAGTTAGAGATTTGTCTGAGCAAGCATATATGAGATATTTCTCTCGTAATACCGAGAGTGGATGATCCTCTATTGACACTCAATTGCCTTCGTAATGTTGGCTACCAATCCCGATAACCAATTGTACCAGATCTGAAACTTTCCAAATATGTGAGTCTGACATCAAAGAAAGGAGTACTCATACAAGACATCCTTGGTATCTCAAATCTAAGGACTAGATACACAATTGGGACTATAGAATCACTGTCTGACATTAGGTATCATTAACCATACAACATTCCATAAGCGGATCAATCAATGAACTCATTCTCCAATGAGCACTTGTACTATATCCTTAGTGTCTCCATACAAGTGTCTCCACACAAGTGTCTATGAGACCAGCCGCCTCCATCATATGGACGGGTATATAGTACACCTGATCTATCCAGTTATCTCAATGTCCCTCTTGAGTAACCTATAACTGGGATTATTTAGGATCTGTGTTTAAAGATGAATCAATCTCATTATCATGATCTCATCACAATCTGATTCTCGTTGCAAAGAACTAAGGACATCACAATATATTTGTAACAAATAATATAATGTGAGAATATGTCAATATTAATCATAAACTAAAAGATTACGCAGTGTGTCACACGTGCCATCACTCACATGATTGGCTTGCAGGGCACCTGTAACTAGCAGTTGTGTGTGCTCCCAGCGTCGATGAAGATGATGATAGACTACTGCTCGAGAAACCCTTCTATCTTCAATTTTTGCAGGTTGGTGTAGTCGGCTAAGGTAGGGACCATGCGGGTGGCCAGTTGTACTGTATCCTTCTCCTTGGGCTCGAGAGTCGTATCTTCAAGTTTGGGTTCTTTAGTGGGCGCAATCATCAGTAGTGTCTCCTTTTTACATTTGTGTTCTAGGCTCCACAATTTATCACAATACCCACATAGGCCCTTTGTCGATTCATCATGAAGGTCTTCTCTTGTTAATTTCTGTGGCTAAGAGGGTCAGCTGACAGTAGGAGGAGGTGAAAGCTTTGGTGCCACTGGTCAGGGAGCAACTCTAGTCTTCCGAGCTTCATAGTTCAGTTGCTCCTCTTGATGTCGCACAAAAGAGATGGATGCCTTAAGTGTGTATGGTTATCACGCTTTAACTTCTTCCTGAATCTTTGACTTCAAGCCCAAAATAAAAGTCCTTAATATCTATTTTTTAGACCAATCATAAGTTTAATTAGATACCTTTTCAAACCTGATTTGGTACTCTTGGATGGTGGAGGTTTGACGAATCATCGCTAGTTCTTCACTAAGGTTCTTTTTTACAATCCAAATTTACACTGCGTTGTGATCTTATTGGGCTTGGTGATCGACCCAATCTAAAGTCCTCAAAGAGAGCATATAATTTAACATCCATACGCGTCTCAAGAGCCTCCAATTTGGCTTCGAATAAGCCCACCGATGTCATGACGTAAGGATCTCCAACCTATCAAATCAAACTGATTAAAGAGTGTAGTTACAATCTTTAGGTTGAAGGCAGCAATGGCAGCAATGTCGAGGCTGCGGTGGTGAAGTCTCCAAGTGGAGGATGGTAGCCAAGGGTAGCAGCAATGGTGGAGGAAGAAAACGACAGCAGTAATGTTGGCTGCGGTCCTTTGGTGATGCTGCAATGTTAACACTGCAATGTCGTCGAGGCTATGATTTTTTAGGTGGCTGATATTTATCGGAAGATGGAAGCCAAGAGATCTGAGTCGAAAGGCAGCAACGATGGCGAAGGAAGAAGAGGGCAGCAACAACGTTGGCTGTGGCTGCGGTGCGACTTCGTGGCTGCAGGTGGCGTCGGTTGCAACAAGGGTACGACTGCAATAGGAGGAAGATGGGGTAGCGATGTACACGGATGTTGCAGAGAAGGGCAGCAACGGTATGGAGCGAGAGACGACTACTGTTGTGTTCAATTTGTTGCTGGTCGCGATCAAGATATTTGACAGCGATGTAAACATATTGTAGCGAAAGATCACTGCTAGTAGCTTTTTATCGCAAGGATCGCTGTTGGCTACGATCAAGGAGAATGGTAGCAAGAGGTCACTTTTGGCAGCTTTGGGCAGCAAAAGATGCATGCTGTGATTGAAGGGATAAGGGAGATTGGGCAGCTGAAAGGTTGGTGGACTGAAGGCTTCGATTTTTTGGTGCGGTTTGTGGCTGTTTTGTGTGCGATTTGGGGCTACGATTTTGTAAAATTTAGGCTATGAATTGGTGTGGTTTTAGGGTTGCGATAGCAGTAGGTGAAGGTTAGGGAAGTATATTATAGATCTGAGATAAATGGCAGCAAAGGTAGGTATATCGGTAAGGAAAGTGGCTAAAAAGGTAAGTGGATTGATAAGGAAGTAGGTTATGGTTAGGGCTGATTGGGATGGCTATTTAGCTACGGTTTTGTTAGGGTTTTTTAGGGAGTAATAGTAGGAATTGAAGATGAGAGGGGGAGTCTCAAATCTGGAAAAGATGGCAGTGAGATCTGATAAAATTTTGACAAAAGATCACTGTGGTATACGCGGTACTGTTGAACAGAACTCCCATCGAAGAAGCAACAGTTTCTCGACGTTAATTCTAGCAAAAATCTGAGAAATTTATGGATAATTTCAATATCAGAATCTCAGTTCAGATGGTGACAGTAGTAATAATATGGATCAAGAAACTTTTGACAGCATAATGGTAGAAAAATTGTTGCAAACAAGATCACAGAATTCTCGTCATAAAATTTTAGCACTACGTGACGAAGGATTGCAGCACTATGTCCATATCCAGAAGGAGTTTTTTTTCCAGAGATCAGTCTTAGATGAAAGCTAAGATGATCTATGAATTTGTGTAAAAATTTTGACCAAAAAGGATAAATAAAAGTTTGGTTTCAAGATACCAATAGGCGGAGGGCAGATTCTTCATCTTAAAAATTCTAACACTACGTGATGATGAAAGAATGCACAATAAAACTGGTTCCAGAAGGAATTTTTTTCAGAAATTAATCTTAGATGAAAGTTGAGTTGATCTATGAAATTATGTGAAAAATTTGACTAAAAAGGAGAAGAAATAATCCGGTTTCAAAAGACAAATATGTGGCTTAAAATTTATGCAACGTTTCACCTTCGTAACAATGATGAAAAATTTATACAAAATTTATTTCTATTTTATTCCCATCACATAATATCAAAATAAAAAATATTATATTAAAATAAATATTATTTTTTATAACAATTGGGGTACTAGAAATTTTTCCCGACTTATAAGTTTTGGACATAATAAATAAATTTTCCCCATAAAGCAAGCAGCCCAGTGTTTAAGGTGTATTCAAACAAAATTATCTCTTTATGGTCGGACAATTATACCTCTCCACCTTATCCCTTTAAATATCTGTCACATCTACATATCTGTGTTATGCTGACTCTGCGTAGTGAAAAGAATATTTTTGAATGCAGTTCTCAATTCGACAGACAACAAACTACTAGATGGTTATTCTATTTATTATTATTATTAAAGAAGTTTATTTCGAATACATCATCTTGTTAGACGTATGACGTCGACTGACAATCACCGTGACCAGAAGAAGGCATAAGAGGGACAGAATTTTAACAGAAGACACAACACACGCAACACTTTCATTCAGGCCGGAAATAACATCGACGAAGAGAAGTTTGAGCTTCTTGTCCTCAAGCAGCACCATTTTTGAGAGCTCGTTCCAGCCGCACTTCGAAAGGAGTCGAGTGCCAGTTTACAGTCTTATCCTGCAACAGCCAGAACATAGAAGTAAATTGCTATCGCACTTTCCCACATCTAAATAACTTTTTTCTAAACCTGATTTACCTCTCTGTACTTGCTTGTGGTGTTTGGAATCCCTTTGGGTTCGTTGCTGGGTCGACGAGAAGACGCTGAATCATCTCCATGGTTCTTGCAGTTCCAGTATCCGCCGACCGTTCCCAAGATTGTAATCTCATCCGGGCTCCTACTGGGAGACCTCTTTACCGGGGAAGATGTGACGGATGATTGCTTAATGTCTTCCATGGTTAAAGCGTCAAGAATTGGCCGTTCCTCTCGGCTAAAGGACGAGTTGGATCGATGAGAGTTGCTCGCCTGGGGCCCTTCCGCAGTTGAATTCTCAGACGACGGCAACCAAGTCGAGAAGCTGGCGTCCACTGAGATTTCCTGTTTGGCATAACGATTTGGCGCTTGAGGCTTCTTGGCTTTGATCACTGGCTCTGAGATGAAGGCCACATTGTTCTCCTGCTCTGTGCCAACCACCTTCTCTTTTTTCGGATTCTTCACTGGCATCGCGCCTGCCTTGACCACCTTCCATTGTGATAGGTTTTCCACAGGATTCAGTACCGGATGTACGAACTGGCTTCGGTCGCGCGTGCTGCCTCCGGAGACAAGGATCGACTGACGATCAGGGGAAGAGGCAGACTTGGGGTTGGGACTATTAACCTCCTGAAGACATTCCGGCGGCTCCTTATCAATGGGCAAAGAAAAGAACGAATCATAAGATTCTTCCTCGTTTCTTTCGATTACGACCTCATTATCTTCTTCCTCCTCGCCAAAATCGCTATCCCCGTAGTCCTCCTCCTCGTCATGTTCATCGTCATCGTCGCTGTTCTCACAATTTTGATACCTGTGGTTCAAGGGGAAACCTCCCGACATGGGAGAAGATTTATCCTGCCCATCATTTGGCTTCCTCCCTTCGTCGATAGCTTCAGTCTCTTCGTCAACTTCCGACGAATAATTCGGATCATTGTCAACCGAGGCCTCTTCATACGTTGTGACGTTTAGATCGAACGTCACTTTCTTCCTGGTGCTACTGCATCTCCCCTGTTCAAGATTCTCCCTGGAAACAAAGTCCATGTAAAAGAGATCCAGAACACACAAGAAAGGTGTCCAAGCAGCAATTTAATGAATCGAACAAAAACAAATTACCTCAGCTCCGGAAGAACGGCGGCCACTACTTCCGCCACAGGCTTCAGCGGCGAAAGATTCGGTGTGATCTGCTTAGGCGAAAGGCTCGGTTGCAGTGGCCTGTAGCTTTCATGTAGCTGACAAGTACACGTCGACATCATGAGTATAACACTGCAAATTAAAGGGTAAAGATGAAGTGATCGACTGAAGAAGCAGATCAGGCATACCCGATCGATCGGAAGCGCTTTCTTGGGCGATCGGCGGCGCTTTCGATCCTTAGAGCCCTTGAAGCAGGCAAGAAAGCACCCCATTGCAAGTAAAAGTTCGAGGGCTCTCTACCTCGATCCCAAATCTAGAGCTTCCTCATGGGAGCAGATGGTGGACTTGGTCTGGTTCAAGCTTCAGATGCAGTTCGGGAGGAAGAACACACGACAAGGGAGCGGGAGCGAGAGAGAGAGAGACAGAGGAGAGAGAGAGATTGATTAGAAGTGGAAGGCCAAACCGGTCAACAAATGGGAGTGGTGGCTTGTTTTGGAGTTATGCGGAAGACGACCGTTGGGGAAGTAATGATGAGGGGGAGCCTCTGTTTTCACATCAATAGATAGGGTGACTGATCGAACATTCACGTTTCCGTAACCAGCTTTGTGATTGGCAATTGTGAACATGGAAGATCACAGGCTGGCGAAAACTTTCCATTGGGTCTTTATCGAACGTTGATGTTTGTTATCCAGCTAGCGTTACTGTGTTGGCGCGGCTGTGGGGCTGTGACAACGGATGACACCAGGTCGGATTCCTCGCATTACACCAACCCCAATATGAACCGGATGCTGTTCCAGCACTAGTTTATTTTGCTCAAGAGTTACTTATGGTTTGCTTAGAGTTTTTCTGTTCAATGACGACTTAAATCTGAAAGTCTCATGTCTTTTATCCTTTCCATTTTCTCTCAAAATTTTAAAATTTAGTAAATTGTAAACTCTCCATCTCCTTTAACATCTAAAACCTTAAGTTTTTGAAACCTTACGCCTATAGCTTCTATAATCTTATCGTCGGCTATGAAAAACTATAGATATGTGTGAAAATACTCTAAAATAACCCTTGTCTTTTCTGCAAAATATTCAATTGGACATTATTATTTGTGGAGTGGATCTTATTTCTACCGGTGGTGGTCTTCACAATATTATATTGGGTCTTGTTTCCATCAATTTCACATGTAATTCTCGTCTCCCTAATTGAATTTATTATCGTATATTGGCATTATAAGATATTAATAGTAATTTTGCGGTTTACAGTATTTTAAAATAGTGTTTACATGGTTATTGTTGTTGTGCAAAACAATGTATACGCCACTAAAAATGATAGTTATGGTATGATAGTAAAAATGTGCAAAACATTATATAGTTATTTAAAAATGATAGTAAAGCTAGTAATGGTATGATATTACGATACCAATGGCCATAGAACTTTTAGTTGGTTATGGATGAGAGTAAGAGTCAATAGAATGATTTACAATATTTTCCTTCACTCCTTATACTGTATTTTTTTTTTTGTTAAGAGCAAAAAAAATAACTATTAAAAAATAATATAAATATACTGAAGTTGTATATTTTTATTAGATTATGTGGTTCTATTTAATTAATATAAATATACTGAAGTTGTATATATTATAGATATGATTGGATTCTTATTATGTATTGGTCAATAGAAAAGAAGTCCAATTAAAGTAAGATTCTTTAGGAGACGCTCTTGATGTGGAGGAACTCTCCTAATTACTTATCATAGATCCTTTACTATCGCCTATAAATAGATATGACCTTCTAGGGACACAAAAAAAATAGAGATGAATGGTTATGAGAATGACAGAAACACAGAGATTACAAATTTTCTCTCCAACTCCCTTTGTCACGTGAACCAGTTAATTGAGATATTATAGTTCCTCTATCATATTATTGTGTTCCTAAATCCATCAATCATAGTGGTCCAGTGAAAAGATAGAAAGAGGGGAGAAGATGAGTCTAGTTCTCCTTACAGATTGGATCCAACGATGATGCGCTCGCAGAGCAAATGAATTTTTTTTTGAACGTCAACATTAAAATATACATATCGTAATAATCTTTTAGATCCATTGTTATTTGATTTCATATTCTGACATTAAATTTTTACTACATAATAGATAGTATATTATATATTTTATGCTAATAATTGGTATCAGAGCAATAGTTTTGAAATCAAATACTTTGGATCTATTTGTTAGCATCTTTCGTTTGATAAAAGATGTTAATCAATTTTTATTTAGATGCTTGAATGATTCGTCGGTATTATCGATCTATTTTCCTATTCAATCTATCCTATCACTTGGTTGCAAGTGATGTATAATTTTTATATTTGACCGATGGATTTGTTGTTTGTTATCGATGTTATTGAGGGTGATGATCTCTCTTGACGCCTATTTAACTCTTGGTTGTGCAACATCATTAGGTACGATGGCTGCATCAGTAATATTGCTGCATAACGGTAGTGGTTGTGTGCTGCTAGTGGCGGTCGCATGTAGGCAGCAGTCTTGCACAGCGACTGCACGCGAACAGTAGGCCGGCTGTGGTAGCATCGCTGTAGAATGGCAGTCGCACGCGAGCAGAGGTCGCATTTAGCGGTGTCCACGCATGGGCAGTAGCCATGCATAGGTAGTGGTCATGCGATCGCCCGCTAGTAAAGGCGATGATTGCCACACATAGAAGCGGTGCCCGCCCGCAATGGCGATGGCTACTACGTGCACAGGCGACGACTGCAGGTAGAGACGACAATGCCCACAAAGCGGTGGCCTCCCATGGCCACTAACGATGGTTGCGAGAAGAGGCGGTGGCCACGTGCGCAAGAGGTGGCGACCACAAGTAGGAGAGTAGGGTTTCTCTTCTGAAAGGACATTTTTTGCCCTTCGAAAATATAGAAATTCTGAAGTTTATCCATTTATTTAATTTCCTTTAAGGCCCTTTATAAATTAGATATTTCCCTTTATTCTTTTGATAGTTCTATCCTTTATAAATCTTGTAATTTTATTTTATTTCTACAAAAAAATATAGTTTTACCCTTATAAAATTATAAAATTCTAATCAATTTCCTTAATTATAAAATTGATCAATATAATTTAATTTTAATTGAATTTGATCATTATGACTATTGATTTGATTTAGTTATAATCAAATTTAGAAAATATTAAATTTTGATCAAGTTTGATTTTGATCAATTTTGATTAATTGGGTCAATTGGATTGATGCTTAACCCAATTATGAGCTTACCTAATTAAATAATGTTGACTGGTATAATGGTTCATTGATGGTTTTCTCATATGGTTCATTGATTATATATGGTAAATAAAATTTAATTATTGTTCTTGGATATTTATTTGGTTATTCACATGTATATGTTTGAAATTATGAAATAATATTTTTCTTTCACATAAAAGGTCTTTCATGATTTATGTATCATCATGATTATAGTTATTATATAAGTTTTCTTTATGCTAATCAATATTCAATAATTATTTTGTTGTTATTTATTATTGATATAAATTAGATAAAGAAACTTGATGAATATTATTTATAGTTCATCTCCCTAAGTTTTATTTAACCGTAGTTGCAAAAGTAGCCTAGGATGGTAGACTTATGGGATATGAATTATAATAAAGGTATTATCATTTATAGAACATTTTAGACTATATTTTATATTATTGTATTGATCATATAGCTATCAAAGTGACCTGGACCAATAATTTATAAAATACATTATGGAATTGGTCCTAAATGATATAAAAAAATAATATTCACAATGACATACATAATTAAAAGATTTAGATAATCTAAAAGGAGAATCTATTTCAAATAATTATGTAATGAGGTCGGATGATGTTGCTTTAGATATCTTTATAATTTAGGATTGTATATGAAAATATAGCAATCATATTCCATAAGGATGGTATCAGTCATCCATAAATAATTTTGTGTAAATACTAGATATATCAATATTTCACCTGAAGGTGAAATATAGATGATATCAATAGTTCAATATTTATTGAAAAACTCAAAGCATTGCATTATTACAATGGTACTTCCTTTATTATACTCTTGTAATGTCCCTATATTTTATTTGGAATAAATGACTTGAGCATATGTAATACAAATTAAAAAGGAAATAAATAATTGATATAACTGATTGAAAAAAGTCTAAAAGACTAAATGTTATGATAATTGCTAATAATATTTAGACTTTAATATAGTTTGCAACTAGCATATAAGAATATTTATAGATCAATTTATATTTACTAATAAGTCATTAACTTATACCTTAATTGAAAAATTGACTAAGAAAAATAATAGTGTTTGAGTAATTTAAGATTATGTTCTTAATATAGCTGATAAAACTATAAGCTCAAGAACATTGAGTATGATTACAATTGAGTCATTTCTCATAATTTATTATCTTTCTTCTTAGTTTGACACATTTAAAATTTAATTAAAAAATAAATAAAAATTAAATGAGTCGACTAGTATATATGTAAAAAAAATCAAAATTAAGATAAAAAAGATCCATAATATTTTGAGTACTTCTTAAGGAGTTGGTAATAATAAAAGAAATTTGAAGTGTAAGCCACCTAAGTTTATAAATATTATATAAACTCATAAAAGAAAATTCTTCACAATAAAGTTCTATAGCAAGTAAAGTTATGTGAAGAACTATAAGATTTGGTTTTAAGGAAAAGGGGTAAGTTTGATCTTTATACGGTTTAAGTCAAATATTATAAAAATTATTTTTCAATACTTGGTAGATTAATTTTAATGCTACAACAAATATTTCCAATAATAGAAATTTATTTTAATATGAAAAACTAAAAGAGAATAAAATATTCATCATTATAGGGAATCATCTTAAAGTGAAAGCGATAATAATTTATATTTATCGTCTATGCCTAGAGATGATTTATTTGATGGATCTGGAGGATACATGTTATATTCTTACAATTCTAGGAATTTGAGTTCTTTACCTAGAATTGTTAGAATATTATTTCTCTTTTGGTAATTGTAAACTTAGTATGATTCAATAAAAGTTAAATTTTGAATTATGTATGATAGTTTATATAGAATTAATATGAATCTTGAGTGTACAATAATCTTATATTAAAATAAAATATAGTAAACTCCTTGAGATTATGTTTATATTTATAGGTCACTTTATGTTCTATCTTATTAAAGATTGATATTTTATCACCTTAAAAATAACCTGTCGAGATATGATTCTATATATATATATATATATATATATATATATATATATATATATATATATATATATATATATATATATATATATCTAATTTATGGAAACTCTTATGCCATTGAAATTCTTGAAGTGTACATAAATGAGGTCGAGAGATGATTAGGTAGAAAAGTCAAGATTATCATATCTGGCAGAGGTGATAAATTTTAAGGTATTTATAAGAAACTTAATTATAATTCTAGTTCTTTTGTTAGATCCTTGGAAAAGTAGGGTATATGTATTTAATATGATTTACCAGATATATCACAACAGAATAGGATTGTTGAAAGATACTCATACTCTTATAGATATGATTAGGAGTATGATAGATTATTCTTTGTATTTGAATCAATGTGAGAAGAAATTCTAAGGACAACTATGTATATCTTAAGTATGGTTCATAGTAAGTAAATTCCATCAACTTCTTTTGAGTTATGGATTGATAGGAAACTCAACTTAAGATATTTACATGTTTATGATTGTCCTATAGAGATAAAGATCTTCAATTCATATAAAAGAAAATTAATTTAATAACTATTTTTGGATATTTTATAGTTTATCCAGAAAGTTCAAAAGGGAACATTTCTTATTGTCATAATAATAGTATAGAGATAGTTAAATCTAGTAACGTAAGATTCCTATAAAATAGTGAATCAATGGGAGTAAAAATCTCAAAATTTAATTTTTGATATAGAGGATATATAATTCGATACTCCTTTATTATTTGAGAAATTATTTTTTTCAAATCATTAAATAATTTAATAAAGATAAACAATAAAATAATATTATTAAACTCTCATATAATATTGATATCATTGTTAATGGCCTTGTAGAACAATCACAATTGATAGTTTTGAGAATATTTTAAAGGGAAATAAATTTTATCATTTATAATTATTATGTGACATATCTACAAGAATCATCTTATAATATAGGAATCAAAATGATCCCTCATTTCTTATTATTTTCACAAGTTATGAAAGGTAACGATTCTGAAAAAGGTAATATGATGTAATGAAAGAAAAGTTAAAATCAATAATCATGATAGTGTTTGATGAATTCATCGAATTGTCCAATAATTACAAAATAGTGTTATGTAAATGTAACTTAAGGACAATGTTGAACGATATAATGGTTAGACTTGTGGTTAAATATTTTACTCATAAAGAATACATTGACTATAATGAGACATTTAATTTTTAAATGAACTCATTAAGAATCATCATGACATTGGTTGACTCATTATGAGTTTGAGTTACAATATAAGGATGTGAAAATAAGTTTTCTGATTAAAGATCTAGCTTTTTATCTCCAAAAATTTTACCTCTTTGTCTATAGGGATAAGCTCTTCCTGAAATGTCATATTCAGTTGAACCAGCTATGGGTTCTGATGCAGTGCTCCCTCATCTCGGGCTACTTCCATGACTTCACCGAGGAAGCAGACCATGATGTTAAAAGTCTTTCTTGATGATAACCTCGGATCCACAACCCACGATCGCAAGAAAGAACATGATAAATGCATCCACATGACCCCCATAGCCATGATGCCATCTATATCGATGCTAGCATTACCTGAACGTGGCTATGTGTTCATACTTGGAGTAGACACATCCAGAGTTGAGATCAGCGTCACCCTTATGCAAGATGGTCGACTCCTAATTCACAGTGAGGCTTCCCTCACACTTCCTACGAGATTTTTAAAGGGGATACTCATTGCTACCAAATTTAAAAATTGACTAGCTATATGTCCATGGCACGAAAGAGGAGTAAGCCCAAAAGAATTATAATCCATGCTCACGCCAACACATGCAAAGAAGAAATGGCCTCCCGACAAACTTCAAAATGGATGAAAAATTGAAGATCGAGTTTTCTTATACCTCCAGTCCGATCAATAGGAAACTCGAGCCTTAAGGAAGTGGTCTCCCTATTTCTTTGTGCCTTACAAAATTGGGGACCACATTGGAGCCCTAACCTAGAGATCAGATCCGTGCACCATATCAAGATTACAGTTGATCCACCAAGTATCCCACCTCAAATGGAAATTTAAAGAAGATGACTCCGCCCAAATCCTTTCAACTAACACCCCAGCTAATGAGGAGGCCAAAGTTCAGTTGATAATAGCATGAGAATCATATGAGGAGTTGAAAACCCGGTTCCCCAGGTTCATGGAACCTCAACCTTGAGCACAAGGCTGATTTTAAGAGGACGGGTTTGATATGACTCCAGCAGGGTCCTAATCTCCCTAAAAAGTAGTCAATAAAACTCTGCTAGATTGTAATAAAGCTACTCCTATCTTATAAAGGAGTATGACTAGGTTTAAATTAGACCTTAGGGCTTAGTGGCCACCACCTCCCTTACTGGATTGGTCGGTCAGGGTTTCCCCCTGCTTAGGTCGGCTATAGAACCAACATAGCCACCCCTTGTTCCTATTAAGGCAGGTCGGCTATAAGAGGGGCAAAGGGATATTTTACTTAGGTAAGCACCCCCTTAGGCTAGGGTTTTGATCCCTATTTAAAGATGTAGCGCTCCCCCCCCCCCCCGAAGCAAGCAATTATCAATTTTATTTCAGCCTTATGTCGAATTTAGGAGGGAGGAACCCCTACAGCATTCCAAGGGTTGATCCCCCTTAAGGGTCAAAATCTATAGAGCTCCTTCTGGGGTTCTATCACCATCTCAGTCGCCTCCACCTTCCCAAGCAATTCTCATAATTGCTGCAACATACGCCTCCACCTTCCACCCCAACCGCAGATCAAATCAATATGCCACTGCCCCCTGCGCTTTATCTGGATATCTGGTATATTTTTATCACCCAAGCCTCTTCAATACTGTAAAATCCTTTACCTTACACATTGAAGAGTTTTTCTATGCTTCCATTACTATAAATTTCAATCGTCGGTCAAGGTTTCCCCCTGCTTAGGTCGGCTATAGACCAACCTAGCTGTCCCTATTCCTATTAAAGCAGGTCGACTATAGGAGGGGCAAAGGGATAATTTTACTTAGGTAAGCACCCCCTTAGGCTAGGGTTTTGATCCCTATTTAAAGATGTAGCCGTCCCTCCTCTTGAATCAAGCAATTATCAATTTTATTTCAGCCTTCTGCTGAGTCTAGGAGGGAGGAACCCCTATAGCGTTTCAAGGGTTGATCCCCCTCAAGGATCAAAATCTATAGAGCTCCTTCTGGGGTTCTATCATGTATCCTTAGTATCTCAACATAAGTGGCTATGAGACCAGTCACCTCTATCATATGGATAGGTATACAGCACACTGGTCTATCTAGTTGTCTTGATGTCTCTCTAGCAACTTATGATCGAGATTATTTAGGATCTGTGTTTAAAATCAAATCAGTCTCATTATCATGATCTCATTACGATCCGATTCTCATTGCACAAAACTAAGGATATCATAATATATATATTCAATAAATAATATAATATAAAAATATGTCAATGAATAATAATGTAAAAAGACTGTGCAGCGTGCCTTACGTGCCATCACTCACATGATTAGCGTGCAAGGCACCTGAAAGCAGTAGAGAGATCCTTGCTGGTGTAGGTGAGGAGTTGGCCATCTTGCATGAGGACATCGCCAATCCCGGCTCCTGATGCATCTGCTTCAATCATGAACACTTTATCATAATCGGGAAGCACTAGCACAGGTGTAGATGTCATTGCAGCCTTGAGGGCGTGTTAGGTCGCTATTGCTTCATCCGACCACTGGAAGGCCTCCTTTTTCAGCAAGGATGTGAGGAGGGCACTGATCTTTCTATAATTTTTTACAAACTTGCGGTAGCAGCTGATCAGCCCTAGAAATCTTTGCAGCGCCTTGATTATTTTTGGCAGCGACCAGCTTTGTATCGTTTCAAACTTTGAGGGGTCTAATGCCCCACCTTCCTTAGAGATGATGTGCCCTAGGTACTCCACCTTGCTTTGCAAAAAGTTGCACTTCGATTGCTTGATAAAAAGAGTATGTTCTCGGAGAATCAATAAAACAAGCCGCAAGTGAGAGAGGTGGCCTTCAAGGGAAGGGCTGTAAATCAGAATATTATCGAAGAAGACCAGCAAGAACTTATGAAGGTAAACCCAAAAAATATCGTTCATCAAGCTCCTAAAGGTGGAAGGGGCATTGGTTCGGCTGAAGGGCATTACCAGAAACTCATAGTGGTCGTTGTGTCCCAAAGGTGATCTTAGGTATGTCTTCTTCGTGCACCCGAATTTGATAGTACCCAAATCATAAATCTGGCTTCGTAAAAAGTTGTGCTCCCTTCAACTCATCGAGTAATCCATCCGCTACAGGGATCAAATATTTATCTTTGATAGTGATGCCGTTGAGGGCTTAGTAGTCCACACATATTCGCCACGTTCTATCTTTCTTTCATATGAGGAGCACCAGTGAAGAGCAGGGGCTGACACTTGGCCGTATGATCCCTGTCTCCAGCATCTCTTGGATGATCTTCTCAATCTTGGCCTTCAGAAGTGAGGATATCGATATGGCTGAACATTTTTTGGTGGTTTCTTTGGCAGAATCGGTATGTGGTGATCGTGCAGCCAAGTAGGGGGCAGATTCTTTGATTCAGCGAAGATGTCCAAAAATTCAGTAAACAAGGAAGGAGGTGTGGATCTTTGTTCATCATTGATTCCTCCGTTTGTAGCCCTTTAAGTTATATCAGGAAGCCGATATGCGATTTGTGCAGCACCCTCTCCATGCGTTGCATAGAAACAGTTGATACTTCACCCCCACATTTTTCTCGTAGGATAACCTATTTCCCATGGCTGAAAATTTCATAATTAACTTAGAGAAATTCCATGAAACATCACCTAGATTGGACAGCCATTTAAAACCGAGCATTGCCTCATAATCATCAAGTGATAGGAGGAAGAAGTCCGCGATAATCTCTTGGCCCTACATAATTAGTTTCACCCGCGGACATTTTTGGCTGCAGTTGAGGGTTCAGCCATCTCTAACTTTCACATGAAACTTGCTACAATCTTTAATTCAGAGAGTTAATCAGGCAGCAACCTTGCTTTCCATAAAGTTATTGGTGCTTTCGATGTCTATAAGAATGGTGATTGGCTGATGCATGAGGAACCCATCGATCTTCATGGTTTACGGGTTAGCATAGCCGGCTAAGGCATGTATTGTGCTGACGATCGACTATGGTTCTTCCTCTGCATCCTCCTACTCAGACTTGAGATCCACATCCTCAAGTTTTGGATCTTCAATTAGTTCAATCATCAAAAGTCTTCCTTTCTTGTAGCGATGGTTGCGACTCCATGGTTCATCGCAGTGCCAACATAGCCTCTTCGCGGATCTCTCATGGAGTTCATCTCGAGTTAATTTCGTGGGCTGATATGATCGGTTGGTAGTAGGGGAGGCCGAAGGTCTAGAGGTTGATAGTCAGGTTGTGATCTTAGTCCTTCGGGCATCAGTGTTCAGCCGTTCCTCTTGAGTTCGGGCGAAGGAGATGGCTTCCATCCTTCGATGAATGTCCCTAACAATTATTTTTCAGACCAATCTCTAGTTAGGTTCAAAAGTCATTCAAACCTCATTTGATAATCTTGGACGGTGGAGGTTTGACGAATCTTCACGAGTTGGCCATCGATATTCTCGTACTCCGATGGTCCAAAGCAGATCAGCAGCTCACTTTTGAATTACCTCCATTTGGGAACCCCATGAGTGTGCTCGAACTAGTCATACCACTGGATCACATCTCCCTTAAGGTGTATTGAAGTGGATGTCGACCATGGATGCACACTCATGGGGTTTGGCACTTGTGATAGCGAAAATATCGTTCCGCACAGGAGATCCATCTGGTCGGGTCTCCATCTTCCCATCTAGGGAAGCCCGCCCTCATGCATGGGCATGAGGGGTTTGGCACTTGATCTCCATTCTCCGTTGGGTTCTCTTTATGATCTAAACTTTCTCCACACAAAGATCTCATTGGGCTCTCTAATTGGCCCAGTCTTAATTCTTCAAAAAGTGCGCATAGTTTGTCCTCCATATGGGCCTCGAAGGCTTTAAGTTTTTGCGTCAATCATGTCATCTGAGGCCATGGCGTAGGATTGTAGATCTGTGATGTTGAGGCTCTTCTTCTGTTGATGAGTCAAGGGCATAGATCGGTAGATGGGTTGGCGACAATAGGAAGAGGCAACAGCGGCAACGATCTAGGGTAGAAGGATGCAGTATGTGCTATTATTTGGGCCAACTATAAGGGATGAAAGAGGACTATGTCGATAGCGTCTTAAAGTTAGAAGGCTACCCTAGGGTTTATGATGATGGCAGTAATAGGTTCGGTAGCAACAAGATATGGATGCAACAAATTTCATTGAAGATAGTACCAATATGAATATGGCAGCAATGTGTCATCATAGATGACATGAGTATTTCGACGAAGATCACAGTAATATGGCAGTGATACTTCGACGAATATGACAGTAATAATTTTGATGAGATGGAAGCAATATGGCAGTAATACTTTGACTAATATGATAGCAACAATTTGTCGAAGATGGCAACAATAACAGATGCAGATAGATGCATCAATATTGCAACAAAGATGAAGATAAGTGCAGCAATATGGTGACAAAGATGAAGATAGATGCAACAGTGGTAAGGATTGCAACAAAGGGTGATGCAAGACTAGATCCCCTGTAGCATATGTAGATGGTGACAAGAACACAGGGGTCAGTTGCAATAGATGATGACAGAGTTGGTAGTGGTAGCACTAGGATCAGCTGCAGCAAGTGATGGTGATGATGGCAACGATCGTGATAGGACTCTAGTAGGGTTGAGTCCTAATCATCCTAGAAGTAGTCAATAAAAATCCTGTGAGATTGTAAAACCCCACCTAGCCACTTCTATTCTATAAAGAAGTGTGGCTAGGGTTTACATTAGGGTCTTAGGGCTTAGTGGTCGTGGCCCATTTACTGGGCCGGTCGGCCAAGGTTTCTCTTAGCTAGGTCGGCTATAGGAGGGCAAAGTAGATAAGCACCCCATGGGCTAGGGTTTAGAACTATATATAATGATGTAGCCGCCCACTCTCTTTCATCAAGCAAGATTAATCTTTTCTTCAGCCTTTATGCTGAGTTCTAGGAGGGAGAAACCCCTATAGCGTTCTAACGGTTGATCCCCCTTAAAGATCAAATCTCTAGAGCTCCTTCTGGGGTTCTATCAGACAGTAGAGATATCAGTTGCAATAGATGGAGGTGGGGATATAGATGGCAGCAACAAGGGTGGAAGAACAATGAGACACCAAGAACGCTGCTGATAGGACTCCAGCAAGGTTGAGTCCTAATCACCCTAGAGGTAATCAATAAGAACCCTATGAAATTGTAATAAACCTCACATAGTCACTTCTATCCTATAAAGAAGGGTGGCTAGGGTTTATTTGGGACCTTAGGGCTTATTGGCCATTGCCCCCGTTACTAGGTTGGTCGGCCAGGGTTTTTAGTAGGCATAGGAGGCCTTGGTGACATCATAGCTGTCGCCCATCCCTATTAATGCAGGGCAGCTATAGAAGG
This sequence comes from Ensete ventricosum, assembly GCA_029747655.1. Classification (NCBI taxonomy): domain Eukaryota; kingdom Viridiplantae; phylum Streptophyta; class Magnoliopsida; order Zingiberales; family Musaceae; genus Ensete; species Ensete ventricosum. The sequence goes on along the minus strand of JAQQAF010000008.1, from coordinate 36,110,398 downwards.
GGCAAGTGGGTAATTTTACTTAGGTAGCACCCCCATAAGATTAGGGTTTTGAGCCCTATATAAGCTTGTAGCATCCTCCTCTTTTAATCAAGCAAGAATCTATTCTATTTCAGCCTTGTTGGTCGACCCTAGGAGGGAGAAACCCCTATAGTGTTCCAAAGGTTAATCCTTCTCAAAGATTAAAATATAGAGCTTCATCTAGGGTTCTATCATCTGGTATCAAAGTCGCATTCCCGCTTCCCCTGCTGCCATCTCTGCCCTCTCCACCCTTCCAAGTAATTCCCATAATTGCTGCAACACGTGGCTCCATCTTCCACCCCAAGTCGTAGATCAAATCAATCTACTACTGACCTCTGCGTTTGAACTGAAGATCTAGTATAATTTCATCACCCACGCTAATTTACTATTGCAATCCCTTTGCCTTACACATTGAAGAAGTTTTCCCATATTTTTTCCGTTGTAAAATTCTACCGTCGCAAACGTGATCATCGTTGCCAAGGGGAGAAAAAATTTAGCTAACTATTGCTTCTTGAAACTGAACTTTTGCTCATCTATTTTGACCAAAACTTTTATACAATTTCATAGATCATCTTAGCTCTCATCTAAGATTGATCTTTGAAAAAAATCCTTTTTGAAATCAAACGTTTTGGGCTACAATTTCTCTTCACGTGTTGTTGGAATTTTACGATGAAGAATCTACCTTCCATCTTTTCACCTACTTTCCTACCGTTACGCTAACTAAACTTTGTCAAACCTATTTACTAATATTGGCCACATCTGAACCAAGGATTTGTTGAAAATTGTCTTCATATTTTCCTCAAATTTTCCTCTGGAATTTATGTCGAGAATTCATTATTTCTTCGATGCAAATTTTGTTCGGTAGCACAACACATACACAACACTTTCTTTATCAAATTCTATCAGATTTGGTTGCTATATTTTTTGGTTTTCTGGACTCTCCTCCTCTCATCTTCAAACCCTACCTTCACCACCCAAGAACCTACCAAACTGCACCCTAAACTGACCCCAATCAGCCTCCAAAACCAACACTAACCGTAGACTTCATCTCCACCCATATACCTATTCTACTGGCCACTTTTTCTCTGAAAAAATTCTCAAGCCATTAACCTGACAACAAAAGGAAGATTTCAACATCACAGATCTAGAGGCCTATACCATGACATTTGAAGAGGCTATTAATACTAAGTTTGAAGCCTTTGAAAACCGCATAGATAAGAAGATTCAGTCCCTCTTCGCCGAATTCAGCATGGGCCGACCACCGAGCCCAAATAATTCGCAGCAAGGAGAAATCTTAGATTGGAAAGATGATTCCCAAGAGTGAGGTTGCACCATCACTAATCCATGTACTCCACGCATAAAGGTTGTCTTCCCTAGATGGGAAGAAGGAGACTTAATCAGATGGATCTCACGCGCGGAGTGTTATTTTCGGTTCTACCGAATCGTCGATGCTACCATCATGGAGATTACTACCATCCACCTTGAAGGAGATGCTATTTAGTCATTTAATTGGTTTGAGCACACCCATGGAGGTCTCTCTTGGTGGCACGATGATAGAACCTCTGAAGGAGCTCTATAGATTTTGACCCTTGAGGGGGATCAACCCTTGGAATGCTGTAGATGTTCCTCCCTCCTAGACTCAGCATAAGACTGAATAAAAGATGATAATTGCTTGATAAAAGAGAGAAGGCGGCTACATCATTATATAGGGTTCTAAACCCTAGCCCATGGGATGCTTGCCTAAGTAAAATTACCCCTTTGTCCCTTTTATAGTCGACCTACCTAAGTAGGAACAGGTGGCGGCTAGGTTGGCTCTATAGCTGACCTAAGTAGGAGGAAACCCTGGCCGACCAGCCCAATAAAGGGGTCGACGGCCACTAAGCCCTAAAGCCCCAATCTAAACCCTAACCACACTTCTTTATAGGATAGAAGTAGCTAGGTGGGGTTTTATTATAACCTCACAGGGTTTTATTGACTACTTCTAAGGAGATTAGGACTCAACCCTGCTGGAGTCCTATCATGCCCACCCTCTTAGAATCAGCTTTGTCCTAAAGGTTGAGGGTATATAAACTCTAGAAATCGAGTCTTCAGCTCCTCATGCAACACTCAAGTTGTATATTCAGATGGTAGGTTATTCCAGTTCACAAGTACTTCAGTTGAAGAGCATCGTCGGTGCATCACAATTCTTCGATCAAGTATAGCTTCAGGTTGGGCTTGGATTTTACCATCAGTTGTAGTGTTCGGTAGCTGAGTCTGCGCCAACTCTCGTTCTCCCAATTTTGGCTTTAGCAAGGATACGTGGAAGATGGGATGGATTTTAGCGTCATATGGAAGCTTTAATTTGTATGCCATGGCTTTACTACACTCCAAAATCTGATATGGTCCATAGGATCATGGAGATAGCTTCATCGATGCTCTAGTGTTGATTAGCAGCTGCTTGTATGGTTGTAGGCGAAGGTAGACCCAATCTCCTATTGAAAATTCTCCCTCGCTCCAATGAGTATCTGCTTGTTGCTTCATGTGAGCTTAAGCGATAGTTAGGTTATCCTTCAGCAGCTACAGAAGCTTGTCCCTGTTAATTAAATTTTGGTCGACTTGATTTACTTTGGCTGCACCAATTATATATTTCGGTATTACAGGGGGCGGTTGGCCATACAATGCCTCATAAGGGGTATATTTGGTTGATGAATGATAAGTTATGTTATACCACCATTCGACCTAAGGAAGTCACATTGTCCACTCTTTGGGTCGATCACTGGTGAAGCACCATATGTCTCGATGCATCTGTTCACCACTTCTGTTTGACCATCCATCAGTGGTAGTAGGTTGTGCTCATCTTCAGTTGGGTGCCTTATAGTTGGAAGAGCTCGGTCCAAAATTTACTTGTAAATATCCTGTTACGATCGCTCACAATCGACCTTAGCATCTCAGGTAGTTTTACAATATTTTTCATAAAAAATTAAGTAGTGCTGTAACATCTCTCATTTTTTAATTTTTATAAAATTATTTATAATGTAAGAAATATGTTTTGTGTTGTTTACAAGACTTAGTTATAAAATTTGAGGATATGTTTGTAAAATTTAAAGGACCTAATCATAAATATTAATAATAGAAGGACTAAAGTATAACATACACTAAATAACAAATTTCTATTGTCTCTACATTTCTTACTTCGTACCTTGGGAAACTTGATAAGGTTTGAGTCAGTGAAGAGAATAAAAAAAAGAGAGAGAATGAAGAGGAGAAGATCAGGGGAGGAAGAAGGGGCTGCAGGTAGGAAAGAAGAGGAGAAAAGAGAAAAAGAAGACGAAGGAAAAAGAGTAGGAGAAGAAGGAAGAGAAGGGGTCTGCACCCCTCTGTTTCCGCAAGAGGAGGCTGTGTTTGGGTGGCGGCTTGTTGCAGCACCTCTATTTCCGACAGAGGAAACAGAGGAGGTGCAATGCATCGGGGAAGAGAAGGGAAGAAAAGGACAAGAGAAGAAGAGAAGAGGAGGGAAGAAGGAGAAGAGAGGAAGGATGCTGCGACATGTGTTGATGCACCTCTGTTCCTGCATGACGAAACAAAGGAAGTGCAGTGCCTCGGGGAAGAGAAGGAAAGAAGAGGAGGAGAAGAGAAGAATAAGAAGAGAAAGAGGAGAAAAAGGGGAAAGAATAGCAAGGGGTGGGTGTGGCAGCAATAGTAGTAGCTGCAGCAGGGGAAGAAGAAGAGGAAAAGAAGAAGGAGAAAGAAGAAGAGGATGGGAGAAGAAGAGAAGATGAAAAAGGGAAGAAAGTGTTGCAGTTGTGGCAGCTGCGGTTGGGAAAGAAGAAGGGGAAAGAAGAAGAGGAAGGAAGAGGAATAAGAGAAGAAGAGAAAGAAGACAAAGGGAAGAAGGAGCTGCAGCTATGGCAGCTGTGGTTGGGAAAGAAGGTGGGAGAGAAGAAGAGAAAAGAAGAAGAAGAGAAAAGAAGAAGACGAGAGAAAAGGAGGAGGAAAAAGAGGGAGAAGGCTGCAGCAAGGGCTGCGGCAGGGAGAGAAGAAAAGTAAAATACAAGGGGAAAGAAGAAGAATAAAGAATAAAGAAGAAAAGTAAGGAAGAAAAAAAAGAAGAAAAGAAGGAAGAAGAGAAAGACGAATGTTATTGCATCAAAGGGAGAAAGAAAAGGAGAAAAGGATGAGGGCTTTAGCAGGTGATTGTGCCTCTCATACATTCTGCACGAGCTACCAATGTGAAGGAAAAAGAATAAATGAAAACGGAGAGAAGAGAATGAAAGAAATCAAAGAAATAAAAGAAAGAGAAGAATTTGGGCTTAAGGACTTCGGATCAATCATTTTTATTATCATCTTAGTCTTTGCTTTCATCTTGTTATGATAAATTATACATTTATAATATTGCAAGTTTCCAATCCTTTTTATTGTCATCTCAGTCTTTGCTTTCATCTTATTATGATAAATTATACATTTATAATATTACAAGTTTTCAATCCTTTTTATTGCTATCTCAGTCTTTATATTCATCTTGATATGATTCAATTGATTGTTACAACATTCCAATTCATATCTTTCCTGCTTGGATGTAAAGATTTGAGTCTAGTTTCGAGATTATGACTTTTGTATGTTGAATTGCTTATAACTTCATGTTGAAAACTTCGATTTATATAAAATCTACTTCATGAGAAACTAGACTCGCATACCCTTCTGTCCATACCTCTCATGAGTAAGTTGGAGCATAATTGATTATCTAAATATTTCATGCTATATGCCTCTTAAATTTTGTTAGAATCATGTGTTTGTTGATCTTTGCCAATTCTTATTTATCTTTTGGAAATGGATTCTTTTTCAATTGAGTTTTGAACTCTTAACTTTTATTTCTTGCCTATCCAAATGCAAGTTATGAATATTTATGTTAACATCGTATTGCTTCATATTGGCATATGTATTTTTTATTGTTCGACATATGCTTATGATATATGTCCATTTTATTGCTCATGTCCTTTTGTACTCTAGTGTTTGTGCGATATTATGGGCCTTTGCCAAAAAATGGTAAAGGGTATGTTATGCTTGGAGCCTGTGATGCTCTATTATGTTTGGTGGTCAAATGGACCACATTATATTTATGATCCCACTTCACCATCTATGTTTTTGATATATTAGTGGATCATATTCTATCTATGATCCAATTAAAGCCCTTTCTTCAATCGAGCCTTACATTATTGCTTTGAATTCTTATGCACTCCTGTCCTTTATTCTTTGCCTATCCGAATGCAAATTGTGAATGTTTATGTTTACATCGTATTGCTTCATATTGGTATATGTATATTTTATTATTTTACATGTGCTTCCGATATATGCCACTTTTATTATTCATGTCCTTTTGTACTTTGGTATTTGTGGGATAATGTGAATCTTTGCCAGAAATGATAAAGGGGATTATGCTTTGAGCCAGCGATGCTCAACCGGCCCCTTCTGACTTCACCCAGATGTAGGTGGATGGAGCTCCCAAACGTGGGAGACTTCTATTTGATGGTCATTCAGAAATGGATGAATCATATTCTGTCTGCATCCTACTTCACCCTCTATATTTTTGATATGATATCCAAGCATTGCTTTTGAGTTAATTGTGCGCTTTGAATAAGAATGAAAAGAATGTTATGTTTGATATGATATTAATCTTTTGTTCCTCAATTGTTCACTTGATAAGCTTTGAGATTAACTATTCACTATTGACATGTTTCACAATATGTTTACATCTTTGACATGCTCTGAAATATTTCCTTATGTCATTGTTATGTTCTGAAATGTTTCAATTGCTATTGATATGTTCCGAAATATTTCACACTCTATTGATATGTTCTTAAATGTTCCATTTACCATTGATATGTTCCGAAATGTCCTATGTGCCTTGATATGCTTTGAAATATGTTTACGTTATTGATATGCTCCAATTACTTTGTATTCCGTTTGTTATGAACCAAATATGTTTTGAATAAAATGACATTTGAACTTATGTATCTAATAAGTTGATATCCATGAATTCTTGTATCTATGCTTTGTATCCTAATACCAGCTTATTTGAAGCCATCCACTCTTGTCTTGGATTTATTAAACACTTGTTGAGCTTTCTAGCTCACTCTTTTGTTATTAAATCTTTCAGGTCAGCTTGGCACTCATTGAATGTTAAGATTGTGTTGAGGCAGTGGAGACCTATACAGATTGTAGACAAGTATTATCGGATGATATATCATAGTTGTTGTATAAGTATATCTTGTATGTAATGATATGTGGTCAATAAAATTAATTAATGTATCATATAAAAGTTTTAAATGACCTCTTACGTTTGGAGTTATTTTGGAATGCTTAGTTTTGTCTACGATGAAGTGAATTTATGATAAATGGTTGGTTTGGTGATTGTATAGATTCCTTCGCTAATGAATTATAAGTGTGGCTAATATCTGTTATGTTAGCTTTGGGTTTCATAGATGTTTGAGTGATGTGATGTATGTTTATAAACTGCACAGATTTTATATATGTGAATTTGAAGAATAAATATTTTCTCGATGTCCTCAAATGTTTGATTGGATTCTGGATGGATTGTGATGATTACAAAATTATCGATTTATGACATGGTAACACCTCTCAAATGTGATATAATTCGGGGGGCATGATAGAGGTGGTATCAGAGCATGATATGAGGATTATCGAGATTTGATATGTTGATATACAGAATATATTGAGGTTTAGTAAATTTTATGGTGATTAGTAAAAATTTTCTTGATATTTTTTAGGAATCTAGGATGACGAGGACATATAGTCCTCTTGCTTCATCATCTTCTGAGTGATTATGTAGGATAAAAGGGTTGATTGGGGATATCAAGTCAGAATGGATTGGGAATTGAATAATTTAAGAAGCTTAGTTTTTTCTTGTTTCTATGATGAACTTAATATAATAGTGGTAGAATAATAGATGATGTGATAGGAGAAAATAGTTGACGTCTTAAATTGTCCTAATCTTTAAAAGATTTCTTTTGTTACCTTTATGTTGGAAGGAGAAGTTGAACACTAATGGAAAATAATATAGAGAATCTCTGGAGATCAAGGGCAGGAATAACAAAGACAAGTTTATGAATTAGAATAAGAGAGGAAATAGATCATAAAGTGATTACAAGAAAGTCAATATATCTAGATTTGGGAAATGAAAGCCACCACTGAGAACTCAGTCATTTAATATGTGGATTAATTTATGAAACAAGTGTGTTTGGGTGACTAGAGCTGATTTTGCTTGTGAGAAATTAGATCATAAAGAAAAAGATTGCCTATTAAATATGAAGAAAGTGCTACTGCCTCTTAGATCATCAACGCATACTGGAGTGTAAGCTATCACTGAATGTGATTTTAGAGCTTATAAATCAGTGGTCAACGTTATCATTCATATTCCTAAATGAAATGTAAATGTTTTGTTTGACTCTGGTACTAAATGATCTTCTATTGATAATATTTAGATTATTATTTGTGTATTTGACTTAGACCACTGGGTTATATGCTATGTATTACTATGCCTATTGGGGATTCTTTGACAACAAACTTGATCTGATCATCTTGTCTGATTTGTATCAGAGAACGTAAATTTCTTATTGTTTTGATTCTCTTTGATATCTGAGGTTTTGATATTATACGTGGCATGGATTGACTACATTCCTATCATGCCAGTATAAATTGTTATATAAAAATGATCACTTTTGTGTACCAGATCATTCATCTTTTATTTTGAGAGTATTCTACATGCTTTACCTCATTGTTTAATATCGGCACTCCAAACTGATTGCTTTATATAGGACGATTATTTTTGCTATCTTGTATATGTAAAATAGCACTCAGATTAAGAAACTGATCTAAAGGAAATTCCTGTGATCAGAGAGTTCCTTGACGTTTTCCTGGATGATTTGCCCGGATCACCTCTAGACAGAGAAGGTGATATTGTTATTGATTTGATCCTTGAGATAACCTACATATTTAAGCCTTCCTATCGAATGACACCACTCGAGTTAGTGAAATTAAAGAAGCAAGTATAAAAAAACTATTTGATAAGGTTTTCATTTGATCCAGCATCTCACCATAGGATGCTCTAGTATCGTTACTTAAGAAAAATGGATGAAATATTGAGGCTTTGTATTAATGGTGGATAGTTAAATCATGTGATAAAAAAAAAGGATTGAAGTTGGATTTTTGAGTTTCAAAGGATGGTATATACAAAGTTTAGCAAATGTGAGTTTGGGATAAATTAAGTTGCAATAGGGCAATGTGATTCAGGAAAATGCATTATTGATCCAAAAAGAGTGGAAATGATAGTTAAGTGGGAAGTAGTAATGAATGTAAAGATGTAGAAGTATATATCAGATTCCTCTCATATCATTAAATATGATGTGGATTGTGATTGAAAATGAGCTTGTCTTATGTAGAAGAGTCTATTTAGATTATTAATAATAAAAAAAATTTCTTAAAAAAATAGAATCTTTCATTTAACAAAAGTGATTTAAAGATATTATTTTTTGGATGAAACAACCTGAGAGCTATAGGATGAAAATGAGAAAGCTTATATGTTCATTGATTAAGATATGATAAATTTAGAGGACTAAATTTTTATTTAGGGGGGAAAGTGTAACATCCCTTATTTTTAGATTTTTATAAAACTTATTTGTAATGTAAGAAATATATTTTGTGTTGTTTATAAGATTTAGTTATAAAATTTGAGGATCTGTTTGTAAAAATCAAAGTACCTAATCATAAATATTAATACTAGAATGACTAAAGTATAAAATATACTAAACAAGGGGAGAAGGGGGTTGCGCCCCTCTGCTTCCGTAAGAGGAGGCTGCGTTTGGGCGGCGGCTTATTGCAGCACCTCTATTTCCGACAGAGGAAACAGAGGAGGTGTAGTGCATCGGGGAAGAGAAGGGAAGAAAAGGAGAAGAGAAGAAGAGAAGAGGGGAAAGTGAGGGAAGACGGAGAAGAGAGGAAGGAGGCTGTGGCATGTGTTGATGCACCTCTGTTTCCTACATGACGAAACAAAGGAAGTGCAGTGCGTTGGGGAAGAGAAAGGGAAGAAGAGGAGGAGAAGAGAAGAATAAGAAGAGAGAGGAGAAAAGGGGGAAAGAATAGCAAGGGGTAGCTGCGGCTGTGGCTGCAGCAGTAGCAGCTGTGGCAGGGGAAGAAGAAGATGGAAAGAAGGGGAAAGAAGAAGAGGAAGGGAGAAGAAGAGAAGAAGAAAAAGGGAAGAAGGGGTTGCAGTTGTAGCAGCTGCGGTTGGGAAAGAAGAAAAGGAAGGAAGAGGAATAAGAGAAGAAGAGAAAGAAGAGCAAGGGAAGAAGGGGTTGCAGCTATGGCAGCTACGGCTGGTTAAGAAGGTGGGAGAGAAAAAGAGAAAAGAAGAAGAAGAGAGAAAAGGAGGAAAAAGAGGGAGAAGGCTGCAGCATGGGCTGCGGCGGGGAGGGAAGAAAAGAAGAATAGAAGGGGAAAAGTAGAAGAGGAAAAGAGGAGGCTATTGCTGGGGAAGGAAAGAAGAGAAAGACAAATGCTATCGCATCAAAGGGAGAAAGAAAAGGAGAAAAGGATGAGGGCTTTAGCAGGTGATTGTGCCTCTCATACATTCTACACGAGCTACCATTATAAAGGAAAAAGAATAAATGAAAACGGAGAGAAGAGAATGAAAGAAATCAAAGAAATAAAAGAAAGAGAAGAATTTGGGCTTAAGGACTTCAGATCAAAATCATTGAAAGGCAAGTTTCCAATCCTTTTTATTGCCATCTCAGTCTTTGCTTTCATCTTGTTATAATAAATTATACATTTATAATATTATAAGTTTCCAATCCTTTTTATTGCCATCTCAGTCTTTTCTTTTATCTTGTTATGATAAATTATATATTTATAATAATGTAAGTTTCTAATCCTTTTTATTGCCATCTCAGTCTTTGTATTCATCTTGATATGATTCAGTTGATTGTTACAACCTTCCAATTGATATCTTTCCTACTTGGATGTAAAGATTTGTGTAGTTTCGAGATTTTGATTTTTGTACATTGAATTATTTATAACTTTATGTTGGAAACTTCGATTTATATAAAATCTGCTTCATGAGAAACTAGACTCGCATACCCTTCTGTCCATACCTATCTTGAGTAAGTTGGAACATAATTGATTGTCTAAATATTTCATGCTATATGTCTCTTAAATTCTGTTAGAATCATGTGTTTGTTGATCTTTGTCTATTCTTGTTTATCTTTTGGAAAGAGATTCTTTTTCGATTGAGCTTTGAACTCATAACTTTTATTTCTTGCCTATTCGAATACAAATTGTGAAAATCTATGTTGACATTGTATTACTTCATATTGGCACATGTACTTTTCATTGTTCGGCATGTGCTTGTGATATATGTTCATTTTATTGCTAATGTCCTTTTGTACTTCAGTGTTTGTGGGATATTACGGACCTTTGCCAGAAATGGTAAAGGGTATATTATGCTTGGAGCCTGTGACACTCTATTATGTTTGGTTGTTAGATGGACCACATTATGTTTGTGATCCCACTTCACCATCTATGTTTTTGATATATTATCGGATCATATTCTGTCTATGATCCAATTAAAGCCCTTTCTTCAATTGAACCTTATATTATTGCTTTGAATTCTTATGCACTCATGTCCTTTATTCTTTGTCTATCCGAATGCAAATTGTGAATGTTTATGTTGATATCGTATTGCTTCATATTGGCACATGTGTTCCGCATGTTCTTCTGATATATGCTACTTTTATTGCTCATGTCATTTTGTACTCTGGTGTTTGTGGGATAATATGAACTTTTGTCAGAAATGGTAAAGGGGGTTATGCTTTGAGCCTGTGATGCTCTGTCGGCCCCTTCTGACTTCACCCAGACATGGGTGATGGAGCTCCCAGACATGGGAGACTTTTATTTGATGGTCATTCAGAAATGGATGAATTATATTCTGTCTGCATCCTACTTCACCCTCTATATTTTTGATATAATATCCAAAGTATTGCTTTTGAGTTATTTATGTACTTTGGATAAGAATGAAATGAATGTTATGATTCATATGATATTAATCTTCTGTTCCATAATTGTTCATTTGATAAGCTTTGAGATTAACCATTCACTATTGACATGTTTCGCAATATGTTTACATCTTTGACATGCCCTGAAATGTTTCCTTGTGTCATTGTTATGTTCCGAAATGTTTCAATTGCTATTGATATGTTCCGAAACATTTCACACTCTATTGATATGTTATGAAATGTTTCATTTGCCATTGATATGTTCTGAAATAGCCTATGGGCCTTATATGCTTCAAAATCTGTTTACGTCATTGATATGCTCTAATTACTCTGTATTCTGTTTGTTATGAACCAAATATGTTTTGAATGAAATGACATATGAACTTATGTATCTAATAAGTTGATATCCATGAATTTTTGTATCTCTGCTTTGTATCTTGATACCAGCTTATTTGAAGTAATTCGCTCTTGTCTTAGATTTGTTAAACACTTGTTGAGCTTTCTAGCTCACACTTTTGTTATCAAATCTTTCAGGTCAGCTTGCACTCATTGAATGTTAAGATTGTGCTGAGGTAGTGGAGAACTATACAGATTGTAGGCAAGTATTATCGGATGATATATCACAGTTGTTGTATAAGTATATCTTGTACGTTATGATATGTGGTCAATGAAATTAATTGATGTATCATGTAAAAGTTTTAAATGACCTCTTACGTTTGGAGTTATTTTGGAATGCTTCATTTTATCTACGATGAAGTGAATTTTTTATAAATGGTTGGTTTGGTGATTGTATAGATTCCTTCGCTGAGGAATTATAAGTGCGGTTAATATATGTTAAGTTGGCTCTGGGTTTCATAGATGTTTGAGTGATGCGATGTATGTTTATAAACTGCATAGATTTTATATATGTGAATTTTGAAGAATGAATATTTTCTCGATGTCCTCAAATATTTGATTGGATCCTAGATGGATTGTGATGATTGCAAAATTATCGATTTATGACATGATCACACCTCTCTAATGTGATATAATTCAGGGGGCGTGAAAAATGCTGGCAGTGGTATAAGGATGTCTCACAGCACAAAAATGAGCATATTTAGTTAGACGATCTACCACCACAAAAATCATACTTTAACCTTGAGATGATGGTAACCGTTTGATTAAATCCATGGAGATGTCAGTCCACGCTAAGTCCGGTATAGGTAGTGGTTGTAGTTTGCCCGAATTTGCCACCGTTTCACCTTTCTACAGCTGGCATACATCACATTTGGATACATAGTCATAAATTAATTTTTTTCATCCCCTTCCAAAAGAAGTTTTGTTTCACCCTCTTGTAAGTTCTCAGGAATCCAGAGTGCCCTGCCGAAGGTGAAGAGTGCATCTCATGCAAAATAACTTGAATGTAAGGGGAAGAAGGAACGACAACAATTCGGTCTTAGTAACGTAAGTCCTTTGTATCCCACGTGTAGTGACCTATAGAACCTGGATCCTTCTCCAATTTTTCTATAATGTCTTGGGTCTCTAAGTCATTCTTCCATTCCTCACTAATATCTTTGAGGAAGTCGGTGGAAGAAAGGGAGATGGCTAAAATTTCGGTTTGTCCCGGTAGCCGTGATAGAGAATCTGCAACAACATTCTCTTTCCCCTTTCGATAAGTAATTTCATAATCAAAACCAAGAAGTTTAGTTACCTAATGTTGTTGTTCGGGGAAAGATATTTTCTGCACCAAAAAATATTTAAGGCTTTGGTCGTCGGTCTTAATCTGTAAGCGTTGGCCGATCAGGTAGGGTCTCCACTTCGTGACGACGTGTATGATGACAAGCATTTCTTTATCATACACGGACATTTAAAGATGTGAGGGAGATAAAGCTTTACTGGTGTAAGCAAGGGGTCGACTATCTTGCATTAGAACAACTCCAATTTCAATTCCAGACGCGTCGGCCTCAATGACGAAGGTGTGATTAATATCGGGCAGCGCTAGGACTGGTGTCATCGTCATGGCTATCTTGAGTCGTTCAAAGGCTGTAGAGGCTTTATCCGACCATAAGGAGTCTTTCTTCAATAGGGATGTGAGTGGTTCATAGGTTTCGGCCATCCATGCATTGCCTTGATCTTCGTCGAGTCTACTGCCACTCTATCATCTAATATAATGTGCCCTAGATACTTCACTTTACATAGAAACTCGTAGTGGCCATTATGTGTACGGAATATAGTTTTTGGGACATCTTCAGCGCATACCCGAATCTGGTGATAACTAGAATGAAGATCCAATTTTGTGAAAACTCGGGCTCCTTTTAATTCATCCAAGAGCTAATCTATGACTGGTATAAGATATTTATCTTTGACGATGATGGCGTTCAAAGCCCGATAATCAACGCACATCCGTCATGTACCATCCTTCTTGCGCACTAGTAACACCGGCGAAGAGTAAGGGCTGCAGCTTGGTCGAATTACTCCAGTGTCGAGCATCTCCTTGATGATGTTCCCAATCTCGTCCTTCTGTAAGTGAGGGTAGTGGTATGATCTCAAATTTGATGGAGGTTTGCCTGGCAGAATATGTATGTGGTGGTCATGCAGCTGGTTAGGGGCAGCCCGCACAGCTTTATGAAAACATCCATGAATTCATCTAGCAAATTGGCAAGCTTAGGATCCTAAGATGGCAGTAGAGTGGGCTATAGGCCTCGGCATGGCTGGTCGGGGAGTGACCATTATCCTTTGTACCTCATGGTTCAATCATTCTTCTTGGATACACATGAAGGAAATCACCGCCATAAGAGTGTACGGTTGCCACGTCTTTACTTCTCCTCGAATCTTCAACTTTATGCCCTCAATAAAAGTCCCTAAAAGCTATTTCTCAGACTAATCCATAGTTTGGATAGATAAATGTTCAAACCTTGTTTGGTATTCTTGTATTGTAGAGGTTTAATGAATCTTTGTCAATTGTCCATCGATGTTGTTGAAATCAGTTGGTCCGAAGCGGTTTAGTAGTCTCTCCATGCTATGACTTCCTTGGACTTGATGGTCGGCCTATAATGAATTCGGTGAACAGGGATCACATCTTCTCCTCCATGTGGCTTTCGAATGTTTCAAACTTGGCGTTGATGGCCTCCTTTGATGCCATGGTTTATGCCTCTAGATCTATAATATTGAGATCTTTTTTCTATTGATGGGTTAGTGGCATGAGAATTTTTGGAGAGGTGGTGGCCGGTTGGATCGGTGGATCGGTGGAGATACGGGTAGGCTAGAGTTTAGGGCTGATTGGGATGGTTGTTTGGCTGTGGTTTTATTAGGTTTTTTTGAGAGGTAATAGTAAGGATTGAACATGAGAAGGAGAGTCTCAAATTTGGAAAAGATGGCAGTGAGATCCGATAAAATTTCAATGAAAGATCGTTGCGGTATATGCTGTACTACCGAATAGAATTCCCATCGAAGAAGCAACAGTTTCTCGATGTTAATTCCTGAAAAAATCTGAAAAATTTATGGAAAATTTTAATATCAGAATCTCGGTTCAGATGATAACAGTAGTAGTAATTTGGATCAAGAAAATTTTGGTAGTGTAATGGTAGAAAAATTATTGCAAACAAGATCACAGAATTCTCATCGTAAAATTTCAGGACTGCGTGATGAAGAATTGCAGCACTATAAGTTTGGATCTAGAAAGAGTTTTTTTTCTAGAGATTGGTCTTAGATGAAAGCTAAGACGATATATGAATTTGTGTAAAAGTTTCAGCCAGAAAGGACGATTAAAAGTTCAGGTTCAAGAGGCAACAGTTGGCTCAAATTTTTCTGTAGCTTTTTCTCTTTGCAACGATAATAGCGTTTGCGACGGTAGAATTTTGTAGCAAAGAAACTTTGGAAAAACTTCTCCCACATGTAAGATAAAGGAATAGCAGTAGCAAGAGGCATGGGTTTTGGAGTTTTTACCAGATCTATGATGTTGACGCAGAGGACGGCAGTAGATTGATGGATTTGCAGTTTGGTGGGCGACGGTGGATGAAGACGATGTCAAAAGCAATTGTGGGAATTGCTTGGAAGATGGAGGTGGCAGAGATGACTACAAGGCAGCAGGAAAGCAACTCTGATACCAGATGATAGAACTCTGAATGAGCTCTATAGATTTTGACCCTTGAGGGGGATTAACCCTTGGAACGCTGTAGGGGTTCCTCCCTCCTAGATTTGGCACAAGGTTGGATAAAAGATTATAATTGATTGATAAAAGAGAGGGGGCAGCTACATCATTATATAGGGTTCTAAAACCTAGCCTATGGGGTGGTTACCTAAGTAAAATTACCCCTATGCCCCTTCTATGGCCGACCTGCCTAAGTAGGAACAAGTGGCAGCCAGGTTGGCTTTATAGCCGACCTAAGCAAGGGGAAACCCTAACCGACTAGCCCAGAAAGGGGGCGACGACCACTAAGCCCTAAGGCCCCAATCTAAACTCTAACTACATTTCTTTATAGGATAAAAGTGGCTAGATGGGGTTTTATTATAATCTCACAGGGTTTTATTGACTACTTCTAGGGAGATTAAGAGTCAACCCTACTGGAGTCCTATCACACGACAACCATACACTCTTATAGCAGTGATCTCCTTCGCGAGAATCCAAGAGGAATGACTGAAGCACGAAGGACAAGGGTCACTTCCTAATCAGCCATGTTGAAGCCTTCAGCCTCCTCTACTGCCATCTGATACCCTATACCAAAAAAATTGATAAGAGACGAGCATCAAGAATGATCTGCGAAGGGATTATGTTGGCACTGCGATGAACCATGGAGCCGAGAACATCATTGCAAAAAAGGATGGCTCCTTGTGATTGAACAAGTAGAGAATGAGGACATCGAACCATATAAAGAAAGCCTCGAACCTGAAGATGAAGCCACGGAGGAAGAGCACTAATAGGCCAACTATGAAGTGCATGCGCTGGCCGGTTACTCCAACCCGTAGATGATGAAAGTTGGGGGACTTCTTAAACAACAACCCATCACCGTTCTCATAGATACGGGCAGCACAAATAACTTCCTCAACAGCAAGGTTGCTGCATGTATGGCGCTCCAAATTGAAGGTTGCAACATGTTCAATGTAAAGATCACCGACAGCCGAATCCTTAAGTGCGACCAACGGAACCCGCGGGTGAAATTACTCCTACAAGACCAAGAAGTGGTAGCCGACTTCTTCCCCCTATCCATCGATGATTATAAAGCCGTGCTTGGAATTGAATGACTCACAACATTATGTGACATCTCCTGAAATTTCTCTAAGTTAATCATGAACTTTTATTGTAAAGTCAGACATGTCACCTTACGAGATAAGTGCGGAAGCCATATCTCCATCGTTTCAACACAGTGGATAAAGAAGGTTTTGCATAAGACATAGGGTGTGTTTTTTATGCATATCGAGCAGCCATCAGTGGAGAAGAACATGCAAAACTCATATCCTAAGCTTGCCCAATTGCTGGATGAATTTGCCGACGTTTTCATGGAGCCGCATGGACTTCCCCCTACTCGACAACATGATCACCGCAACCCTATACTTCTGGGCAAACCTCCAATAAACTTAAGGCCATACCACTATCCTCACTTGCAGAAATACAAGATTGAGAACATCGTTAAGGAGATGCTCGACACTAGAGTAATTCGGCCAAGCTGTAGTCCCTACTCCTCGCTGGTGTTGCTAGTGCACAAGAAGGATGGTACGTGACGGATGTGTGTTGATTATCAAGCTTTGAATGCTATCACCGTCAAAGATCCTACACTAGTAGTGGAAAGCTCTTTGATGAACTAAAAGGAGCCTGAGTCTTTACTAAATTGGATCTCCATTCCGGGTACCATCAGATTCGGATGCATTGGAGATGTTCCAAAAATAGCATTATGCACACAATGGCCACTATGAATTTTTGGTATTGTCCTTCGGACTCATGAATACTCCTACTTTTCAAAGCTAGATGAATGACATTTTTTGGAGATTTCTACACAAGTTTATGCTAGTATTTTTTTATGACATCCTCATTTACAGTCTTACGCTTGATATACATATGAATTGTTCTAACGATTCTTTGGGAGAATACCCTTTTTTGTTAAACAATCAAAGTGTAATTTCTTATGGCATAAAGTGGGGCATCTAAGGTACATTATATCAGAGGATGGAGTGGCGGTAGACCTGACAAAGATCAAAGTGATGCAAGGATGGCCGAGACCTATGAACGTAAAATCACTGCACTACTTCCTTGGACTTACGGGCTACTACTGGAAGTTTGTGAAGGATTATGGTAAAATCAGTGCCCCCTTCACTTTCTTACTGAAGAAAGACTCCTTCTAGTGGTCAGATGAAGCTTCCATGGCCTTCGAACAACTTAAGGCAGCCATGACGATGACGTCGGTCCTAGCGCTGCTCGATTTCAGCCAACCCTTTGTGATTGAGGCTGACACATCTAGAGTTAGAATTGGAGCTATCCTAATGCAAGATAGCCAACCCCTTGCCTAGTAAGGCCTTGTCTCCCTCCCACCATAAAATGTCCGTGTACGACAAGGAGATGCTTACGATCGTGCACACTGTCATGAGAGACCTTACCTGATCGGTCGATGCTATCAAATTAAGACTGACCACCAAAGTCTTAAATACTTCTTGGAGCAGAAAATATGATCCCTGGAGTAGCAAAGATAGGTAAAAAAATCCCTTGGTTTTGATTATGAAATTATTTATCGAAAGGGGAAAGAGAATTGTTGCAGATGCTCTATCTTGGTTGCTGGAGCAAGCCGAAATTTCAGCCATCTCCCTTCCTTCCATCGATTTCCTCGAGGGCATTAGTTAAGAATGGAAGAATGACCTAAAGACCCGAGAAATCAGAAATTGGAGAAGGATCCAGGTTCCGTGGGCCACTACACTTGGGATGCAAAGGACGTACGCTACAAAGGTAGAATTATGATTATTTCTTCTTCCCCTTGCATCACCTTTAGTAGGGCACTCTATATTTCTGAGAACATACAAGATGGTGAAGCAAAACTTCTTTTGGAGAGGCATGAGAAGATCTATTTATGATTATGTATCGAAATGTGATATATGCCAACAGCAAAAGGGTGAAACAGTGGCAAGTCTAGGAAAGCTGCAGCTATTACGTATATCAGACTCGACATGGACTAGCATCTCCATGGACTTCATTGAAGGACTACCACTATCACAAGGTAAAAGTATGATCTTCATGGTGGTAGATCGTTTAACAAAATACGCTCATTTCTATGCTATGAGACACCCTTATACCGTTGCTAGTATTGCTCAACTCTTCGTTGAAAATATTGTTAAACTACATGGGATGCCAAGGTAAATTGTGAGTGATAGAACCCTAGAAGGAGCTCTATAGATTTTGACCCTTGAGGGGATCAACCCTTGGAACGTTGTTGGGGTTTCTCCCTTCTAGCTTCTAGGGGGTGCTTACATAACTAAAATTATCCTTGTACCCCTTCTATAGCCTACCTGTCTTAGAGGGAACAAGTGGCAGCTAGGTTGGATCTATAGCCAACCTAAGCAGGGGGAAACCCTCGCCGACCAGCCTAGTAAAGGGGGCGACGACTACTAAACCCTAAGGCCCCAATCGAAACCCTAACCATACTTCTTTATAGGATTAAAGTGGCTAGGTGGGATTTTATTACAATCTTATAGGGTTTTCTTGACTACTTCTAGGGAGATTAGGACTCAACCCTACTAGAGTCCTATCAAACCCGCCCTCTTAAGCTGAGGGTCCATGAACTCTGGGAACTGGGTCTTCAGCTTCTCATCAGCTTGGATGTCAGTTGGAAGAATTTGAGTTGAGTCATCGTCCTTAAATTTTTATTTATGGTGGGATACCTAGAGGATCAACTATAATTTTGATATAGTGCACCGATCTGACCTCTATGTTAGGGCTCCAATGTGATCCTCAATTTTTTAAGGCCCAAAGATATAGGGAGACCACTTTGTTAAGGCTTGAATTTCATGTTGGTGGGTTGGAGATGAAAGGGGACTTGATCTTTCTCAGAAACTTTCTTCTGCTCCGGCGTTTATAGGGGGAAGTTTCTTCGTTGCATGGGCTGCCACGTGGTTGCTCTGTAATAATAGTCGTGTCTTCTTTTGGAGTGAAGGTTGTCCTCTGATAAAATCTCTAGTGGTGTGAGCTTGATCTGAGTCTGAGGTGGGTAGGAGTGTTGATTTTTCGGGGCCCATTTTCACTTCTTCGTGTTGTTGACCATTTTGCATGAGGATGGTGCTAACCCCCACTCTGGATGTGTCTGCTCCAATAATAAACATCTGATCATGATTTGGTGTGGACGACATCATGGTCGTGAGAGCTATAGTTCCACTTGGCCAAGGTGGTGCATCTTTCTTTATAATGAGAGGGATAATGTTCATGCTTCGTTGAGTCCTGCGAATGATCCTTCCCCTTTTTTGATTTCGCCACTAGAGGGGTTTAATTTTCTCATGGTCTTGGGTTATAGATCGGAGGTCATCATCAAGGAAGTCTTTAAGTATAATGGTCTGATCCTGGGGAAAGTCGTGGAAGTCACCTGAGATCAACAACCATGGTGAGTTCGATGGGATGTAACACTTTAGATGTAGCTTATCTCTGGGGAAAAGGATGTAGGGATGTGTCATAGCGGGAAATAAGCATGGCCGAACAATCCATGTCTCTATCATCTCTTGGACGATCCTTTTATCTTTGACCTTCTGAGGTTGTAGGAAGCAATCTAGCCGAGCAACAACTAGTATAAGTTTTGAGCTATTCATCATAGGGGGGTAGGACAGCTTTAGAGGAGGTAATCGACTCGGTTTGGTGGAGACGCCCAAAATTTCAGCAAGCTCCTCCAAGTGTTGTGTTGTGGTTGCAGTCACTGGGCTCCCTCGTAGAATCACCTATTTTTCTTTTCTGAAAAATTTCATGGTTAGCTTCAACAAATTCTAGAAAACATCTCTAATCATGGACAACCAATCAATGCTAAGCACTATATTAAAACCATCAAGAGGGAGAACGAAAAAATCAGTAATTGCATCTTACTCCTATAGGATCAGTTTTACCCGCGGGCACTTCTGGTTGCACTTCAGAATTTGGCCATTAGCTACCTTGACTTCAAACTCATTGTAATCTTCTTTTTGGAGCATTAAGTGGGTAGCAACCTTACTGCTTATGAAGTTATGTGTGCTCCCGGCGTCGATGAGGATGATGACGGACTGCTGCTCGAGAAACCCTTTGATCTTCAATTTTTGCAGGTTGGTGTAGCCGACTAAGGTAGGGACCGTGCGGGTGGCCGGTTATGGTGTATCCTTCTCCTTGGGCTTAGAGTTGTATCTTCAAGTTTGGGTTCTTCAGTGGGCTTAATCAATAGAGGTCTCTCTTTTTTACAATGGTGGTCTCGGCTCCACAGTTTATTACAATGCCAACATAAACCCTTTGACCTCCTTCATCCTCCCCATGCTATCGTGGACTTAGCTGAATTTGTTAAAGCCATGTGGCACCCTAGCGGCACTCTCGAAGACTTAGCTGAAATTGCCTAAGTCGTGGAGCAACCTTGCCCACTATTCCAAACTTAGTTGAGATTGTCGAAGTCATGAAACGCCCAAAGTGTTATCTGTCCGCAAAGAGTCAGCCCACTTGCAACCTCGTGTGCTCCTATAGGACCTGCAAAGAAGAAGTTGATTAGCTTAAAAATGAGTGATGAATAAGTCCCGACGTCTCACGAAGTGGAAAGCTATACAAACAATTCATCGAACACCTTGAGTGCAGTAGAGAAAAGAGAGAAAGAGAGTGAAACAGGACTTTAGAGGGTTGTAAGAATGATCGTAAGTCCACAAATAATGATTCCCAGGGAATCAGACGCAAGACAAGTTCAATTGTTGATGAAAGCCTACGCCCGATATATACCCAAAACCCCATCCAACCCGATGACATTTTGTCACGGGCTTAGCTAAATTTGCCTAAGCCGTGCGGCACCCTTGCGGCCCTCCCGAAGACTTAGCTGAACTTGCCTAAGTCGTGAAGCAACCTTGCCCACTGTTCTTGACTTAGCTGGGATTGCCTAAGTCATGGAACGCCCAAAGCGTTATCTGTCGGCACAGGGTCAGCCCTCTGACAACCTCTTAAGGTCCCGTAGGACCTGCAAAGAAGAAGTTGATTAACTTGGAAGCGAGCGACGGACACGTCCCGGCGTCTCGCAAAGCGGAAAGCTATACAAGCAATTTGTCGAACACCTTGAGTGCAGCTGAGAAAAGAGAGAGAGAGCGAAATAGGACTTTGGAGGGTTGTAGGAACGGTCGCAAGTCCGCAAACGACGGTTCCCTAGGTATCGGACGCAAGTCAAGTTCAATTGCTGATGAACGCCTACGCCCGACATATACCCGGAGCCCCATCCAGCTTGGTGCCACCCGGGGGGTTCCAAGGTGCTGAAATGGCTGACATTTCGCACCGCTCAGAAAGGTTGCCGTGGCACACGAAAAAGACCCAAAAACTGGGCTGTTTTGGGCTGTTTTGGCTCTGTGCAGCGAACGATCGTTCTGCAGCCTTCTACACTACTTTCGCTCACATTTCTTAGGTGAAAACACATATACTCAAGGCAAAACAAGCTGCCAAACATATGTACAAGCAAGAAAAAGCACGAACGGTTCACGGAATGAAGATGTTGCGGTTGAGCGACGTCCGTTCGTGACATTCTCCCCCACTTAAACGGTCGACGCCCTCGTCGACGCTTGTTGGTAGGCTTTGACGCGAGCTTCTTCATGTCGGAGGGCATCTTCTGGCTCCCAACTGGCTTCTGTTTGAGGAAGCTTTTGCCACTTCACCAAATACTCAATTTGCTGTGCTCCATTGGGTAGCTTTATCTTGCGATCCGCTAGAATAGTTTCAACTCGCTTCTCGTAAGAGGCTCTGGTGGGGGGTAGTCGAGTTGGAACATTTCGAGAATCATCTTGCGGATCTGAGTGGTAGGCTTTCAAGTTGCTCGCATGGAAGACATTATGAATTCTGAACCATGCTGGCAGTTGCAACTTGTATGAGACATTGCCTACCCTGCTGATGATTGGGAAAGGCCCTTCATATTTGCGCACCAATCCTTTGTGCACTCGGTGCCTAAAGAACTGGAGCGATGCTGGTTGGAGCTTCACCAACACCATGTCGCCCACTTTGAACTCTTGTGGTCGCCTCCCCAAGTCTGCCCACTTCTTCATCTTCTTGGCCGCCTTCTCCAAGTAAGCTCGCGCAATATCTGCATTGCGATGCCATTCCTTTGCAAAGTGATAGGCTGATGGGCTACTCCCTGTATAGCCAATAATCAGGGTGTGAGGAGTTGATGGCTGTTTTCCCGTGATAATCTCAAATGGGCTTTTGTTGGATGCAGAGCTCCGCTGCAAGTTATAGGAGAATTGGGCTATGTCCAACAGCTTTACCCAATCTCGTTGGTTGGCACTTACGTAGTGCCGAAGATATCGCTCCAAGAGCGAGTTGATTCTTTCTGTTTGGCCATCCGTTTGGGGGTGGAGGCTTATGGAGAAGTATAATTTAGATCCCAACAACTTGAACAACTCGGTCCAGAATCGTCCCAAGAACCGAGAATCTCGATCACTAATGATGTTGTGTGGGACTCCCCAAAACTTCACCACATTCTTCATCATCAGCTTAGCCGCCTCCTCCGCTGAGCAATGTAGGGGTGCAGCAATGAATGTTGCATACTTCGAAAATCGATCAACTACCACGAGTATCGATCCAAGTCCCCCTACTGCGGGCAAGCTTGATATGAAGTCCAAGGAAATGCTCTCCCAAGGCCTTTCTGGTACGGGCAGCGGCTCCAAAAGTCCCACTGGCTTCTGCTGCTCTACCTTGTCCTGTTGACAAGTAAGGCATGTTCGAACATATTCCTCCACATCTGTCCCCATTTTTGGCCAATAGAAGGCCCTCTCCACGAGAGCCATTGTTCGGTGGATACCCGGATGTCCAGCCCAAAGGGAATCATGACACTCTTTCATGAGTTCACGCCTCAAGTTATCCGCTCGCGGAACATAGACTCTGTTCCCCTTGGCATAGATGAGTCCCTCCTGGACCCAAAATCGTCGTGCCTTGCCCTCTTTGATGAGTTGCATCAGGGTTACTGCCTGAGGATCTCGGTGCAGTCCAACCCTAATCCTGGAAAGGAAGTTGGAGCGCAATTGACTTGCTTGGCCTCCGCCCTCCAACTGTATAGCATTCACTAGCTCCACTTTCCGACTCAATGCATCGGCCACGACATTTGCTTTTCCGGGCTTGTACTCCATTACCATGTCGAACTCAGCCAAGAAGTCCTGCCATCGTGCTTGCTTTGGGGAGAGTTTCTTTTGAGTTTGAAAGTAACTCAATGCGACATTGTCTGTCCTTAGCACAAATGGTGCTCCCAGAAGGTAGTGTCGCCACACTCGTAGACAGTGGACCACCGCTGTCATCTCCTTCTCATGCACAGGATATCGTCGCTCGGTCTCGTTGAGCTTGCGACTCTCGTAGGCCACCGGATGACCTTCCTGCATAAGAACTCCTCCAATAGCAAAATCAGAAGCATCTATATGGACTTCAAATGACTTTCCATAGTCCGGCAATATGAGTACAGGTTCCTCTAACACAGCAGTCTTCAGGTCTTGAAATGCCACCTCACATTTGTCCGACCATCTCCAGGACTGCTCCTTCTTTAGCAACTCCGTCAACGGAGCTGCGCGCTTCGAATACCCCGCTATGAAGCGCCGATAATAGTTGACGAACCCAAGGAAGGATCTCAACTCTGGTACCTTCGTTGGTGTTCGCCAATCCGCCACAGCTTGCACCTTAGACTGGTCCATCCGGATGGAACCATTACCGACTCGATGCCCCAAGAACAAAATCTCTGTTTGGGCGAAATATCACTTTTCCCTCTTCACGAACAACGTGTTCTCCCTGAGAACTCTGAAAATTGTTCGGAGGTGTCCCACATGCTCCTCAAGTGTTTGGCTATAGACAACGATATCGTCTAAGTAGACGACCACAAACTTGTCCAGATACTCCTTGAAACAGCTGGTTCATTAGAGTGCAGAATGTGGCCGGAGCGTTGGTTAAGCCGAAAGGCATCACCAAGAACTCGAATGCTCCATACCTGGTCACACAGGTAGTCTTTGCCTCATCACCTTCTGCAATGCGCACCTGCCAATACCCTGACCGAAGGTCGAGTTTGGAGAAGTACTTTGCCTTGCCCAATTGATCGAACAAGTCCGCGATGAGCGGGAAAGGGTACTTGTTCTTCACCGTCATCTTGTTAAGGGCTCGATAATCGATGCATAATCGGAGACTCCCATCTTGTTTCTTCTGAAAGAGGACTGGAGCTCCGAAAGGTGCTTTGGAACTGCGGATGAGACCACCGCTTAGCAGTTCATCTAACTGCTTCCTCAATTCCACCAACTCTGGAGGGGCCATGCGGTATGGTGGTCTCGCTGGAGGCTTAATTCCTGGCTCCAGCTCAATCCGATGATCCACGCCTCTGCGTGGTGGTAGAGTTCTTGGCAACTCTGTTGGCATCACATCCGAGAACTCCTTCAGGATGTTCGCCACAACAGCAGGTTCTTGAATGGCCTCCCCATCAGGTGTCTCCAGCTTCATAGCTGCTACAAAGGTTGATTCATCTTTTCGCACCCCTTTCTTCAATTGTAAAGCCGATATTTGTTGTAGGTCCTTGGTTCCTCCCCGAGAAACTGGAACTATGCAGGGATCGCCACCTCCCATTAGACATAAGAAGTTCAGGAACGGTACCGGCACCAACTTCGCTGCGTGCATAAACTCCATTCCGAGAATCACTTAGAAGTCGTCTAGTGGCACTGCCATCAAGTTTGTGCTCCCGCTCCATGTCCCGATCTTGATGGGGATCCCTTTTGCTTGTCCGGAGATCTGCTTGGCCTCCGAATTCACCGCCTTCATGCGACTTGGGCTCTTCTCCAAGAGTAATCCCAGTCGCTTAGCTTCACGATCGGCAATAAAATTGTGGGTCGCACCCGTGTCCACCATTGCACGGGTTGTTTGGCCATTAAGCTTGATGTCCACATACATCAACTCGCTGTTTCCTGCCTTCAGTGGCTTTGCCTTTGTGTTCTCCCCCACTTGACCCCGCAACGCATTCAACAAACGCATTGCTCCCATCCTGGGTCCTTGCGACGCCTCACTGTCGCTACTGGAGTCAGAACTGCTCGAACTAAGGGCGATAGCTTTGCCCTTGTTTGCCTTACGAGACAGAACCGATGCTGTTAAAGCATTGAGTGCCTGTTTTTGTGGGCACTCCCTCACTTTGTGTGGTCCTCCACACAAGAAGCATCCACTAGACTTGGAGACTCTACCTCTTGAGCCCGGTCCCTTGTGGAAATTCTTCTTCTTTTGCTCGCCCCCAGACTCCTTCGCTCGAGAGTATTTAGATGGGCGATTTCCCGAAGAATGTTTCTTCTTTCTCGAATCCTCAGAAGAAACAAAGTCAGTCAGCCTTTCCGCGGCTGCAATTGCCCCGACTACGTCGGTGACATTCCTCCGATGTAGTTCTTGTTGTACCCATGGCTTCAAGCCATCGAGGAAGCTGAATAGCTTGTCTTTCTCAGACATGTCCCGAATATCCAGCATCAGTGCTGAAAATTGCTTCACATAGTCTCGGATTGTTGTACTCTGGCGGAGTTGTCTCAGTTTCCTTCTTGCGACAAACTCTGTGTTCTCAGGCAAGAACTGAGTTCTCAACTCTCGCTTCAAGTCTCCCCATGTATCCACTCGACATCGGCCTTGTTGGATCTCTTCCCAACGGGTTCTCCACCAAAGTTTTGCATCCCCCTTCAGATACATTGTTGCTATTGCAACTTTGGTTTCTTCAGAGTCGAGCCTTGTAGCACGAAAATACTGTTCCATGTCGAACAAGAAATTTTCAAGCTCTTTGGCATCCCTAGCACCTCCGTAGTACTGCGGCTCCGGTACTCTGAAGTGTTGTGGTGGCGTAGTGCGGGTGTTGTTCCCTCCCGCATCAAGAGTCCTTGTTAACACCACCACCTTTGCCGTGAGTTCCGCCACAACTTCATGCAGATGTCGTACGGAATCCTTGGTGTCCTCTGTCAGTTGATCAATCATGGATTCAACATTCTCGATCCGAGTTTCAGCTTCTTCTTGCGAGCTCTCTACCCCAAGTAGCCTTCCTCGGCCTTGGTAGAGTTCCTCCACGCTCGCTTCAAGAACATCGAGGTGGGTTTCCGCCAGTGTAAGTCTCTCTTTGTGGCCCTTCTTCCCGGTTGGCGCTACAGATGGCGCCTCCTCCCCTCGTGGAGAATACCCAACTTCACGCTCGTCTTGTTCACTGCCGCGCTCCTCATAAGCGGCTCCAGCAGTTTGCGAGCGAGTTTGCACTTGCAGCCCACCTGCGGCTGCTTGGAGCAAGGGTCCCGCTTGCCCCATCTTGCTCGATTCGCCACGATGTCTCACCATGGCGAAATTGTGAATCTCCTTCGCTGTTCGTATGAATTGCTTGCATGCTCTGATACCACACTGTCACGGGCTTAGCTAAATTTGCCTAAGCCGTGCGGCACCCTTGCGGCCCTCCTGAAGACTTAGCTGAACTTGCCTAAGTCGTGAAGCAACCTTGCCCACTGTTCTTGACTTAGCTGGGATTGCCTAAGTCATGGAACGCCCAAAGCGTTATCTGTCCGCACAGGGTCAGCCCTCTGACAACCTCTTAAGGTCCCGTAGGACCTGCAAAGAAGAAGTTGATTAACTTGGAAGCGAGCGACGGACACGTCCCGGCGTCTCGCAAAGCGGAAAGCTATACAAGCAATTTGTCGAACACCTTGAGTGCAGCTGAGAAAAGAGAGAGAGAGCGAAATAGGACTTTGGAGGGTTGTAGGAACGGTCGCAAGTCCGCAAACGACGGTTCCCTAGGTATCGGACGCAAGTCAAGTTCAATTGCTGATGAACGCCTACGCCCGACATATACCCGGAGCCCCATCCAGCCCGGTGCCACCCGGGGGGTTCCAAGGTGCTGAAATGGCTGACATTTCACACCGCTCAGAAAGGTTGCCGTGGCACACGAAAAAGACCCAAAAACTGGGCTGTTTTGGGCTGTTTTGGCTCTGTGCAGCGAACGATCGTTCTGCAGCCTTCTACACTACTTTCGCTCACATTTCTTAGGTGAAAACACATATACTCAAGGCAAAACAAGCTGCCAAACATATGTACAAGCAAGAAAAAGCACGAACGGTTCACGGAATGAAGATGTTGCGGTTGAGCGACGTCCGTTCGTGACAACTTGGGGGGTTTCAAGGTATGGAAATGACTGACATTTCATACCGCTCAGAGTGGTCACCGCAGCACACGAAAAAGACCAAAAAATGAGGTTATTTTGGGCTATTTTGGCTCCATGCAAAACCTCAAGTTCGTGTAGCCCTCAACCTAGAGGTTACATTCTCCGTATACTAGTAAAAGATCCTTAGTGATTCTCAAGTACTTAAGGATACACTTTTGACAATAGAGTCTATGTACCTAGACTGGGACAAGCCAAGCATTCTCTTGGATCTATCTCTATAGATCCAGATCCTTAAAATATAGGATGCTTCCCCTAAGTTCTTCATGGAGAAGTTTCTGTATAGTCAAGCCTTTACTATAGAGAGCATTTCATATATCATTCCCAATGATTAGGATGTCATCCACATATAGCACCAAAGTGATAGTGCTCCCACTTACCTTCTTGTATACACAAGGCTCATCTTCATTCTTAACGAAGTCATAAGATCTAATCACCTCATCAAATCTTATATTGCAACTTTGGAAGCTTACTTCAATCCATAAATAGACCTGAGCAACCTGCACACTTTATCTGGACTCTCTCTAGATACGAATCCCTTTGGCTATATCATATACACCTCCTCCTTGAGGTTACCATTGAGGAATATCATTTTCATATCCATATACCAGATCCCATAGTCATAGTGTGCTACAATGGTCAAAAGAATTCTGATGGATTTAAGCATGGCTACAAGTGAAAAGGTTCGTCATAGTCAACTCCTTGCCTTTGACAATATCCTTTAGCTACCAGCCTTGCCTTATATGTCTCCACATTTTCATCCACTCTGATCTTCTTCTTAAAGATCCATTTGCAACCGATGGGTACGATACTCTCAGGTGCATCCATAAGATTCAAATCCTTGTTAGAGTGCATAGAATCTATCTCATAATTCATAGCTTCTTCCAACTTCTCTAAGTCTATACTCATAATAGCCTCCTTGTAGATCTGAAGATCAATATCCCGAGAGTCCTCTCTATTGATATGTTCCATATATCTTTCAAGAGGGTTAGATACTTTACTAAACCTATGTAAAGTTGAAACTTGTGTACTAGGTACCTGAACAGACTCATACTCCAGAATAGTGCTTGAGCTAGGTTCTCCAACCTTACTCAACTCTATCTCACTTCCACTGTTTTCACCAAGAATGTGTTCCTTCTCAAGGAACACGGGTCTCTTGGCAACAAGACCTTTCAGTTCTTGGGATGATAGAAATAATACCCTAAAGTCTCCTTAGGGTATCCCACGAACATGCATTGTCCGTCCTTGATTCTAACTTATTGGGATTGTGTCTTCTAACGTGGGCAAGACAGCCCCAAATCTTAACCACCTTAAGATCAGACTTCTTTCTTTTCCATATCTCATATGGTGTAGACATTATCGACTTTGATGGAACTCTGTTCAGAAGGTAAGCTACGGTATCTAGGGCGTATCCCCAGAATGAGACGGGTAGGTCAATGAAACTCATCATAGATCGTACCAAATCTAATAACATGTGATTCCTCCTTTCTGATAGACCATTGAGCTGAGATGTATAAGGAGGTATCCATTGGGATAGAATCCCATTGTTGTTAAGGAAATGAGTGAACTTCATACTCAAGTATTTTCCTTCTCGATTTGATTGAAGAGTCTTAATACTCTTTTCAATCTGGTTCTCTACCTAATTCTTATATTCCGTGAATTTCTCAAAGGCCTTGAACTTATACTTCATCAAGTACACATGTCCATACCTAAAGAAATCATCAGCGATTGTAATAAAGTATGAGTAATCACCTATAGCTTGAGTCAACATGGGACCACATATATCACTATGTATGAGTTTCAATAACTCTATGACTCTCTCTCCAGTTCTACTAAAAGGAGAGTTGGTTATTTTCCCATGAAGGCAAGGTTCATAAGTTGTATATGACTCATAGTCAAATGAATCTAAGTATCCATCTTTCAGTAACATTTGAATGCTTTCCTCATGTATATGACATAGCCTACAATATCATAAGTATGCATTGTCCACCCCATCTCTTTTCTTCTTGGATATATTCATATTCATGATGTGTGGAGAAGTATCTAACATGTATAAGTCATTTATCAGGGTCCCTCTAATGATGATCTCATCATCCATAATTATTGAACAACTATTATTCTCAAGAACTAATTTATATCCACTAATTTTCAAACAAGAGATAAAAATAATATTTTTGATACTAGAGAACAAAACAACATATATCTAATGTAATAATAGCTCCACCATAGGGTGACCTCCCCAATAGCAACTATTGTAACTCTTGCTCCATTGCCCCTCCTGAGGTCCATCTCCCCTCTAGTCAATCCCTTAGTTCTTGCTAGAACTTGCAACAAATTGTAGATATGATAAACACTCCTAGTATCCAATACCCATGTGTTATCATGAAAATCTGACAAGTGGAGACTGATCATGAATATACCTAAAGCTTCTCCAAGCTTCTATTTCACCTTATCTGCCAGGTAGTTCTTACAGTTCCTCTTCCAGTGCTCGTCTTAACTGTAGTGGAAGCACTGTCCTTTATCCTTTACCAGGTCTTTCTTAGCAACCTTTGCCTTACTAAGTCTTTCTTTGCCCTTGCCCTTCTTAAGGGTCGTAATGGTCTTCCTTTTTTTATTGGTCTCACTAATATAGAGAACTAGCTTCCTTTTTTCTTGATAGTGCTCTCAACTTCTCTCAACATACTGAGGAGCTCAGGTAGAGTCACCTCAAACTTGTTCATATTAAATTTAATAGTAAATTATGAAAAGAATTTTGATAGGGAGAAGTATAATATCAACACACAAGTTATCCTCTAGGACTATCTATATACTTCACAAAGCGAGCGATCTTATCCTCGCTTGTCCTTTCCTCTGGCTTGGGCATAATTGTATCAAGGACGTACATGGTTTTCTTCACCGTGAGAATAATTCTCAAATTGCAGAGCTAATCTGTGTAGTTTGGACTAGTGAGGCGGTTGACATCAAGTATACCATGTAGGGGGTTTGCAAGCGACAAACAAGATGTAGCATAAATTAATAACACATGTAGATTTTATAAAAAAAAACTAATTAAGATATAGACTTCTTATCTTAATGTACTCCCAGTATTTTTCTTGTGAATCATGCGACAACCTCGGCACGTGAGACGGAAGTCTCTAACAGACTCTTAGTGGGGATCGAGATCCAATTGGTGTCTTAATGCAACCTCGAGGGACTCAACTAATTACACTAAGCCTAAATGGTAGGCAACTCTTGTCAATCACAACTCCTTATGATTCCCGTCATGTTCGGCCTCCGAATCATCATAGTCTTAACTTCTCAACCAACCATGAAGTTCAGTTAAGTCACTACCATCGTTACAAGATGAGTCTAATTCGATGATATGCTCTCGACTACTAGACCAAGTCATACCATGTCCTCAGGTCACCGGTGACATCTCTATGTCGTAGGCAAGAACTCGATCATATAGATATGTGAGTCTCCAGTGGCTCGACCAACTCAACCTATATCGTGATTCTATTTTTTCTTATAATAATGAAAGGCCACGTGGGTCAATCTTATTGCCTCATGCTCACCAAATTAATATTATTGTAGGTGGGATTTTTGTTTTGTATCAATCTCCTAAAATATCGTGTCACACACATACCTATTTAATATATATCTACATCCCTTGTAAGCTCAATTGTAAGGCTTTGGTCTTCTCCCAAAGAAGATCAGTAATAGACGCTGATGTGCCTCAAGAAGGAGGACTCGGGAGTGGATGTAGATCGTTGGTGCCAAACCACTATAAAACTTGTGAGTTCTTTCATTGCTTTAATTGCTTATGAATTTTGTATTGACGCTTCTGATTGAATTCACTCTTTGAAATTAAAGTTTTCACATCAAGCACTTCCCTTCAACGTTGCTAATCTTTCGGGTTTGCTAATTAACTTAGTAATTTTCTCACTTGTTTTACTTGAACGAAAGGCTTCGGATTTCCTATCTTACTTTAAGCGAAAAGCTTTTATTTAAAACGAAAAACTTACACTTGCATTAATTCACCCATCCCCCCCCCCCCCCCATTTGATCGTAACAGCAGCCTTCGGCATTCTTGCGGCGAGTCCTATGGTTTTCTTCCGGCAATCTCCCAGCATATTTCTAGCGAGCTTCCTGATCCCTTCGACGAATCTCCTAGCGAACCTCCTAGTGAGGTCCCACTACATCGTCCGAACCTAGCCTGATGCCCAAGCTTGATCTTGGCCCATCATTTGGTTGTAACTCAATTGCTTCTGTCATAGTTAGACTTGCAATTCTTCCTCTAATACACATGTTAGATTAAACACTCATTAATTGATTTCATTATCAAAATATGAGATTCAACAGTAATACCGTCAATGTCGATGGTAGTAGTGCCCGTACCCAGATTTTTTGGATCTGTTTGAATTTTTGGCTCTATTTTATGAAGCTAATTGGGGACTATAAATACCCTAAGTTTTCTTACATTGAGAGCAAGAAAATTGGCAAGAAAGCTGAGAAGAAAAGTGTATAAAAAATGTGCAAGAAAATGAGAAAGAAAGGGGGAAAGGGAGTGAGTAAGAAAGTGGTCATAATCCTTATGAAAACCTTGTAAAGGTCTTAAGAATCCCCCTAAAGGTTTTGAAAGAAAAGGTTGATACCACATAATTTTTTAAGAATTTTAAAAATGATTTTCTTGTTATTTAAATTTATGTAGATTATATATTTTTTATTTAACAAATGAATCCTTATGTGATGCC
The DNA here is from genome assembly GCA_029747655.1 of Ensete ventricosum. Classification (NCBI taxonomy): domain Eukaryota; kingdom Viridiplantae; phylum Streptophyta; class Magnoliopsida; order Zingiberales; family Musaceae; genus Ensete; species Ensete ventricosum. The sequence continues at coordinate 36,078,283 of JAQQAF010000008.1, read as the reverse complement.
AAGAGCCTGAGCTAAAAAATTTAAAATGAGTCTAATAGGTGAATTAACTTTTTTTCTTAGGATTAAAAATAAAATAATTAAATGATAGTATCTTTATTACTCAAACTAAGTATACCTTAGACTTATTAAAACATTTTGGTATGGAAAAATGCTAAGGCCATAAACACACCCACGAGCACTTCTACAAAATTAGACTTAGATAATGAGGGATAAAATTTTGATCAAAAAACTTATAGAGGAATGATATGTAGCTTCTTGTATTTAACAATTACTAGACCGGATATAATATTTAGTGTTAGATCGTGTGCAAGGTTTCAATTCAATCCTAAACTTTCCTACTTTAAAGCAGTTAAACAGATATTTAGATATTCAAAAAGAACCTCTAACTTAGGTTTATGGTATCCTAAATCTAAAAACTTTGATTTACTTGCGTATGCAGATGCTGATTTTAGAGATTGTAGAATAAATAGAAAAAGTACTATCGGGATATGTCAATTTTTAGGGCATGCTATTATTTCTTGGTCTTCCAAGAAATAAAATTTGATTGCTTTATCTACAGCTGAAGTTGAATATATTACAGTTGGTGCATGTTGTGCCCAAGTTATTTGGATGAAAGACACCTTAAAAGATTATAGAATTTATTTAAAAAATATTCCTATAAAATATGACAACACTAGTGTAATATGTTTAACTAAAAATCTCATTCAACACTCTAGAACTAAATATATTGATATTACGCATCACTTTATTAGAGATCATGTGAATTATCATGATATATCTTTGAAATTTATTGATATTAAGCATCAATTAGTAGATATTTTCTCTAAACCATTAAATGAAGAACAATTTGATTTTATTAAAAGAGAGTTAGGAATACTAACTCACCCGAATGCATAATGTGCAACTTTCTTAATTTGTTATTTTATGAATTTCTTGAATATCTCCTGAATTTCTTAGATTTTTAAGCTCTTCTTCGAAATAATCTTTTTGGACTTTACATCTATAAGTGATATGATGTTTTCACACCCCCTCCCTTGTTTCTTCTTCTTTCTTATACACAAAGGGGAGAATATTTTTAATGAGAAAATTATATCTCTTATCCTATTTTACTAAGGGGAGCAATGAAACAACTTCTTTATGCACTAAGTGTTTAATCAATATTTATTCTTTTACAAATGTGGAGAAATTTGACATATGATGAGATTATGTGACTTGAAATTATTTGTTCAACATTTCACCTTTTTATTAATGATAAAGGGAAGAAATGACATATTGATGACATATGTCGCAAAAATATAAAATAGATAGTTCTCCTTTTTATTGATAACCAAAGAGGGAGAAATGATTGATGACTTAAGGGGGAGAATTTCAAATTAATGTATGACTAATGCATGAATTTGAATGTAATGTTGTATACTTTGAAAATCTTTGATGCGTTGATGGTTGATGACTTGAGGTAAAAATGTTTGAAATTGATGTTATATCATTTCTGAAATTGACGTATGAATGTGATGTTGCATCCTTAATATATTGATGAAAATTTTTTGAAATGTTATATCATGATACTTGAATTCAAGAATGTTTGGTTCTCTTGAATTTAAGTTTACTTTATTTAGATTATAACATAGACATAGGAGGAGTAAATGTTAACTCCCATCATTAATTGATTGTCATCATAAAAAAAAAGAGATTGTTGAATCTCAAATTTTGATAATAAAATCAGTTGATGGATTTTTTATTTAACATGTGCATTAAAGAAAGTAATACAGGGTTAACTACAATGGAGAAAAGGAATTACAATCAGATGTTGGGCCAGAATCAAGTTCGGGCATTGGACGTGTATTTTTCTGACTATACAATGGGATGAATTACATATATTGGAAGACAAGGATGTGTATTTTTCTGATTTCTATAGATTTTGATTTATGACACATCGTTGAGAATGATTTTGAAAAGTATTCCAAACCAATGAAGGAATGAAATGATTTAGAAAAAAAAACTTTTTTCTTTAAATACAAAAGCAATGAATGCTTTATTTTATGCTCTTGATAAGAATGAGTTTAATTGGGTTTCTGTTAGTGAAACTGCTCATGAGATTTGACATACACTTGAAATTACACAGAAGGCACTAGTCGAGTTAAAGAGTCTAAAATTAACCTTTTAGTGCATAGTTATGAATTGTTTCAAATGAAACTAAGTGAGACCATTAGAGACATGTACAATATATTAGTACAAATTCACGGATGTCGTCAATTGTCTAAAAGCTCTTAGTAAAAGTTTTTCTTTTTGAACTTATTAACAAGATATTAAGATCTCTTCCAAAAAGTTGGGATCCTAAAGTAACTACAATTCAAGAAGTTAAAAATCTAAATAATTTTCCTCTTGAAGAACTTATTAGATCACTCATAACTTATGAACTGAGTTGTAAAGCTTATGATGAACTTAAAGAATCCCTTCCAAATAATAGGAAGGACTTGGCACTGAGAACTACAGATGACTCCTCGAGTGATGAGGACAATAACATTGTACTATTGATAAGAAAAATTAAAAAATTTATGAAAAAAGAATAAAAATCATAAAAATAAAAATGAACAAAAAAAAGGATAACATAATATATTTTGAATGCAAGAAGTGAGGGTATTTCAAAAGTGAGTGTCCACGATTGAAGAAGAATGCATCATACAAGAAGAAGGCTCTCTCGACAACTTGAGATGACTCACGTGATTGGCTTATAGGGCACCTATAACCAGTAGTGTTTTATCAACACTAGGATGTTGATGAAACCCTTTGGCCACTAGTTGTGTTTTATATCTGGCAACTGACCCATCAGGGTTTCATTTAATTCGAAAGACCCACTTACACCTGATAATATTTTGTGTGTACTACACATTAAATGAAACTTTATTTTCATTTCTCAATTTTGTAAACAAAATAATATATCAATTGAATTATTTCTTGACTTCTTTCTTGTTATGGATTTGGGCACGGGGGCATCCTTAGTCCGCGGCCATAATAAAGACATTTACAAGTAGCCGTCAGGTCTACAAATAACCCAGCCTACGATGGTTTTAGGTGACTTGGGAATAGTATGATACTCTTAAACTAGTTGGCTCTATCGAACATAAATATTGACATATTGTTGAAACTGGTCTAACAATCCTTCATCATGCCTCTGTGCCACCAACCTTTTAATCAATAGAACTCTAGTCTACCACATTAATTGTATGCTCACTCTAGTCCCATAATATCAATCACCATTTGAAAAACTATTTCATAAAGATCCAAATCTTCATAAACGTAAAGTTTTTTATTGTCTATATTATATGTGATTACGTCCCTATGCCTCACGTAAGATAATATCTAGATCTCGGTCTTGTGTTTTCATCGGATACTCTCTTAAACATAATACCTTTCGATGTTATAACTATCATACTTATAAAGTCTTTATTTTATGTCATATTACTTTTGTAGAATCTATCTTTCCTTTTCATAACCATGAGTCTCCTACCGTATATCCAACTCCAATAATTATGTATCACTAGAATACACCTCCAACTCAATCAACCGAACCTTCAAAACACATCATCTATTTCTTATCCTCTAGATCCACACTCTGTTAGTTCTACAACTAGCTGCTAGGTCCAACTAAATTTAAGAGCACAAACAAGGCAGTTTACTTGTTTAGATAAGGTCCATGCTTTACAGTAACTAAATATTTAATAAAGACTCTCCAAATGTATAAGAACTCAGTGATGAGACATTCATTTAACAATTGGCCACAAACTTCAGTAAAGTATTGTCATATTAAATACTTTGAAAAGATTTTTTACTAACTAAAATACATTTTAGTAAACTCAAACATGAAATCAATGAAACTATCAAACAAAATAAATTAAACCGATGACTTACATATGAGGCTTGCCTCAACATTTTTTTCGTCTTAGGAGTATGTGATTTCTTACTTTTTTAGGCTCCTCTGCTACTGAAACTTTAGGAATTTAATATCAAATAGAACAAACGAGGACGATCACTAAAAGCTGCATATTTTTTATGTTATGTTGCTAATGATGTTGAAAATAATTCAAGTAGTTAAGATGATGATTAGATTAGTTTAGATGAGGATAATATTTATTTAGATATGATAGATTTTTTAGTATTTTAAAATATTTGTATTATGTCTTTTAATCAATATAAATAGGTGCTCTTGGTTCATTCCAGAGCACTGCAAACTGTTGATTTAAAGTACTCCTGGTGTCTACTATTCTCTTCTTCTCTTGAAATTCTACAGAAAAGCCAATAGTGGTGTCAGAGCCTGGTTCAAAGAAAATCAAGTGTTCCTAATCAACTTCTTCCTATCCTCAAAGGTAATAATTATCAATTTTAGGCTATTAAATTGAGGAAAAGAGAGTCCAAAATCTCATAAAAAATAGCACTCAAATCTGATAGAATTCGGTGAAAAAGTGTGCTGCGATGTGCTGTCCTCAAACAGATTTTACATCAGAGAAATGATGACTTCTTGATATAAATTCCAGAGGAAAGTTCAAGAAAATTATACAAAAACCCTTGGTTCAGATATTGTAAATACTAGTAAAAAGTTTGATGAAATTTTGGCAGCATAATAGTAGGAAAATAGGGCAAAAGACGAAAGGTAGATCCTTCATCGTAAAATTCCAGCACTCTGTGATGGTGAAAGATTGCACAAGAAAACCGATTTTAGAAGAAGTTTTTTCCAGAAATCAATCCCAGATGAAAGCCAAGTTGATCTTTAGAATTATATAAAAATTTTGGCTAGAAAGGAGAAGAAATAGACTAGTTTCAAGAGGCAAAAATGAGGATAAAAATTTCTACAGCGTTTCATCTTCGCAATAACGATAATGTTTGCTACAAAAAAAATTTGCAGTGGATAAAATTTAGAAAAAATCTTCAATGTGTAAAGTAAGGAATCTTGTAGTATTAAAGAGGCGTGGATGATAAAAATATACCATATTTTTATATCTCGCAGGGGGTGACAAGATAGATGGATCTACGGCTTGGTGGGCGACGGTGGATGGAGGCGACATCAAAAGCAATTGTGGGAATTACTTCGAAGATAGAGGCATGGATGATGGCTATAAGGCAGCAAGAATGCGGCTCTGATACCAGATTGATAGAACCCCAGAAGGAGCTCTATAGATTTTTGACCCTTGAGGTGGATCAACCTTTGGAACGCTGTAGGGGTTCCTCCCTCCTAGACTCAGCACAAGGCTAAAATAAAATTGATGATTGCTTGATAAAAGAGAGGGGGTGGCTATATCTTTATATAAGGCTCTAAACCCTAGCCCACGGGGTGCTTGCCTAAGTAAAATTATCCCTTTGCCCCCTTCTATAGCCGACCTTCCTAAGAGGGAACATGTGTTGGCTAGGTTGGCTCTATAGCTGACCTAAGTAGGGGAAAACTCTAGCCGACCAGTCTAATAAAGGGGAAAGCAACTACTAAACCTTAGGGCCCTAATCTAAACCCTAACCACACTTCTTTATAGGATAGAAGTGGTAGGTGGGGTTTTATTATAATCTCATAGGGTTTTATTGACTACTTCTAGGGAGATTAGGACTCAACCCTGCTGGAGTCCTATCACATTACTTGTAGAACAATGTTTAGATATTTTGGAGTGAGCAAAGCCTTATAGTTCACCTTCTATATATCTTGTTCCAACACTTCCTTCCTGCTAAGTTCTAGCCTTCAGTGTTCCTGTGACATCAGAAAATTTCAACTTGTCATTATTTTTCATGTGAGGTGATTATACATCTTTGATGTCCAAATCCGTTGCAATAGATAAACCAATTGTGTCATTTATTATTGATTTATGGGAATGATATAGCCTTCTTGCTGCATCATTTCCCAGTTTCTAGCCATAATTAAGAAGGAAAATATCTTATAACAATGGACTATTTGGGATACTACTAATTCCCTCATCCATCAAGTTATTATAGCCTTCATCATCTAACTGTTGAAGTCGATAGGAAGAAGGGATAGAGTTATCATACTAAGGAAGAGTAGGAGAAGACTAATTTTCTATATGTCTCTCAATATTGTTTATAATTTTAAAACTTTATATTTTTTATGACCCAACATATGAGGTTTATATAGTCCCCAAAGATACATTACATTAATGTACTTAGAATGAATCTTTCTCTTTTAAGAAACCATTTCAAGAATCAATAGTCAATTTGATTTGTCCTTCCATAAATATTTCCTCTTGATGAAATGAACGTTTCTTGTGATGAAATTAATCTCTTTATGATACTTGAACAAGTTTAATTTCAACATTCTCCCCCCTTAAATTTGTTACATCTAACATATCATATTTCTTTTGAAGTTGTTAAAATATTTCAAATTTGAGAGGTTTTGTAAGTATATCAGCCAATTATTCACTTGTCTTGACATGATGTAGCTCCACTTCTTTGTTTTTGATAGGATCTCTTATAAAATAAAATCTTGTGTCAATATGCTTTGATCTTTGATGGTAGACGAAATTCTTAGCTAAGGCAATAGCTGATTTATTATCAGCATAAATCTTAGTTGACTTCTCCTGTGGCATATGTGGCATATGAAGTTGTTGGAGTAATCTTCATACCCATATTGCATAACAAATACAAAAAGATACTGCTATATATTCTGCTTCACAACTTGATAGAGCAACAATATGCTATTTTTTTGAAGACCAAGTAAATGTAGCTCCTCCAAAATAAAATACAAATCTAATTGTACTCTTTCGATCATTATAGCTGCGAGCCCAATCACTATCACTATATCTAATAAAATCCAATCTTTTTGATGATGAATAGAATATTTCATACTCAATTATTCCTTTAATATATCGTAAAAGTATTTTAGTGACATTTAAATGAGAAGTCTTAGGAGCTTCCTTGTCTCTACTTATAAAACCAACTCTAAATAGTATATCAAATACCTTAAACATCCAACTAGACTTTTTTTAATAAGCTAGATTAATATATTTACCTTCGCCTTCCTTGGTCAACTTGGTGCCATATTCAATAGGTGTATCTATAGGATGACAATCTTCCTTGGAAAACTTCTTTAGAACCTCTTTTGCATAATTTTCTTGTGAGATAAAAATTCCTTCATTGTCTTGTATAATTTTGATACTAAGGAAATAAGTTATTAAGCCAAGTCAATCATCTCAAACTCCTTCATAGAGTGCTTAAAATTTTTAATCATGGAGCTACTACTACCTGTAAATATTAAATCATCTACATACAAGTATTTCCATCATAGTTAAATTTCGTATAGAGATCATACTCATGTGAACATTTAGAAAAATCATTTTGAATAAAATAAGCATCTGTTTGAGAATTCCATGCTTGTGGGGCTTGTTTAAGCCCACAAAGAGCTCTCTTTAGCTTATATACTTTATCTTCTTATTCATAAATAATAATACTAGGGGGTTGTTGAACATATGCCTCTTCTTCAAGAACTCCATTAAGAAATACTGATTTGACATCCATTTGTAAAAATTTTTATTTCATTTGAGCTACTAGGGAGATAAGTAATCTTACTATCTCCAATCGAGCAAGTGGTGCGAACATTTGTTCATAATATTGTTATCTATATCCCTTTGCGACTAATCGTGCTTTATATTTCTCCACCTCTCCTTATGCATTTTTTTTTATTTTAAAGATTCGCTTAACACCGATCACTTGGTGGTCTTCTGGAAGTGTAGTAAGCTCCCATGTATCATTTTTGTTGATAGCATGAATCTCCTCCTTCATAGCTTGTCTTTGTTTTTCTTCTTTATAAGCTTCTTCGAAAGTTAATTGATCATATTCTGTAAAAAGATGAAATAAAAAAAGTTTATTATTTTTAATATCAATTCTTCGAGTCACATCATATAGCTCCTAAATTAGTCTTGTCCTTCTTATAATCGGACTTCTTGAATCATGTGACCTAGCTGATCTAAGTGATGATTCTAGTAAAGCCTATGTTGTGCTTGCTTGTATTATATTATCCTCTTTTGAAGATATAGCTTACTTATGCTGCTCATTTTTTTTTTCAGTTCCAAATATGTTGTTCATCAAACTCAATATCTCTTAACATCACTACTTTATTTGTGATAGGATTGTAGAGTTTGTAACCACTAGAATTCTCAGCCAAACCTAACAAAATACATTTCTGACATTTATCATCAAGTTTTGTTCTCTTTTCTTCTGGTATCTTGGCAAATGCAATACTTCTAAAAATTCTTAAATGATTGACTCTTGGTTTCTGTAAGCTCCATACTTCTTATGATGTAAAATTACTAATTTACCTTAAAACCTATTTAGCAAATAAACTGTAAAAGTAATGGCATACTTCTTATGCCATACACACCTAAACAATTTTTCTTTCTTTTAACATCATCAAACCATGTCAAGTATAGTCCTATTTTTTCTTTCTGAAACACCATTTTGTTTAGGTGTGTATGGCATTATAAATTGATGTAAAATTTTATTATTTCTATAAAAACTTCTAAATTCATTTGATATATATTCACCATCTCTATCTATTCGTAAACATATAATCTTATAACCACTTTGATTTTCAACCAAGTTTTTAAATTTCTTGAATTTGTTTAATACTTCTTTCTTTTCCTTTACATGTAAGCCCAAGTTTTGCCACTATAATCATCAGTGAAAGTAAGAAAATACCTACTTCCTCCAAGTGATATTGGACTGATAGGGCCACAAACATCCGAGTGTACTAGATCAAGTTATTGCCATGCTCTTTTTGTTCTACTGATTTTCTTTCTTGCTTACCCATAACACATACATAATTTTAATAGATGGTCAATTCTTGGCATTCCTATCACCATATTAAAATTCTCTAAAAGTTTTAAAGCCTTAAAATTTATATGTGCATATCTAAGATGTCATAATGTATAAATATCCTAAATATTAGTATTAAAATAATTTGACGGATCAAAAATACATAAATATAGAGGAAATATATAAATATCCTAAATATTAGTATTAAAATAATTTGATGGATCAAAAATACATAAATGTAGAGAAATATTCTATTCTTCACCATTTTTACATGTGAGATTAATGTCTTATTCTGATCATAAATTGACAGAACCATATCTTTTATCTCAATATTATAACCTTTTTTTAAGTAATTGTCCCAAGCTAAGAATATTATTTTCATATCAATCACATAATAAACATCTAAAATGCATAATTTTTTGTCATTATTGAATCCAAAAATAATTTTACCTTTGCCTCTTACTGGTCTTTGAGACAGATCACCAAATGTAATGTTCCCGGAATAACTTGTATCTATTTCTGAAAATAATTTTTTAATGTCACACATGTGATTTGAAGCTTATGTATCTAGATACCATATCATAGACTAATCGTCCTTCAAATTATTATAAGTCATTAGCAAAACTTAATTTGCGTTCTTCTCTTTTTTTTCAACAAAATTTTTCTTATCACCTTGATTGTTAAGATTATAATAACATTCAAATTATGAAGTATTTCCCAAGCCTCTTTTTCAACACCACCAAATGCTTTTTGAAGCATTTCCCAAGCCTCTTTTGAAGTATTTGCTGGAGTGATGATCTTGAACATTGTATCATTAAGCCCTTGGTAGATCATGAACAAGGCCTTTTTCTCGTTCTTCCTTCTATATTTGAGTTGTTATTTTATTGCTTCTGTATTCATCGCTCCTTCTTCTACTAGACTTGGTTCAATAAATACATCTTCTACAAACTCTTATACATCTTGGGAGCCTAGAATAACTTTCATTTGGATGCATCATATGTCATAATTTTTTTTTGTCAATCTAGGGACCAAGAGTTGGAAGGTGCTTGGGGATGAAGTCATAGCTCTGATACCAAGTGTTGAAGTCGATAGGAAGAAGGGATAGAGTTATCACACTAAGGAAGAGTAGGACAAGGCTAAATCTTCTATATTTCTCTCAATATTCTTTACAATTTTGAAACTCTATATTTTTCATGATCCAACATATGAGGTTTATATAGTCCACAAAGATACATTACATTAATGTACTAAGAATGAATCTCTCTCTTTTAAGAAACCCTTTCAAGAATCAATAGCCAATTTGACTTGTCATTCCATAAATATTTCTTCTTGATGAAATGAATCTTTCTTGTGATAAAATTAATCTCTTTATGATACTTGAACAAGTTTAATTCCAACACTAACTTCCCATCAACAAAATCTTGTAATTGATTAGTACTATCATTATCAATACAAATGAAGGAAAATAATGTCTCCATTTTGCTTGAGTTGGTTGAAGATGCTTTCTTCTGCATATCTAGCATCTCCTACTTGCTCATAGTTATAAATCCTACAATGTGGTATGAAATGTTAATCATTTTAGTATCATGGAACCCTTGGGTAGCATATGGCTGAATGATGTGAAATGTCATTCATTTTAGTACCATGGAAACTCCTGGTGGCATAGGGTTGAATGGAGTTCTGATTTAGATAAACAAGTTTGTAAACTTATGGGTGTCTTTTTAATCTCCAAAAATGCTATTATCCTTTCCAAGTGCTTATTGAATTGATTGACTATTGTGCATTTAAGCGAGATGTTGGAACTTGTCTATTGCTTGTTTACAAAATCTAATCAACTTCTTTTTTTCTAGGCCTTTTGAGACTTATATGAGGCTGTTTTTAGGCTAACCTTCTGTGGACAAATTTCATTAGGGCACCTTATGATTTATCTAATACTAACTAAGTCCATGATGTTTGGTATCATATGGGTAAGAAATCTAAGCAAATAGTGAAGTTCACACACATGTCAGGACGGCGGTGTAAACTCACTCTTAAACTATTGGAGTTACTTATGATGAGTGTGGTAAATAGAATAGTGAATAAAAATTGGCAACTCTTCTTGAGCAATAGAAGTGTAGTAGTCAAGTGCCTTGACTAAAGCAAAAGAATCATAAGGAAAGGCTTACAATGTTGAAAGTCATCTACATGTCCTCAAAGTGATTCTAGAGGAATTTTACCAAGGCCAACGATGATTACTCAAGATAGAGAACTTGCAAGAGGAAGCAAAATCTTGGATCGACATAATAGAGTCCCAAGTTGACCAAATTAACATAAGATACTTAGTCTTTGCAACATGTATAAGAGGTCATGGTGGATCTCACTATGAGAATTACAGTGCTCATAATGGCTCAACACACAGGAGGGGGCAACACCCATGGTGCTCCACCATAAAATTTGAAGTCACCCAAGCCACATTGGTACGAGGATCCATGAGATGAAAAGGAGCTTGAAAATATTATATTTGATATGGAACACTATTTCTAGGCACAAAGCTTGATTTTGAATAGACTAGAGTATCAATTGTACCAATATATCTAGGCAATAGTGATGCAAAACTCTACTGGTGCACTCAATCGAAAGAGATCGAACAAGGGCAGTGTTAGGTGGATATGTGGGAGGACTTGAAGTGAGAGTTATAAACTCAGTTTCTACTAGAGAAAATTGAGTTTGTCATGTAATAGAAGTTGGTATAACTCCACCCAACCACTTGCATCCATAACTATCTGATATAATTTTTAATGTTAATGCTGGAGATATGATACATGTCTGAGAAAGAAAAATTGTTCAACTTCTTCAATAGCTTGAAGTTGTGGGCGCAATAAGAATTATATAAATAGAATATCATCAATTTGGTTAGGGCAATCACAACTATAGAAAGGCTTATTGACTTTTTCTTTCTAAGGATTTAGGAAAGAAATAAGTTTTATAAAATTTACTATCTAAGTATTCTCGAGTGAAAGAGGCCACTACGAAATAAAAGAAGGATTTTCCATAAGGGGCCAAGTATAAAAGGCAAAGCCCCAAAATTTGACAAATATTTCTTATGTGGAGGGCCAAACATGGTGAGAGAGTCTCCTCAAAAGTATACATTCAATGCCCTATCAACATCAATGCAACCATTAAAATTTAATAAGGGCAAGGCCATTGCCCTTAGTTCGAGTAGCCCATGATCTAGTAGTAATGATGAGTTGTTGCAAAGACCTCGGAGAGGAGCAATGTGTTTATTGAATATGTTGAAGGGTCAATTGGAGGAATATACTGTTAGGATCGCAATGGCACTAAGAGATGAGCAGACGGGGTGTGGGGTTTGGAATTAGTGCTATAGTAAATTTGGACCGATTTTAAAGTTTGATTGATAAATCCATATAAAAAAAGAAGATTAACCAAGAATGTAAAGGTTACGAGTAAAATAAATGAGTAAGTAACAATAACTAGGAGCAAGAGAAAGATCACAAACTGATTGATAGTGATTCAGTCTTCCCAACCTACGTCTTCTCGATTCTTTTTTTTCTCGGGGCCATCAGCTTTCACTTCCAATCTTCTTTTCAACGAGGAAAGATCAACTACCCTTGTTACAACTTTTCTTCTTTTAATAAACTTAGGAGAGAACCTTCACACTCTCTCTTTTACAATATCTCTAACCTCTTACAATTTCAAATCACCTCTAAATTCAAGAAAGAGAAAATGACTCAAACAATACTCAAAGAGAAAGTTTACAACACTTTTGTGCTTAGGAATTAGTGCTCTATCATGCAAGCATGTGTGGGGCATTTATAGATCTAAAAAAGCTTTAAAAATGGAACTAAAAATTCAAATTTATAAAATTTTATGGTATTAATGATACTACCACTGACACTAGGCAGTACTACCACTATAATGGGGCCATTACAAGTTATAGATGCCTTATAAGCCAATCACGTGAGTGATGACACGTGTGATATGCTATATAACCTATTTTATTTATTATTATTAATGATATTTTCTCACTTTATATTACATGATGAATATATTGTGACGTCTTTGGATCTATGCAATGAGAATTGGATCATGATGAGATCATGATAATGAGACTAATTTGCATTTAAACACAGATCACAAACATTCTTGATCATAAGTTACTCGAGAAGAATATCGAGATAACCAGATATACTAATGTACTATAAACTCGTCTATATGATGGAGATGACTTGTCTCATAGTTGGTTGTGTGGGGACACCAAGGATATAGTGCATGTGCTTATTGGAGAATGAGTTTACTGAATAATCCGCTTATGCAATGCTAGATGGTTAATGATATCTCATCATAAGATGATGATTTCGTAATCCTATATGGTTATTTAGTCCTTAGACACCATGGATGTCTTATTTGAGTACTTCGTTCTTTAATACTAGACTTATAGGTATGAAAGTTCCAAATCTAGTACAAACGACTATTGGGAATGACAGTCAACTTTACGAAAGTAATTGGGCATTAATAGAGGATCATCTACTATCTGTATTATGGGAGGAATATCTTATTTGATCTCACTCGAGCAATTCTCTAGCCAAGGTCAATCGGATTGAGAGAATACGATAAGAGTGAGACTCGGATTAAGAAAAAAGGAGTTCCCCGAAAGAATCTGATGAGTGTGATACTTAGATTCCATATGAACATGACAATACCATGCTCGGTATATATCTCTAGGATACTAGATGAGGGACTATACACGGTAACTAAGGGTAAATATGTCTAATGGATTAGATCCTCCTGTATCGCTTGGGGACTAGCGTAATGACCTAGTACATCCATAGTCGACGAGTTAAGTATGGGGATAATAATTCATTGATTTAGAAAGAGTTATAAGTCAGAAAGAGTTCTAATAGGTGCAACTAATGGTCATGAGTTGCACAAGTTAAAACTTCTTCTGATTCAGAACTCTTTCTGACTTAGTGAATTATTATACCTATAATAATTCACTCAACTCATCGACTATAGACATACTAGACCACTACGTCATAATCCCCATATGGTATAGGGGGATCTAATCCATTAGATTTATTTGTCCTTAATTACTATGTATCTTTAGTCCCTCATCTATCTAATATCCATATATTGTATATCGAGCATAGTCCTGTCAGGCCCAATACAAAATCCATCCTAGTCTCACTCTAATCGGATTCTCCCGAAGAACTCTTTCTCTCTCAATCCGGATGACTTTGGATAGAGATTTGCTTGAGTGAGAATATATGAGATATTTTTCTCGTAATACCGAGAGTGGATGATCCTCTATTGACATATAATTTCCTTCATGAGGTTGGCAGACATTCCCAATAACCGATTATAATAGATCTAAAACTTCTAAACCTATAAGTCTGGTATCAACGAATGAGGTACTTAAATAAAACATCCTTGGTGTCTTAAGTCCAAGGACTAGATACACAATTGGGACTACAGAATGGCTATTTGATGATCAGGTATCATTGACCATCTAACATTTCGTAAGTGAATTAATCAATAAACGCAATGAGCACTTGCACTATATCCCTAGTGTCTCCACACAAGCAACTATGAGACCAGCTGACTCCAACATATGGATGGGTATATAGCATACAAGTCTGTCTAGTTATCTCGATGTCCCTCTCGAGTAACTAATAATCGGGATTATTTGGGATTTGTGTTTAAAGGTGAATTGATCTCATTATCATAATCTCATAATGATCTGATTCTCATTGTACAGATCCAAAGATATCTTAATATATTAATCTAATAATAATATAAAGTGAGAAAATATCATAACATTAATAATCAAAAGGAGTAACTAGAGATCGTGACACATCACCGTCCATACAAGCTGATAAAAAGATACAAAATAATGTTGGACCGCTAGATCATGATGTGCCTACATAGGAGCCACAAGGGAGCCTCATGAAGAGTTACAGATAAGGACCTCGAGTCATGGAGTCTCAACCTTGAGGACAAGGTTGATTTGAAGAGGACAGGTCTGTTAGGACCATAGCTAAGTCGGATCCTAGTCGATTGGGTCAAGTCCATAGATTGGGCCTTATTAGCCTAGACCTTATTGAATGTTAGATTTTGATAATGAAATCAATTGATGGGTTTTTGATCTAACATGTGTGTTAGAGAAAGTAATGCATGACTAACTATGACTGAGAAAATGAATTACAACCAGATATTGGGCCAAAATCAAGTTCGAGCATCGGGCCAAGGTTCAGATAATATAGTGGGTGTTCGCTGGGAGATCGTTGGAAGAAGATCGTATGACTTGTCAGAAGATTGCCAGGGGTTAGGTCGATTATTGAACTTAATGGTCTTGTATGGTTATAATCATTGAGTCATAGTTGGTTTTGAGTCCTAATTGAGTTAATTTTAAAAGGAATTCAAATTAACTCAAGTGAGGCAAACCGGGTCCATTTTGGATTTGAGTTGAGCTTAGGTTGAGCTTATTTGGTTGATATAGAAAGGAGTCAACGGAAGGTACAAGTCAGGAATAGAAACGTATAGGAAATGCCTTTTCGGGATTCCCAATGATAGTACCATCGGTGTACGGTGGTAGTACTGCCCAGGTCGATGGTAGTACCACTACCACCCTATTTTTAGGGTAGCTTTTGGTGGTAGTACCATCAGCATCGATGATAGTACCGCCCATACCTAAACTTTTTGGATACGTTTGAATTTTTGGCTCTATTTTCTGAAGTCAATTAGGGTCTATAAATACCCCAAGTTTTCTTACATTGAGAGCAAAAAAATTGGCAAGAAAGCTAAGAAGAAAAGTATACAAGAAAGTGAGAAAGAATTGGGCATGAGAGTGAGCAAGAAAGTGGTCATAATACCTTGTAAAAGTCTTAAGAATCTCCCTAAAAGTTTTCAAAGAAAAGGTTGATACCACAGGATTTTTTAAGCATTTTGAAAATAATTTTCTTGTTCTTTAATTTTATGTAGATGATATAATTTTTGGTTCAGCAAATGAATCCTTATATGAATCTTTTGCCAAGATTATGAGCCTAATAGGTGAATTAACTTTTTTCTTAGGATTACAAATAAAATAATTAAATGATAGTATCTTTATTAGTCAAACTAAGTATATCTTAGACTTGATAAACGTTTTGGTATAGAAAATGCTAAGGCCATAAGCACACCTCTGAGCACTTCTATAAAATTAGACTTAGATAATAAGGGAGAAAATTTTGATCAAAAAACTTATAGAGGAAGGATAGGTAGCTTGTTGTATTTAATTGCTACTAGACCATATATAATATTTAGTGTTGGATTATGTGCAAGGTTTTAATTCAAATGCTAAACTTTCTCACTTTAAGATAGTTAAATAGATATTTAGATATTTAAAATGAACCTCTGACTGGGTTTATGGTATCCTAAATCTAAAAACTTTAATTTAGTTGCGTATGCTGATGCCGAGTTTGGAGATTGTAGAATAAATATAAAAATTACTACCAGGACATGTCAATTTTTAGAGCATGCTCTTATTTCTTGGTTTTCTAAGAAATAAAATTTAGTTGTTTTATTTATAGCTAAAGCTAAATATATTGCAGCTAGTGCATGTTGTGCCCAAATTATTTGGATGAAAAGCACGTTAGAAGATTATGGAATTCATTTAAAAATATCCCTATACAATGTGACAACACTAGTGCAATATATTTAACTAAAAATCTCATTCAACACTCAAAAACTAAACATATTGATATTAGGCATCACTTCATTAGATATCGTGTGAATTATCATGACATATCTTTGAAATTTATTGATACCAAGCATCAATTAGCAAATATTTTCACTAAAATATTAAATGAAGAATAATTTAATTTTATTAGAAGAGAGTTAGGAATACTAACTCACCTGAATGCATAATGTGCAACTTTCTTAATTTACTATTTTATGGATTTCTTGAATATCTCTTGGATTTCTTAGATTTTTGAGCTCATCTTCAAAATAATCTTTTCTAAATTTACATCTATAAGTGATTTGATGTTTTCACACCCCTCCATCATTTCTTCTTCCAACTTATTCAAAAAGGGGAGAAAATTTTTAATGAGAAAATTATGTCTTTTATCTTATTTTATTTACTAAGGGGGAGCAATGAAACAACTTCTTTATGCACTAAATGTTTAGTCAATATTTATTTTTTATAAATACGAAGAATTTTGACACATTATGAGATTATGTGCTTTGAAATTATTTGCTCAATATTTCATCTTTTTGTTGATGACAAAGGGAGAGAAACAACATATTGATGACACATGTAAAAAAAATATTCTATTTTTTATTGATAAAAAATGGAGAAATGATTGATGACTTAAGGGGGATAATTTCAAATTAATGTATGACTAATGGATGAATTTGAATGTAATGTTGTATACTTGGAAAATCTTTAATGAGTTGATGGTTGATGACTTAAGGTAAAAATATTTAAAATTGATGTTATGTCATTTCTGAAATTGATGTATGAATATAATATTGCATCTTTGATGTATTGTTAAAATTGTTTGAAATGTTATATCATGATACTTGAATCCAAGAGTATTTGGTCTTGAATTTAAGTTTACTTTATTTGGATTATGGTATGGACATAGGGGGAGTAAAGGTTAACTCCCATCATCAATTGATTGTCATCATCAAAAAGAGGATGATTATTGAATCTCAAATTTTGATGTTGAAATCAATTGATGGATTTTTGATCTAACATGTGTGTTTAATAAAGTAATATAGGGTTAACTACGATGGATAAAAGGAATTACAACCATATATTGGGCTAGAATCACGTTCGGGCATTGGGCCAAGTTTCGGACGAGGCGGTGGGAGTTTGTCAGGAGTTCACTGAAGGGATTGGGAAGCTTGGTAGGAACATGTTGAGAGATCACCAGAAAAAGACCATAAGACTTGCCGGAAGATTGCCGGAGGTTGCCGGATTTTCGGGGGTTAAGTCGATTATTGAACTTGATGGTCTTGTATGGTTGTAATTAGTGAGACGTAGTTAGTTTTCAGTCCTAATTAAGTTAATTTTAGAAGGAATCCAAATTAACTTAAGTAAGGCAAATCGGGTCCACTTTGGGTTTGAGTTGAGCTCATTTGGTTGACCTAGGAAGGGATCAACTGAAGGTACAAGTCAGGAATGAAAAAATATAGAAAACACCTTTTTGAGATTCCCAACGGTAGTACCGTCGGTGGGCGATGGTAGTACCACCCAAGTCGACGATTGTACTACCCAGGTCGGCGATAGTATCGTTGCTACCCTATTTTCAGGGCAGCTTTCGGTGGTAGTACCGTTTGTTCCTAGAATTTTAGGATATGTTTAAATTTTTTACTCTAATTCTTAAAGCCAATTAGGGTCTATAAATACCCCAAGTTTTCTTGCATTGAGAGCAAAAAAGTTGGCAAGAAAGTTGAGAAGAAAAGTGTGCAAGAAGTATGTAAAAAAGTGAGAAAAAAAATGAGGCAAGGGAGTGAGCAAGAAAGTGGTCGTAATCCTTGTGAAAACCTTGTAAAAGTCTTGAGAATCCCCCTTGTGAGTTGTAAGTGAAATACTTATAAGGTTCATCTCCTAAACCTATGAAAAGAAGAGAGTGAGTAGTGTAAGGGTTTGATCTTTACCCGAAAAGGTCATTAGTGGACACTAACGGCCTCAAGGAGGACTCCGAGAAGTGGACACAGGCCAAGTTTTGGCGGAACCACTATAAACTATGAGTCTTCTAACTTTACTTAATGAGTTTATCTATTTTACCTCTAGTTTTCTTTAAGCAAGATAGTAACTTAGCATTATTCAAGGTTTATTTGCTCATGCACTCGACTTAAACAAAATACTTCTGATTTCTGATTTTATTTCAAGCAAGTCTCTCAAAACTATAGTTTTTTCTACTTTGTACTAATTAACCCCACTCCTCACCTCCTCTCTTAGTGCCAATTGTTCCTAACATATTTGACATTAGGTCAGCTAAGATGTGATTTGAGTCCATTGTAATAAATCTGCCAAAATCTTAGTAAGGTTATGATTCGGCTAAACTAGAGTCTGGTTAGGAGTCAAAGTTGGATTCGAGTTAGAGTCAACCAGTTAAGCTTGTAATCAACCCAATTGGCCGCTCACCTTGATGACAGAAAGTCAGCTAGGGCTAAGAGGAGGCAGCTAGGGTTTGAGATGAGAGTGTTTCACGTAGAGTAGGAGTTTGATAAGGAGTTGCAGTCTTAGTTACTTAAAGTAGGATTCCTATTAGAAATTAGGGTTTTGAGACCTTATATAACTTATTTAGCCACCACTATTTTTTCAAGCAATCAATACATTTTTTTAGTCATTATGGTTGACTACCAAGGAGGGAGGAACCCCTATAGAGCTCCAAGGAGGGTCGATCCCCTATATAGGTCAACCCAAGCTTAAATCCCCTGGAGTTCTAATATATTTCCACCGAGAACGTATTCTTTCTCAAGAAACACAATCATCTTGGCAACAGAGATCTTATGGTCCTCGGGATGATAGAAATAATACCCCTAAGTTTCCTTGTGGTATCTCATGAACTTGCATCATTCCATCCTTAATTGTAACTTGTCAGGGTTGTGTCTTCTAACATGGGTAGGACAGCCCCAAATCTTAAAACCTTAATATCAGACTTCCTGCCTTTTTATATCTCATATTGTTTAGATACTATCAACCTAGATAAAACTCTGTTCAAAAGGTATACTACGGTCTCTATGACATATCCCTAGAATGAGATGAATAGGACAATGAAACTCATCATTGATCGTATCATATCTAATAGTGCATGATTCCTCCCTTCTGATACACCATTAAGCTGAGGTGTATAAGAAATTATCCACTAGGATAGAATCATATAGTCTTAATACTCTTTCCAATCTGCTTCTCTACTTCATTCTAAGGGAAATTGGTGAATTCTATATGCAAGTAATCTCCTCCTTCATATGATCGAAGAGTCTTAATACTCTTTCCAAACTGCTTCTCTACTTCATTCTAATATTCCTTGAATTTCATAAAGGCCTCGGACTTGCACTTCATCAAGTACACATGTCTATATCTAGAGAAATCATCAGTAAATGTAATGAAGTAAGAGTAACCTCCTATAACCTAAGTCGACATGGGACCACATACATCACTATATATGAGTTCCAATAACTTAGTGGCTCTCACTCTAGTTCCACTAAAAGGAGAGTTGGTCAACTTTCCACAAAGGCAAGGTTCGTAAGTTGCATACAACTCATAATCGATTATATCTAAGTATTCATCCTTTAGCAACTTCTGAATCATTCATTCATATATATGACATAGCTTATGATGCCATAGGTATCCATTATTCACCTCATCTCGTTTCCTCTTGGACGTACTTACATCATGATGTGTGGAGAAATGTCTAGCATATATAAGTCATTAATCAAGGTCCCTCTTGTTATGATCTCATTATATAAAATTATTAAATAATTATTATTCTTAAAAACTAATTTATATCTACTAACTATCAAACAAGAAATAAAAATAATTTTTTTGATAATAGAGAGAATATAATAGTATGCATATAATGCAATGGTGGCTCCACCATGCAGATATAGGGTAACCTCACCAATAATAACTACAACAACTCTTACTCCATTGCCTATCTTGAGGTCCATCTGGCCTCTCGCCAATTCCTAGGCTTTGCTAGAACCTACAACGAATTACAAATATGATAAGCACTTCCAATATCCAATACCCATTGTTATCATAATAGTCTAACAAATTGAGACTAATCATGAATATACCTGAAGAGTCTCCAAGCTTCCGTTTCACCTTCTTTTTCAGGTAATCCCTGCATTTTCTCTTCCAGTGCCCATCTTTGCTGTAGTGGAAGTACTAACCTTTGTCCTTGGTCAGATCTTTCTTGGCAACCTTTTCCTTACCCAATTTGCCCTTGCCCTTCTTAAGGGTCTTATTAGCATTCATTTTCTTCTTGGTCTCACCAATATAGAGAATTGGCTTCTCTTTCTTGGGTAGGGTCATGTCAAGGACATACGCAATTTATTCTGCCATGAGAATAATTCTCAAATTATAAAGTCAATCCATATAGTTGGACTAGTGAGACGATTGGCATCAAATATGTCACATCAGAGGGTTGCAAGCGACATATTTCTAACAAACAAGATGTAGCATAAATGAATAACATACGGATTTTATAAAAAATAATTAAGATACAGACTTATATCTTAATATACTCCTACTAATTTTCTAGCGAATCACGTGACACCCTTGGCACGTGAAACGAAGAATTATGACAGACTTCTAGTGGGGGCCGAGATCCAATCGGTGTCTTAATGTAACCTCGAGGGACTCGACCAATCACATTAAGCCCAAAAAGATAAGTAACTCTTACCAATCATAACTCCTTGTGATTCTCGTTCTATTCGGCCTCCAAACCATCATGGTCTCGACCTCTCGACCAACCATGATGTTTAGTTAAGTTATCATCATCGTTATAAAGTAAGTCTGATTTGATGATATGCCCTCGAGGGACTTGACACACTCAACCTATGTCGTGATTCAATTTCTTCCTATAATGATGGAAGGCCACATGGGTCAATCTTATTGCCTTACACTTTTCAACTTATTATTATCGTAGGAGGGGTTTTTTTGTTTTATTTTGATCTCCTAATATATCATGTCATACATATACATATTTAATATATATCTACATCACTACATCAGATATAAAGATATATATATATAGTAGGTGTATAATCATATATCACATATGCATGCTATACTGAATGATCATGAACTATCACCTAATGTGATTAGGCCTGAGATAGTAGGCCCAATCACTTATAATAAGATTTATGTGTATATCGGTTCATCTCGATGCCCTGTGATCGTCCATCTTATCATCATCAGTTTCGTCGGATCCGCGGCGCATCACCATGCATTGTGATTGCCCATTATGGCATCCTGGGTCCCATTAACACCTCCACGCTCCCACCATGCCTCTTCATGTTTACAACATAATCACAGGCATGACCCAAAGATAAATGAAAAAATAGAGGCTCGTAAGCCCAATAATAGTAATCACATATACACACATCACAACACAATATTCATTATCATCGATCCATATTATACATCACATATACACACATCATCATGTAGGACTACTAGATAAATAATAATTAATTAAACTATTTAATTCATTATATTTCTAGAATTAAGGATATATCAAGAATTTTAAGAATTGTTAGGGTTATTTTTAGAATTCTAAATCGAAAGATAGACCTGTTAGGACCCTAGCTGAGTCGGATCCTAGTCAAGTGAGTCAAGTCCATAGATTAGGCCTTGTTGGCCAACCTAGACCTGAAATTAGGAAGGCTAAGGAGGAGATTTAAGTCTTATAATAAATCAGCCCAAATCCTAGTAGGATTAGGATTCAGCTGAATTGGAGTCTGGTTAGGAGTCAAAGTTGGATACGGGGGTTGGAGTTAACTAAGTCAAGCTTGTGAGCAACCCAATTGGCTACCCACTTTGATGAGGGGAAAAGATCCATTCAATTAGGACTCTCTCAAAAGTTGATTAGGAGATAAATTAGGAGTTTGAGTCTTAGTTTACTTGGAGTAGGAGTTGCTACTGAGAGTTGGAGTTGTTAGAAGTAAGAGTCTTGAGTATGAGTCCTATTAGGAGTTAGGGTTTAGAAGCTCTATAAATAGCTTATATTCTTCCCTCTTTTTATCATCAATAGATCAATTATTTTTCAGCCATTATGCAAAAAACCAAGGAGAGAGGAACCCCTATAGAGTTCCATGAGGTTGATCCCCTATAGAGATTACCCTAAGCTTAGAATCCATAAGGGTTCTAACACTTGATATAGAGTAGCGTTCTTGGCATCTCGCTGCATTTCCATAGCCATCCATCATCCGTCCACAACTGCCCAAAGTAATTCCCATAATTGCTTAAAGATCATCGTCGAATTTCGCCATCATCTCCACAACCGTGGATCATCCTTTGATCTCCTATAAATTGCAACAGGTTCTGGTTTCCTACCTTACTGCTACTGCAATTTAGTTATCCTTATTCAAAAAATCTAGAAAAATCATTCCTATCTTGCTACTACTACATAAACTTTTCGTCGTAAAATTTCCATCTCTACGATAAAAGTTCCACTACAGAATTTCCACCGCATAGCACTACTTATTTGGTCTTACTGCTGCATTCTCCATGAAATTTTTATAATGGCTTTGACACTTCCTAACAATGGATTTCCTTTTGGTTTCGTAAAAAAATTATCAATATAAACTACTGATCTTTTACGTCCAAACTGCTGCACTTTGCACGCAAAATTTTATCGCAATTCATACCCGTGATCTTTGATTTTACCAAACACTTTGCTACCATTTTCTTTCACAAATTTTTTGTCAGCATTACCTTTCCCTTACTAGTAGATTCTTCTTGAGTTTTTCTCGAATCCTTATTTCAAACTACTGAAAAAAATCTCATCTGTACTACTAAAATCTTTCGAAGAAAAAATTCTGCCACAACACTTATAATTTTTCATCTTGCTAAATCTTTTACTACCGTAATTTTCCATGAGTTTTTTTATGGTATTACCTCTTCCTCACCGGTGGATTCCCCTTGAGTTTTATTCGAATCCTTATTTCCAATTGCTGAAAAAAAATTGCATCTATACTCTTGAAATTTTTTCGACAAAAAAATATGCTGCTATACCTTGTCTTTCCTCTTCTCTAAACCCACCAAACCCTAACCATCTTGCTGCCACCAACTACGACATCTTTAGGGCATCCCTCTAGCCTTAATATGTAATTGCCATAACCTATTTTTTCATAACCTTAATAGCACTCATAATTGTAGCCCAAAACAGTGACCTATCGTAGCCTCTCGACGCAGAATTCTGTAGCACTACCTTTCGATGTTTTTTGCTGCACCCATTTATGATCCTTACCAAAATTGTTGCTGCTACCTATGTCATCTTTAGGGCACCCCTCTAACCCTAAACCTCTATCACCAAACCCCCCTTACAGCCTCTACAACAGCCTCAAACAACAATATCAACTGCACCCCCCTTCGATAAAAAAAAAATTCTACTGCACTACCTTCGGAAGTACTCACTGCATCCACCATGAAAGAGATGCAATTCAATGGTACAATCAGCTTGAATATACCCATGGGGCTCCGACATGTATACAAATCAAGAATTCACTGTTGAACCATTTTAGTTTGACCAAGTATAAGAATATCAATGGATAACTTGTCAAGATCCGACAAACTCCATGATCCAAGAATACTTGACCAGGTTTGAGGAATTATCTTACTTTGCTCATGATTGGTCTGACAGATAATTATTAGGGACATTCATCGAAGGACTCAAGTCAAAGTTTAAAGGAGAGTTTAAAGCACGGCAGCCCCCCACTATGAAGGTCGCAATCTCTTCCGCCTGAATCCAAGAGGAACGGTTGAGCCAAGATCCTCGGAGGATGAGAACCACTCCTAGACTAGCAGCATATAAACCTCCCTATGCTCCAAGCCATTCTTCGCTGCCACAAAAATTGATGAGAGAAGAGCTACGTGATAGGACTCCAACAAGGTTGAGTCCTAATCACCTAGAAGTAGTCAAATAAAACCCTGTGAGATTGTAATAAAACACCACCAAGCCACTTTTATCATATAAAGAAGTGTGGTTAGGGTTTAGATTGGAGCCTTAGGGTTTAGTAGCCACCATCGCCTTTACTAGGCTGGTCGGCTAGGATTTCCCCTTGCTTAGGTCGGCTATAGAGCCAACCTAGCCACCACCTGTTCCCTCTAAGATAGGTAGGCTATAGAAGGGGTAAAAGGATAATTTTAGTTAGGCAAGTACCCCCTAGGGCTAGGGTTCAGAGCCCTATATAAGCATGTAGCCTCCACCTCTTTTTATCAAGTAATTATCAATTTTATTTCAGCCTTGTGCCGAGTCTAGGAGGGAGGAACCCCTATAGCGTTCCAAGGGTTGATCCCCCTCAAGGATCAAAATTTATAGAGCTCCTTTTTGGGTTCTATCATATGATATCATAGCCATGTTCCTATTGCCCTGTAGCATCTCAGTCGCCTTCACCTTCCCATAATTGCTTTTGACGTCGCCTCCATCCACCGTCGCCCACCAAGCCGTAGATCCATCTATCTGCTACCGCTCCCAGAGTGATTTGGAAATCTAGTATATTTTTATCATCTACTCCTTAATACTGTAAGATTCCTTACTTTACATGTTGAAGATTTTTCCCAAATTTTATCCGCTGCAAATTTTGTTCGTCGCAAACGTTATCGTTGTTGCGAAGGTGAAACACTGCAGAAATTTTTAGCCGACTTTCGCCTCTTGAAACTGGTTTATTTCTTCTCCTTTCAGGCTGAAATTTTTACACAATTCTAAGGATCAACTTGGCTTTCATCTGGGATTGATTTTTATAAAAAAACTCCTTCTAGAACCGGTTTTCTTGTGCAATCTTTCATCATCACATAGTGCTGAAATTTTTACGATGAAGAATCTGCCCTCCGCCTATTGACATCTTGAAACTGAACTTTTGTTTATCCTTTTTGGCCAAAATTTTTACATAAATTCATAGATCATCTTAGCTTTCATCTAAGACTAATCTCTAAAAATAACTCCTTCTAGATCCGGACTTATAGCACTACAATCCTTCGTCACAAAGTGCTGAAATTTCACCACGAGAATTCTGTGATCTTGATTGCAACAATTTTTCTACCATTCTGCTTCTAAAATTTTCTTGATCCACATTACTACTACTATCACCATCTGAACTGAGATTTTGATATTAAAATTTTTCATAACTTTCTTGGATTTTTGCTGGAATTAACGTCAAGAAACTACTGCTTCTTCAATGGGAATTCTGTTTAGCAGTAGAACGTATACCGTAGTGATCTTTCATCAAAATTTTATCCGGACTTATAGCACTGCCATCTTTTCCAGATTTGAGACTCCTCCTCTCATCTTCGATTCCTACTATTACTCCCTAAAAAAACCCTAACAAAACGGCCGCCAAACAGCCATTCCAATCAGCCCTAACTACAGCCTACTTCCTTATCGATCCACTTACCTTTTCAGCCAACTTTCCTTATCAATACCTACCTTTGCTGCCATCTATCCAAAATCTAAAATCTATTTCCCCAACCTTCATCTACTGCTATCACACCCTAAAACCATACCAATTTGTAGCCTAAACTCCATAAAACTGTAGCCCCAAATCGCACCCAAAACAGTCACAAACCACACCCAAAAACCATAGCCTTCGGTCCACCAATCTTTCAGTCACCCAATCTCTCTTATCCCTTCAATCGCAGCACGTATCTTTCATTGCCCAATGCTGCCAACAGCAACCTCTTGCTGTCATCCTCCTTGATCGCAGCCAATAGCGATCCTTGCGGCAAAAAGCTACTAGCAGCAATCTTTCAGTGCAATATGTTTACATCGCATGTTTGCTGCCAACTATCTTGATCGTGGCCAGCAACAAATTGAACACAACAGCAGCCATCTCTTGCTCCATACCACTGCTGCCCTCTTCCGCAAGAGTTGTATACATCACTGCCCCGTCTTCCTCCTATTGCAGTCGTACCCTTGCTACAACTGACGCCACCTGTAGCCACAAAGTCACACCGCAACTGCAGCCGATGTTGCTCCTGTCCTCTTCTTCCTCTACTATTGTTGCTGCCTTCTGACTTAGATCTCTTGGCTGCCATCTTCCAACAAATATCAACCACCTAAAAAATCACAGCCTTGATGACATTGCAATGCCAACATTGTAGCATCATCGAAGGACCGCAGTCGACATTGCTGTTGCCATCTTCTTCCTCCACCATCCCTGGTACCCTTGGCTACCATCCTCCACTTGGAGGCTTCACCATCGTAGTCCTGACATTACTATCATTTATTGCCTTCAAACTAAAAATTACAGTTATACTCTTCAGTCAGTTTATTTAACAGGTTGGAGATCCTTACGTCATGACATCGGTGGGCTTATTCGAAGCCAAATTGGAGGCTTTCGAGATGCGTATGGATGCTAAATTACATGCTCTCTTTGAGGAGTTTAGATTGGGTCAATCACCAAGCCCAAGAAGATCACAACATGGAGCAAATTCTGATTTTAAAAAGAACCCATTAGAGATAAGAAGCGATGATAAGACATGACAGCCCTACACCTCAATGACATCGATCTCCTTTGTACAACTTCAAGAAGGGTACCTCAATCAAGATGCTCATAGCATGAGAGCCACATCCCAACCAACAATATATAAACCTTTAGCACCAATTGATTGCAAGAATCGTGATGAAGAACTAATGAAGAGCCGTCAAACCTCTACCATCCAAGAGTACCAAACTAGGTTGAAAAGTTATCTAATCAAACTTATGATTGGTCTAAAAAGTAGATATTAAGGACTTTTATTGAGGGCTTGAAGTTGGAGATTCGGGAAGAAGTTAAAGTGCGACAGCCATACACACTTAAGCCAGCCATCTCCTATGCACGACATCAAGTGGAGCAGTTGAACTACAAAGCCCGGAGGACTAGGGTCACTCCTCGACCAGCGACACCAAAGCTTTCACCTTCCCCTACTATCAGCCGAAGAAACTAATAAGAGAAGACTTTCATGATGGATCGGCAAAGGAACCCAAACTTGAAGATATGATTCTCGAGCCCAAGGAGAAGGATCAACCACAACCAGCCACCCGCAGGGTCCCTACCTTAGCCGGCTACACCAACCTGCAAAAATTGAAGATCGAAGGGTTTCTCGAGCAGCAGTCCGTCATCATCCACATCAACGTTGGGAGCACACACAACTTCATGAGCAGTAAGGTTGTTGCCCACTTAATGCTAAAAAAAAGAAGATTACAACAGGTTTGAAGTCAAGGTAGCTAACGGCCAAATTTTGAAGTGCAACTAGAAGTGCCCGCGGGTAAAACTGATCCTATAGGAGCAAGATGTAGTTGCTAATTTTATCCTCCTCCCTCTTAATGGTTTTGATATAGTGCTTGGCATTGATTTGTTGTCCACGATTCGAGATATTTTCTAAAATTTTTCAAAGCTAACTATGAAATTTTTTAGAAAAGGAAAGCAGGTGATTCTACGAGGGAGCCTAACGACTACAACCACAACACAATACTTGGAGGGGGTACCAAAAGAAAATTCCAATGGTTTCCAACTTCAAATTCAAGAGTTTCATAAGATTGAAGATAAGAAACCTCCCCAGAGCTTTCTGAAATTTTGTGCATCTCCACCAAACCGAGCCGATTACCTCCTCTGAAGCTGTCCGACCCCCCGATGTTGAACAGGCTGAAACTTCTACCAGTTGTTGCTTGGCCAGATTATTTCCTACAACCTCAGAATGTCAAAGATAAAAGGGTCGTCCAAGAGATGATAGAGACATAGATTGTTTGGCCATGCTTATTTCTCGTTTACGACACATCCCTATATCCTTTTCACCGGAAATAAGCTACTTCTAAAGTGTTACATCCTGTCAAACTCACCATGGTTGCTTATCTTAGGTGACTTCCACGACTTTCCCCAGAATCGTCCCATGATGCTTAAAAACTTCCTTGATGATGACCTCCGATCTACAGCCCAAGACCGCAAGAAAATTGAGCCCCTCTAGTGTCGAAATCAGAAAAATGGAAGGATCATTCGTAGGACTCAATAAAGCATGAACATCATTCCTCTCAGTATAAAGAAAGATGCACCACCTTGGCCGAGTGGAACTATAGCCCTCACGACCATGATGTCATACACACCAAATCGTGACATATGTTTATTATTAGAGCAGACACATCCAGAGTGGGGGTCAGCACTATCCTCATGCAAGATGGTCAACAACACGAAAAAGTAAAAATGGGCCCCAAAAAATCACCACTCCTACCCACCTCATACTCAAATCAGGCTTACACCACTAGAGATTTTATCAAAGGACAGCCCTCACTCTAAAAGAAGGCACAACTACTATTACAGAGCAACCACGTGGCAACCCATGCAAGGAAGAAACTTCCCCTTGACAAAAACCAGAGCAGAAGAAAGTTTCCTGAGAAAGAACAAGTCCCCCTTCAACTCTAGCTCCACCAGCATTAAATTCAAGCCTCAAGAAAGTGGTCTTTCTATTTCTTTAGGCATTGTCAAATTGGGGATCACATTGGAGCCCTAACCTGGAGATCAGATCCGCGCACCAGATCAATATTATAGTTGATCCTCCAACTATCCCACCTTAAATGGAAATTTAAAGATGACGACTCAGCCCAAATTCATCCAACTAACACTCAACCTGATGAGGAGCTAAAGACCCAGTTCCCTAAGTTCATGAAACCTCAACCTTGAGGACAAAGCTGATTCTAAGAGGGCGGGTTTGATAGGACTCCAGCAGGGTTGAGTCCTAAT
This sequence comes from Ensete ventricosum, assembly GCA_029747655.1. Lineage (NCBI taxonomy): Eukaryota > Viridiplantae > Streptophyta > Magnoliopsida > Zingiberales > Musaceae > Ensete > Ensete ventricosum. The sequence continues at coordinate 36,049,051 of JAQQAF010000008.1, read as the reverse complement.
CACCTAAAAGTAGTCAAATAAAACCCTGTGAGATTGTAATAAAACCCCACCTAGTTTTCTATCCTATAAAGAAATATGATTAGGGTTTAGATTGGTGCCTTAGGGTTTAGTAGCTGTCGTCCCCTTTACGGGGCTGGTCGACCAGGGTTTCCCCCTACTTAGATGGGCTATATAGCCAACCTAGCTGTCACTTGTTCCCTCTAAGGTAGGTAGGCTATAGAAGGGGCAAAAGCATAATTTTAGTTAGGCAAGCACCCCCTAGGGCTAGGGTTGGAGCTCTATATAAGCATGTAGCCTCCACCTCTATTTATCAAGTAATTATCAATTTTATTTTAGCCTGGTGCTGAGTCTAGGAGGGAGGAACCCCTACAGCGTTCCAAGGGTTGATCCCCCTCAAAGATCAAAATTTATAGAGCTCATTTTGGGGTTCTGTCACTATGCGATAGATCGACGATGGGCCTTTGTTGGCATTGCAACAAACTTTGGAGTCGCAACCATCACCGCAAAATAAGGGAGCTTTCAATAATAAAATCTTTTAAAGAATCTGAAGAAGCAGTCCAGGAACCTGAGAAGGAGAACAAGAAGAAGGACCCGCAGTTGGCCGATTACATGACTCACGCTTTAGCTGGAAACACGAACCTGCAAGCAGCAAAAGTTAAAGAATCCTTTAAGTAGCAACTCATCACCGTCCTCACCAAAAATTTTATGAATGGCAGGGGAGAACAAGTGACCTTATGCGAGAAACATGGGACCGAAGTCATGACGATCTCGACATAGCGCTTGCAGAAGCTTGCTGAAATTTCAGGGGCCTCTGCCAAATCAAGCCGACTACTTCCTACCAAGCTATATGATCTTCATATGCTGATCTTGCAGGAGGAACCACTAGCACATATTTGGCCATATTGTTGTCCACATCCTTAGAGGGCTGAAGCTAAAAGGATCGTCCAGGAGATGTAGGAGACACATATCATTTGGCCACGACCTTCCCTTGCAACGACACTTTATCTCCAAAATCTTTGCCTCTTTGTCTGCAGGTATAAACTCTTCCTAAAGTGCCACATCCAGTCAAACCAGCTATGACTTCTGAAGTAGCGCTCCCAAATCTCGGGATACTTCCACGACTTCTCCAAAGAGCGAACCATAATGCTCAAAGTCTTCCCTGATGATGACCACCGATCCACGGCCCACGACTGCAAGAAGATTGAGTCCCTCTAACGATAGTACCGGCATGGAATCTACGACACCAAATCTTACTTGATGGAGATCAAAATTCTTAAGGAAAAGGAGGAAGGCTGATAGGACTCTAGCATGATTGAGTCCTAATTATCGTAGAAGTAATCAATAAGAACCCTGTGAGATTGTAATAAAACTCTACCTAGTCACTTCTATCCTATAAAGAAGTGTGGCTAGGGTTTATTTTGGGGTCTTAGGGCTTCCCAGCGGTCACCTCCCTTACTGGGTTGGTCGGCTAGGGTTTCTAGCAGAGGAGCATGGCTTGTGCAGCCACTTAGGTCGTCGCCCCCTTTATTTATGCATGGTAGCTATAGGAGGGGTAAAAGGGAGAATTCACTTAGGAAGCACTCCCCTAGGGCTAGAGTTTGGAGCCCTATATAAGCATGTAGCCTCCAACTCTTTTAAGAAAGCAAGATCAATCTACAATTGAGCCATATGGCCGACTACTAGGAGGGAGAAACCCCTATAGTGTTCCAAGGGTTGATCCCCTTCAAAGATCAAAATCTATAGAGCTTCATCTGGGGTTCTATCATTTGGTATAAGAGCAGCATTACTGCTGCCCCCTGCGTTTGATCTAGAGATCTGGTATTTTCACCACCCACACCTCTTTCATACTACAACATCCTTTACTTTACATGTTGAAGAATTTTTTATATTTTATTTGATGCAAATTTCGACCGTCGCAAACATTATCATTATTGTGAAGGCAAAATGCTGCAGAAATTTTAACTGCCTATCTGCCTCTTGAAACTGGTTTATTGCTTCTCCTTTTTGGCTGAAATTTGTATACAATTTCATAGATCAACTTAGCTTTCATCTGATATTGATTTTTGGAAAAAATTCCTTCTGGAACTGGTTTTATTGTGCCTTCATTGGTCATCACGCAGTGCTGGAATTTTACGACGAAGGATCTGTCTTTCGTCTTTTAACCTATTTTCCTACCATTACACTGTAAATTTTGTTAAAATTTTTCTCGATACTGACCACATCTAAATCAAGGATTTCTGCATATTTTCCTTGAGTTTTTCTTTAGAATTTATGTTGAGAATTCATCGTTTCTCTAATGTAAAATTTGTTGGGCAGGACAGCACATCGCAGCACCTTTCTTTTTCGAATTACATCAGATTTGAGTGTTGGCTTTTTTCCCTTTTTTGGACTCCCTTGCTCTTATCTAAACCAAGGTTCTATAATTGAAATTCTACACAATTTCCTTAGGTTTTCTACTGGAAATTATGTCAAGAACTCGCTGCTTCTTCAACACAAATTCTATCGGTAGAACTGCACGTACGCAGCGATCTTTCATCGAATCCTATCATGTTTTCGCTACTATTTTTCCATATTTGAAACTCCCTTTTTCTCATCTTGGTCCCTTGACACAGCCCCAAATTTCACAATTTTTGGCTGAAATTTTTATTGAGAAACTGTTGTTGCTTCAATGATAATTCTGCTTCTGCAAGGCAGCGTACGTTGCAGAGAACTTCATCGAATTCTATCAAATCTTCACTGTCATCTCTTCCAGATCTGAAACCATCTTTCCCTAACCTTCATGCTCTACCATCACAGCCCTAAAACCCTATCAAACCGCAGCCAAAACCATACGCAAATCAGCCACAAAACAACCTAAAACTGTAGCCTTCTACAACCAGCACCTATTGCAGCATACCATTACCGATCCCTATCAAACCTTTGTTGCCATCTATCCCAGATCCAAAACCCTTTTTCCTAACCATCATCTGCTGCTATCACAGCCCTAAAACCACACCAATTTGTAGCAAAAAATTCATAAAACTGCAGCCCCAAACTTCACACCAAACAGCCACAAACCACACCCAAAAATTACAGCCTTCCACCTTCGGTCCACCCACCTTTCAGCCACCCAATCTCCCTTATCCCCTCACTGCCAATAGTGACCTCTCGCTGCCATCCTCCTTGATCACAGCCAGCAGTGATCCTTGCGGCAAAAGGCTACCAGCAGCGATTCTTCGTTGTAATATGTTTACATCGCACCCACAACAATCGTTCGCTGCCAACTATCTTGATTGCAGCCCGCAACAAATTGAACATGACAGCAGCAGTCTCTCGCTCTATACTACCGCTGCCCTCCTCTGCAACAACCGTGTACATCGCTACCCTGTCTTCCTCTTATTGCAGCCACACCCTTGTTGCAACCAATGCCACCTGTAGCCACGAAGTCGCAGCCCAGCCGTAGCCGACGTTGTTATTGCCCCCTTCTTCCTCTATTATCACTGCTGTCTTTCAACTCAGATCTCTTGGCTGCCATCTTTCGATAGATATCAGCCACCTAAAAAATCGCAGCCTCGATGATATTGCAGTATCGACATTGCAGCATCGTCGTAAACACGTAGTCGACATTGCTGCTACCATCTTCTTCCTCCACCGTCGCTGCTACCCTTGGCTACCATCCTCCACTTGGAGACTTCACCACTGCAGTCCCAACATTGCTGCCATTCACTGCCTTCAAACTGAAAATTACAGCTACACTCTTCAGTTAGTTTATTTGACAAGTTGGAGATCCTTACGTCATGACATCGGTGGGCTTATTTAAAGCCAAATTGGAGGTTTTCGAGATGCATATGGATGCTAAATTATGCGCTCTCTTCGAGGAGTTTAGATTGGGCTAATCACCAATCCCAAGAAGATCACAACATAGAGCAAATTCTGATTGGAAAAAGAACCCATCATAGATAAAAAGCAAGGATAAGACACGGTGGCCCTACACCTCAACGACATCGATCTCCTTTATACAACTTCAAGAAGGGCACTTCAATCAAGATGCTTAGAGCATGAGAGCCACATCCCAACCAAAAGCATATAAACCTTCAGCACCAATCAATTACAAGAACCTTGACGAAGAACTAGCGATGATCCGTAAAACCTCCACCATCCAATAGTACTAAACCATGTTTGAAAGATTATCTAATCAAACTTATGATTGGTCTAAAAAATAAATATTGAGGGCTTGAAATTAGAGATTCAAGAAGAAGTTAAAGTGTGACAGCCGTATACACTTAAGGAAGCCATCTCCTTCACACGACTACATGAAGATAGGCTTAACCAAGTTGCTTAGAGGACCAAAGCCAGCCACCTCAGTTGAAAAAATTAACAAGATAAGAGTTTCATGACAGATCGGCAAAGGATCTATGTTGGCATTGTGATAAACTATGCAGCCTAGGACACCAATATAAAAAGGAGACACCGCTGATACCCATTGAAGAACCCAAATTTGAAGATGTGACTCCTGAGCCCAAGGTGAAGGATACACCACAATCGACCACCTACACGATCCCTACCTTAGCTGGCTACACAAACCTCCAAAAATTTAAGATCGAAGGGTTTCTCGAGCAATAATTTGTCATCATCCTCATTGACGCTAAGAGCACACACAACTCCATAAGCAGCAAGGTTGTTGTCCATTTGATGCTTGAAAAAAATATTATAATAGATTCAAAGTCAAGGTAGCTAATGGCCAAATTCTGAAGTACAACCAGAAGTGCCCGCGGGTAAAATTGATCCTACAAGAGCTACACGTAGTTGCTAATTTTTTCCTCCTCCCTCTCGATGGTATTGATATAGTGCTCGGCATTGATTGGTTATCCATGCTAGAAGATGTTTTCTAGAATTTTTCAAAGCTAACCATAAATTTTATTAGCAAAGGAAAATAGGTGGTGCTACGAGGAAGCCAAGTGACTACGAACACAACACAGCATCTAGAGAGGGTACCAAAAGAAAAGTCTAGCGGCTTCTCAATTCAAATTCATGAGTTTCAGGAGATAAAGCCAAAATCGATTGAAGATAAGAACCCTCCCCCACAGCTTGCTGAAATTTTGGAAGTTTCCACCAAATCAAACCTATTACCTTTTATCAAGATGCCCGACTCCCCTATGTTGAACTGGCTGAAATTACCACTATCTGATACTCGACCAGATTGCTACCCATAGAAGATTGAAGATATGAGGGTCGCCTAAGAGATGATAGAGACACAGATTGTTCGACCGTGCTTATTTCCCACTACAAATCATCTTTACATCCTTTTCCCCATGGATAAATTACTTCTGAAATGTTACATCCCACCGAACTCACCATGGTTGCTGATGCAGCACTTCCAGATCTCAGGTGACTTCCACGACTTTCCTTAGGATCGAACCATGATGCTTAAAGACTTCCTTGATGATGACCTCCGATCTACGGCCCAAGATTGTAAGAAAATTAAGCCCCTCCAGTGGCGAAATCATAAAAGGGGAAGGATCATTCACAGGACTCAACAAAACATGAATGTCATCCCTCTCACTATAAAGAAAGATGCACCACCTTGATCGAGTGGAACTATAGCCCTCATAACCATGATGTCATCCACATCAAATTATGGTCAGATGTTTATTATTAGAGCAGACACATTCACAGTGGGGGTCAACACCATCCTCATGCAAGATGGTCAACAACATGAAAAAGTAAAAATGGGCCTCGAAAAATCACCACTCCCACCCACCTCAAACTCGGATACGGCTCACACCATCGGAGATTTTATTATAGGACAACCCTCATTCCAAAAGAAGCCACGACTACTATTACAGAGCAACGACACGGTAACTCATGCAAGGAAGAAACTTCCCCTGGCAAACGTCGAAGTAGAAGAAAGTTTCCTAAGAAAGATCGAGTTTCCCTTCATCTCTAGCTCCACCAGCATGAAATTCAAGCCTCAAGAAAGTGGTCTCCCTATTTCTTTGGGCTTTACAAAATTAAATATCACATTGGGGCCCTAACCTGAAGATCAAATCCACACACAAGATCAAGATTACAGTTGATCCTCTATGTATCACACCTCAAATAGAATTTTAAAGAATATGACTCAGCCCAAATCCATCCCACTGACACCCTAGCTGATGAGGAGGCCATAGTTCAATTAATGATCGCATAGGAATCATATAAGGAGCTGAAGACCCGGTTCCTTGAGTTTAAAATCTATAGAGCTCTATTTGAGGTTCTATCAAAGGCATCCACACATCCACCATCTATAGGATCTTCACAATCACGATGCCATCTACATCAGTGCTAGCATTACCCGATCATGGGAATGTGTTCATAATTGGAGAAGATATATCAGGAATTGGGATTGGCACCACCCTCATGCTAGATGGCCGACTCCTAATATGCCCCAAGGCTCTCCCTACATTTCACACAATGTTTTTGATCTGCAAAGGGATACTAATTGCTACTAAATTTGAAGTTTGACATGATACAAGTCAACAACACAAAGGAGAGATGAAAATAGACTCGGTAAAATTACAGCTCTTACCCTCCTTAGACTCAGAATGGGCTCACACCACCAGAGACATTACCAAAGGGGAGCAATTATTCCAAAAGAAGTCTCGGTACTATTAAAGAACATCCAAGTGGCAGCCCATGCAAGAAAGAAACAGCCCCCTGACAAATACCAGAGTAAAAAAAAGTTTGATGTTTAATATCGAGTTTCCCTTCATCTCCAGCCCTACCAGTAGAAAATTCGAGCCTTAAGGAAGTGGTCCGCCTGTTACATTAGCCCTTGCAAAATTGGGGATCATAATGGAGCCGTGACTTATGGATCATATCAGTACATCAATTTAAAAATACAATTGATCCTCTAAGTATCTCACCACAGATGAAAGTTTAGAAAGGATGACTCAGCCTAGATCCATCCACCTGACATCCTAACTGATGATGAGGTTCAAGTTCAGCTGATGATCGCATGGGATCGTAGGATCGTGAAGCACCACTGTCCAGATACTACTACCCCTGATGGAGAGATACAAGACAATGCTGGACTGTCGGACCATAATGCACCTATCGTAGATACCACAAGGAAGATTCAAGGAGAATTGTAAATCAAGACCTAAAGTTTATGGAGCCTCAGCCTTGAGGACAAGGCTGATTTGAAGAGGGCGGGTCTGTTAGGACCCTAGCTGAGTTGGGTCCTAGTCGATTGAGTCGAGTTCTTAGATTGGGCCTTGTTGGCCAACCTAGACCTGACATTAGGTCAGCTAGGAGGAGATTTGAGTCCATCATAATAAATCAGCAAAATCCTAGTAGGATTAGGATTCGATTGAACTGAAATCTAGTTAGGAGTCAGAGTTGAATACAGGTTGGAGTTAACTAAGTCAAGCTTGTAACCAACCCAATTAGCTACCCACTTTGATGAGGGGAAGAGATCCATTTAGTTAGGACTCTCTCAAGGGTTGATTAGGAGTTAAATTAGGAGTTGGAGTCTTAGTTTACTTAGAGTAGGAGTTGCTTCATAAAGTTGGAGTTGGAGTTGTTAGAAGTAAGAGTCTTGAGTAGGAGTCCTATTAAGAGTTAGGGTTTAGAAGCCCTATAAATAGCTTATATTCTCCCCTCTTTTTATCATCAATAGATCAATTATTTTTCAGTCATTGTGTAGAAAACCAAGGAGGGAGGAATCCCTATAGAGTTCCATGGAGGCTGATTCCATATAAAGATCACCCCAAGCTTAGAATCCGTAAGGGTTCTAACAAGACCTTAGAATTTCTCAAATTTCGAGGGGTAGATCCATCCTTTAGAAAAATCCCTAATCCCTTTGCCCCTTTCAGTGCGCCGCTGCCATCGCAGTCGCTATTCAAGGGGCACCCTTACGCATCGTGGGTGGCCTCCCTTGCCTGCGGGCGCCGCCCCTGCAGGCAGCTTACCCGCGGGCAGCTACCCCCTGTTGGTGGTCGGCTCAGTAGGGTACCTGGCCGTAAGCGGTTGCCCCTGTAGGTGGCTTAGCCATGAGCGATCACCCCTACAAGGGCACTAGCTGCGAGCAATCGCTCCTGCAGGCAGCCTACCCGCGAGTGGCCCCCCTTGCCTACATGTAGTTTGCCCACGAGCGCTGCAAGAATACATAGAATAATTCTACATGATTCAAATTCATCACATGTAGTTTCAAAGCCAAATCATTGCATGAGCTACATAGCTCTAATACTACTGTTGGAAAATCATAAAAGGGCATTATATGCGCAACGAAAGAATAAAACGAAATCGATTTCTCCCAGTTATCATGTTGTCATGCAAAGATTGGTGCATGAAAAAAATACAAAAACCAAAAACTACAATGTGCGAGAGATTGATTACCTAAAGAGATGGTATATCCTTAAAATTCTAGATCTAGATGGAGAGGATGAAGGGGGTCAAATGTCCTCCTCTATAGTGGTGGTATCCACACAATGGATCGCTCCAATCATAGCCCAAAACCCACAACTCTTGTGCACCTTCTCGCAATAGTCATGGAAAAAGATCTGCTATCTTCTTCACTGCCCTCACGCAGCAGGGAAGGGCTAGTTGGCTGAGAAGATGAGGCAGAGAGGAGAACAGAAGGGGGCGGTCAAAGGTGCAGCCTATCACCCTATTGACTGCCCTACCTCCTATTTATAGAGAGCCACCAAAACCCTTAATGGATCATACCTTAGTGGGTATTTGATCTCTATCCAATTACCCTTACTTCTTAGATTATTATATCTATGTCCAATAATTTTAATTGGCCTCTAATTGAGCCTCATGCAAGGAGTCCATTAATGTTGAGTCTCATCCAATGAGAATAAGGGATTATTGGATAACTCATATCTAATCCTCTACTCACAATAATTATCCACCATATGTGTGTGACCCTCTAGGCCCAATACCAAGTTGGCTGTAAGTTCCTCTCATTAGAATTTCTTCTGACTCACTGAATTATTATCCCACAATAATTTACTCAACTCATCAACTATGGATGTATGTAGGACCCCAACAGAGTTCGGTCCTAATCCACTGAGTCATGTCTCTTGTCAAGTCATATTGGGCAGTACAGTCATACCAATTAGGAGATAGTTTAGTTGGCTAGAAGTCTATTAATAAGGAGTCCTAGTTCAATAAGACTCTTGGTAGGAGTCCAGGGTTAAAAGGGCTCTTAGTGGAACCGTATAAATAAGCATTAACCATCTTATTTTTCATCATGAAGAACTATTTGATTTCAGCCACTAACCGAAACCCTAGGAGGGCTGAGCCCATATAGTGATCAAGAAGGCTCGATCCCCAATAGCGATCGTTTATCACTACTTCTCTCTGATAGAAACCTTGGGTTCCTATCATATGGTATCAAAGTGGCGTTCCTTGGCATTCTCGCTGCTGCTGTTCATCAATTCCATCGTTGCCCCTACTACCTTCATCTGTTACCATCCAACATCTCCACTGTCGCCCCTACCACCTTCAACTGTTGCCACCACCTGCAACCCTAGATTGCAACCGTCGACCTCCGTACCTTGTTGCTACCACCGCTGCTATCTAACCCTAGATTATAGCCACCTTCTCTAACAACTTGCCACTGCCATCTAACCCTAGATTATTGCTGCCCTCGCCTCCTTCATCTCTTGCTCCTATCACCACTACCACGTATCCCAGGATGCGACCGCCCCTCTCACAACCTTGCTATGATGCAAAGCTCATGCCCCTAACTCGACAATAAAAGAAGGAATTAAACATCGCCAATCTGCAATCTTATGTGATAACCGCCAACGATGCAAGAGATGCAAAGTTTGAAGCCTTCAAGACTAGCATGGAAGAGAAGTGGCAAGAATTCCTTAACGAATTCGGAAGGAGTCTAGTAGGAAGCACCATCAATCTCAGCCTGGTGAAAGCTGTAACACCAAAGAAAGTCGATCCAAGGATGATCAAAGGTTGGACACCGGACATCTATACATGATGGTGGAGTTTCCCATATGGGAGGATAGAGACCCAACCAGTTGGATTTCTCATGCTGAAAAGTTTTTTCATTTCCACAGGACCCCAAAAAAATCTAAGGTAGACATAGCTTCCATACAACTTGAAGGAGATGCAATTCAGTAGTACGATTGGTATGAACATACATACAGAGTATCCATGTAGGAGTAATTCAAGAGCAGGCTGCTGATCCATTTCGGGCCGTTGGAATATGAGAACATAGACGAATAACTTGGAAAGATGCATCAAACCTCTATCGTACAAGAATACTAAAGTAGATTTTGAATATCTTTTAAATCAAACCCAAGACTGGACTAAAAAATAGTTGTTAGGTACATTCATCGAAGGACTCAACCCGAAGATTCAGTGAAAAGTTAAAGCCCATCAACTTCACACCTTGATGGCTGCCATATCTTTTGCCCGCATACATGAGGAAAGGCTCAACATGCACAACCGTAGGGCCAAGATCATGAACAAACCAGCAGCAACCAAGCCGCCAACTTGTTAGAATCCTGGGGATTCTAAGCTTGGGTTGATCTCTATAGGGGATCGTGGATCATGGGTAGATGGCTACGGTTTGGGACTAACAGGTTGCTATTTTTTTGGTGCTATTGGGGCTGTGATTTAGGGCTGCTGTAGGGGATGTAATGAGGGTTTGGTGACAGAGGTTTAGGATTAGAGGGATGGCTTAGGGTTAATATTTGATGGCAACAACTAGTTTTGTAGGATTGGTGGCTGCGGAGGGTAAGGGTCAGTGGAAGGTTCAGTGGCTACGGAAGGCTGCTATTTAGGCTACAGTTTTGACTGTGGTTTGAGTTTGCTGTAGGTTCTAGAAATAGGTTATGGTCGCTGCATCTTAAGGCTATAGGGGTACCCTAAAGATGACGTGGGTGGCAGCAAAAATTTCGGTAAGGATCAGATATAGGTGCAGTAAAAAACACCGAAAGGTTGTGCTGCATAATTCTGCGTCGACAGGCTACGATAGGTCATTGTTTTGGGCTGTAATTTTGGATGTTGTTTGGGTTATAAAAATAGGTTACATTTTTAGTTGTCTTAAAGCTAATGGGATGCCCTAAAGACATCTTGGGTGGTGGCAGCAAGATAGTTGGGTTTCGATGGGTTAAGTTGAAGAAAAAAGACAAAGGTACAGCAGTAGATTTTCATCGAAAAAATTCCAATAGTGAAGATATAATTTTTTCAGAAATTCTTAATGAAAATTTTAGTGAAACTCAAGGGAAATCTACAAGAAAGAGAGAGGTAATGTCATCAAAAATTTTGTGGAAAGAAATGACAGCAAAAGTTTTAGCAAAATCAAAGATTACAAGATGTTGCTACATAAGTTTTTTAGCGAAAGATTTCAATAGTATAGTCAAAAAATTTTGTAGCAGTTCTTAACAAGGAATGAAGTAAAACTTAATGGGAATCCACTAGCAAGGGAAATGTAATGTTGTCAAAAATTTCATGGAAAATTACGATAGCAAAAGATTTGGCAAGATCAAAGATTGTGAGAAGGTGTTACGGTAGAATTTTTTTTCATCGAAAGATTTCAATAGTATAGATGAAGGAGAATCTACTGGCAAGAGAAGGTAAAATTTCATGGAAGGAAACGATATCAAGAGGTTCAACAAAATTAAAGATCATGGAAAAGTACTATAGCAGATTTTTACGTCTAAAGTGTCACAGTTCGAATGTAAAAAATCAACAAGTTATATTGATAATTTTTTGATGAAACCAAAGGAAAATCCAAAGATAGGAAGTACTAAAGCTATCGTAAAAATTTTATAGAGATTTGGTCAGTAAAAACATAGCAGCAAGATCAATTATGCAAGGTTATGCGACTGAAATTCTACGACATAACTTTCGTCATAAAGATGAAAACTTTACAACGAAAAGTGTGTGCAGCAAATATGGATGAATTCTTTTGGATTTTTTGAATAGGGATAACTAAATTACAGCAGTAGTAAGGTAGAAAACTAGAACCTGTTGCAATTCACAGGAAGATCAAAGGCTGATCTATGGTGGTAGAGATGACGGTGGAATTTGGTGATGATCTTCAAGCAATTGTGAGAATTGCTTTGGATGGCTGTAGAAGAGCAGCGAGACACCAAGAACGTTGCTCTGATACCAAGTGTTAGAACCCTTAGAGATTTTAAGTTTAGGTTGATCTTTATAGGGGATCGGCCTCCTTAGAACTCTATAAGGTTCCTCCCTCCTTGGTTTTTCTGCACTATGGCTGAAACATAATTGATCTATTGATGATGAAAAGATGCTTATTACAAAGATATTTATAGGCCTTCTAAATCCTAACTCATAATAGGATTCCTACATCAAGACTCCTACTCCTAACAACTCCTAATGCAACTCTAAGTAGCAACATCCAAACTAATCCTAATCCTATTCTAACTTAACCCCTCCTCAACCAACCCCTCTTTAACTAGGAGAAGGGGTGATTAATTAGGGTGACATGTATCTTATTCTTCCCTCAAAATATCTTCCCCCAGACTAATCCTAACCTAGCTAGCCTCCTCACCTCTTTAATAGGGGTCGACTAGATAGGATTTACATGAATACCCTTAGGATTTATATGTTTGCCCTCTTCAATGAAACTAAATTAGGACTCCCCTAGCTAGACTCCTAACAAACCCGCCCTCTTTAAATCAGTCTTGTCCTCAAGATTGAGCTTCATGTCTCTATGATCATAATCTGTAATTCCTCACGAGGGTCCCTCATGGTCCTATAGTAGGCACATCCTTCTCTTCGGGTCCAATATCAGTAGTAGTGACTAGACGGTGATGTGTCATGATCCCGTGATCCCATGCAATCATCAGCTGAACCTGGGCCTCCTTATCTACTTGGGTGTCAAGTGGATAAATCGGGGCTGAATTATCCTCTCTAAACATTCATTTGCAATGAGATTCCTGGAGGATGAGTTATAATTTTGAATTAGTGCGCAAGTCCGATCCATAATTTATGGCTCCAATGTGATCTCCAATTTTGTAGGGTCTAAAGAAACTGGGATACCACTTCCATGTGTAACATCCCTCGTTTGTGAAGAAATATAGTTAATGTTATTGCTAAGACTTAGTTATAAAAATTTGAGGACCTGTTTGTAAAATCCAAAGGACCTACTCATAAATATTAATAATAGAAGGACTAAAGTACAAAATATACTACACAGCAAAATCCACCGCCTCTACATAAAACTCTCCACCGCCTCTGCATGAGAAGACTTAAGTCGGTGAGGAAAAGAAAACAACAAAAAAAAAACAAAAAAAAAATAAAGAGAGAAGGAAGAGGAGGAAACAAACCTTGATTTGGGGCTTAGGGTGTTGTTTGCTCAAAATCCATTCATCTTAGATCAAAGGCAAGTGTTCTATCTTATTTCTTTTCCTTATTCTGACATTTTATCATTGTTGTTTTGCCTTGCATTCCAAAATAATCCGAAATCTGTTTTGTGGGTTCCAAAGCTTCCAAAACTTGAATCGGAAAATTGATTTCAGTTCTGACCTTTGTACCTTGTTCTGGCTCTAGATTACTGTACTGATTTCTGATTGTGGTGAAACTATTGTTGTAGAAATCTAGACTGAATGATCTTTCTTTTGACACTAAACTTGAAATATTTGGAGTTCGATAGCCTGATTAAACATTTGTTTCAAGTGGTACTAGGAAATCTGTAAAACAGAGTTTGCAGTTTTGATTACGGTTCTGACCTTTCTGCCTTGTTCTAGCTCTAGATTACTGTACTGATTTCTGATTGTGGTGAAACTATTTTTGTAGGAATTTAGACTGAATGATCTTTCTTTTGACACTAGACTTGAAATATTTGAAGTTCGATAGCCTGATTAAACATTTGTTTCAAGTGGTACTAGGAAATCTGTAAAATAGAGTTTGTAGTTTTGATTACAGTTTTGTCCTTTCTACCTTGTTCTAGCTCTAGATTACTGTACTGATTTCTGATTGTGGTGAAACTATTTTTTTAGGAATCTAGACTAAATGATCTTTCTTTTGACACTATACATGAAATATTTGGAGTTCGATAGGCTGGTTAGGCATTTGTTTCAAGTAGTACTATGTAAGCCATAAAACAGAGTTTTGTGTCTATTCTCACTTCATTCATGTGAAAGTTCAATTCATGCTAGAGTTCCCTCTTGAAGTGAGTTTTATACGATTGCTCTCACTTATTTCATGCTCTTAAGCGTTAGTTTATGTTCCACTGTATGATTCTGTATAGGCGCATGCATGTTTCGTTGTTTCGTATGTGTTTCTGATGCATACTAATTTCATTGTTCACACATCCTTTTGTACTCCGGTGTTTGTGGGATAATATGTACCTTTGCCAGTAATGGTAAAGGGAGTTATGCTTTGAGCCCGCGATGCTCTGTCGGCCCCTTCTGACTTCACCCAGACGTGGGTGGATGGAGCTCCTAGACGTGGGAGACTACTGTTCTGGTGGTCATTCAGAAATGGATGAATCACATTCTGTCTGTATCACACTTCATCCTCTGTATTTTTGATATGATATCCAAGGTATTGTTTGTGAGTTAATTTATGTGCTTTGGATAAAACCAAGGATGGAATGTCCGTCATGTTTGTTCTGATTTATGAATCTACTGTTCCTTGTTTGTTTTCTGATACACTCTAAAACTTACGCCTTTGACATGTTGATACTTGCTGAGCTTTGTAGCTCATTCCGTTGATGCTAATTTTTTAGATTAGCTTATCATACTGAAGCGTTTGAAACTAGGTGGAGGCAGTGGAAAGCTAGAAGGTTTTGGGCAAATCGTATAGCAGTTGATATGTTTTGATTGTATAAGAAATTCCTAATGTTTCATGAAATGTTGTTGGTAGATGTTGAAGTGTGGATTTAAATACCTCTCATGTTTAGCATTTTGGAACGTCAAGTTAAACTTGTATAACAATATGGACATTGTGGTAGTTGTTACTTTTGTGATCAGATAGATTTCCACTCGTGTGGAGTATGTTGTGGTTAGTGTTCAGTTGAGTTAGTTATAACTCACCAAGTGATGTGATGTATGACTATAAACTGCCCAAGTTTTTTTTTAGTATCCTCAAATGTTTGATTGGATCCTGGATAAATTATGCTGTGTCTAAAATTTTCAATTTATGACATGGTCACACCTCTCGAAGGCGGGGGCGTGACAGAGTTGGTATCAGAGCTTATAATTTGAGGATCATTACGATAGTTGTATTGTGTTGATAAGCTAAATGTGTAAGATATTTTGAGGTTTGGTAACTTTATAGAATGATTGACAAAAAAAAAATTCGCTCTTGATGTTTTTAGGAAGCAAGTATGACGAGGTCATCGGATTCTCCCGGTACATCGACTTCTACTCAGTTTAGTGGGATTATGAGGACCCTTGAGACTATGACACGTGTTATGCAACAACAAGTCCAACAAGGAGGAAATGCTAAAGCAGGGACATCAACTCAGATCTAATAGGTGTATAACACATCACATATGCAAACCACACCGGATGATCTTGAGTCGTCACCTAATATGATTAATCCCGAGCCAATAGGCCTAATCACTCGTAATAGGATCTATATGTGCATTGACACATCTCCATGCCCTGTGATCATTGATCTTGTTATCATTAATTCCGTCGGATCCTCGTCACATCACCATGCGTCGTGATCTCCCGCCACGACATCATGGATCCCGTTGTCACCTCCACACTCCCGTCGTGCCTCTCCATGTAATTCTAAAATAATCATAGGCACGCAAGCCTGATAATAAACAAGATCATCCATCCACATCATACATCATATGTACACATCACATGTAGGATTACTAGATATATTATAATTAATTAAAATATTTACTTAATTACTTTATTTGGAAATCAAGACATGCTCATAATATTACGAATTGTCAAGGGCATTTTTAGAATTTTGGACAAAAGGATAATCCTTAGAATTTTAGAATTATTGAGGGTATTTTGGAAATTCAGGACAAAAGCACAGACAATGGAATTTCTTAAATTTTAGGGGTATATTTATCCTTTTTTTTTTAAGTCCTAAAACCTTTGCCCTTGCCTTGTGGGTGCCCTTGCCTTTAGGCCGTCGCCATTGCCCTCGGGCAGGCACCGTGCCCAAAAGCGGTGCCTCCACGAGTGCTGCCCATGCTTGTGGGCACTATGCCCGCATGTGTCGCCTCTGCAGGCACCGCCCCTTCTGGCGGTCGCTCCTGCGAGCGACAGCCCTCGCGAGCGATACTTCTACCTGCAGCCGATCGCTAGTGCGAGTGGCTGCCTGCACCTGCCGTAACCTAGCCACCCCTTGCAAGGGGCCCTGGCAGCAGCGGGTCACCTCTACAAGAGCATGGCCGCAACTGGCCACCCCTGCAACAGACAGCATGCAGGTGGTTGCCCCTCAGCCTGCAAGCAGTGCTACCATCATTGTTAATCGCTGCAACAAATGCGTAGAATGATTCTATGTGATTCAATCTCATAACACGTAGTTTAAAACCAATTTTTGGCTCTGATACTACTGTTGGGAAACCTCAGCTAGTGCATCATATGCGCAATGGAAGATCAAAACAAAATAGGTTTTTCACGTAGATCAAATCATCGTGCAAAAGATTGGGTCACGAGAAAGCTGTAAAAATTAAACAATCATGATACATGAGAGATTGATTACCTATGGAGATCGTATATCCCTATTTTTCCAAATCCAGATGGAGAGGATGAAGAAAGTTAAGTGTCCTCCTCTCTAGCGGTATCCACACAATGGATCTGTGCAGCGAAACTACTCCAATCAGATCTCGCAACTCTTGCATAGAGGGAGGAGACTAGGAGGGGTGACCAAAGCTACAGCCTATCAATCATAAGCCTCCCTTCCTATTTATAGAGAGCCACCACGAACCCTAGGGGAACTACCTTAGTGGGTATTGGATCTTCATCCATTTACCCACTAACCTTGTATTATTGGATCTCTATCTAATAATCTCCTTTGGCTTCTAATTGGGCCACATGGTGTATGGAACATTCTAAGCCTATAAGTCTGACGTCAAAGAAAGGAGTACTCAAACAAGACATCTATAGTGTCTCAACTCTAAGGACCAGATGCACAATTGGGACTTTGGAATCGATGTCTGATATTAGGTATCATTAACCATACAGCATTCCATAAACGGATCAATCAGTGAACTCATTCTCCAATGAGCACCTGTACTATATCCTTAGTGTCTCTACACAAGTGGCTATGAGACCAAACGCCTCCATCAGATGCACGCGTATAGTACATCGATCTTTTCGGTTATCTCGATATCCCTTTTGAGTAACCTATGACTAGGATTATTTAGGATCTGTATTTAAAGGTCAATTGATCTTATTTTCGTGATCTAATCACTCACGTGATTGACTTGCAGGGCACCTGTAACTAGCAGGATGAAGCAATAGCAGCCTTCAATGCTCCGACTTTGACCTAGTGTTAATGATCGAATCTGACGCGTCAGGAGCCAAAATTTGTGTTGTCCAAATGCAAGATGGTCGACCGTTGGCGTACACTAGCAAGGATCTCTCTTCATCTCATATAAAGCTATCAATCTATGATAAGGATATGCTAGCCCTTATGCATGTAGTGATGAAATGGAGACCCTACCTAATCAAATGACGCTTTCAGATCAAGACCGATCACAAGAGCCTAAAATAATTAATGGAGCAAAAGATTTCCTCCTTGGAATAGCAGAAATGGGTAACAAAATTACTAGAATTTTATTTCAAAATGTTTATAAAAAGGGGAAGGATAATTTGGTTCCATATGCGCTTTCCCGACTACCCGAGCATGTTGAAATTGTAGTCATCTTCCTTCTAATTTGCGACCTCTTGGAAGACATCAGGAAGGAGTGATAAGGCGACCCAGAGACCCAAGAGATCATTAAGAAATTGGAGGAGGAATCGAGCTTAATAGCGCACTACAGTTGGGACTTGAAGGACTTGCGATACAAGGGTTGAATTGTGTTAGTGCCCAACTCCCCTTGCCAAGCCACCATCCTATAGGAGTTGCACTCATCACTGATGGCTAGACACTTTGGATTCCTTGAGACCTATAAGAGGATTTGACAAACCTTCTATTGGAAAGGGATTAAAAAGACCAATGCTAAATTTATGGCTTGATGTGACACCTATCAACGGCACAAAGGAGAGACAGTAGCAAGCCTAGGAAAATTACAGCCACTACCCATTTCGAACTCTGCTTGGACTGATATCTCCATGGACTTCATCGAAGGGCTGCCAACATCTCAAGGAAAAGGTACCATCCTCGCTGTGGTTGATCACCTCATGAAATATGCCCACTTTTATGCTGTCAGAAATCCTTATACCACTGCCAGTATTAATCCGATTTTTGTGGAGAATGTCGCTAAATTACATGGGATATATCATTCTATTATAAGTGATCATGACAAGTCTTCACCAGCAAGTTTTAGATAGAACTTTTTTAGTGGCAGGGCACCAAATTGAAGATTAGTCCAATATACCATCCTCTGATCGACGGTCAAACAAAGGTGGTGAACAAGTGCTTGGAAAATTACCTCAAATGCTTCCCAGTGACAGGTTGAAGGAGTGGATAAAATGACTTCCCATCCTAGGCCAAATGGTGGTACAACATGACATATCATTCATTCATCTACCAAATATACTCCATTTAAATTTGTGTATGGCCAGCTACCTCCTGTAATCACCAAATGTGTAGCCGACATATCAAAATTAGATTAGGTAGACCAAGATTTGATTGACAAGGATAAAATTATGCAGCTTTTGAAGGACAACCTCTCGACCGCCCAAGAAAGATGAAGCAGCAGGCTGATAAACACAAGTGTGAAAGGGAGTTTCCTATTGGAGATTGGGTCTTCCTTCGCCTTCAACCCTACAAGCAGACATCAATCAAGACCCGAGCATCTATGAAGTTGTCTCCCCACTTTTCTGGACCCTACAAAATTGTGGAGTGTATTGGAGTCGTGGTTACATATTGGATCTACCAATAGATTCTAAAATTCATCTGGTCTTCCATGTATCCTGCCTCAAATTGAAGCTAGGAGAGAATGAATCAACCTAGAGCCATCTACCTGACACCTTTGCTAATAAAGAGATCTAGGTTTAGTCGAAGACCATAATGGACCATAGGATTGTGATGTACCGTCGACGCCCCTCAGCTAAAGTACTGGTGTAGTGGACCAATTTGCCTACTGAGGATGCTACCTGGGAGTCATATGAAGAATTAAAGATAAAATTCTCAGAGTTCATGGAGGCTTAGCCTTGAGGACAAGACTGATTTGAAAATGACGGATTTGATAGGACCCAAGTAGAGTTCGATCCTAGTCTATGGAGTCATGTCACGAAATAAACCCTGATTGGCCGCTAGGAGTTGATTGGATCCAAGTCCTAGTTGGACTAGAATTCGACTAGGAGTTTGATTAGGAATAGGAGCCCTACTAGGGCTTGGACTTGAAATCCCATAAATAAGCATGTAAACTTTCTCTTATAATCAATGAAAATTCAGCCACTTTCTTCAGCTCTTGTAGTCGAAACCTAGGAGAGCTGATTCCCTTTAGAGATCGAGGAGGGCTGATCCCCTATAGAGATCAGTTATCCCCGATAGAAACCTTGGGGTTCTATCAGGTATCCCACGAACTTGTATCGTTCTGTCCTTGATTCCAACTTGTCGGGGTTGTGTCTCCTAATGTGGGCAGGGCATCCTTAAATCTTAACAACTTTAAGATTATGCTTCTTCCCTTTCTAAATATCATATGGTGTAGATACTACCAACCAAGATAGAACTATGTTCAGAAGGTAAGCTGTAGTCTCTAGGGCATATCCCTAGAATAAGATGGGTAGCTTAGCGAAACTCATCATAGACAGCACCATGGCTAACAATGTGCAATTCCTCCTTTCTGATACACTAATGAGCTGAGGTGTATAAGGAGATTGTTGAATCTTAGATTTTAATGATGAAATCAATTGATGATTTGATGATCTAACAATGTATATTAGAGAAAGTAATGGAGGTTTAACTATGATGGAGAAAATGAGTTACAACCAAATGTTAGGCTAGACTTAAGTTTGGGCATCGAGCCAAGGTTTAGAAGATGCAGTGGGAGCTCGCCGGGAGTTCACTAGGAGTTCGCCAAAGGAATCGAGAAGCTCGCTGGGAGATTGCTAGAAGAAGACCATAAGACTCGCCAGAATAATGCTGGAGGTTGTCGGTGGTTAGGTCGATTGTTGAACTTAATGGTCTTATATGGTTGTAATCAGTGAGTCGTAGTTATGTTCGAGTCATAATTGAGTTAAGTTTGGAAGGAAACCAAACTAATTCAGGTGAGACAAACCGGGTCCACGTTTGGGTTTAGATTGAGCTCAAGTTGAACTCATTTTATTGACCTGGAAAGGGGTCAACTAAAGGTACAAGTCAAGAATAGAAAAGTGGAGAAATCACTTTTTCGGTATTCCCGACGATAGTGCCATCGGTGGTCGATGGTCGTACCACCCAGGTCGACGGTTGTACTATCACCGTCTTATTTTCGTGGCAGCTTTCGGTGATAGTACCACCGGCGCCAGTAGTTGTACCGCCCATATCCGGATTTTTAAATACGTTTGAATTTTTTGCTCCATTTTCTGAAGCCAATTGGGACCTATAAATACCCCAAGTCTTCTTGCAGTAAGCACAAAAATTTAGTACAAGAAATCTGTGAAAAAAAGGTATGCTAAAAGTGTGCAAGAAAAAAAAATGGGATATGAGAGTGAGCAAGAAAGTTTATAATCTTTGTAAAGGTCTCCTTTGTGAGTTGTAAGTAAAATACTTATAAGGGTTTTGTCTTCACCAAAAGAAGATCAGTAGTGGACACCGACGAGCCTCGACGATGGGGACTCAGGAAGTTGACGTAGGCCAAGTTGTAGCCAAACTACTATAAATTATAAGTGTCTTTTAACTTTATTTTTTTTTATACATGTTATTCGAAGCTTTCCTTTAGCAAGATCATAACTTAGCTTCGTTAAATAGCTTCATTGTTAACTTACTCAACTTGAACGAAACACTTTCAATTTATGATTTTACTTCAAAAGAAAGTTTTCCTTAAATCGAGATTTCAGCATTTGCACTAATTCCACCCCCTCCCCCTCTCTCTTAGTATCAATTGATCCTAACAAGTTTAACCCCAATGGGTTCCTTAACAGGTTGGAATGGTTTCAACCTAATACCAACTTAATTTGATCAAAAAGACTTTGATCGAGGCTTTAACAATCTAACACATACTAGCATAATTATGAAGCTTTTAGCACGTTGTATGTCATTCCGACATGTCGTCCGATCTTCTGACACTTTGTCCAAACCTTCGACATGTCGTCCTTTCTTTCGTTATCTCGTCTGATCTGTCGATAAGTCGACTTTCCCACTGCATCCGATCTTTTAGTGTATTACCCGATCCTTCTGGTCAATACCCAAACTTATAACATAACATCCAATCTTTGGTATGTCGATCAATCCTTTGGCTTAACGTCTAATTTGCTTATTGATAGTTCAAGTACATAATCAAAATATTTTATTCATTAGTTATCTCAAGAGCATATTAGTCTATAAACTCATTAATCGATTTCAGCATCAAAATCCAGAATTCAATGATGTCAACATAAAGATTTAACCAACTGATTTGGTTTGATTAGTTCTAGGAATCACATACTGGTTTTTTTTTTTGTTTTAGGAATCACCCTCAATCTAATCATAATCATGATTTGGTTCAAAACTGAACTAAGCTAAAACTATAATTGAATTGGCCTCGAATTCAAATGAATTGGACATATGGTTCAGTTATAGATCCTAATTATTTTAGGAATAAAATGGATAGTTTTTAAATTGCTGTTTTTGAACTAATAGTTTAAATTCGAGTTAGTGGTTTATAATTAACAATTAAGTGGTTTATAATTAACAATTATTTTTTATTTTTATTTATTTTAATTAAAAATTAATATTGATAGTTGAACCAAATCCAGTCAATTTAGGTTCTGATTCCAGAATCGACCCATATAAAGTTCAATTTCGATTCTGGGATTAGGACTACCGCAAACCCATCAAGAACCACTTAACAACGCTAAAAGGAGGGCAACTTGTCCATTCCTTTAAAAAAACAATCATCAATATAACAATCTTTTTTAGGTAAATTATTTATTATAATTTGCATTAATAAAATTTTTGATAATTGACAACTACACGTTACACTAACGTCTAGTTGGTGCAACACGTGCAATTATTGGATTGATAGTTACAGTATATTTTGTAATATTATATTTTATTTTGAAATATATTAAGATCTTTTTAATTTTCATCCAAAACTATACAAACTCTCATATTATTTTTTCATAATATCTAGAACCTCTAGAAAAGTTGATAGATTTGATTATTAGATCGACAATTGATTGTAATGTTTTTTATTAGAGTTACATATTCATTCAATGTTTAACCTCATCCAAAAACATTACAATTGAAAATGTCAAAATCCATAAGAAAAATAATATTTTTATTAGAGTTACATATTCATTCAAGTTTCTAAAAATTATAAATCTAAGTAAAAAAATCCATAAGAAAAATAATTTATCATCCTTTATTCTAAAAGTGTCAAAATATTTTTAATTTTTATTAAAAATACGTAAAACCATTAAAATTATTAAAATATACTAAATTAATAATTATAATTATTTTAATTTAAAAATACTGTAAAACCTAATTTAAAATCCTCTAATCAAATGATTGAATCAAACTGACTTTGCCTCAACATCGAGCCGATTTAATTGTTTCGGTTAATCTGAATATCAAAAGTCCAAAATTAAAACTGTCAACAAAGATATTACTATCATTTAAAAAATCATCCTAAAAACATAATCAATAGTGTAGAGAAAGAATAAATTCATGACATGTAGATAGAA
Source organism: Ensete ventricosum (assembly GCA_029747655.1). Taxonomy (NCBI): domain Eukaryota; kingdom Viridiplantae; phylum Streptophyta; class Magnoliopsida; order Zingiberales; family Musaceae; genus Ensete; species Ensete ventricosum. The sequence goes on along the minus strand of JAQQAF010000008.1, from coordinate 36,026,135 downwards.
AAATGATGAAAACGAAATTTATCAATAAGTAAATATATAAACAGTAGTGTCTCCAGAGAGGAGAAATATCATATACCAGACGACCAGAAATTGCAGAATGGGTAAGCACGCATTTTATAATATATATCATAAATTTGGAAACTTTCATAGTTCCACCAGTCATCAACAAAGTGCCTGATGATTCTAAGAGAAAAAAAGTCTCCACAGCTAACTATCTTGAACTTGAAGACTAAGCACAAAACAGAGTTCCAACACAAAGGCCAAATCACATTGAACCAAAGACTGCAAAATTTTCATTTTAAGCTTTCAGTTCCAGATGCCAAGCTCAACTGGTTCTCCCCCTGTCATTCTACAAAGACTGTTCCCTTCTCACTGACATAGATACCATCCAAGAACTTTCTTATATCCTTGTTCTTCACATGACACTTCTGTTAGATATAAAATAAATGTTAATAAAGGTACAACTTCACACACTAAAAACATGACTACACGGGTAAATAAAGGAATGTCTTATTTATTAACCATAAAATAAATACATTATAAAGTTGACCTGGTTGATCAAGGCAGCAGAGCGCGAAACAAATTCAATATCGTTCCCTTCAAGTACAAGCTCATCCTTCACTTTATCCGACCGAATAATTTTCACACCATCAAGCATATCAACTTTTCGCACCTACACCAATGATAGACTAAATATCTCAGGAGTTGAGAATTTGTCAGAACATTTATAAACATAAAACTAATTTTATCTGAATAATGTGCTCAAAGAAGGCATAATTTTAAAAAGAAAATGTATCTCAGATTTCATATGATTGAAGACAACACTTCAAATTGGTAACCAGAAATGAACCAAAATTTAGTCTAGTAGCATTGTAAAAGATCATTTTCACCAAGATCCACCAAACCGTACCATACGAACATACCGAGCTCAGCTAGGTATAGTATGCCAATACTAAGCGATAGGCCTAGGCACATATATATATATATATATATATATATATATATATATATATATATATACTTATTTATTATTTATATATAATAAAGTTAAAAAATAAAAGAAAAAGGACGACATTGCCTCGTTCCTTCTCCCCATGCGGGGAGACGTTTCTTCTCACCCAGAAGCCCACTGAGGAGATTTCTTCTCCCCGCGACGCCTTGGCAAGAAGCCCGTGCATCTGTGTCGTTTTCTTCTCGCGAACGCCGAAGATTCTCCTTGCAAGCGACGAATCGGGATCGGGAGAGCAACATCGAATCTCCAGGTTCTCCCATTTCTTCTCCCTCTTCTTCTTTCTCCCCCAGTTGATACCACCCGAAATCGGCTGACGACGATCGAAATTGATCGTCACCACTCGACAACGACTGACAACGATCAAAATTGATCATTACCGACCGATTTCGGTTGGTAACAGGGTAGAAACAACCCCAACCGAATACCGCCTCGTAGCAGGTGGTCTGTGTACCGATCAACAAGCGGACCGGTACATACCGCCCATACCGATAGTACAATTCAAAGCGTCTAACCTTGGTTTTCACATTATAGTAACTGACTACTTAAAGAGAATCGAGGACATCTTGATATCCAATGACTTTACAACATCAATGTTACTTCTCATTCATCCACTAAGCTTATATGATAAGCTCCGAGAGTCCAAGATTTATAACCGATATAGAAAAATTAAAGGGCAAAACATGCATGAGATGAATACCCTAACAATTATGCATCTGTGCATATCCTCAAGTCTAATGAAGCAAAAATTGTTACTAAAGCAATTACATGAGCATAGTTGCAAACAGTAAACATACAAACTAACAGAAGATACAAGTATGTTTACAAATTCATGGAAACGCAGACGGAATGAACTCCAGTATGTTCATCAATACGATATGGCCGACGATTACACTGATGATTTAATATATTTCTTGTCAAATGCAAACAGCAGCTTCAACAGCAAAATGATTTGGTATTGCACTTCTAACTTCACATAAGAACTTAAACAAATTAATTAACAAATGACTTTCATTGACACAGACACACAATATAATGATGACAGGGTTATTTGCACATCCAATATCTGACACTCTTTAGTATAGAGCATGCCTGACACATTGTTTTGGTAAATTCCAGCAGATTCTAGTAGTTCTAGAAAATGCATCCTCCATGAACAATAGGTCTAAGCAGATTTGTAATAGAAAAAGATGGATCCAAGATGTCAAACAGCAGTAATCTAACAAAATGAAAAGACCAATTTTTGCCAAGACCAGATTAACACACTACATCAATAAAATACTTATGTGTCACATATTTAAAAAAGGGTTCAAAAAAGATAGATCCAAGATGTCAAACAGCAGTAACCTAACAAAATGAAACTGCTAAGACCAACTTTCGCCAGCATCAGATGAAGAAAGAATGAATGAATACATAATATATTAATAAGATACTTGTGTCACATATTTAAAAAAGGGTTCTCCAGTCTATTTGGAATCTACTCAAAAACCAATATATAACATAACTTTAATAGTATATAAGTGACTAAAGAGTAGAGACTAAAGATGTAATATTAATGACAAAAAAATAGTAGCTCATCCTTACATATTTCATTACAAACACCAAAATACTAACAGAGAGATGCAAATCCAAAGTACACTTATGGATAACAAAACAGCATCTTCTAGATCATCAGAAAGAACCAAATGCATATGTCAAAAGGATTCAGAAAGTTATAATTTATTTTTCTTGGTGGCAATGATCAATTTATAAGTTTATTGCCCTAATGAGCAAAACACTACCAGAAAAAATAAGAGTTTTCTTATAGATAATATCATTTGAAGATAATCCAAAATGGCTGATGTAAACAATCAAAAACTAACACACATCTTGTTAATATAATAGATGATGTTTCCTAATTTCTCCAGTTTCTAAAAGTAAAAAAGCATGCACCCATTGCAGAGGACAGAGCGCCCCAGTTACATTCTCGAAACACTTCCTCTAAGACGGTTAGTTAGTGGAATGCAAAAGTAAATCAGCACTATGTCATATAAACAAAAACCAAAGGATAACTTTGTCACACACAAATGACATTTAAGAAAAAGTACCAATTTTTATGCATATCAATTAAAGACTATGTATATAGAAAAAATTCAGATCCTAAACGTAGCATGACCTGCTCAAGTTTTTATTCTTTGAAAATAACTACAGAAAATTCACAGTAAGAATTAGCTAATAGTAGCGATTGATAAAAGGAGACTCGTTGCAGCAATTCAAAATGGAACCAGCGGAAACACCACAGCGACAATAAATAGACCGGCAAGATGGAACACGATTGGACCTTTTTCTCCCCAAGAAAGTTCCTGATCTCGATGGAGGTGTTGTTGTTGGGGATGGACGCGTTGATTGGGAAGTGGGCGTAGACGAGGCGCATCTTGTAACGGTACCCTTTGGTGACCCCGGTGATGAGGTTCTGAACGTGGCTGATGGCAGTGCGTATGGCAGCTGTGGTCTTCCGCGACCCGAACCATGCATCCACCTTCAGCTTCTTCCCGTTCTCGATAAGATCGAAATCAAGGTTGAGGTGCTTGAACTCACGGGTGAGCTTGCCGCGAGGCCCCTCCACCTCCACGATCTTCGCGTTCACCTTCACCGTGACTCCCTCGGGGATGTCCATGGTCTGCGAGGAAAGGATCGTCTTCATCTCGTTCTCTCCTTCCGCCGCCTCCGAACCCAAACTGAGAGAGGAAAGAAGAAACCCTGTAATCTCGATCAGCTCTATATACGCGATCTTACGGTGGGTATTCAAGATCACGGCCGTTGGTTGATGAGAGGAGCTCTTTGGGTGGTGATGGATTGGATGAGCGTGGTGTATATAATAAACTATTATTCATAGAATAATGGTATTTATTATATTCCTCATAGAATAAACTATTTTCAAATAAAAAAGTTATTTTACCGAAAAATCTCACTATTGTTTTTTATTGGATGCCACCCATATATTTGAAATATCATGAATAGACATATGTAACCTCTATTTTCTAGTTTTATTATCATTTTATAAGAGTAATTTTATTATTTAATTGGTATGATTTTGTAGGAATAGAAAAATAAAATCAAATTTGCCGAATCAGCTTCGTGCAATTATATCTTTTATCTTGAATTAACTCAAATATCCAACTCTCACTTCGGTATTGTGACATCAAATTTATCATGGATTATGTCTTTTTTTTTTCCTTAGTTAGTGTATTCTCAGGATCATAATGGCACTAAAAAAAGGGTGAATTAGTGCTATGATAAAAAAATCTGATTTTTTAAAGTTTGATCGATAAATTCATATCAGAAATATCTTTAGCCAAAAGTATAAATAAAAATAGTGAGTTAAGTAAATCAGTATGTAATAACAAAGCAAAGCAAGAGAAGGATGCAAATCAATTTATAGTGATTCGATTGTCTTGACTTAAGTCCACTCACGATTCCTCTCCGCTCGAGGTCATCGGCTTTCAGTATCGATCTTTTTTTAATAAGTTCAAGAGAGAACCTTTATACCTCTTCTTCTTTTAACAAGCTCAAGGGAGAATCTTTACACCTCTCTTTTATAAGAGATCGCGACTCTCCTACGACTTAAAAACACTTTTAAACTTAAGAAGGAGGAAGAGACTCAAACACCACTCACTACAATCCTTCAATCCTTAAGATTTCGTTCCTTTTTCTTCTTTCATCAAATAAGCATGAGTGGAGTATTTATAAACCCCTAAAGGCTTAACAATTTGAGCCACAAATTTAAATCCCCAAGATTTCATGGTACTGGTGGTACTACCGCCAGCATCAAGCAGTACTACCGCTAGCATTAGACAGTAATATCGCCGAATAGAGCCCAAAAATCTGGACTCTTGTGGTACTACTATCGGCCTAGGTGATACCACCGCGACCTTGGATGGTACCATCTTAGGTCACCAAATTGACCTTTTAATAGGCCTAATTCGGCTTTAATTTAGGCTCAATGGGCTTTTAGTTAAGTTGGTATGATTTTGGCACAATACCAACTAAATTTGACCCCAAACAACCATGATCGAGATATAACCACTCAATCACATATATAGCATAATCAAATTTTTTACACATTGTTCCGTATTCCAACATGTCATCTGATCATCTAGCACATCATCCAAACCTTCGGCATATCGTCCTTTCTTTTGACGTATCACTCGATCTATCAATATGTTAACTTCCCACAATATCTGATCTCTTGACGCAATACCCGATCCTTCCGACCTGATATCCGAACTCATGGTACAAAGTCTATCCTTTGGCACATCGACCAATCTTCTAGCCCGATGTCCAATCTCTAACATGATACCTCTCGACCCACTTCTGATTCTTTTGCTTCGATAATTTACACTATGATGGTTTATGTCCATGATCAAAGTTTTTTCTATGTCATTTATCTCAAAAGCTTATTGGTCCATAATCTCATCAATTGATTTTATCATCAAAATCCGAGATTCAATAATCTCTCCATTTTTTATGATGACAATCAATTAATGATGAAGATTTAACCAAACTCATCTATATGTTGTTTTGAAATATAATAAACTTGAATTCAACATAATAATAATCTTTCAGTTCTAGTCTTTGAATAAATCTTAATGACTTTCAATCATAATCACTGTAAAGATCATATGCATAATTTCAGTTAAAATGTTAAAATAATTATTACACACATCAAATACATAATTCCAAATTATCATAAGTTAAAACATCATAATTTTTTTACATCATCAAATAGTACAGTCGACTTCTCCCCCTTTCGTTAAGAAATATACTTCTCCCCTTTTATTAATAAAAGACATGAGCTGCTACTTCTCCCTCCTCTATTGTCATCATAAGAAAGAATAGAATGATATCATGGTGCTACTTCTCTTCCTTTATATCAATGTTTTAATTATAAAAATAAAAACTACTTTAAAATTAAGAATATTAATATCGAAGATAAATTCAAGTTATGAGAGGTCAATTTATGATAGGGTATTAACAAATCTCTCCCTATCTATCTGCCATCTTATAAATAGATGAACTTAATTCAAAATGAAACTTTTTTTAGTAGCACTCTTGAATTCAAGTTGAGATAAATTCGATCTTGATATTATTATTTCAAACCCAAATCTTCAATCAAGCTTCAAATAGTAAAAGTTAGACATGAGTCCCTTCTAATAAAAAATTTATGAGTCACTTCTAATAAAAAATTTATAAAAGTATCAAAAGTATCCTTGTACAACATAAGCTAGGCATGAATCGCTACTCCAATTTTTGTCAGCCACTCCAATTTTTGTCATCAACATAAATATGAGTTACTTCTTCTCTTTTTCAAAATGGAGTACACAAGTCATGAAAACAAAAAAAATTAAAATAAATCTGATTCATACAAAATAAATTTCAAATTGTAAGCATCAAGAAGTCAAGTGAAAGATCATAATTTATTTGAATAAATCTCCTCTTTAGTAAATAGCAAAGAGAATTATAGGAGAACAACTAGTAAAAGATATTGATTGATATAAATCTTAAGTTATAAATATCAAGAAATTAAATGAAAGATCGTGATTCATTTTTGGATAAATCTCTTTCTTAGTCATTAGCAAAAAGAAAAAAATTATAGGAGAATGAATACAAAATAAATATCAAATCTTGAATATCGAGAAATTAAGTAAAAGATCATAATTCGTTTGAAAAAATCTCCTCTTTAGTAAAAAAAAACAGATTCATACAAGAACATATAGTAAAATGTGTTGATTCATGTATTTGAATAAATATTTTTTAACGAAGAATGAGTTTGAATACCTTTAGATATATCTCAAATAATTAGTTCATTTAGGATGTATATCTACATACTTCCATTCCTTGGGTAGGGTTTCTTTGGAAGTAGATGTATCTAAGTTGCTTTCGAGAGGAGAATTCTCATTTAAATTTAAATTATCAAATTAAAAAATATCATCAAAATTATTTTTCTTTCCTTTAGGAAATTCATTGAAAATAATATGGATAGATTCCTATAAATATAAAAAATAACTAAAGTTTTTTAGTTCTAATTTGTGAGGTTAATTTTGTACTTATATATCCAAATCTCGTATACCAAAGGCATGCATTTTCGTTTAAAATCAAAAAAAGTTTCAACATGAAAATTATCAAAATCAATAGTATAAATATTATCACTTTTTAAAGTAATCATAAAATTATTCTTATTTAGTATTTCTATGATGCAAGCATTAGATTCAAATTTAACATTTTATCCCTTTATCATAAAGTTGTCTAATGCTTAATAAGTTATATTTTAAATCATCTACTAACATAACATCTTTAATCAATATTTTTAATTTGTTACCAATATTTCAAATGTCGATAAATTTTCCTTTGTTATTGTCTCTGGAGGTGACATTCTTCCGTTTTGACTAGTGAGCTTTAAGAAGTGTGTTGGATCTCTAGTCATATGTCTTGAGCATCCACTATCAAAATACCATCTTTTACTTCTAGCTCTTATATTGAGACATACATATAAGAAAAAGGGGTTTGCTCTAGATACCTATTTAACTTTATATTCTTCATTGTTAGATCTTCATTTCTTGACTATTGACATCCAATTATTTATAGTTTTTTAGGAACCTAAACTAATTTGTGAGAGCTATATTTTTTAAAAAAGTATGTATACGCATAATGACCAAATCTCCCACAAAAATTATATTTAACTTTAGGGGAAATATATACTATAGGCCCTTTTACAAATTTTGTAGTGTTTGTTGAGTGTTACTAGTTATGAAGTTGATTCTTTCCTTTCTATGTACATAACCTTTCTTAAAAAGAATCATGTTTAAAGATTTATTTCTAATTTTAAATTTTCTAAAGTTATTTGTTATAATAACATATATTTTTCTTTAGTGAATATAACTCTTTACCATTAGAACAAGGAACAAGATGCTTGATGCTTTATGCATAATATTTAATGTATTACATTCATTAATAAATAATGTATGATCCCTTTTTAGTGAGTTATATTTATTACCAATCTTTTTGAGTTTCTTATCTAAATCATGAAATACATCAAATAATTCATCATAAAATAAAGATATTTTGAGAGAGTCATATACCTCATTATTGAAGGCCATCAAAGCATAGTTTGCCACTTAATCTTCATTGATTTGCTTTTCATCTTCTAATGCATTTGATTCATCCCATATTGCCTTCAATGCTTTCTTTTTCTTCTTTTATGTTGGCAATTTCTTCTTAGGTACTTATTTTGTAGTGCTCTAGCTTTTTACATTCATAATATATTATTCCATCTTTTTTAGGTTCACTTTTATTCTTACATTATTATCTTACACAATTAGTTTTGTTTATTTTCATGAACTTTTTAAGTCTTCTTCTAAAGAGTGCAATGTCATCATCATCACCACTTGAGGTTTCACTCAAGTAGTTTTATTTGGTTCTAAGTCCAATATCCTTCATGTTCTAAGTGCAATATCCTTAAGAGGAAGGTTTTCCTCTTGTTTATCATGTGCTTTGCAGGTCATTTTATAGATCATTAGAGATCATATGAGTTCTTCAAGAGGAGAGTAATTCAAGTTCTTTGTTTTTTGGATAGTCGTTACTTTTGGATTCCGACTTTTTGGAAGAGATCTTAAAATCTTATTTACCAATACAAGATTAATATAGCTTTTACAAAGAGCTTTTAAACCATTGACAACATTCGTAAAATGGGTGTACATGTCACCAATGGTTTCACTTGGCTTCATTTTAAATAATTCATAACTATATACTAAAAGATTAATTTTAGATTCTTTTACTCTATTTGTGCCTTTATGAGTAGCTTCAAGTGTGTGTCAAATATCACGTGTATTGTCATATATGGAAACACGATTAAACTTATTTTTGTCTAAAGCACAACATAAAGCATTCATAACTTTAGCATTTAAGAAAAATAGTTTTTCTCAAAATCATTCTTCATTCATCGGTATAGAAGATTTTTGAAAACCATATTTAACGATGTTCCACTCATCAAAATCCATAAAAATCAAAAAAATTCTTATTCGTGTTTTCCAATAAGTGGAGTTAGTCCTATAAAATATAGGAGGACGAGTGATAAAGTGACCCTCTTGATTACCAAAAAAGAGTTATTAAATCTCTCTTGGGTATTAATTTAACTAAAAGAACCAGACAGACTCTGATACCAACTATCAAGATCATAATGGCACTAAGAGAGGATGGGGGAGGGGGGGGGTTTGTGGGGGTGGGATGAATTAGTGCTATCGTAAAAAGATTTGATTTTTCAAAGTTCGATTGATAAATTTGTATCAAAAATTGTTTAACCAAAAATGCAAGTAGGGATAGTGAATGAAGTAATGGCACTAAGAGAGGATGGGGGGGGGGGGGGGGGGGGGGGTGGTGGGGTGTTGTGGGGGTGGGATGAATTAGTGCTATCGTAAAAAGATTTGATTTTTCAAAGTTCGATTGATAAATTTGTATCAAAAATATGTTTAACCAAAAATGCACGTAGGGATAGTGAATGAAGTAAATCAGTAAGTAATAACAAAGTAAAGTAAGAGAAGGATGCAAACTTATTTATAGTGGTTTGATCATCCCGACCTACGTCCACTCCCGATTTATCTTCCCTCCAGGTCACCAGCTTTTACTACCGACCTTCTTTCTAATGGGCGAAGATCAACTACCATTGTTATAACCCTTCTCCTTTAATAAGCTGAGGAGAGAACCTTTATATCTCTTCTACTTTTAACAGGCTAAAGAGAGAACCTTTACACATCTATTTTACAATAGACATCAACCCTCATATAACTTAGAAAGACTTCTAAACTCATGAAGGAGGAAAAGAATCAAACACCACATAAAGAGAGTGTACAACCCTTCAATCTTCATGATTTTTTTTTTTATCAAGCAAGCATGAGTGAGATATTTATAGACCCCCTAAAGGCTTCAAAAATAGAGCCAAAAAATTTAAATTCCTAAGATTTCGGAGTATTGCAATACTATCGATGATGTCGAGTGGTACTACCGCCGAACAAAGCTTAAGAATCTGGGCTCTGGTAGTACCACCATCGCCCTAGGTGATACCACCTTTGATAGGGGCGGTACCACCACTGGTATCCTCGAAAAAGCATAAATAGTGCTTTCCAACTCTTAAGTGGTACAACCGCCCATGCGAACCTCATGTTACCGAATTTGCCTTCCAATAGGCCTAATTCTATCCTAGTTTAGGCCCAATGGGCTTCTAATTAAGTTGACATAGTTTTGACCCAATACTAACTCAATTTGACCTCAAAAACCTCGATCAAGACATAACCACTCAATCACATATCTAGCATAATCACAAAGCTCAACATGTTGTCTAGCATTCTGGTATGTCATCTTATCATCCGACACTTCATCCGAACCTCTGATGCATTGTCCTTTCCTTCAATGCATCACTTGATCTATCAGTATGTTTTTACTTACCATAACATCCGATCTTTTAACGTAATACCTGATTCTTCTTACCCAATGCTCGAACTTATTGCATGAAGTCCATCCTTCAACACATTGACCAATCATCTAGCTCGATGTTCAATCTCTGATATGATGCTTTTTGGCCTAAAATATAATTCTTCTACTTAAAAAATTTGCCCTCTGATGGTTTGTGTTAATGATCGAAGTTTTTCCTACGTCACTTATCTCAAAAGTGTTGAGAAACCACGTAGGAGCATCACATGCATAGCAACAAACAAAAATAAACTGGTTTCCCATGTTTATCATATTGTTATGTGATAATTGGTGCGCGAAAAATTGTAAAATCGAAAACTACACAGCACGCATTATATATTTTACCTAAGGAGATCGTATAACCCTTAAAAATTAGATCCAAGTGAGAGGATGAAGGAGGTTAGATGTCTTCCTCTCTAGTGGTATCCACATAGTGGAAGAAGCAGCGATGCTCGTCCCTTGTAGTGCAAAAGCTCGCAGCTTTTGTGCACCTTCTTCACAGCTTTTGTACACTACCTTGTAGCAAGTTTGGAAAAACTCCTTTCTTCTTCACTATCCTCATGTACCAAGGAGAGGGTTGGTTGGCTGAGAAGAAAAGAGACGGATGAGAATAGGAGGAGGTGGCCAAAAGTCTCTAACTTATGAGCCTTATGACCCTTTCATATTTATAGAGGTCATTGTCAGCTTAACCTGAATATATCATGCATTATTGGATACTAGACACCATCTAATTACCCAAGCCTCTTGGACTAGTGGATTTCTACCCAATAATCTCTTATTAGTTCTCATTGGATCTCATTCATCGGATCCAGTAATATAGGGGCATATTGGATATCCAATAAAACAAGGGCTCTATGGATATCTCATGTTGGTTACAGGTATCCTACAAGCCAATCATGTGAGTGATGACATGTGTGACATGTTGCATAGTCTTTTTACATTATTATTACTAGCATATTATTATATTATATTATTTATTATATATATATTATGATGTCCTTGAGTGCAACATGAATCAGATCATGATAAGATCACAATAATGAGATTAATTCACCTTTAAATACATACCCCAAATAATCTAGATCATAGGTTACTCGAGAGGGACATTGAAATAACTAGACAGACTAGTGTACTGTATTCCTGTCTATGTGATGGAGGCATTAGTCTCATAGCCACTTATGTGTGGACACTAAGGGTATAATACATGTGCTCAATGGAGAACAAGTTCACTGATTGATTTGCTTACAAAATGCTCGATAGTTAATGATACCTATTGTTAAACATTGATTCCGTAGTCCTAGTTATGCATCTGGTCCTTAAGTAATACACCAAAGATGCTTTGTTTAAGTACTCCTTTCTTTGACGTCGGACTTATAAGTCTGAAAAGTTCCAGATCTGGTATAGTCGATTATCCAGATTGGTAGCCAACCTTACTAAGGTAATTAAGTGTCAATAAAGGATCATCCACTCGGTATCACAAGAGGAATATCTTGTGTGTTATTACTCAAACAAATCCATGACCGAGGTCATTCAGATTGAGAGAGGAGTTCTCCGAGAGAATCTGATTAAAGCGAGACTCGAATGGATTTCATATGAGGCCTGACAATACCATACCTAATATATAGTTTATGAGATATTAGATGGATAAGGGATTATAGATACATGGTAACTGAGGATAGATAGGTCTAATGCATAAGATCCCTTTTACCGTTTGGGGACTATGACACAATGACCTAATACGGCCATAGTCGATGAGTCGAGTGAATTGTTATGAAATAATAATTCACTAAGTCAGAAGGAGTTCTGACAGGTAGGACTCACAGCTAGCTTGGTATTGGCCTAGAGGGTCACACACATCTGGTGAATGTTCAAAGAGGATTAGATATGAGTTATCCAATTAGCCCATGTTCTCATTAGATGAGACCCAACATTGATGAGCTCCTTACATGAGGCCCAATTAGAAGCCAATTGAGATTATTGGATAAATATCAAAAAAATCCAAGATTAGTGGGTAATTGGATGAAGATCCAATAGCCACTAAGGTATGATCAACTTGGGTTTTTGGGGCTCTCTATATATACGAGGCAAGGGTAGCACAATAGTGATTGGTTGCACCTTTGGCCACCCCCTCCTATTCTCTTCCCTCCCTAATCTTCTCAGTTGACCAACACTTCCCTGCTACAAGAGGGTAGCGAAGAAGACAGGTGATCTTCTTCCACAAGTGATATGAGAAGGTATGCAAGAGTTACGAGTTTTGGTCTGTGATTGGAGGAGCATCGCTGCAACAATCCATTGTATAGATACTACTAAAGAAGAGGACTTTGACCTTCTTTATCCTCTCCCTTTGAATATGGAATTTCTGGGATATACGATCTCCCTAGGTAATTAATCTCTCATGTATCGTAGTTTTCAATTTTGTGGATTTTTTGTGCACCAATCGTTGCACGATGACTTGATATACATCAGAAATCTTTTTATTTTTTTCTTTCACTGCACATATAATGAATGCTCTTTCTAGATTTTCTAACATTGGTATCAGAGCCCAGTTGCTCGTGCAAAAGATTGACATTTAAAGTGCATGTGATGAGATTGAATCGCATAGAACTGTTCTACGCATTCTAGCAATGATGGGCCACGAAGGCAGTGCCCGTGGGCAGGTGGCGGCCACCTACGAGCAGGTTGCCTGCAATGGTGGCCACCCACGGCCAAGCCCCCTATAGGGGCAGCCGGGCCATTTGCAAGGGCGACCAGGGTCGCCTGCAAGGGCAGTCACCCGCGTCCAGAGTCGTTTGTATGGGTGGTTGCCTGCCTGCAGGGGCTATCACTCGAGGGTAGTGACACTCGCCCACTAGGGCAACCGCTTGGACATAAAGGCGACCAACGGCGGCACACAACACCATTGCTTGTGCAGGGGCGGTGCGACGACCCGTTGAGAGGAGGCAGAGGGGAATTAGGGCTTTTTAGAAGAAAAAAAAAGATTCTACCTCTAGGAATTCGAGAAATTCCAAGATCTATTATTCTATCTAGAATTTTAAAAATACTCTTAATAATTTTGAGAAGTCTTAACAATATCAGAAAAATTAATTAAAAAGTTTAATTAATTATTATTTATCTAGTAGTCATACATGATGATGTGTGTACATGTGATGTCTAATGTGGATGGATGATCATGGACCATATGTTATGATGTGTGTATATGTGATTATTATTATTATTGGGGTATGCGAGCCTTCATTTTTCTCGTTTGTTGTCAGGCCTGCGTGCTTGTGATTATGTTGTAATTACGCAAAGAGACGCGACGAGAACGTGGAGGTGTCAGCGGGACCCATGATGCCGTGACAGGCGATTGTGACACATGGTGATGCGTCGAGGATCCGATGGAACCAATGATGATGAGAAAAATGATCACAAAGCATGAAGATGTACCGAGGATCTGACGGAATCGATGATGACGAGAAGAACGATCACAAGGCCTAGAGATGCATCGATACACACATAGATCCTATTGTGAGTAATTGGGCCCATTGGCTCAGGCCTAATCACATTAGGTGATGGTTCATAATCATCTAGTATAGTATGCATGTGTGATATGTGATGATACATCTACTATATATATATATATATATATATATATATATATATATATATATATATATATATATATATATATATATATATATATATATTTGCATGTGATTTATATATATCTTTAATATGTATGTGTGTGACACAACATATTAGGAGATCGAAATGAAACAAAACCCCTCTTACGATAATATTAAGTTGGTGAACATGAGGTAATAAGATTGAACCATGTGGTCTTCCATCGTTATAAGAATAAATTGAATCATGACATAAGTTGAGTTAATTAAGTCTCTCGAGGCTCACCTATCTACGTGGTTCAAGATCTTGCCTACAATATAGAAATATCACTAGTGACCTGAGGACATGATATGTTTGGTCGAGTCCCTCGAGGGCATATCTTCAAATCAGGCTTATCTAGTAATGATACTGATGATTTAACTGAACATCATGGTTGTCGAGAAGTCGAGACCATGATGTTTTGGAGGCCGAACAAGATGAGAATCACAAGGATTTGTGATTGGTAAGAGTTGCCTACCTTGTTGGGCTTAGTGTGATTGGTTGAGTCTTTCGAGATTATACTAAGACGCCAATTAGATCCCGATCTCCACTAAATGTCTGTTAACGACTTTCATTTCACGTGCCGAGGGTGTCGCGTGATTCACTAGCAAAATCGTGGGAGTAGATTAAGATAGAAGTCAGTATCTTAATTGTTAATTTTTTATAAAATGTGCATGTTATTCATTTACGCTATATCTTGTTTGTAAAAACGGTGTTGCTTGCAAAACCCCTACATGGTGGCATACTTGATGCCAACCACCTTACTGGTCCAAACTACATTGATTGGCTCCGTAATTTATGAATTGTTCTACGATAGAGAAAATCATATATGTCCTTGATATGACTCTTCCTAAGAAAGAGAAGACAGTTCTCTATATTGGTGAGACCAAGAAGTAAAAATGAAGGCTGATAAATCTCTTAAGAAGGGCAAGGGCCAAGACAAATCGAGTAAGGTAAAGGTTGCTAAGAAGGGCCTAACAAAGGACAAAGGCCAGTGCTTCTAACATGACAAAGATGGGTATTAAAAGAGGATATGCAAGGATTACTTTGCAGATAATACGAAACTGAAGCTTGGAGAAGCTTCAGATGCATTCATGATTAGTCTCTATTTTTTAGATTATAATAATAACACATGGGTATTGGATACCAAGAGTATTTTTCATATTTGCAATTCTTTGCAATTCTTTGCAATTCTGACATGGCTTAGGAGACTAGTGAGAGGCGAGAATTATCACAAGATAGGCAATAGAGCAAGAATTTCTATAGTTATTGTTGGTGAGGTCATCCTACATCTGCCTAGTGAAGCTACCATTACATAAGATGCACACTATTATGTTTCCACTATTATCAAAAATATTATTTTCATTTCATGTTTAATAGTTAATGGATATAAACTAGTTTTTGAGAACAATAGTTGTTTATTAATTTTGGATGATGAGATCATCATAATAGGGATCTTGATTAATGGTTATATGTGCTAGACATTTCTTCACACATCATGAATGTTAATACGTCCAAAAGGAAATGAGATGAGGTGAATGAAGTATACCTATGACATTGTAAGCTAGGTCATATCCATAAGGGAAGGATTCAAAAGTTGTTGAAAGATGAATACTTCAATCCATTCGACTATGAGTCGTATGCAACTTGTGAACCTTGCCTTCGTGAAAAGTTGATAAACTCTCCTTTTTGTAGAACTAGAGATAGAGCCACTGAGTTATTAGAACTCATATATAGTGATATATGTAGTCCTTTGTCAACTCAGGCTATAGGAGGTTACTCGTACTTCATTATATTCACTAATGATTTCTCTAGGTATAGACACATGTACTTGATGAAGTATAAGTCTGAGGCATTCGAGAAATTCAGAGAATATAAGAATAAAGTAGAGAACCAGATTAGTAAGAGTATTAAAATCTTCGATCAGAATAAGGATGAGAGTACTTGAGTATAAAGTTCACATATTTCCTTAGGGACCATGGGATTATGTCCCACTGGACACCTTTGTTAGGATTAATTGGCACCAAGAGGGAGAGTGAATTAGTGCAAGTGTTGAAATTATGATTTAAAAAAAACTTTCGTTTGAAGCAAAACTAAAAATCGGAAGCATTTCGTTCAAGTTGAGTAAGTGAACAATAAAACTATTTGATGAAGCAAAGTTATAATCTTGCTAAAGGAAAGCTCGAAAAGGAAAATGTAAAATCAAATAGTAAAGTTAAGAGATGCTCATAATTTATAGTGATTCGACCACAACTTAGCCTATGTCCACTTCCTGAGTCCCTTCGTCGAGGCTCGTCGGTGTCTATTACTGATCTTCTTCAGGTGAAGACCAAACCCTTACAAGTATTTCACTTACAACTCACAAGGAAGACCTTTACAAAAATTATAAACTTTCTTGCTCACTCCCTTACCCCATTTTTTTTTCTTGCATACTTTTAGAACACCTTTTTTTCATAGATTTCTTACACTAAAATTTTATGCTTAATGCAAGAAGACTTCAGATATTTATAGGCCCTAATTGGCTTCAGAAAATGGAGCAAAAAATTCAAACATATCCGAAAAATCCGAGTATGGGCAGTACAACTACTGGCGCCGGTGGTACTATCACCAAAAGCTACCATGAAAACAGGGCGATGATGGTACAACCGTCGTACTGGGAGGTATTGATCTTCTTCGGGTGAAGACCAAACCCTTACAAGTATTTCACTTACAACTCACAAGTGAGATTTAAAAAGATTACAAACTTTCTTGCTTACTCCCTTACCCCCTTTCTTTTTCTTACACACTTTTAGCACACTTTTTTTTATAGATTTCTTGCAATAATTCTTGTGCTTAATGCAAGAAAACTTAGGGTATTTATATGCCCTAATTGACTTCAAAAAATAGAGCAAAAAATTTAAACATATCCAAAATAATTTGGGTACAGGTAGTACAACCATCGGTGTCGATAGTACTATCACCAAAAGCTGCCCTGAAAGTCGTCCACCGATGGTACTATCATCGAGAATCTCAAAAAAGTGATTCCTCCACTTTTCTATTCCTGACTTGTATCTTTAGTTGACCCATTTCTAGGTCAACCAAATGAGCTCAACTTGAGCTTAATCCAAACCCAAACATGGACCTTGTTTGTCTCATTTGAGTTAATTTGGATTCCTTCCAAACTTAACTCAATCAGGACTCAAATCTAATAATGACTCACTGATTACAACTATACATGACCATCAAGTTCAATAATCAACCTAACCCCAGCAATCCGGCAACCTCCAATATTCTTTCGATGAGTCTTACAGTCTTCTTCCGATAATCTTCTGGCGTGTTCTGAGTGAGCTTCCCGATTCCTTTGGCGAACACCTAGTGAACTCCCAGCGAGCTCCCACTACATCGTCCAAACCTTGGACCGATACCCAAACTTGATTTTGGCCCAACATTTGGTTATAACTCATTTTCTCCGTTGTAGTTAACTCTGTATTACTTTCTCTAACACACATCGTTAGATCATCAAACCATCAATTGATTTCATAATCAAAATTCGAGATTCAACAATCTCCCCCTTTTGACAATAACGACTAAATGATTATCGGAGTTAACCTGAACTCCCCATATCTCCATACTATAATCCAAAAAAAGTAAACTTAAATTCAAGAGAACCAAACAATCTTGAACTCAAGTATCATGATACAATATTTTAAATAATTTTCATTAATAGATGCAAAATTACATTCATTTATCAACTTTAGAAATGATGTAACATTAATATTTCACTTCTTCCCCTTTGTCATTAACAAAAAGGTGAAATATTGAGCAAATAATTTTAAGGCACATAATATCATCACGTGACAAATTTCTCCGAATTTGTTAAATATTGATTATATATCTAAAAATTTAATGCATCATTGCTCCTCCTTAGTAAAATATGATAAGAAACATATCTCATGAAAATTTTTCTTCCCTTATGTGAATAAGAAAGAAGAAGAAATAAAGGGGTGGGGTGGAGGGGGTACATTCGAAAGAAATTGAGTGGGGGGTGGGGGTACATTCGAAAATATTCATATAAGATCTATGAATCTAGATAAAATATCATCACAAATAATCTTGAATCCTCTTCTTATAAATGTCAATTTTAACAGGACTTCATTTCGAAGTAAAAAATCTGAGAAATCTAAGAAGAACAAAGAGTACTTATACATTTAAATTTATCTTATGTAAATTTTGAAATAACTCACAAAATAGATAAAAAGTTACATTTTATGTAAGTTGATCTTATGTAATTATTTATTCTATCAAAGATTCGATTAGATAAAAAGTTTATAAATCACATGATGTGAAACTATCTTATGCATTTGGAAGATTTAAAATCATCTTATGTAAATTTTGGGAAAAAGCTCGTTTTGCAAAAACAAGAATATGACGACAACTCATGCAATTGGTAGATTTCAAATTTTCTTATAATCAATTTGTTCCTCGTCTATTGGCTTTGTTATTAAGATATCAATTTTCTCTCTCTTTGTGATTTTTAAAAAGAAATATGATAGTATAAATTTTTTTTTTTACATTCATGTTCAAATTACACCCAGAAGTACAAGAGGATCATGTCATTAAAGATAAAAAATCAAATCTTTAAGTACCAAAAGACATAAATTCGCCCCTCCTTTTTTGTTTATGAATTCAAAATAAGTGATCAAGAAACCATATGCATTTAAAATTTCAAGTAAAATAGAAATCAAATCATGCAAATCTTATATATTTAAAATTCTTAATTTTCTTTTAAGCAAATCACTCTTCATCCAATTTTACAAGATTTTTCAAATTAATTTCGTTATTGTAAAATATCACTTTTATCTCCCCCTTAGTCATTGTCAAGCAAAAATTAAAATACAATAGTACAAAATTAATTTTAATTAAGATCATAACAAATATAATCATATAAAAAATCTCAAGGTAATAGAATATATCATTCATGAATATAAGAGAGTCATAAATTATGATATGAGATATCAATTTGTGAACACTTAAGGTCATGATGTTAGAACCCTAGTGGATTCTAAGCTTGGGGGTGATCTCTATAGGGGATCGACCTCCTTGGAACTCTATAGGAGTTCCCTCCTCCAAAGTGCTACTCAAAGGCTACATAAAAGACTCTTTAATTAATGATAAAAGTGGAGGGTTACAAGGTTATTTATAGACCCTCTAACCCTAATTCCTAAGAGGACTCCTACTTCAAGACTCCTACCTTTAAGCAACTCCTAATGCTCCTCTAATTCTAACTTTCAACCGGCCTAACTAGGGGTGGCCGGTTGCTTATTATTTTCATAATCCTATTCTAACTTAATCCCCTTCTTAACCAACCCCCTCTTTAACTAGGATAAGGGGTGGTTAATTAAGGTAACTAAATATCTTCCTCAACTAATTGTATCTTAGCCGGCCTCCCTTCTTTCCTTAATAGAGGTTGACTAGATAAGATTTACATGAATGCCCTTTGATTTTACATGATTGCCCTCTTTAATAAAACTAAATTAGGACTCCCCTGGCTAGAGTCATAACAGACCCGCCAGCCTTGTCCTCTTCAAATCAGCCTTGTCCTCGAGGTTGATGCTCTATGAATTCTAGAAATTTAATTTTTAAATCGTCATAGTTCTCCCAAGTGGTGTCTTCTTATGGAAGGTTCATCCACCGTATTAGCACTTCAGTAGTAGGTCGTTGTCGTCGCGTCACAATCCTTCAGCCAATAATGGCACTTGACTGTGACGGGAGCTCTCCTTGGACAGTTATATTAGGTAGATGTCTTTGAACTGTCTCGTTCTGTCCTAACTTGAGCTTTAAGTACGATATATGGAAGACTGGATGGATTCGGGAGTCGACAGGTAGGTTCAATCTGTATGCTACTGCCCCGATGCGCTCCACAATCTAGTAAGGTCCATAGAAACAAGGTGAAAGCTTTATGGATGCTCTGGTTTGGAGTGATGTTTTCCTGTATGGCTGGAGTCATAGAAATACCCAATCTCCCACTAAAATTTCTCTTTCGCCTTTGTGTTGATCATATTGCTGCTTCATCCTTGCTTGAGTTGTAGTGAAGTTGTCTTTCAATAACTTTAGCATTTTGTCTCTGTCCTGTAGTTCCCTATCTACTTATTCTACTTTAGAGGTGCCCAATGCATATTTTGGGATTACAGGGGGAGGTCGGCCATATATAGCCTCATAGGGAGTAATTTTCATGGATGAATGATAAGTTATATTATACCACCACTCGGCCCAAGGGAGCCACTTTATCCACTCTTTCGGTTGGTCATTGGTGAAACATCTGAGGTATGTTTCTAAACACCTGTTCACCACTTCAGTCTTGCCATCGGTTTATGGGTGATATGTTGTACTCATCTTCAATTTAGTGCCTTGCATCTAAAATAATTCTATCTAGAATTTGCTTGTGAAGACCCTATCATGATCACTTACAATAGATCTTGGCATCCTATGTAATTTTTTAATATTTTCCATAAAGATTCAGGTAATGCTGGAAGCAGTGGAAGGATTATGAACTACACAAAAGTGAGCATAATTTGTAAGATGATCAACAACAACAAGAATCATACTTTTTCCTTGTGATGAGGGTAGCCCTTCGATGAAATCCATTGATATATCAATCAATATCGAGTTCGGGATAGGTAGAGGTTGTAGCTTTTTGGGGCTTGCCATTGTTTTGCCTTTATGTCATTGGCACACATCACATTACGCCGCAAATTTAGCAATAGCATTTTTCATCCATTCCTAAAAAAGATTTTGTTTAATTCTCTTATAGGTTCTAAGGAACCCAGAATGCTCGGCCGCAAGTGTGGCATGCATCTCTTGGAGGATGGTCTTTATGCAACTAGAATTTTGCGCAAACATAATGCGTCCCTTATAGCGTAGGTCTTTTAAGTCTCAACTGTAATGAGGCATGGAACCTGGTTCTCCCTCAAATTTTTTTACGATCTTACTAGTTCCTAGATCATCTTGCCATTCTCAATGTCTTCAAGGAAGTTGCTGATTGGAAGTGAAACAGTAAAAAATTTAGCTTGCTCGGGTAGTCGTGAAAACACATCTACAACAAAATTCTCTTTCGCCTTTTTATAAATTATTTTATAATAATATCAAAGAAGCTTTGTTACCCATTTTTGTTGCTCACGGGAAGATATCTTCTGCTCCAAGAAATATTTCAAGCTCTTATGGTCGATCTTGATTTGGAAGCATCACCCGATTAATTACGGTCTCCATTTAGCCACCGCGTGTATAATTACGAGCATCTCCTTGTCGTAAATAGTCATCTTGAGATGGGAAGGAGATAAAGCCTTACTTGTATATACTAGAGGGCAGCCATCTTGCATTAACACAACACCTATTCCCACTCCGGAGGTATCGGCTTCAATAATAAAAGTTTTGTCGAAGTCGAGTAATGCTAGCATAGGTGTTGTCATCATTGCGATTTTAAGTTCATCGAAGGCGGTGGAGGCTCTATCCGACCACTGGAAAGCATCTTTTTTCAGCAAGGAAGTAAAAGGTGCACTAATCTTCCCGTGGTCTTTCACAAACTTATGGTATTAGCTTGTTAAACCGAGAAAGCTGTGTAACGATTTTATGTTTTTTGGAGTCGGCCAGTTTTGCATTGCTTCAATTTTGGAAGGGTCCATCGCTACTCATTCCTCTGATATGATATGCCCAAGATACCCCACCTTCTGTTGAAAAAAGCTACACTTCGACCTTTTGACAAAAAGAACATGCTCTCAAAGAATCGTCAAAACAAGTCGTAAGTGCTCAAAATGACTTTTAGTTGAAGAGCTATAAATAAGGATGTCATCGAAGAAAACCAGCACAAACTTACAAAGATAATTTCAGAAGATATCATTCATAAGACTCTGAAAATTGGAGGGAGCATTGGTGAGGCCGAAGGGCATTACTAGAAATTCGTAGTGGTCGTTATGTGTTCGAAAGACGATTTTCGGTATGTCCTCTTCGCACACTCATATATGATGATATCCGGATCGAAGGTCCAGCTTTGTGAAGATTCGTGCTCCCTTTAGTTCATCAAGTAACTCATCTACTAATAGAATATGGTACTTATCCTTGACAGTTATACTATTGAGAGCTCTATAGTCGACACACATTCACCACGTTTCGTCTTTCTTTTGTACAAGGAGTACTGGTGAAAAGTAGGGGCTGTAACTTGGCCAAATAACTCCTGTTTCAAGCATCTCTTTCATAATATTTTCTATTTCATCCTTCTGTAGATAAGGGTACCGATATGGCCAAGTGTTTGCTGGAGATTTGTCCTATAGAATCGGTATCCGATGATCATGCTAGCGGCCAGGGGGTAGGTTGCACGGTTCATCAAATACATCAAAAAATTCAGCAAGTAATGGAAGTAGATTTGGGTCTTCAACTTCAGTTGTCTCCCATTTGGATTTTTGCTCAAATTGCACTAAGAAGCCATTGCATGATTTTTGCAATACTTTCTCCATTCGTCACGTGCAAATCGTCGATATGTCACTCCCCCGTTTGCCGTGTAGTGCCACCTGTTTTCCCTATCAGCAAAACTTCATGATTAATTTTGAAAAATTCTAAAAAATATCACTTTATGTCGTCAATCATTCGATGCCAAGCACGACTTCATAATCATCAAAAGGGAGGAGGAAAAAATCTATGATTATTTCTTGATCCTGTAGCAAAAGCTTCACCCATGGGCACCGGCGAGCACACTTTAAAATTCATCCG
The DNA here is from genome assembly GCA_029747655.1 of Ensete ventricosum. Taxonomy (NCBI): domain Eukaryota; kingdom Viridiplantae; phylum Streptophyta; class Magnoliopsida; order Zingiberales; family Musaceae; genus Ensete; species Ensete ventricosum. The sequence goes on along the minus strand of JAQQAF010000008.1, from coordinate 36,003,244 downwards.
TTGGCGACTTTAACATCAAAATTGCTGCAATCTTCAATAGTTAAGGCCATCAGGATAACAACATTATTGTTCATGAAATTATTAGTGCTCCCGATATCAATGAGAATGGTAATTGGTTGTTGTTTCAGAAATCCTCCTATTTTCATCATTTGCGGGTTCGCGTAGCTAGCAAGAGCATGCATTGTAATATCAATCGACTGCTCTTCTTCATCCGTGACCTCTACCTTATGCTCTTAGACCTCCTCCTCCACATCTTCAAGAGTCTCAATTAGTAGGAGGCGGCCCTTTTTGCAGCGGTGAACATGACTCCACGATTCATCGCAATGCCAACAAAGTCCCTTTGTTGATCAGTCACGTAGTTCTTCTCTTGTTAATTTTTTTTGGTAGTGAAGGATGGCTGAGAATAGAAGGAGGCTTATATGTCGTGGGTCTAGGAGTGGTTCTTGTCCTTCGAGCATCTTGGTTGAGTCGCTCTTCTTGTATCCGTGCGAAAGAAATTGCAGCAGCAATGGTACGGGGCTGTCGCGCCTTAATGTCCCCTTTTATCTCTGGTTTGAGTTCCTTGATGAAGGTACCTAGCAACTATCGGTCAGTCCAATCACGAGCAAGGTAGGAAAGCTTCTCAAACCTGGTTTGGTACTCTTGAATTGTAGTGGTTTGCCGGATTTTTGTGAGTTGGTCATCGATATTTTTGTATTCGGTAGGTCCAAAGAAGTTCAGTAGTGTGTTCTTAAATTGATTCCACGTCGAAGCCCCATGATTATATTCCAGTCAATTATACCATTGAATAGCATCTCCTTCAAGGTGGATGATAGTGATTTCCACCATAGCATCGTCCGACGTTTGGTAGTACCGGAAGTAACGTTTGGCATGTGAAATCTACCCCGTCTGGTCTCCTTCCCATCGTGGAAAGTCCACCCTCATGCGTGATTGACATATGTCCGAAGGCTATCCCTCCCTCTCCGGAGGCTTCTCTGAACTCTCTCCTTACTGAGATTTAGTTGGACTTGGTGATTGTCCAATTTTTAATTCTATGAACAAAGTGCGCAGTTTGTCCTCCAAGCGCGATTCGAGCCACGATTCAAGCCGAGATTTCAATACTTCAAACTTGGCATCAATTGGATCTTGGGAAGCCATGGCGTATGCATGTATGTCAGATATGTCCTTATCTTTTTTCTATTGACGGGTCAATGGCATGGGTGGTGGAAGATTTCGGACAATCGGTTGGTGATAGAAGGGTTCGGCTACAATGGTTTTCTGTCTTGGGATGCAGTTTTTTGGGGTGTTAGGGTTATGAAAATAGGTTATGACAACTGTGACTTACGGCTAGAGGGATGCCCTAAAGGTATCTTAGGTGGTGGTAGCAAGATAATTGGGTTTCGGTGGGTTAAGAAGAAGAAGGAAGGCAAAGGTTCAGTAGCAGATTTTTCATCGAAAAAAAATTCCACCAATGAAGATGTAATTTTTTCCAGAAATTTCTAATAAAAATTTGAATGAAACTCAAGGGGGATCTACTGGTAAGAAAGAGATAACACCAACAAAAATTTTGTGGAAAGAAATAACAGCAATAGGTTTGGTAAAATCAAAGATCACGAAGAAGTACGACAGCAGATTTTTACGTCTAAATTGTAGCAGTTTGGACGTAAAAGATGAACACGTTATCTTGATGATTTTTTGACGAAACTAAAAGGAGATATGAGGATAGAAAGCCGATGGAATAAAGGGAGATGGCTGTAATTTTGGCTTGTTCGGGGTAGCGAGAGAGTGCATCTGCAACAATGTTTCTTTCTCCTTTTTATAAACAATTTCATAATCAAATCCGAGAAGTTTGGTTATCCTGCTCAGGGGATGATATCTTTTTCTCCAAAAAGTAATTGAGGCTTTAGTGATTAGTTTTAATCTAGAAGCGCCGGCAGATCAGGTAAGGTCTCCACTTCGTTATGGCATGCACAATGACGAGCATCTCCTTATCATATATTGACATTCGGTGATGGGAGGAAGACAAGGCCTTACTGGTATATGCGAGTGGTCAACCATCTTGCATTAGAACAGCTCCAATTCTGACTCCAAATGCATCGGCCTCAATGATAAAGGGTCGGTTGAAATCTGGCAGCGCAAGCACCGGTGTTGTCGTCATGGCTGCCTTAAGTTTGTTGAAGGCAGCAGAGGCTTCATTCGACCATAGGAAAACATCTTTTTTCAGTAGAGAAGTGAGTGAGGCACTAATCTTCCCATAGTCCTTTACAAACTTTCGGTAGTAGCCTACTTGTCAAAGGAACCCGTGCAACAATTTTAGATTTATAGGTTTCGACTAGCCTTGCATTGTGATAGGAATCTAGCAGGGTTGAGTCCTAATCTCCCTAGAAGTAGTCAATAAAACCATACTAGATTGTAATAAAGCTACTCATATCTTATAAAGGAGTATGACTAGGGTTTAGATTAGCTCTTAGGACTTAGTGGCCATTGCCCCCCTTACTGGGTTAGCCGGCCAAGGTTTCCCCCCGCTTAGGTCGACTATAGAGCCAACCTAGCCACCCCTTGTTCCTATTAAGGCAGGTTGGCTATAGGAGTAGCAAAGGGATAATTTTACTTAGGCAAGAACCCCCTTAGGCTAGGGTTTTGATCCCTATTTAAAGATGTAGCCTTTCCCCATCTTGAAGGAAGCAATCATCAATTTTATTTCAGCCTTATGTCGAATATAGGAGGGAGGAACCCCTACAGTATTCCAAGGGTTGATCCCCCTCAAGGATCAAAATCTATAGAGCTCCTTCTAGGGTTCTTTTATCTGGTATCAGAGCAGCAATCTTGCTGCCCCTGTAGCCATCTCAGTCGCCTCCACCTTCCCAAGCAATTCCCACAATTGCTGTGACACGCGCCTCCACCTTCCACCCCAACCGTAGATCAAATCAATCTTCCACTGCCCCCTACATTTGATCTAGAAATCTGGTATATTTTTTATCATCCATGCCTCTCCAATACTACAAGATTCCTTACTTTACATGTTGAAGATTTTTTCCAAATTTTATCCGCTGCAAATTTCATTCGTCGCAAACGTTATCATCGTTGCAAAGGCGAAACACTGCAGAAATTTTCAACCGATTGTTGCTTCTTGAAACTGAACTTTTAATCATCCTTTTTGGCTAAAACTTTTATACAATTTCATAGATCATCTTAGCTTTCATCTAAGACTAATCTCGTGAAAGAAAATCCTTCTAGATCTGGACTTATAGTGCTGTGATTCTTTGTTGCACAGTACTGAAATTTTACAATGCAAAATCTGCCTTCCATTTATTGGCCTCTTGAAACCAAACTTTTGTTCATCCTATTTGGTCAAAATTTTTATACAATTTTAAAGATCAACTTAACTTTCATCTGAGATTAATTTCTGGAAAAAATTCCTTCTGGAACTGGTTTTCTTGTACAATCTTTCACCATCACATAGGTCTGAAATTTTTACAACGAAATATCTACCTTTCGTCTTTTGCCCTATTTCCCTACTGTTATGCTGCCAAAATTTTGCCAAACTTTTTACTGGTGGTACCAACATCTAAACCAAGGATTTTTGCATAATTTTCTTAAACTTTCCTCTGGAATTTATGTCGAGAAGTCATCGTTTCTCCGACATAAAATCTGTTCGGCAGGACAACACATCACAACACCTTTTTTCACCAAATTATATCAGATTTAAGTGCTATCTTTTGTGGAATTGTGGAATCTCTTTTCCTCATCTCTAAACCCTACCATCCTCACCAAAAATCCCTCCAAATCTTATCCTAAACAGAACCCAAACAGCCACCCAAATCAGCCCTAACCGCAACCTACTTCCTTATCGTTCCACTTACATTTTTCAACCAACTTTCCTTACCGATACACCTACCTTTGCTGCCATCTATCCTAAATCTAAAAATCTATTTCCCTAACCTTCATCTACTGCTATCATAGCTCTAAAATCACACCAATTCTTAGCCTAAACTCCACAAAACCGCAAACCCTAAATGGCACCCAAAACAGCCACAAACCACAGCCTTTGGTTTTAGCCGCCTAATCTCCCTTTATTCCTTTAACCGCAGCATGCATCTTTCATTCCCCATGCTGCCAATAGTGACCTCTTGCTGCCATCCTCCTTGATCGCAGCCAGCAGCTATCATTGCGACAAAAAGCTACCAGCAACGATCTTTCGCTGTAATATGTTTACATCGCAGCCCGTAACAATTGTTCGCTGTCAACTATCTTGATCGTGGCCAGCAACAAATTGAACACAATAGTAGCCATCTCTCACTCCATACTGCTGTTGCCTTCCTCCGCAACAGCCATGTATAGCGCTACCCCATCTTCCTCCTATTGCAACTGCACCCTTGCTGCAACCAATGTCACCTGTAGCCATGAAGTCACACCACAACCGCAGCCGCAACTGACGTTGTTGCTGCCCTCTTCTTCATCTACCATCGCTGTTGCCTTTCAACTCATATCTCTTGGCTGCCATCTTCCAACAAATACCAGTCACCTAAAAAATCGCAGCCTCGATGATATTACAGTGTCAACATTGTAGCATCACCGAAGGACAGCAGCCGACGCTACTGTTGCCATTTTCTTCCTCCACAGTTGCTGCTACCCTTTGGCTACTATCCTCCACTTAGAGACTTCACCACCGCAGCCCTGACATTGCTGCCATTGCTGCCTTCAACCTGAAGATTGCAGCTACACTCTTTAATCAGTTTGATTTGATAGGTTGGAGATCCTTTTGTCATGACATCGATGGGCTTATTCGATGCCAAATTGGAGGCTCTTGAGACACATATGGATGTTAAATTATGCGCTCTCTTTGAGGAGTTTTGATTGGGCCGATCACCAAGCCCAATAAGATCACAACGCGGTGTAAATTTGGATTGTAAAAAGAACCTTAGCGAAGAACTAGCAATGACTCATCAAACCTCCACCATTCAAGAGTACCAAACAAGGTTTGAAAGGTTATCTAATCAAACTTATGATTGGTCTAAAAAATAGATATTGAGGGCTTGAAGCTGGAGATTCAGGAAGAAGTTAAAGCGTAACAGCCGTACACACTTAAGGCAGCCATCTCCATTGCATGACATCAAGAGGAGCGATTGAACTATGAAGCTCAGAAGACTAGAGTTGCTCCCCGATCAGCGGCACCGAAGCTTTCACCTCCTCCTACTGTCAACCGACCCCCTCAGCCACAAAAATTAACAAGAGAAGACCTTCATGATGGATCGATAAAGGGCCTATGTGGGGTGTTATGATAAACTATGGAGCCTAGAACACAAATATAAAAAGGAGACACCGCTGATGACTGCGCCCACTGAAGAACCCAAATTTGAAGATACGACTCTCAAGTCCAAGGAGAAGGATACACCACAACCGGCCACCCGCACAATCCCTACCTTAGCCAGCTACACCAACCTACAAAAATTGAAGATGAAGGGTTTCTCGAGCAGCAGTCCTCATTATCCTCATTGACGCCAGGAGCACACACAACTTCATGAGCAGTAAGGTTGCTGCCCACTTAATACTCCAAAAAGAAGATTACAATGGGTTTGAAGTCAAGGTAGCTAATGACCAAATTCTGAAGTGCAACCAGAAGTGCTCGTGGGTAAAATTGATCCTATAGGAGCAAGACGTAGTTGCTGATTTTTTCCTTCTCCCACTTGATTATTTTGATATAATGCTTGGCATTGATTGGTTGTCCATAATTGGAGATGTTTTTTAGATTTTTTCGAAGCTAACCATGAATTTTTAAAAAAAAGAAAAGTAGGTGATTCTACGAGGGAGCCCAGCAACTACAACCACAACACAACACTTGGAGGGGGTACCAAAAGAAAAATCCATTGGTTTCCTAATTTAAATTCAAGGGTTTCATGAGATTGACGATAAAAACTCTCTCCCACAACTTGTTGAAATTTTGAGCGTCTCTATCAAACCGAGCCGATTACCTCCTCTGAAGCTGTCTGAACCCCCTATGCTGAACAGGCCGAAACTTCTACTAGTTGTTGCTCAGCCATATTGCTTCATACAACCTCAGAAGATCAAAGATAAAAGGGTTGCCCAAGAGATGATAGAGACATGGATTATTAGGCCATGCTTATTTCCCATTACGACACTTCCCTACATCCTTTTCCCCGGAGATAAGCTATTTCTAACGTGTTACATCCTGTCAAACTCACCATGGTTGCTGATGCAGCACTTCTAGATCTCAGGTGACTTTCACGACTTTCCCCAAGATCGGACCATGATGCTTAAAGACTTCATTGATGATGACCTTCGATCTATGGCCCAAGACTGCGAGAAAATTGAGCCCCTCCAATGGCGAAATCAGAAAAGGGGAAGGACACAACAATGTATAAATATCATCCCTCTCATTATAAAGAAAGATGCACCACCTTGGCCGAGTGGAATTATGGCCCTCACGACCACGATGTCGTCCACACCAAATCATGGCCAAATGTTTATTATTGGAGCAGACATATCCAGAGTGAGGGTCAGCACTATTCTCATGCAAGATGGTCAACAACACGAAGAAGTAAAAATGTGCCCTAAAAAATCACCAATCCTACCCACCTCAGACTCAGATCGAGCTCACACCACTAGAGATTTTATCAGAGGACAACTCTCACTCCAAAAGAAGGCACGACTACTATTACAGAGCAACCACGTGGTAACCTATACAAGGAAGAAACTTTCCCCTGACAAACGCCGGAGCAGAAGAAAGTTTCCTGAGAAAGATCAAGTCCCCCTTCATCTCTATCTCCACCAGCACGAAATTCAAGCTTCAAGAAAGTGGTTTCCTTATTCCTTTGGGCCTTGCAAAATTGGGGATCACGTTGAGGCCCTAACCTGGAGATCAGATCCGTGCACCAGATTAAAATTACAGTTGATCCTCCAGGTATCCCACCTCAAATGAAAATTTAAAGATGATAACTCAACTCAAGTTCTTCCAACTGACACCCAATTTGATGAGGAGCTGAAGACCCGGTTCCCTGAGTTCATGGAACTTCAACCTTGAGGACAATGCTAATTTTAAGAGGACGGATTTAATAGGACTCCAGCAGGGTTGAGTCCTAATCTCCCTAGAAGTAGTCAATAAAATCCTGCTAGATTGTAATAAAGCCACTCCTATATTATAAAGGTGTATGACTAGGGTTTAGATTAGCCCTTAGGGCTTCTTAGTGGCCATCGCCCCCTTTACTGGGTTGGTTGGCCAAGGTTTCCCCCTGCTTAGGTCGGCTATAGAGCCAACCTAGCCACCCCCTATTCCTATTAAGGCAGGTTGGCTATAGGAGGGGCAAAGGGGTCATTTTACTTAGGCAAGCACCCCCTTAGGCTAGGGTTTTGATCCCTATTTAAAGATATAGCCACCCCCCCTCTTTAAGGAAGCAATCATCAATTTTATTTTAGCCTTGTGCCGAATCTAGGAGGGAGGAACCCCTACAGTGTTCCAAGGGTTGATCCCCCTCAAGGATCAAAATCTATAGAGCTCCTTCTGGGTTCTATCATATTGTCTCAATTTTTGTTGGGTCAACCACCACTCCTGATATTATGTGCCCAAGGTACTCTACTTTTTGTGAGAGGAAGTTGTACTTTGATTGTTTAACAGAAAGAGTGTTTTCCCCAAAGATTGTTAGAACAAATCGCAAGTGCTGAAAATGAGTATCAAGAGTCGGGCTGTAAATGAGAATATCATCAAAAAATATGATAGAACCCTAGAAGGAGCTATATAGATTTTGACCATTGAGGGGGATCAACCCTTGAAACGTTGTAGGGGTTCTTCCCTCCTAGATTCGGCACAAGACTGAAATAAAATTGATAATTGCTTGATTCAAGAGGGGGGGGCAGCTACATCTTAAATAGGGATCAAAACCCTAGCCTAAGGGGGTGCTTGCCTAAGTAAAATTATCCCTGTGTCCCTCTTATAGCCGACCTGCCTTAATAGGAATAAGGGGCGTCTAGGTTGGCTCTATAGCCGACCTAAGCAAGGGGAAACCTTTGCCGACCAACCCAGTAAGGGAGGTGGTAGCCACTAAGCCCTAAGGGCTAATCTAAACCCTAGCTACACTCCTTTATAAGATAGGAGTGGCTTTATTACAATATAGTAGGGTTTTATTGACTACTTCTCAGGGAGATTAGGACTTAACCCTGCTGAAGTCCTATCAAACCCGCCCTCTTAAAATCAATCTTATCCTCAAGGCCGAGGTTCCATGAACTCGGGGAACTGGGTCTTCAGCTCCTCATATAATTCTCATGCTATTATCAACTGAACTTTGGCCTCCTCATCAACTGGGTGTTAGTTGGAAGGATTTGGGCTAAGTCATCTTCTTTAAATTTCCATTTGAGGTGGGATACCTGATGGATCAACTGTAATCTTGATATGGTGTGCGGATCTGATCTCTAGGTTAGGTCTCCAATATGGTCTCCAATTTTGCAAGGCCGAAAGAAATAAGGAGGCCACTTCCTTAAGACTCGAGTTTCCTGCTGATCGGGCTAGAGGTGTAAGAAAACTGGATCTTCAATTTTTCGTTCATTCTAAAGTTTATCGAGAGGCCATTTCTTCTTTGCATGTGCTGGCATGAGCATGGATTGTAATTCTTTTGGGCTTACTCCTCTTTCGTGCCATGGACCTATATCCTGCCAAATTTTAAATTTGGTAGCAATGAGTATCCCCTTTAAAAATCTCGTGTGAAGTGTGGGGGAAGCCTTGGTGTGAATTAGGAGTTGACCATCTTGCATAAGGGTGATGCCGATCCCAACTCTGGATGTGTTTGCTCCAAGTACGAACACATTGCCACTTTTAGGTAATGCTTGCATTGATATAGATGGCATCATGGTTGTGGGGGTCATATGGATGCCTTTCTCTTGTTCCTTCTTATGATCATGGGCCATGGATCTGAGTCATCATTAGGGAAGTCTTTTAGCATCATGGTCCGCTCCTTGGTGAAGTCATGAAAGTAGCCCGAGATGAGGGAGCATTGCATCAGAACCCATAGCTGATTCAGCTAAATATGGCCCTTTAGGAAGAGCTTATCCCTACAGACAAAGAGGCAAAGTTTTTGGAGATAAAGTGTCATTGCAAGGAAGGTTGTGGTCGAATGATCCGTATCTCTCACGTCTCCTGGACAATCCTTTTAGTTTCGGTCCTCCAAAAATTTGGACAGCAATATGGCCGAATATATGCTAGTGGTTCCCCTTGTAAGACCAACATACGGGGGTCATGCAGTATGGTAGGAAGGAGTCGGCTCGATTCAACGGACGCGCCTGAGATTTCAGCGAGCTTCTCCAAGCACTATGTCAAGATCATCTTTTCTTCGTTCTCTCCTTTCTCACATAAGGTCACCTATTTTCTTTTGTCATTCATAAGGTCATTGGAGCTCCTGGTGTTGGCGAGAATGGTGACAGGCTGATGCTTGATGAAGCCATCAATGTCCAATATCTGTGGTGGAGTATAAAAGGTGTGGGCGGCTGATTGTGGTTTTTCCTTCATATCATTCTCCTCAAACTCGAGAGCCATATCTTTAAGTTTGGGTTCTTCAGTGGGCTCAACCAATAGAGGTCTCCTTTTTTTTTACAATAGTGGTCGCGGCTCCATAGTTTATTACAATGCCAACATAGACCCTTTACCGATTTGTTACGAAACTCTTCTCTTGTTAATTTTTTCGGCTGAGGTGATCGGCTAGTAGTAGATGGGGCCAGAGTCTTTTCGCTGCTGGTCATGCGGTGGCTTTGGTCCTCCAATCATCTTGATTCAGCCTGTCTTCGTGTAGTCATGCGAAGGAGATAGCCGCCTTAAGTGTGTACAGTTGTCACGCTTTAACTTCTTCTTGAATCTCCGGCTTCAAGCCCTCAATGAAAGTCCTCAATATCTATTTTTCAGACCAATCACGAGTTTGATTAGTTAACCTTTCAAACCTGATTTGTACTCTTGGATGGTAGAGGTTTGACAGATCTTCGCTAGTTCTTCGTCAAGGTTCTTGTAATTGATTAGTGCTGAAGGTTTATATGCTTTTGGTTGGGATGTGGCTCTTATGCTCTGAGCATCTTGATTGAGGTGCCCTTCTTGAAGTTGTACAAAGGAGATCGACGTCATCGAGGTGTAGGGCTGCCATGTTTTATCCATGCTTCTTATCTCTGATGGGTTCTTTTTGTAATCAGAATTTGTTCCATGTTATGATCTTCTTAGGCTTGGTGATCGGCCCAATCTAAACTCTTCAAAGAGAGCGCATAATTTAGCATTCATACGTATCTCGAAAGCCTCCAATTTGGCTTTGAATAAGCCTAGTGATGTCATGACATAAGGATCTTTAACCTGTCAAACAAACTGACTAAAATGTGTAGCTACAATTTTCAGGTTGAAGGCAGTGAATGGCAGCAATGTCGGGACTGTGTGGGTGAAGCCTCCAAGTGGAGGATGGCAGCCAAAGGTAGCAGCAATGGTGGAAGAAGAAGAGGGCAGCAGCAATGTCGGTTGCGACCGTGTTGCGACTTCGTGGCTGCAAGTGGCGTCGGTTGCAGCAAGGGTGTGGCTGCAATAGGAGGAAGACGGGGTAGCGATGTACACGGTTGTTGCGGAGGAGGACAGCAGCGGTATGGAGCGAGAGACGACTGCTATTGTGTTCAATTTGTTACTAGCTACGATCAAGATATTTGGCAGCAAATGATTGTTATGGGCTGCGATGGAAACAAATTGCAGCGAAAGATCGCTACTGGTAGCTTTTTGCCACAAGGATCATTGCTAGCTGCGATAAGGAGGATGACAGCAAGAGGTCACTATTGGAAGCGTTAGGTAGCAAAAGATGCATGCTGCAGTTGAAGGGATAAGGGGGATTGGGCGGTTGAAAGATTGGTGGACCGAAGCTTCGATTTTTTGGTGCGGTTTGTGGCTTATTTGTGTGCGATTTGGGGCTATGGTTTTGTGGAGTTTAGGCTATGAATTGGTATGGTTTCAGGGCTGTGCTAGTATTAGATAAAGGTTAGGGAAATAGATTTTAGATCTGGGATAGATGGTAGCAAAGGTAGGTGTATCGGTAAGGAAAGTTGGCTGAAAAGGTAAGTGGATCGATAAGGAAGTAGGCTGCGGTTATGACTGATTTGGGTGGCTGTTTGATTTCAGTTTAGGGTAGAGTTTTGAAGGATTTTTAGTAAGGATGGTAGGGTTTTGTGATGAGGAAATGAGAGTCTAAAATCCCACAAAAAATAGTACTCAAATCCGATAGAATTCGACAAAAAAAGTGCGGCGATGTGTAGTCCTGCTGAACAGATTTTACGTGAGAGAAACGATGACTTCTCGACATAATTTCCATAGAAAAGTTCAAAGAAATTATACAAAAACCATTGGTTTAGATATTGAGAATATCAATAAAAAGTTTGGCAGTGTAACAGTAGGGGAATAGGGCAAAAGATGAAAGGTAGATCCTTTATCGTAAAAATTCCAGAACTGTGTGCTGGTGAAAGATTGCATAAGAAAACTGATTCCAGAAGGAATTTTTTTAAGAAATGAATCCCAGATGAAAGCCAAGTTGATCTTGGAATTGTATAAAAATTTTGGCCAAAAGGATGAACAAAAGTTCGGTTTCAAGAGGCCAAAAGATGGAAGGCAGATTCTCCGTCGTAAAATTTCAGCACTGCACGATGAAGAATCGTAGCACTATAAGTCCAGATCCAGAAGGAGTTTTTTTATGAGATTAGTCTTTAGACGAAAGCTAAGATGATCTACAAAATTGTATAAAAGTTTTAGCCAAAAACGATTATTAAAAGTTCAGTTCCAAGAAGCAACAGTCAGTTAAATTTTTTTGCAGTGTTTCACCTTCACAACGATGATAACGTTTGCGACGGTAAAATTTTGCAGCAAAAATTTTTTGGAAAAACTTCTCCCACATATAAGATAGAGGAATAGTAGTAGCAAGAGGCATGGGCTTCAGAGTTTTTACCAGATCTTTGACGTTGACACAGAGGAAGGCAGCAGATTGATGGATCTGCGGCTTGGTGGGTGACGATGGAGGCGACGTCAAAAGCAATTGTGTGAAGGAATTACTTGGGAAGGTGGAGGCATAGATGATGGTTATAGGGGAAGCAAGATCGTTGCTCTGATACTAGATGATAGAACCCCAAAAGGAGCTCTATAGATTTTGACCATTGAGGGGGATCAACCCTTGGAACACTGTAGGGGTTCCTCCCTCCTAGATTCGACACAAGGCTGAAATAAAATTAATAATTGCTTGATTCAAGAGGGGGGGCAGCTACATCTTTAAATAGATATCAAAACCCTAGCCTAAGGGGGTGCTTGCCTAAGTAAAATTATCCTTTTGCCTCTCCTATAGCTAACCTGCCTTAATAGGAATAGGGGGTGGCTAGGTTGGCTCTATAGTCGACCTAAGTAGGGGAAAACCATGGTCGACCAACCCAGCAAGGGAGGTGGCAGCTACTAAGACCTAAGGGCTAATCTAAACCCTAGCCATACTCCTTTATAAGATAGGAGTGACTTTATTGTAATCTAGTAGGGTTTTATTGACTACTTAGGGAGATTAGGACTCAACCCTGCTGGAGTCCTATCAAAACACCAGCACAAATTTACGTAGAAAGCTCCAAAAAATATCATTAATTAGACTTTAGAAGGTGGAAGGAGCGTTAGTGAGTCTAAAAGGCATTACCAAGAATTTATAATGTCCGTTGTGCATTCGAAATGCTATTTTTGGAATGTCTTCTGCACATACTCGAATTTGATGGTACCTGGATTAGAGATCCAACTTCATGAAGACTCAGGCTCCTTTTAATTCATCCAAGAGTTTATCCACCATTGGTATTGGGTACTTGTCGTTTACAATGATGGCATTTAAAGCTTGGTAGTCGATGTACATTCGCCAAGTTTCATCCTTCTTTCGCACTAGTAATACCGATGAGGAATAGGGGCTACAGCTTGGCTGAATCACCCTTGTTTCAAGCATCCCTTTTACAATATTTTCAATCTCATCCTTCTATATATGGGGATAGCAGTACGATCAAGTGTTCGCTAGTGGTTTGCCTAGAAGAATTGGAATCCGGTGGTCATGTTGCCGAGTAGGAGGAAGACCACGCGATTTAGCAAAAACATCGACGAATTCAGCAAGCAGTTGGGTGAGGTTTTGATCTTCAATTTTCATATTCTTCACCTCAGATTACTACTAGAGATGCATCAGAAAACCACCATGTGCCTTGTGTAGGACTTTCTCCATTCGTTGTGTCGAAATGGTGGAGAAGTGGCTTCCGCTTTTGCCGCGTAGGGTGACCTGTCGGCCTTTGCAATAGAATTTCATAATCAATTTAGAAAAGTTCCAAGAGATGTCACCTAGCATCATTAGCCACTCGATGCCGAGCACGGCTTCATAATCATCAATAGGTAGGAGGAAGAAGTTGGCAATAATTTCTTGGTCTTACAGTAGTAGTTTCACCTGCGAGCACCTTTGGTCGCACTTAAGGATTCAGCCGTCAGCGACCTTTACATCAAACTTGTTGCAACCTTTGATGGGGAGTGCCATACGAGCAGCAACCTTACTATTTAGGAAATTACTAGTGTTGCACATGTCAATTAGAATGGTGATCGGCTACTGTTTGAGAAGGCCTCCAACTTTCATCGTTTGCATATTAGAGTAGCCGGCTAGTGCATGTACCGTAAAGTCAATCGATTGGGGCTCTTCTTCCACAACTTCTTTTTTTATGTTCGAGGCTCTCTTCTGATGGTTCAATGACTTCTTCTTCTATTGGTTTGATAATGAGTAGTCGCCCCTTTTTGCTGTGATGTTCGCGGCTCCACGGCTCGTTGCAGTGCCAACACAAACCCTTCGTATATTGCTCCCTAAGCTCTTCTCTCGTCAACTTTTTGTGTGCAACGGCTTGGATAACAGTAGAGGGGGCTAAGGGCTTCGATATTGCTGGTCGGGGAGCAACCCTAGTCCTTCAGGCTTCTTGGTTCAATCGCTCCTCTTGAAGTTGCGTGAAAGAGATGGCCGCCATAAGCCTGTACGGTTGTCGCGTTTTAACATCTCCTCGGATCTCCAGCTTCAAGCCCTCAATAAAAGTTCATAATAGCTATTTCTCATACCAATCATGAGTTTGATTAGATAATCTTTTAAACCTTGTTTGATGTTCTTAGATGGTAGAGGTTTGTCGGATCTTTGCTAATTGGTCGTCGACGTTCTCGTAATCGGTTGGTCTAAAACGGATCAATAGCCCTTCTGTAAATTATCTCCATGAGAAGCCACCATGGGTGTGTTCAAACTAGTTAGACCACTGTATTGCATCTCCTTCAAGATGTATAGCCGTAATTTCCACCATGGAAGCATTCGTGGTTCGGTGGAACTGAAAATAATGCTCAGTTTGTCGGATCCAACCAATCAGGTCTCATTCTTCCCATCTAGGAAAGTCTACCCTCATGCGTGGATTATAGGGGTTGGTCATAGAGCCTCCTCTCTCTCGGAAGTCCTCTCTTCGATCAGAGCTCTCTCCTTGATGTGATCTCTTCGGGCTTGGTGGTCCCAAACTGAATTCAGCAAAGATATGTATTTTCTCCTCCATTCAGGTCTCAAAGGCTTCGATTTTTGCATTGATAGCCTCCTCTGATGCCATAGTATAAGCCTCCAGATCTATAATATTAAGATCTTCTTTTTGTTGTTGGGTTAAGGGCATGGATTAGTGGATGTATAGGCTACGATTTGGGGCTATTTTGTGGCTGATTCGGGTACAGTTTTGGCTACAATTTGGCAAGGTTTTGGGGCTGTGATGGTAGGGGGTGAAGGTTAGGGAAAGAGGGTTTCAGATATGGAAAAGATGATAGTGAAGATCTGATAGAATTTGACGAAAGATCACTACGGTATATACTATTCTACCGAACAAAATTACTGTTGAAAAAGCAACAATTTCTCGATGTAAATTCCAGCAAAAACCTAAGAAAATTATGATAGCAAAATCTTGGTTTAGATGTAGTAGTAATAGTAATTTGGAACTAAAAAATTTCAACAACGTAATAGTAAGAAAATCGGTTGAAGATAAGATGGCAGAATTTTCATCGTAAAATTTCAACTGTTTGCAATGACAATTTGCAACAATATAAGAATTGTTTCAAAGAAGAGTTTTATAGTAAATCAATCTCAGATGAAAGCCAAGATGATCTATGAAACATGTGAAAATTTTATTCCATAAAAGATGCCAAATAGATCAGTTGAAAAAGCTTATATGTGACTGAAATTTTTTGTAGCAATTCTTCGTTCGTAAAGATGATCACTTTTACACTGGAAGGAATTTGCAGCAAGAAAAAGATAGGAAATTATTTTTGGTGTTTTGTAGATGGAAAATTATAGTAGCAAAAGGTATGAGTGATAGGGAAAGACTAGATCTCTAGTGCAATTGATGGTAGCAGTAGCAGATTGATTTGATTTGCAGCAGGGGGATGATGGTGGAGGTGACGTCAAAAGCAATTATGTGAATTGCTTGGCTTGATAGAGGTGGTAGAGATGGTAGAAAGGGCAGCAAGATCATTGCTTTGATACCAGATGATAGAACCCTAGAGGAATTCTATGAAGATTGATCTTTTAGGATGATGAACCCTTAGAACACTATAGGGGTTCCTCCCTCCTTGTAGTCGACCAGATGGCTGAAAGAAACTGATCTATTGCTTTATAAAAAGAGGTGGAGGCTATTTTTAGGATCAATTGGCACTAAGAGGGTGGGGTGAATTAGTGCAAGAGTAAATTCTCATTTTAACTTAAAACTTTTCGCTTGAAGCAAGAGAGGAAAATCTGAAGCTTTTAGTTTAAGCAATTTAATATTATAGAGAAATGCTAAGCTTTTTTACTTGAAGATTACTCAAAAAAGAATAAGCAAATCTGAATAAGGAGATAAGAAATGTCGTAAGTGAAGTGCTTGATTTCAAAGCCTTGCTTTTAAAACATAAATAAAATTGAAAGCGTTAATACAAAAGTAGTAAGCAATGTAAGTAAAAAGGAACTCACAGTTTTATAGTGGTTCGGAACTAACCGGCCTACATCCACTCCCGAGTCCTCCTCCTTGAGGCACACCGGTGTCCTCTACCGATCTTCTTTAGGTGAAGACCAAACCCTTACACTTGAGCTTACATGAGAGACTTCAAGAATTTTTCTAACTCTAAGCTCTCTCTCACTTCCCTTTTTTTTTTCTTACAATTCACACACAATTTTTTTCACAGAATGCAATCCCCAATATTATTGTCTAGAATGCAAGAAAACTTGGGGTATTTATAGCCTCAAATGACTTCAGAATTTTGGAGCCAAAATTCAAACATATCCGAAAAAATTAGGTATGGGTAGTTCAGTCGTCGACCTAGGCAGTTCAACCGCCCGAAATCTTGGTATGGGTGCTTTACCATCGATCCTGGGTAGTTCAGCCACTGATAGCACTAACAACTACCCTGTTTCTAGGGTATGATCAGTTGAACTACCGCTTACCGATGGTTAAACCGCCGGGAATCCCCGAAAAGTGATTCTCTTCATTTTTCCAATCCCAATTTGAACCATCCATTGACCACTCCCCGGTCAACTAATTGAGCTTGACCTAGCTCAATCAAATCCCATAGTGGACCCAGTTGCCTCATTTAGTTGATTTGGGTTCATTCCAAATTAAACTCAATTAGGACTCAATCCCTAACTATGACTCAATGATTATAATTCTTAATGACCAACAAGCTAAACCAAGACCTAACTCCCGCCAATTCGATAGCTTCTGACATTCTTGTGGCGAGTCTTACGATCTTCTTCAAGCGATCTCTCAGTGTGCTCCCAATGAGCTTCCCGATCCCTTCGATGAATCTCCTAACGAACTCCCGTCGAGGTCCCACTACATCGTCCGAACCTTATCCCGATGCCCTAGCTTGATCTTAGCCCATCATCTGGCTGTAACTCAATTGCTCTGTCATAGTTAGACCTGTAATACTTCCTCTAACACACATGTTAGATTAAACATTCATTAATTGATTTTATCTTCAAAATCCGAGATTCAACAATCTCCTGCTTTTTGATGATGACAATCAATTGATGATGGGAGTTAAACCTTACTCCCCCTAAATCCATGTCATAATAAGGAAAACTTAAATTCAAGAGAACCGCATACTTTTGAATTCAAGTATCATGAAGCAATTAATATTTCAAGTAAATAATATTTCAAGAATTGCAATGAGACACTCATACATCAAGAAAAATTTACTTTTAAACTATCAATTCATCAACTCATCAAGGATTTTCATGAATTTCAAAAAGAATTATGCATCCATATTCAAGATATCTAAGTATATGATCAATATCATGTGCCATCAATGTATATCATTAATATCATATGTCATCAATGTATATTTCTCCACTTTTATCATCAACAAAAAGGTGAAATATAGGGCTAATGATTTTAAGGCACATGAGTTTTTGCTCCCCCCTTGTAAAATATGACATGAGTCATAAAGAATTTTATTCCTCTTGTGAAAAAAAAGAAAGAAAATAAGGGAGGAGTTGTAGAACATCATTAAGTATAGCTTTCAATTTTTTAGAGGTGAATTTCAAAGATAAGCTCAAAGATCCAAGATTAAAAAATTAAAAAATTTAGGAGCTACTCATGTATTTAAAATCATCTCATGTAATTTCAAGCAAGAGTAGCAAATAAATCCGTAAAGTAGCAAAACTCATGCAAATTTTCTCTCCTTTTGTGAATAATAAGATAAATATCTTATGTGAACAATAAGATAATTACATGTGAACAATAAGATAATTTTTTAAAAATATTATTACAGAAATTTAATATTATAAAATCTAGATTAACAATTCATATATTTTTATGATTTAGCATTCCAAGTCCCTTCGAAGAAAATCAAATTGTTCTTCATTTAAAGGTTTAGTAAAAATATCCGCTAATTGATGCTTAGTATCAATAAATTCCAAGGATATATCTTGATAATTTACATGATCCCTTATAAAATAATGTCTAATGTAAATATGTTTGGTTCTTGAACGTTGAATAGGATTTTTGATTAAACATATAGCATTTGTGTTATCACATTTTATAGGAATATTTTTCAATTTCATTCCATAATCTTCTAGTGTGTTTTTCATCCAAATGACTTAGGCACAATATGCACTAACTGTAATGTATTCTGCTTCCGCAGAAGATAAAATTACTGAATTATGTTTATTGGAAGTCCAAAAAATAAGTGCATGCCCTAAAAATTGACATATCATGATAGTACCCTTTTTATCTATTCTACATCCACTAAAATCAATATCTGAATAAGCAATCGAGTCAAAATTCTTTGATTTTGGATACCATAATCCTAGTTTAGTTATTCCTTTTAAGTATCTAAAGATTCATTTGACTACTTTCAAATAAGAGAGCTTAGGATTAGATTGAAACCTTGCACACAATCCAACACTAAACATGATATTCGGACTAGTAACAGTTAAATATAATAAACTTCCTATCATTCCTCTATAAGCCTTTTGATCAAAGTTTTCTCCTTCATTGTCTAAGTCCAACTTTGTAGATGTGCTCATGGGAGTGTTTAATGCTTTAGCATTTTTTATCCCAAAACATTTTATCAAGTTCAAGGCGTATTTAGTTTGACTAATAAAAATACTTTCATCTAGTTATTTTATTTATAATCCTAAGAAGAATGTTAACTCACCTATTAGACTCATTTCAAACTCTTAGCTTATTTCTTTAGCAAAAGACTCACATAAAGATTCATTTGTAGATCCAAAAATGATATCATCAACATAAATTTGAATAACAAGAATATCATTTTCAAAATACTTAAAAAATAATGTAGTATCAACCTTACCTTTAGGAAAATTATTTAAAATAAGAAAAGAACTAAGTCTTTCATACCAAGCCCAAGGGGCTTATTTTAATCCATAAAGAGCTTTTGTAATTTTGAAAACATGTTTAGGAAGAAGATTATTTTCAAAACCGAGGGGTTGTTTAACATACACTTCTTTGAAAATGAAACCAATTAGAAAAGTACTTTTAACATCCATTTGAAACAACTTAAAATTTTTAAAAGATGCAAACGTAAGGATTATCCTTATGGCTTCAAGTCTAGCCACGAGGGCGAAGGTTTCATCATAATCAATTCCTTCTTCTTGGTTTAAACCTTTGGCCACTAATCTAGCCTTGTTTCTAACTACGATGTCATTTTTATCTTGCTTGTTTCTAAATACCCATTTAGTACCAATCACTAAATGGTCATTAGGTCTAGGAATAAGCTCTCATACCTCATTTTTCTCAAATTGATTGAACTCTTCATGAATTGCATTAACCCAAGAATCATCTCTTAGGGTCTCATCAATGCACTTTGGCTTGATTTGAGAAAGAAATATGGCATTCACATAAAAATTTCTAAAAGAAGATCGAGTTTAAACTCTTTTTGATGTTTCTCCTATTATAAGCTCTTTAAGATGATCGTTTATATATTTTCATTCCTTGGGTAAGGATTTGGAAGTAGATTCACCCAAGTTACTTTTATGAGTATTGTCATTTAAATTCAAGTTACCAAGATCAACTTCATCATCAAAATCAATCTTCTTAAATTTGAAAAACTCATTAAAAACAATATGAATGGATTCTTCTATTACTAATGTTCTTTTATTAAAAACACGATAAACTTTTGAAATTGAAGAATAACCTAGAAAAATATGTTCATCAGATTTTACATCAAATTTACCTAAAGCATCCTTTTCATTTAAAATAAAATATTTGTAACCAAATATTTTAAAATAAGAAATATTGAGTGTTTTTTCATTCCATAATTCATAAGGAGCTTTAGTGAGTAATGATCTCACAAGAACCCTATTTAAAACATAACATGTTGTATTAACGACTTGGTCCAAATATATTTGGTTGACTATGTTCATTCAACATTGTTCTAGTTATTTTTTGTAAGCTCATATTTTTTCTTTATACTACTCTATTTTGTTGTGGATTTCATAGAATAGAGAAATTATGGATATACCCATTCGAATAAAATTTTTTTTAGAAAATATTATTTTAGAATTCTCTACCATGATCACTTCGTATTAAAAAAATTATATATCCTTTTTTATTTTAAATAATTTTATAAAATTTTATTACTTTTATGTGCCAAGAAATAGGTCCATGTATATCTACTAAAATTATCCACTGTAACAAATGCATATTTACTACCACCTAAACTTGTAATGTCAATTATTCCAAATAAATCCATATGGATCAATTGAAGTGGCCTCGAGGTGCTTATTTGATTTTTCAACTTAAAGCTACTCTTTATTTATTTTTCTAATTGACAAGTGTCACATACTTTGTCTTTGATAAACTTAAGATTTGGTAATCCTCTTACTAGTTCCTTGGTAAAAATTTGGTTTAAAAGTTTTATGCCGAATCCAAGCATCATCATTCAAAGCAGAAAAATAAGTTTCATCACAAAACTTTTCAATATCTATAGTGTATACATTGTTTTTTCTTAAGACAATCAAAGATTTGCTTTTGTGTGAAAATTTAATTATATAAGCATTAGGTTGATATTTAACCATATATTCTTTATCACATAATTGACTAATGTTAAGCAAGTTATGTTTCAAGCTATCAACTAACATCACATATTCAATCAAGAGATTTGATGTGTTACTTATTGTTCCTTTTCTAATGATTTTACTCTTGTTGTTGTCTCCGAAGGTAACAACTCTTTCACTTAAGCTGTGAGCTTAGAAAAATAAGATGGATCTCTGGTCATGTGCCTTGAGCATCCACTATCAAGATATAATTTGGTGTTTCTAGCTTTAGTTTGGAGATAAACCTACAAGAAAGATATTTTTGGTTTAGGTACCAATTTTATGTTGAGTCCTTTATAAAGAACTTTGTCTTTCTTTTCTATATATTTTTTATTATATAAAGTTCCTTTGGGAACCCAAACTAGTTGATGTTGACTATATTTTCTAAATAGGCATTTGTTTACCTTATGTCCTAATTCTCCACAAAAATTATACTTGATTCTTGGTGGCACATTTAAGGTTGGTCCTTTAACAAACATGGTTGGCTTTTGTTGAAAGTTACTAACAAAGTCTATACCATTTCTTCTATTAATATGACCCTTATTCGCAAGGATCATATTTAGGGATTTGTTTCCAATTTTAAAATTTTCTAATGTTGTCTTAAGCATGATATTCTCTTCTTTAACATTATCCAGCATATCACATTTAGAACATGATTTATGTGATACTAATGAATCATGCATTTTGTCAAGTCTACTAACTAACAATTCATGGTCATTCTTAAGCAACTCAAAAGATTTGCTAAGTTTTCTAAACTCATTAAATAAATTAAAATATATTTAATAACTTCAAAAAAGAAATACTTAAAGACTCACTAACCTCATCTTCGATCGTCATTAGAGTATAGTTAGCAAATTCCTCTTTGGAGTGGTCTTCTTTATCCGAAGAGCTTGAATTATCCCAAGTGGCCGAAAGTGCTTTCTTCTTGTGTGTTGGCTTATTCTTCAAATGAGGACATTCATTTTTGAAATGTCCTGGTTTTTTGCATTTATAATATATGACATTGTCCTTCTTTGGTTCCTTTACGTTTTTATAGTTTTTATTTCCTTTTATAAATTTTTAAACTTTTTTATAATAATGCAATATCATGGTCCTCATCACTCGAGGTTTCACTTGAGTAGTTATTTGTTGTTTTAAGTGCTACATCCTTCCTATTTTTTAGAAAGGGTTCGTCAAGTTCATTATGAGCTTTACTGTTTAGTTCACATGTCATGAGTGAGCCAATCAGTTCTTCAAAAGGTAAGTTATTTAAATCTTTAGCCTCTTGAATAGCGGTTACTTTAGGATCTCAATTTTTAGGTAAAGATATTAAAATTTTACTAACAAGTTAAAAATTAGAAAAAATATTTTGTAAATGCTTTAAGGCTATTGACGATATCCGTGACACAAGTGTACATGTCTCCATGGACTCACTTGGTTTCATTCGAAACAACTCATAATTATAAAGTAAAATATCAATCTTAGATTCTTTTACTCTAATAGTCCCCTCATATGTGATTTCTAGTGTGTGCCAAATATCAAAGGTCGATTCATAAACGAAAACTTGATTAAACTCATTCTAGTCAAGAGCACAAAATAAGACATTCACAGCCTTTGCATTTAAAGAAAAATTCTTTCTTTCCAAATCATTCAGCTCATTCATTGGCTTGGAAGATTTTTCTAATCCATTCCGATTAATATTTCATAAATCAAGGTCCAAAGAGATAAGAAAAATACGCATCATTGTCTTCCAATGAATAACTACCTTACTCTGATACTAATTGTTATGATCAATTGGCACTAAAAATGGGGGTGGGGGGTGAATTAGTGCAAGAGTAAATTCTCATTTTAACTTAAAACTTTTCACTTGAAGCAAGAGATAAAAATATGAAGCTTTTAGTTCAAGTAAAGTAATTTAATCTTATAGAGAAATGCTAGGCTTCTTGCTTGAAGATGACTAAAAAAGAACAAGCAAATCCGAATAAGGAGATAGACAATGTCATAAGTGAAGTGCTTGATTTTGAAGCCTTGCTTTTAAAACGTAAATAAAATTGGAAGCGTCAATTCAAAAGTAGTAAGCAAGGTAAACAAAAAGAAACTCACAGTTTTATAGTGGTTCGACACTAACCGGCCTAAGTCGACTCCCGAGTCCTCCTCGTTAAGGTACACTAGCATCCACTACTGATCTTCTTTAGGTGAAGACCTAACCCTTGCACTTGAGCTTACAAGAGAGACTTCAAGAATTTTTCTAACTCTAAGCTCTCTCCCTTCCCCTTTTCTTTTTATTATAATTCACAGACAATTTTTTCATAGAATGTAATTCTAAAAATTATTGTCTAGAATGTAAGAAAACTTTGGGTATTTATAGCCCCAAATGGCTTCAAAATTTTGGAGCCAAAATTCAAACATACTCAAAAAAATCGGGTATAGGCGGTTCAATCGCTCGAAATCCTAGTACGGGCGGTTTACTCATCGGTCTTGGATAATTCAGCTATTGACAGTCACCCTATTTCTAGGGTACGATTGGTTGAATCGTTGCTTACCAACAGTTCAGCTGTCGGGAATCCCGAAAAAGTGATTCCCTTCACTTTTCCAATCCTGATTTGAACCATCCATTGATCACTCCCCTGGTCAATTAATTGAGCTTGACTTAAGCTCAATCAAATCCCATAGCGAACTCAATTGCCTCATTGAGTTAATTTGGATTCCTTCCAAATTAAACTCAATTTGGACTCAATCCTGAACTACGACCCAATGATTACAACTATTAATGACCAATAAGAAAAACCAAGACCTAACTCCCGCCAATCCGGCGACCTCCGACATTCTTGCGGTGAGTCTTATGGTCTTCTTCCGGTGATCTCTCGACGTATTTCCAGCGAGCTTCTCGATCACTTCGGCGAATCTTCTAGCGAACTCCCAGCGAGGTTCGAACCCCAGCTCGATGCCCAAGCATGATCTTGGCCCATCATTTGGTTGTAATTCAATTGCTCTGTCATAGTTAGACCTGCAATACTTCCTCTAATACACATGTTTGATTAAACACTCATCAATTTATTTCATCATTAAATTCAAGATTCAATAGCTACAAGATTATATAGGGCTTCAAAACCCTAGCCATAGGGGGTGCTTCCTAAGTGAATTCCCCCTTTTATCTTCATATAGTCGACTTACCTAAATAAAGGGGGGGGGGGGGGGGGGGCGGTCTAAGTGGTTGTACAAGCCATGCACCCCTGCTAGAAAACCTAGCCAACTAGCCTAGTAAGGGGGGCGGTGGCTAGGAAGCCCTAAGGCCCCAAAATAAATCCTAACCACTCTTCTTTATAAGATAGATTTGACTAGGTGGGGTTTTATTACAATCTCACAGGGTTTTATTGGTTCATACTTGGTTAAGCAGGACCCAACATTAATGAGACCCAACATTAATGGGCTCCTTGCATGAGGCCTAATTAGAGGCCAATTGAGATTATTGGATAGAGATCCAATAATCCAAGATTAGTAGGTAATTAGATGGAGATCCAACACCCACTAAGGCTAGATCCACCAAGGGTTTTTTTTGTAGCTCTCTATAAATAAGAGGTAGGGGCGGCACATTAGTGATAGGCTGCACCTTTGGTTGCCCCCTCCTATTCTCCTCCCTCCTCCATTTTCTGCACAAGAGTTGCTAAATTTTAGCTGCGATGGAGGGTCATCACTACAATGATCCATCGTGTGAATACTGCTAGAGAGGAGGACATTTGACCTTCTTAATCCTCTCCATATGGATCTAGATTTTCAGGGATATATGATCTTTATAGGTAATCTATCTCTCACGTATCGCAGTTTTTATTTTTGTGGGTTTTTTATGCACCAACTTTTACACGATGAGTTAATACATGTGGAAAACCTATTTATTTTCTTTCTTCTACTGCATATGTGATGTTCCTAATGGGTTCCGAACAGTGATATCGGAGCCAGGTTGCTCATACAAGAGATTGGCTTTTAAACTATGTGCGATGAGATTAAATCGCGTAGAACTAATTTATGTGTTCTTGCTGCTATTTGCAGTGAAAGCAGCATGGAGGAGGTAGTCACCTGTGGGTTGGCTTTTAAACTACATGTGATGAGATTGAATCACGTAGAACTGTTCTACGTGTTCTTACTGCAATTTGCAGCGAAGGCAGCACAAAGGGAGTAGTCACTTGCGTGTTGGCTGCTTGCAAGGGTGGCTGCACATGGCCAGGCCCTCTGCAAGGGTTGTCGCCCATTGCCAGCTTGTTACAAGGGTGGTAGCCTGCTGGCATGGCCCCGTGGACAAGCCTCTGCAAGGGCGACCGAGTGAGGGCAATGGTGCTCGCCCGCCCGCTAGGTTAGCAGCGCCTGCCTGTAGGGGTGATCGCCCGCGGGTAGAGGCGGTCGATGGCACACAGCATCGTTGCTTACCCACGGGCGACAACGGTGGCTGCTGAAAGGGGGCAGTAGGGATAGGGCTTCTTTTTGATAAAAGGATAAATATACCCCTTAAAATTTAAGAAATTCCTAAATTTGTCCTTTTTGTCCAGAATTCTGAAAAATGCTCTTAACAATTCTATAAATTCCTCGTATGTCTCAATTTCTAAAAAAAATAATTAAATAGTTTAGTTAATTATTATTTATCTAGTAGTCCTATATGATGATGTGTATATGTGATGTATGATGTGGACGGATGATCATGACCCATATGTTGTGATGTATGTAAATGTGATTATTATACTTATTGGGGCCTACAAGCCTCCATTTTTCTCGTTTATTATCGGGCTTGCATGTTTGTGATTATGTTGTAATTATATGAAGAGGTGCAACGAGAGCGTGGAGGTGTCAACGGGACTCACGATGCCGTGACGGGTAATCACGATGCATGGAGATGCGTCGAAGATCCGACAAAATCGATGAGGATGAGAAAGATGATCATAGGGCATGGAGATACGTCGATATACACATAGATCATATTGTGAGTGATTGGGACAACTAGCTCAGGCTTGATCGCATTAGGTGACGATTTATGATCATCCAGT
Organism: Ensete ventricosum; assembly: GCA_029747655.1. Classification (NCBI taxonomy): domain Eukaryota; kingdom Viridiplantae; phylum Streptophyta; class Magnoliopsida; order Zingiberales; family Musaceae; genus Ensete; species Ensete ventricosum. The sequence continues at coordinate 35,977,656 of JAQQAF010000008.1, read as the reverse complement.
GTGGTAGACATATATGATATATAATTATACACATACTATATATATATATTTGCATGCGATATAAATATATATTAAATATGTATATATGTAACATGACATATTATGAGACTAATACAAAACAAACAAAACTCCTCGTAAGATAATATTAAGTTGGTGAACGTAAGATAATAAGATTGACCCACGTGGCCTTCCACCATTATAGGAAGAAATTGAATCATGACATAGGTTGATTTGGTCGAGTCATTCGAGGCTCACTTATCTACGTGATTGAGATCTTACCTACAACATAGAAATGTCACCGATGACCTAAGGTCATGGTATGCTTGGTCGAGTTACTCGAGTGCATATTAAACTCATCTTATAATGTTGGTGATGACTTAATTGAACTTCATGGTTGGTCGAGTAGTCGAGACATGATGATTCGCAGTCCGAACATGACGGGAATCACTTGAGGTTGCACTAAGATACTAATTAGATCCTGATCCCTACTAGAAGTCTAATGGAGACTTCCGTTTCACAAACCAAAGGTGTCGTGTGATAAGATATCAGTCTATATGTTAATTAGTTTTTCCTACAAAATCTGCTTGTTATTCATTTATACTATATCTTGTTTGTCATAAACATATCGCTCGTAAACCCCCGACGTGGCATACTTGATGACAATTGCCTCACCGGTCCAAACTACATGAATTGGCTTCACATTTTGAGAATTATTCTCATGGTGGAGAAAATCATGTATGTCCTCAATACGATTGTGCCCATGCCAGAGGAAGGGGCAAGCGAGGATGAGATCACTTGCTATGTGAAGTATATAGACGATTCTACTTTGGCAAGATGCTACATGAGAGCATGGATGCAATTTTCATCCTTTTCCATCTTCGCCAACTGTTTAAGGAATAGAGAACTCAAAGATATAAGATATCTAAAGTCTCTTCAGAGCTAGGATGACAGAAGGGGCATCGGTTTAGAACCATATCCTGAAGATGATAGAGTGGATCGAAAAACTCACAAGTTTATGAATAGTGTTAGGACCCTAGCTGGGTCAGGTCCTAGGTTCACTGAGTCATGATATCAATAAAACTCTGAGGCATGTAATAAGCCTTAAATCAGTCGCCACCCACATTGTTTGAAGAGGTCGGCTAGGGTAAAAAAGGAATCCTCATGGAGTGGGGGTCTCCTAGCCGTTGCCCCCACCTATTAGGGAGGTCGGCTAGGGTTAGAGAGGGAGAGTTTCATTTAGTTAGGACTCTCTCTAGGGCTGATTAGGAGTTAAATTAGGTGTTGAAGTCTTAGTTTACTTGGAGTAGGAGGTTCACTAGGACTTGGAGTCTTCCATTAGAGAGGAGTCTTCACGAAGTAGGAGTCCTATTAGGATTAGGGTTCTGAGATCCTATATAAACACTTGTAGCCACCACTTTTTTATCATGAATAAGATCAATCTTTCTCTTTAGCCATTATGTTGAATACCTAGGAGGAGGGAACCCCTATAGAGTTTCAGGAGGCCGATCCCCTATAGAGATTAAACCCCAAGCTTAGAATACACAAGGGTTCTAATACTTGGTATCAGCGCAGCATTCTTGGCACCTTGTTGCCCTTCTACAGCCATCCACCATCTCTTAAGTAATTCCCAAATTGCTGTGAACATCGTCAAATCCACCGTCATCATTACTATCGCAGAAACATCATTTATAACCTCCACCAAAATTGCATTAGGTTCTGGTATATACCTTACTGCTGTTGGAATTTATTTATCAAAAAAACAAAAAAAAATAGTTACCTCTATCTTGCTACAAAAAACCGCTACAACGATCTCCATCATTAATGCAGTTTTCGGTCGAATACCACTTTGCTGCGATGTTTCCCGTCAAAAGTTCACTGCCATATTTTTGCAATCCCGTCAAAAGTTCACCTTGATTGATCTAGCCTTCATCATCATCTATTCCTTGTTGTAATCTTTTGCAATCTCGCTGTAAAAACTTATTATCGCAAAGTTATCATCTTGATGATAAAAGTTTTGCTGCAAGTTTTCAGCCGCATACTTACTGGCATATCACCGATCTTCTTGCCAATATTTTACTGACAAATTCTTCTCCATATTTTGCATCAGCTTGGCTTTGTTTATCAGTAGTTTCTCTTTAAATTATTCTTAAAATTTGGGACAACCATTGAAAACTTTTCGTCAAACTGTTATTCTTCGATGTAAAATTCTACTACTGTATCTGCTGCATTCGATCTTGCTGCCATATTTATTATCATCTATATTGCTGATATCCTTGTTGATTTTGTGCTGCCATATTTCTCAAAATACTGCTACAATATTGCTGAAACTTTCATCGTAAAACTACTGTCTTTCAACGAAAAATTATGCTGTCATGCTTTTCAGTGTTTCTTGCTGCATACATGTTTGATCTTTGTTGAATTTGTTGCTGCTACTTACATCAATTCTAAGGCACTTCTTGCCTTCCCCAAATAGTAACCTACTGCAGCCTTGTTCCTAGGCACTTCTTGCCGTAACCACACCAAACTTGTTGTTGCCCCCAACAGCAACCCTAAACCTTCCTTCTCATCCTCAAACTACTACCATCGAAACCCTTTCCAGCCCCCACAACACCCTCAAATCGTAACACCAATAGCAACATAAACAACAAACTATCAATCCAAAACTGCAACCTTGATCCATCATTCTTTCGGTCACTAATCTCCACCGAAACCATTGTTGTCACCAATAGCAACCCTAGGCCATCTCTCTAACCATAACCCTTGACCATCATTTCCCCTATACGACCCCTACAACAGCTCTATACTATAGCCCCAACAGTAACAAAAAATAGCAACCTATCAGCCCCAAACTATAGCCATCTACCCTTGATCCACCAACTCTTTCGGCCACCAATCCACCCAACCAGTTCACGCCATTGACTCAACAATAAGAGAAGGATCTTGATATTACAGATATGGAGTCTTACATTATGGTATCGGTAGATACGATTGGTGCCAAGTTGGAGGCCTTCGAGATACGTATGAAGGATAGACTATGCGCTCTGTGTGAAGGAGAATTTAAATATAGCAGCTCATCTAAATGAAATTTCGGTAGTAAGAGAGTTCCCTGATGTTTTTCCTGATGACTTGCTTGGATTACCTCCAGATAGAGAGAGTGAATTTACTATTGATATTGTCCTTATGACAACACTAATATCCAAGCCTCCCTATAGAATGACATCACTCGAGCTAGAAGAATTGAGAGAGCAACTACAACAACTATTAGATAAAGTTTTTATTCGACCCAGCGTTTCACCATGGGGTGCTCTAGTACTGTTAGTTAAGAAGAAGGATGAGACATGGAGGCTTTGTATTGATTATAAACAGTTGAACCAAGTGACGATAAAAAATAAGTATCCTCTACTCAGAATTGATGATTTGTTTGATCAATTACAGGGTGCACAAGTATTCTCTAAGATTGACTTGAGGCCAGGTTATTATCAATTGAATATTAAGAAAGAAGATATCCCTAAAACTGCTTTCAGAACTCGATATGGTCACTATGAATTCGTAGTAATGCCTTTTGGTTTGACTAATGCCCCTGCAGCTTTCATGGAATTAATGAATATGATATTTCATCCACTCTTAGATAACTGTGTTATCGTATTCATTGATAATATATTAGTGTATTCAAGGAATGACTTGGAGCATGAGGAGCACTTGAGAAATGTATTGTCAACACTGAGAGAAAAGAAGTTGTATGCAAAGTTTAGTAAATGTGAGTTTTGGTTAAATGAAGTTACCTTCTTAGGCCATGTAATTTCACGCAAGGGCATCTCCGTTGATCGAAAGAAAGTTGAAGCAATAGTTAAGTGGGAAGTACCAACAAATGTAACCGAAGTTAGAAGTTTCTTGGGCATGGCAGGCTATTATAGGAGATTTGTGGAGGGATTTTGTCGAATTGCTAACCCCCTCACCAAGCTAACTCAAAAGAATGTGAGATTTGAATGGGGTGATAAATGTGAATAAAGTTTTCAGGAGTTAAAAAGAAGATTGACTAGTGCTCCTATTCTCACAATTCCCAGTGGTAATGAAGGATTTGTAGTTTACACGGATGCTTCAAGGAAGGGCCTTGGATGTGTTTTGATGCAAGAAGGCAAAGTAATTACTTATGCTTCTAGATAACTGAAGAGTTATGAACTAAATTATCCAACCCATGATTTGGAGTTAGCAACAATTATTTTTGCACTAAAGATTTGGAGACATTATTTATATGGGCGGACGTTTAAAATATTTACCGACCACAAGAGTCTAAAGCATATCTTTACTCAAAAGGAGTTAAATATGAGACAATGAAGATGGATAGAACTTTTAAAGGATTACGATTGTGCCATTCGATATCATCCGGGTAAGGCCAATGTTGTAGTTGATGCCCTTAGTAGAAAATCTGTAAATTTTATGGCTAGTTTGGTTGTGTAACAATGGGTGATTCTTGATAGGTTTACCAAATCGGCACATTTCCTACCAATCAATATGACATATTCTATGGAGAGGCTTGTTGAATTATATATTGGTGAACTAGTAAGGCTTCATAGTGTTCCAAAGGAGTTCATCTCTGATAGAGACTCTAGATTCCTTTCTAGATTATGGACAAGATTACAGGAATCTATGGGTACTAAAGTCAAGTTTAGCACTACTTATCACCCTCAAACCAATGGGCAATCAAAAAGAATAATTCAAACACTTGAGGATTTATTTAGAGCATATGTCATGGATTGGAAAGGTGTGTGGGATAAAGATATTTCTCTTGTTGAGTTCACCTACAATAATAGTTACCAGTCTAGTATTCAGATGGCTCCTTATGAAGCTTTGTATGGGCGAAAGTGCAGAACGCCTATTTGTTGGGAGGAAGTTGGTGATAGGAAATTGTTAGCACCCGATAAAGTGCAGGAGACTACCGAAAAGATTCAAGTTATAAGAGAAAGACTAAAGACTCCTCAGAGTCGTCAAAAGAGCTATGCTGACAATATTAGATGAGAAATTGAGTTTCAAGTAGGGGATTTTGTATTTTTGAAGGTCTCCTTCAAAGGGCATGGTATGATTTGGGAAGAAAGGAAAATTAAGCCCTAGTTTTATTGGACCATTTGAGGTCCTTGAGAGGATTGGTTATGTCGCTTATAGGATTGCCTTGCCACCATCCTTGGGTTGTATCCATGACATATTTTATATTTTAATGCTCAAAAAATATATTCATGACCTTTCTCACATCATTCAGTATGAGCCGATTGTAATCAATCACAACTTATCTTATGTGGAAGAACATATATAGATTATTGATAAGAAATAAAAGATACTAAGGAATCGGGTTATTTCTCTAGTTAAAGTGATATGAAGGGATCATTCTATGGATGAAACAACTTGGGAGCTAGAGGAAGAAATGAAGAAAATCTATCCTCATCTTTTCGTCGATGAAGGTATGATAAATTTAGAGAACTAAAATTTTATTTTAAGGGGGCGAGAGTGTAATATCCTTTATTTCTAAAATATTTATAATGATATATTTTAAAATTATTTATGAGGACCCATTTGTAAATTTGAGGATTTATTTATTAATTCTTTTGATTAAATAATTTTATATTAAAAGTTGATTGCTAGGGACCTAAATGTGAATTTTAAAAATAGAAAATAAATTATGAAAGATTCACATTAAGTTAAAAGAAAATATATGGTGAGGACATGTGTCACTACCATGTTTAAAGTAGTGCCATTTGTGCATATACATAGGTGACACATAAGCACATTGCATGCATGTTTGCCACCTATCAACACATATGTTAGCTTAAACAATTAACAATTAGAGAATAAAAAATGGGTTTTGGCTGTAACGTGAACTTGAGGAGAAGAAGAAGAAGAAAGAAGAAGAAGAAGAAGAGAAGGAAAGAAGAAGAAGAAGAAGAAGAAGAAGAGAAGGAAAGAAGAAGAAGAAATTTGGGGATTTTAAGATTATGATATAATCCATACTTTTGGAATCAAAATATTTAAAGGCAAGTATTCTATTTTCCTCCTACTAAAAATTTATCTTTATTTTTGCCTTAATTTATGAAGAAAATTTCAAACAAATATGAAATCTTTTGTTGACTGCCTAAGTATGAATCTATAATATTATCAAGATTATGACCTATCTGTTTTGTTCCTATTGTAACTTTTAGTACAGATCTCTGATTTTGACAAAACATAGTTTTTTCAAAAAAGATTCATATATCTTTCTTTTAAACCTGAGTTTGATAAATTTGGAGTTTATTTTCTAGCCCAAACGTTTATTTCAATTGAGCATATGAAATCTGTAAAATAGAGTTTGTAGCTCCTGACCTTTTATCACTATATTGCTTATATGTTCCTATTGGAGTTTCTGATTTATGTAAACCTAATATATTAGAAAATAGGCTCATAGATCTTTCATTTGATACTAGGATTGAAAGATTTGGAGTCTAAATCGCTATTGAAATATCTATTTTGTTACACCTTATGGATTATGTAAAACAAGGATCATAACTCTTGACCTTTGGTTACGAAATCATCAATAACTCTTTGTAGAGACCTTCAATTTGTATAAAATTTCATTTGAAACTAGATTTATTTATCTTTCCATAGGCATTTTTTTGGATAATTTAGAGCATGTTTGATCATTTGAATAACTTTGTAATTTGCCTTCAGAATTTTGCCAAAATAGGGATTATATCAATTCTGCCTATACTTGCTTCATCTATTTCAAAACTGAAATCTCTAATACTCTTATCCTTGATTTCCTTACATATTAGAATATGTTATGTATTAATCAATGTTACATTATATTTTTCTATTTAGGCACATGTATGATTTATTATTCCGTATGTGCTTCCGATATATGTCAAATTCATTGCTTATGTCCTTTTCTACTCTGGTGTTTGTGAGATAATATGAACCTTTACCAGAAATGGTAAAGTGAGTTATGCTTAAAGCCCACGTTCTCTGTCGACCCCCAATGACTTCACTCAGACATGGGTGGATGGAGCCCCCAAACGTGGGAGACTTATGTTTGGTGGTCATTCAGTTATGGATGTTCCACATTATGCTTATGGTCCCACTTCACCCTCTATGTCTTTGATGTGATATCAAAAATATTGCTTATGAGTTTATTCATGTGCTTCAGATAAGAATGAAATGAATGTTATGTCTGAATGATATTTGAATTTTTGTTCATTACTTATTCATTTGAGAAGCTTTTGAGATTATTCATACACAATTGATATGCTTTCGAAATATGTCCTATGCATTTTTTATATGTTCCGAAATATTTCATTTGTTATTGATATATCTTGAAACATTTCACTCATCATTGATATATTTTGAAATGTCCTATACCTCTTTGATATGCTCCGAAATGTTTCACATTCTCATTGATATGCTCTGAATCATTTCGTTTGCCATTGATATACTGCTTGACACACTTACGCCTATGATATTCATCCAACTTTAAATGTGACATACGAGCTTAAGTTTGATATTTATTCCCTTGACATGTTCAGAAGTGCTTCATGTGTTATTATATGCTCCTAAAACTTCATATGTCATTGATATATACCAAAATGCTTCTGATTGCCATATATGCTCCAATTGCCTTTCCAAAGTGTTATGGATTTAAGTATGCTTTGAACGAGATGAGGCTTGTGGTTGTGAATCTAATTTGATGCTATATGTGAAAACTCTTGTATTCCCTACCTTGACTCTTATATCAGGTTCAATTTGTAAACACCTTTCCTTACCTTGAACCTGTTTGATACTTGTTGGGCTTCTTATCTCACTCTGTTGCTATCTAATCTTCTTCAGGTTAGCTTGGCATTTATTGAGAAAACTTGATACGGGGCTTAACCAATGGGGAAAGCAAGAAGTTCTTGGGCTAAAACTTTATTTGACAATATGTTATCGTTATATGTGTACACCTTGTGTCTAATGTAAAGTTATAGACATATTTTGAAGTGGGGCAATTATGTAATGGTCTTAAGAGTACCCCCTTGTTTGGGATATCGAATGTTAAACTTGCTATATAACATATGAAGTGGTAGTATATGGTTGTTTTCAAAGTCATATGGATTTTATCGTATTGGTAGACTTTATGAATGTGAATTATATTTAGCTGCATTGGTTTTGGATTGGTTTTGTGATTCATTAGAAGAATACGAAGAGATATATTCTGCTCAGGTTTCTATAAAAGTGATTGAGTGACTCTGTATGTTTTTTTTAGTATCCTCAAATATTTGTTTGGATCTTGGATGGATTATGTTGTTGATAATATTATCGATTTTGAAGATAAGGTCACACATCTTTGAATGTGATATAATTCGGGGGGGCGTGATAGGCCCTCCTTAGAACTCTATAGGGGTTCCTCCCTCTTAGGTACTTAGTCATAATGGCTGAAAAGATTGATCTATTTATGATGAAGAAGATAGTTTATATGCTTATTTATAGGTTCATGAAGAGACCCCAAAAACTAGGACTCCTAGTAAGAGTCCTACTAGAAATAAAACTCTTAACTCCAACTCTTACTTTAAGTGAAACTCTACTAGAAGAGTCCTAACTCTAGAAGAGTCTCAATCCTAGCCGACGTCCCCAACCAAGGTGGGTGGCCAATTAGGGTTGATTACAATTATGACTCAGTTGACTATGACTCAAATCCAACTCCGACTCCTAACCCGACTCTAATTCAGCCGAATCCTAACCCTACTAGGATTTAGGTTGATTTATTATAATTGACTCAAATCTCCTCCTAGCTGACCTAATGCAGGTCTAGGTTGGCCAACAAGGCTCAATCTAATGACTTGACTCAATCGACTAGGACCCGACTCAGCTAGGGTCCTAATTGGAGCTCAGGGAGAGTCACCTCAAATTTGCTCTTGTTAAAATTCATAATGAAGTGAGAAAAAGAATATGGCAGGAACTGAAGTATAAGATCAATACATCGGTTATCCTCTAGGACTATTCTTAGACCTGTGAGTCTCTTAATCCACTCTATCATCTTCAGGATATTGTTTTGAACCAATACCCCTTCTATCATCCTGGCTTGGAAGAGACACTCGGATATCTCATATCTTTGAGTTCTTCTAAATTTCTCAACGAGTTGGTGGAGATAAAGAAGGATGGAATTGCCATGCATGCTCTCATGTTGCCTTTGTAACTTAGGAGTCATGAAGGCCAACATATAGTATTTTGCTAAGTGGAATCGTCTGTAAATTTCACAAAGCTAGTGATCTTATCCTCGCTTGCCCTTCTTCTAGCGTGGGCACAATCATATTAAGGACATACATGATTTTCTCCACCATGAGAACAATTCTCAAATTACGGAGCCAATCCATGTAGTTTGGACCAGCGAGGTGGTTGGTATCAAGTATGCCACATAAAGGGTGTGCAATCGACATATTTCTGACAAACAAGATATACCATAAATAAATAATATATAGATTTTATAAAAAAACTAATTAAGATATGAACTTCTATCTTAATATACTCCAACTATTTTCCTAGCGAATCTCGCGACACCCTCGGCATGTGAAACAAAAATCTCCAATAGACTTCTAGTGGGGATCGGGATCCAATCACTATCTTACTGCAACCTAGAGTGACTCGACCAATTACACTAAGTCCAAATGATAGGCAACTCTAATACAACCCAAGTAGGGTTGGGACGTAGTCTACGGAGTCATGTCACGATATAAACCATGATTGGCCATGTAGGAGTTGATTGGCTCCAAGCCCTAGTTTGACTAGGATTCAGCTATGAGGAGTTTGATTAGGAGTAGGAGTCCTACTAGGGTTTGGACTTGAAACCTTATAAATAAGCATTTAAACATTCTCTTCTCATCAATGAAAATTTAGCCACTTTCTTCAGCTTTTATAGCCGAAACCTAGGAGGGTCGATCATATATAGAGATCAAGGAGGGCTGATCTCTTACAGAGATTAGTTATCCCCGATAGAAACCTTTAGGTTCCTCCCAATCTAGTATCAGAGCAACATTCTTAGTGTCTCGTTGATAGGAGTCCAGCAGGATTGAGTCCTAATCACTTAGAAGTAATCAATAAGAACCTTGTGAAATTATAATAAAATCTTACCTAGTCAATTCTATCCTATAAAGAAGTGTGGCTAGGGTTTATTTTAGGGCCTTAGGGTTCAGTGGCCATCGCCCCCTTTACTGGGCTAGTCGACTAGGGTTTCCCCCTACTTAGGTCGGTTACAGAGCCAACCTAGCCGCCACCTATTCCCTCTAAGGTAGGTAGGCTATAGAAGAGACAAAAGGGTAATATTAGTTAGGCAAGCAACCCATGGGCTAGGGTTTGCAACCCTATACAATGATGTAGCCGCCCCCTCTCTTTTAATCAAGCAATTATCAATTTTATTTCAGCCTTGTGCCGAATCTAGGAGGGAGGAACCCCTATAGTGTTCCAAGGGTTGATCCCCTTAAGGATCAAAATCTATAGGGCCCCTTCTGGGGTTCTATCATCTGGTATCAGAGTAGCGATCTTGCTGCCCCTGTTGCCATCTCAGCTGCCTCCACCTTCCCAAGCAATTCCCACAATTGCTGTGACACACGCCTCTACCTTCCACCCTAGCCGTAGATCAAATCAGTCTGTCGTTGCCCCCTGCGTTTGATCTGGAAATCTGGTATTTTTTTTATCATCCATGCTGCTTCAATACTATAAGATTCCTTACTTTACACATTGAAGATTTTCCCCAAATTTTATTCACTGCAAATTTAGTTTGTCGCAAACGTTATCGTTGTTACGAAGGTGAAATGCTGCATAAATTTTCAGCTGTGTTTTTGCCTCTTGAAACCGGCTTATTCCTTCTCCTTTCTGGCTGAAATTTTTACACAATTCTCAAGCTCAAGTTGGCTTTCATCTGAATTTGATTTCTTGAAAAAAACTCCTTCTAGAACTAGTTTTCTTGTGCAATCTTTGACCAACATGCAGTTCTGGAATTTTATGATGAAGCAATCTGTCTTTCATCTTTTGCACTATTTCCCTACTATTATGCTGCCCAAATTTTGTCAAACTTTTTACTGGTATTAACAACATTTGAACCAAGGGTTTTTGTATAATTTCCTTAAACTTTCCTCTGGAATTTATGTCAAGAAGTCATCGTTTCTCTAATGTAAAGCCGGTTCAGCAGGACAGCACATCGCAACACTTTTTTTCACCGAATTCTATCAGATTTAAGTGCTATTTTTTGTGAGATGTTGGACTCTCTTTTCCTCATCTCAAAACCCTACCATCCTCACCAAAAATCCTTCAAAACCCTACCCTAAATCGAAACCAAACAGCCCCCCAAATCTGCCCTAAACCGTAGCCTACTTCCATCCAAACTGAGTCACCTTCCAACCGGCCACCCCCTTCTCCAAAATTCTCATGCCACTAACCTTGAAGCCTTTGAAAACCGCATGGAAGAGAAGATGTGATCCCTTTTCATCGAATTCAGCATTGGCCGACCGTCAAGCCCGAGGAAATCACAACACGGAGAAACTTCAGGTCGGTGAGACAATCCTGAAGAACATGGGCACATCACCTATGATCCCAACAATCCATGCATGAAGGTTAACTTTCTATGATGGGAAGAAAGAGACCTGATCGGATGGATCTCGTATGCGGAGCGCTATTTTTGGTTCTACTGAACCGTCGATGCTACACGGGTGGAGATTGCTGCCATACACCTCAAGGGAGATGTTATTCAGTGGTTCAATTAGTTTAAACATACCCATGGAGGACTCTCTCGGCAGCAATTCAAGGAAGGACTACTAAACCGCTTTAGACCAACTGATTTCGACAACATCGACGAACAATTGACAAAGATTCATCAAACCTCTACAATATAGGAATACCAAATAAGGTTTGAGCATTTATCTAACCAAACTGAGAATTGGTCTGGGAAACAACCTTTAGATACTTTTTATTGAGGGCCTAAAGCTAGAGATCCGAGGAGAAGTAAAGGCGCGACAACCGTACACACACATGGCAAAGATTTCCTTCGTGCGTATCCAGGAAGAACGATTGAACCACGAGGTATGAAGGACAAGGGTTGCTCCCTGACCAGCCATGCCAAGGCCTACTGCCCCCTCTACTAACATCCAAGCCCCTGCACCAAAAAAGTTGACAAGAGACAAGCTTCACGAACGATCGGCCAAGGGGTTGTGTTCGCATTGTGACGAACCATAGAGCTGCGAACATCGCTGCAAAAAGGGTCAGCTCCTCGTGATTGAATTAGTTGAGGATAAGGACAATAAAACATCTAAAGAAGCCCTTGAACCTAAAGAAGAAGCCATGGAGGAAGAGTCCCAACCGGCCGACTACGTAGTGCACGCATTGGCCGGCTACTCCAACCCGTAGATGATGAAAGTTAAAGAACTTCTAAAATAGCAACCCATCACCATTCTCATCGACACGGGCAGCACAAATAACTTCCTCAATAGTAAGGTTGTTGCACGTTTGGTGCTTCAAATTGAAAGTTGCAACAAGTTCGATGTAAAGGTCATCGACAGCCGAATCTTCAATTGCGACCTACGGTGCTCGTAGGTGAAACTACTCCTCCAAGACCAAGAAGTGGTAGCTGATTTCTTCCTCCTACCCATCGATGATTATGAAGCCATACTCGGGATCGAATGGCTCACAACACTAGGTGATATCTCCTGAAATTTTTCTAAATTAATCATGAAATTTTATTGCAAAAGGAGACAGGTCACGTTACAAGGCAATCGCGGGAGCCAAATTTCCACTGTTTCATCGCAACGAATGGAGAAAGTTTTGCACAAAGCACATGGTGGATTTTTTATATATATCCAGTAGCCATCTAAGGGAGAGAATATACAAAATTCAGATCTTAACTTAAGCTTGCCCTCTTGCTGGATAAATCTGTGGACATTTTCACGGAGCTGCGCAAGCTACCCCCTAACCAACTGCATGACCATTGTATTCCTATTCTACCGAGCAAATCTCTAGCAAATTTACATCCATACCACTACCCTCACTTGTAGAAGGACAAGATCGAGAACATCGTCAAAGAGATGCTTGACACTAGGGTGATTCGACAAAGTTGCAGCCCTTATTCTTCACCGGTGTTGCTAGTGCGCAAGAAGGATAGTACATGGAGAATGTGTATTGATTATCGGGTCTTGAACGCTATCACCATCAAGGACAAATATCTTATACTAGTCATAGATGAGCTCTTGGATGAATTAAAAGGAGTCCGAGACTTCACTAAATTAGATCTCCGTTCTGGTTATCATCAGATTCGGGTATGCACTGAAGATGTTCTGTAAACTGCATTATACACATATAACGGTCACTACGAGTTTTTGGTAATACATTTCAGACTTCCAAATGCTCCTTCTACTTTCCCAAGCCTAATGAATGATATCTGCTGGAGTTTTCTACGTAAGTTCCTATTAGTGTTCTTTGATGATATTCTCATTTATAATCTTACGCTTGATATACATTTTCTACACTTACGAACTGTTCTAACGATTCTTTGGGAGAATACTCTTTATGTTAAACAGTCAAAGTATAGCTTTTTATAGCATAAAGTGGAATATCTTGGGCATATTATATCAGAGGATGGAGTGGTGGTAGACCCGACAAAGATCGAGGCAATGCAAGGATGGCCGAAACCTACAAACGTAAAATTGTTGCACGGCTTCCTTGGACTCACGGGCTACTACCGTAAATTTGTGAAAGATTAGCTATCACTGAAGACTAATCATTTGACAGCACATACAAAGAAGAAACGACTTCCCAATAAACTTCAGAATGGACAAAAAATTGAAGATCAAATTTTTCTACACCTCCAGCCCGATCAACAGGAAACTCGAGCCTTAATGAAGTGGTCTCCCTTTTTCTTTGGGCCTTGCAAAATTGGGGATCACATTGGGGCCCAAACTTGGAGATCATATTCGCACACCAGATCAAGATTACATTTGATCCGCCAGGTATCCCACCACAAATGAAAATTTAAAGAAGACGACTCAGCCCAAATCCTTCCAACTAACACCCCAGCTAACGAGGAGGCCAAAGTTCAGTTGATTATAGCATGAGAACCATATGAGGAGCTCATGGAACCTCAGCCTTGAGGACAAGGCTGATTTAAAGAGGACGGGTTTGATAGGACTCGAGCAGGATTGAGTCCTAATCACTTAGAAGTAATCAATAAGAACCCTGTGAAATTATAATAAAACCCCACCTAGTCACTTCTATCCTATAAAAAAGTGTGGCTAGGGTTTATTTTCAGGCCTTAGGGTTTAGTGGCCGCCGCCCTCTTTACTAGGCTAGTCGGCTAGGGTTTCCCCCTTCTTAGGTCGGCTACAGAGCCAACCTAGCCGCCACTTGTTCCCTCTAAGGTAGGTAGACTATAGAAGGGGTAGAAGGATAATTTTAGTTAGACAAGCACCGCATGGAATAGGGTTTGCAACCCTATATAATGATATAGCCACCCCCTCTCTTTTAATCAAGTAATTATCAATTTTATTTCAGCCTTGTACCGAATCTAGGAGGGAGGAACCCCTCTAGCGTTCCAAGGGTTGATCCCCCTTAAGGATCAAAATCTATAGGGCTCCTTCTAGGGTTCTATCACTTATTATTCATCTATTCCCTACCGCTACCATCTTTATCTTATGCAGCTGACCCCTTTTATTGTCGCTGCCATCTTCATTTGCTACGGTCAACCCTTATTGTTGTCGCTACCTTACTGCCATCTTCATCTACCGCTTATCTTCATCTGCTACAACCAACCCTTGTTGCTACTGCTACCTTGTTTCCATCTTCATCTGGCACTACTATCTTCATTTGTGCTACCATCTTTATCTATTACTACCATGTTCCCTGTTACTACCACTACAATCTCCATCTATTGCTGTCGCTGCCATCACTTCCTATTGTTGCCACAACCCTAGATTGCTACTTTCACCCTCTATTGCCGCCACCAATAGCAACCATCTACCACAGCCATCTAACCCTCGATCGCTGCTACTGTCGCCTCCTACCTTCCTACTATTGCTGCCAAGACCTCGTGCACTAACTCGTCAATAGAAGACATATTTTAAATATTATAGACCTTCAATCTTATGCGATGGCCTTAAATGATGCACTTGACGTGAAGCTTGAAACATTCAAGGCCCACATGGAGGACAAGTTGCAAGCACTCTTTGAAGAATTCAGATTGGGGCAATTTGAGAGCCCAAAAAGATCTCAGCATAGAGAAAGTTTAGAACGGAAGGAGAACCAATTCGAGAAAGGTGATCAAGCGCAGGAATCTAAATACCCACTTATGAGGGTGGACTTTCCTAGATGGGAAGATGGAGACCTAACCGGATGGATCTCGCTTGCTAAAAGGTGCTTTCGCTTCCACAAAACTCTTGAAGTATCTATGGTCGACATCATCATTATACACCTCAAAGGAGACGTGATCCAGTGGTATGATCAGTTCAAGCACACACATGATGTAACTACGTGGAGGCAATTCAAAAGCAGACTATTGATCCGCTTTGGACCGTCGGAGTATGAGAACATGGACGGCCAACTCGTGAAAATTCGTCAAACCTCAACCGTGCAAGAATATCAAACCAGGTTTAAACATCTCTCGAATCAAACTCATGATTAGTCTAAAAAGCAATTGCTAGGAACGTTCATCGAAGGACTTAAGCCAGAGATCATATGTGAAGTCAAGGCTCATCAACCGTACACCCTCCCCCTACTATCAGCTGATCCCCTCAGCCAAAGAAACTAATAAGAGAAGACTTTCATGATGGATCGACAAAGGAACCCAAACTTGAAGATACGATTCTCGAGCCAAAGGAGAAGGATACACAATAACCGGCCACCCGCACGATCCCTATGTTAGTCGGCTACACCAACCTGCAAAAATTAAAGATCAAAGGGTTTCTCAAGCAGTAGTCCGTCAACGTCCTCATCGACGTTGGGAGCACACACAACTTCATGAGTAGTAAGGTTGCTGCCCACTTAATGCACCAAAAAGAAGATTACAATAAGTTTGAAGTCAAGGTAGCTAACGACTAAATTATAAAGTGCAACCGAAAGTGCCCGTGGGTTAAACTGATCATACAGGAGCAAGACGTAGTTGCTGATTTTTTCCTCCTCTCTCTCAATGATTTTGATATAGTGCTCGGCATTGACTGGTTGTCCATAATTGGAGATGCTTTATAGAATTTTTCGAGGCTAACCATGAAATTTTTCAGCAAAGAAAAATAGGTGGTCCTACGAGGGAGCCCAGCGATTACAACCACAACACAACACTTAGAGGGGGTATCCAAAGAAGAATCCAATGATTTCTCAATTCAAATTCAAGAGTTTTCATGAGATTGAAGATAAGAATCCTCTCCCATAATTTGCTGAATTTTTGGGCGTCTCCACCCAACTGAGTCGACTACCTCCTCTGAAGCTAGCCAACCCTCATATACTGAAGTGGTCGAAACTTGTACCAGTTGATGCTTTAGCAGATTGCTTTCTACAACCTCAAAAGTTTGAAGCTAAGAGGATCGCCTAAGAGATGATAGGGACATGGATTGTCCGGCCATACTTATTTCCCGCTACGACACATCCCTACATCCTTTTCACCAGGTATAAGTTACTTCTGAAATGTTACATTTAGTCGAACTCACCATGGTTGCTGATGTAGCACTTCCAGATCTCAGGAGACTTTCACGACTTTCCCAAGGATCGAACCATGATGCTTAAAGACTTCCTTGTTAATGATCTCTGATCTATGGCCCAAGATCATGAGAAAATTGAGCCCCTCCAATGGTGAAATCATAATAAGAGAAGGATCATTTGAAAATCTCAACAAAACATCATCCCTCTCACTGAGAAGAAAGATGGCTATTACTAAAGACTAACAACATGGCAGGACATGCAAAGAAGAAATAGCCTCTCAACAAACTACAAAATGGGTGAAAAATTGAAGATCAAGTTTTCCTACACCTCCAACCCGATCAGTTGGAAACTCGAGCTTTAAGGAAGTGGTCTCCCTATCTTTTTGGGCCTTGTAAAATTAGGATCACATTGGGGCCATAACCTAGAGATCAGATCCGTGCACCAGATCAAGATTATAGTTGATCCGTTAGGTATCCCACCTCAAATGAAAATTTAAAGAAGACAACTCAGCCCAAATCCTTCCAACTAACACCCTAGCTGATGAGGAGGCCAAAGTTCAATTGATGATAGCATGGGAATCATATGAGGAGCTAAAGACCCGGTTCCCCGAGATCATGAAATCTCAGCCTAAAGGACAAGACTGATTTTAAGATGACGGGATTGATAGGACTTCAGCAGGGTTGAGTTATAATCACCCTAGAAGTAATTAAATAAAACCCCACCTAGCCACTTCTATCCTATAAAGAAGTGTGGTTAGGGTTTAGATTGGGGCCTTAGGGCTTAGTGGTCGCCGCCTCCTTTACTTTGCTGGTCGGCTAGGGTTTCCCCCTGCTAGGGTCGGCTATAGAGCCAACCTAGTCGCTACATGTTCCCTCTAAGGCAAGTAGGCTATAGAAGGGGCAAAAGGGTAATTTAAGTTAGGTAAGCACCCAATGGGCTATGGTTTAGAACCCCGTATAATGATGTAGTCACCCCCTCTCTTGAATCAAGTAAATATCATCTTTTTATTTAGCCTTGTGCCGAGTCTAGGAGGGATGAACCCCCATAGTGTTCCAATGGTTGATCCCCCTCAAGGGTCAAAATCTACAGAGCTCCTCTAGGGTTCTATCACTTTTCAAAAATACTAGCAGTAGATTCAAATTTAACAATATATCATTTATCATATAATTGGCTAATACTAAGTAGATTATGTTTCAAGTCATCAACTAATAATACATCTTCAATCAAAAAGTTTGATATGTTACCCTATGGTTCCTTTTCCAATGATTTTTTCCCTTGTTGTTGTCTCTGAAGGTGACAACTCCTTCATTTAAGCTAGCGAGCTTAGAAAAATAAGTTGGATCTCCTGTCATATGCCTTGAGCATCTACTATCAAGGTACCATTTGGTGCTCCTAGACTTAGTTTGGAGATAAACCTACAAGAAAGATGGTTTTAGTTTAGGTACCCATTTTACTTTGGGTCCTTCATGAAGAGCTTTACCTAATTTATCTAAAGGTCTTTGGTTGTTTATGGTTCTATTAGGAACCCAAATTGATTTATGTGGACTATACTTCTTAAATGAATATTTATAAGTCATATGTCCTAATCTACCATAAAAGTTATATTTTATTTTCAGTGGCAAGTTTAGAGTATGTCCTTTAATGAAGGTAGTTGGCTTTTGTTAGGTATTGCCGACAAAGCCTATCCCTTCTCTCCTATGAACATGAGCCTTATTAGCAATGATCGAAATATGAGATTCAACAAGGTGTTGTTCTTGTGTCCTCAAGGTAATTTTCTTTCTGTACTTTAAAAGGTGTTCTCCAAGTTCATTTTTGCAGGTCATTTTATTTATTAGTTAATTTAATTTAATTATGCTTTCATGTGTGATTTCTAATATATGTCATATATCAAAAGTCAAGTCACATATAGAAACTCGATCAAACTCATTTTTATCTAAAGCATAAAACAAAACGTTCATAGCTCTGGTATTTAAAGAAAATATTTATTTTTCATAATCATTCCAATTATTTATCATATTGGATGACTTCTTAAAACCATTTTTGGTGATGTTCTATAAATAAAAATCTAATGAAATAAAAAAAATTGTATTCTCATTTTTTAAAATGTATAATTCGTCCCATTAAACATGGGAGGACATGCGATATAATGTCCCTTGTTGATACTAAATGAAGCCATTTACTCACTTGGGTATTAATCTAATTGAGTATAACTTTGCTCTAATATCAACTGTTAAAATCAAGTTGGCACTAAGAGGGGGGGTAATTAGTGCAAGTGTTGAAATCTCGGTTTGAAAAACTATGCTCGTAGTAAAATCAAAATCGAAAGCTTTTCGAGGAATTCGTTAAGAGCAAATAATTAAATGATTTACAATAAAGCCGAAAGATGATTGTCCTGCTTTTCTTTGAATTAGCTAATAGCAACTAAATTTAATAGCAAAATTAAAGAAGAGATAGAAGAGAAATACTCACAAAGCTTTTACAATGGTTCGGTCAAAACTTTGACCTACGTCCACTCCTGATCCCTCTTCACTCAAGGCCAACTAATGTCCACTAAAGATCTTCTTCCATGGGTGAAGACCAAATCTTTTATACTTCTCTCCTTTTCATAGGTTTAGGAGATGAACCTTTTATAAGTTTTTATCTCTTCCCTTAGACTCACTTAACACTTGAAGCCCTCAAGGGAAGCTCTCAAATTTTACAACCTTTTAACAAAATTCTCACCTCTTTTTCATGCACTTTCTTGCTCTCCAAGTAACAAAAGTTGAGGTATTTATAGAGCCCAATTGGCATCAAGAAATAGACCCAAAATCCAACCAATCTCGAAAAACTTAGGTACTGGCGGTACTACCGCTAGCACCAATGGCACTACTATCAAAAGTGCCCTAAAGATAGGGGCGACAACAATACCATTATCGCCTAGGCGGTACCACCGGTGGTACTACTATCGGGAATCTCGAAATAGCAGTTTTCCTATACTATTTTGACTTGACATGTACGTCCTATAGATTCCTTTTCAGGTTAATAAAATGAGCTCAACTTGATCTCAAATCTAACCCAAAGTGAATCCGATTGCATCACATTGAGTTAATTTAGATTTGTTCCAAATCTAACTCAATTATGACTCAAAAAATTGATGCTAAATATGACACACTAAGGCATACAAATACAATCACCCTTGTTGTCTAGCATGTCAATTGATTTTTTGAACTCCCAACGAACTTTTTGGCATCCTCCGAGTCTCTCGATCATCTTCTGGTGCACTCCCGAGAAGTTCCCAATCACCTTCGGTGAGCTCCTGGTGAACTCCCAGCAAGCTCACGATTACCTTCGGCAAGCCTCGATCACCTTCAATGAGTTTCCAGCGATCTCCCAACGACCTCCCATCGAGTTCCCACTGTATCATCTGAACCCCAGCTTGATGCCCGAACTTGACTCCGACCCAATATTAGATTATATTATATTTTCACCATCGTAGTTAATCTTGCATCACTTTCTCTAACACATGTTAGATAATAAAACCTATGAATTGATTTCATCATCAAAATTTGAGAATCAATAATATCTATGTCATAGGCAAGATCTCGATCACGTAGATAGGTGAGCCTCAAGTGACTCGACCAACTCAACCTATGTCATAATTCAATTTCTTTCTATAATGATGAAAGGCCACGTGGGTCAATCTTATTGCATCATTCTCTCCGACTTAATATTATCGTAGGAGGGGTGTTTGTTTTATATCGTTCTCCTAATATGTTGTGTCACACAAATACATATTTAATATATATCTACATCTTATACTAATATATATATATATATATATATATATATATATATATTAGACATGTCTGTCCTCCGCTGTCATGTATCTATAGTCTCTCATCCATCTAATATCTCATTGATCATATATCGGGCATGGTACTATCATGCCACATACAAAATCTATTTAAGTCTCGCACTAATCGGATTCTCCCGAAGAACTCCTCTATCAATCCGACCAACCTAATCAGGGATTTACCTAAGTGAGAGCATACGAGATATTCCTCTCATGATACCAAGAGTGGATGATCCTCTATTGACACTCAATTGCCTTTGTAAGGTTGGCTACTAATCTGGATAACCGGTTGTACCAGATCCTTGGTATCTTAAGTCTAAGGACCAGACACAGAACTGGGAGTATGAAATCGCTATCTAACATTAGGTATCATTAACTATATAGCATTCCGTAAGTGAATCAAACAGTGAACTCATTTTCTAATAAGTACTTGTACTATATATTTAGTGTCCCCACACAAGTGGCTATAAGACCAGCTGCCTCCATCATATGGACGAGTATACAGTATACCGATATGTCCGATTATCTCGATGTTCGTTTAGAGCAACCTATGACCGAGATTATTTAGGATTTGTGTTTAAAGGTAAATCCGTCTCATTATCATGATCTGATTTCTATTACATAGAACCAAGGACATCACATTATATATATATATTTAACATATAATATAATATAATGTGAGAATATATCAATAATAATAATAATAATGTAAAGAGATTGTGTAGTATGTCACACATACCATCACTCACGTGATTGACTTGTAGAACTCTTGTAACTAGCAATTTCTCACTTGACCTAAAGTCATTCACCTGTGTCCGATCTCTATCAGACCCCTATGATGCTCAAAGATAATTTGAGCTAGCAGCTTTATCAGTGGATCTATGATGTTATCTTTGGATGGAACTCTTTCTATTGCTATATCTTTATGGGCTATGATCTCTCTAGTCAATTGGAAAAACCTCAGAACAATTCTGATGAGACCTTGGTTCCCTTAGTAGAGCTATCGCCCTATTATTGTTGAAGTATATGGGAATTGACTCCATGCTACTTGGTACAATTCCCAAATCCTTAATGAACTTCTTCATCCACACCCCTTCCTTTACTGTCTCTGCTATAATAATGTATTCTACCTCTATGTTCTAGTCAACAATAGTATCTTGCTTAGAATTCTTCCTACTTACTGCTCCTCTATTCAAGGTGTAAATATACCCTGAGTTCCACTTGCTATCATCTATGTCAATCTCGAAACTCGAATCTATGTAGCCCTCAACCTGGAGGCTATCTCCTCCATATACCAGTAAAAGATCCTCAGTCCTTCTAAAGTACTTAAGGATACACTTTACCGCCTTCCAGTGTTCCAAACCTGGATCTACTTGATACCTGCTGATGACACTCAAAGTATGCCATATATCAGGTCTGGTACATAGCATAGCATATATGATGGACCCTATCACTGAGACATAGGGTATTCTATCCATGTCTGCCCTTTCTTCATGAGTATTTGAGGACATACTCCTAGAAAGTGATATTCTATATATCATTGGTATGAGGCCTCTCTTGGAATTCTCCATGCCAAACCTTTTATAATGGAGTTTATGTACTTGGACTGAAACAAGTCAAACATACTTTTGGATCTATCTCTATAGATCCGGATCTCCAAAATATATGATGCTTCCCCTAAGTCCATGAAGAAGTTTCTGGATAGCCAAGGCTTTACTATGGAAAGCATTCCTACATCATTCCAATGGTTAGGATGTCATCCACAAATAATATCAAGAACATAATAATGCTCCCACTTACCTTCCAGTACACATAAATCTTCATTTTTAACGAAGTCATAAGATCTGATTGCCTCATTAAATCTTATGTTTTAACTTCAAAAATCTTGCTTCAATCCATAAATGAACCTAAGTAACCTGCACACTTTATCTAGACTCTCTGTAGATATGAATCCCTCTGGCTATATCATATATACCTCCTCCTTAAGATTACCATTTAGGAATGCAGTTTTCATATCTATATGCCAGATCTCATAGTCGTAATGTGCTGCAATAACTAAAAGAATTCTAATGGATTTAAGTATGGCTATAGATAAGAATGTTTCATCATAGTCAGCTCCTTACCTTTATCGATATTCATTAGCCACCAACCTTCCCTTATAGGTCTTCACCTTTCCATCTACTCTAATCTTCTTCTTGAAGATCCATTTGCAACTAATGGGTATAATACCCTCAGGTGCACCCATAAGGTTCTAAACCTTATTCAAGTACATGAAATCCATATCAGAATTCATGGCTTCTTGCTACTTCCCGAAGTCTATACTCATAATAGCTTCCTCGTAGGTTTGAGGATCAATATCCTGAGAGTCCTCTCCACTGGTATATCTCATATATCTTTCAGGAGGGTGAGATACTCTGCTAGACCTACGCAAAGTTAGAACTTTTGTGCTAGGTGCTTGAACAGACTCAGACTCTAAAATGGTGCTTAGCTAGGTTCTCCAACCTCGCTCAACTCTATCTCACTCCTATTGTTTCCACCAGAATATGTTCCTTCTCAAGGAACATAGCCCTCTTGATCCTCACGATAACAGAAATAATACCCTAAAGTATCTTTAGGGTATCCCAAAAAGTGTACCTTTATGTTCTTAATTCTAACTTGTCGGGGTTATATCTTTTAACATATGTAAGATAACCCCAAATATTAACCACCTTAAGATTATGCTTTTTCCTTTCCAAATCTCATATGGTGTAGACACTACTGACTTTAATGGAAATCTATTCAGACGATAAGTTGTGGTCTCTAGGGCATATCCCTAGAATGAGATGTATAGATCAGTGAAACTCATCATGGACCACACCATGTCTACAACATGTGATTCCTCCTTTTTGATATAACATTGAGCTGAGGTGTATAAGGAGGTGTCTATTGGGATAGAATCCCATGGTCCCTAAGGAAATGGGTGAACTCTATACTCAAGTACTCTCCTCCTCGATCTGATCGAAGTCTTAATATTCTTTCAAATCTATTTCTACTTCATTATTATATTCCTTGAATTTCTAAAAGGCCTCGGACTTATACTTCATTAAGTACATGTGTCCATACCTAGAGAAATCATTAGTGAATGTAATGAAGTATGAGTAACCGCCTATAACCTGAGTCGACATAGGACCATATACATCACTATGCATGAGTTCCAGTGGCTTAATGGTTCTCTCCCTAGTTCCACTAAAAAGAGAGTTGGTCATCTTTCCAAGAATGCAAGGTTTAAAAGTTGCATGTGACTCATAGTCGAAGGGATCTAAATATCCATCTTTCAGCAACCTTTGAATCCTTTCCTCATGGATATGACCTAGCCTACAATGTCATAGATATGCATTGTTCACCTCATCTCATTTCATCTTGGGTGTATATATATTCATAATATGTGGAGAAGTATCTAATACATATAAACTATTTATCAGGGTCCCTCTAGTGATGTTCTCATCATCTAAAATTATTGAACAACTATTATTCTCAAAAACTAGTTTATATCCATTAATTATCAAACGAGAAATAAAATTAATCTTTCTGATAATAGAGGGAACAAAATGGCATGCATCAAATGCAACCATAGCTCCACCATGCAAATGTACGGTGACCATCTTGAGGTCCATCTCGCCTTTGGCCAATCTCCTAGTTCTTGCTAGAACCTGCAATGTATTGCAGATATGATAAGCACTCCCGTATCCAATATCCATGTGTTATCATGAAAATATGACAAGTGGAGATTGATCATGAATATACCTAAAGCTTCTCCAAGCTTCTATTTCACCTTGTCTACAAGGTAATCCTTACAGTTCCTCTTCTAGTACCCATCTATACCATAGTAGAAGCACTGTCATTTTTCCTTTGTCGAGTCTTTCTAGACAAACTTTGCCTTACCCTGTCTTTCTTTGCCCTTACCCTTCTTAAGGGTCTTACTAGTCTCCCTTTTCTTTTTGGTCTCACCAATATAGAGAACTAGCTTCTCTTTCTAGATTGCACTCTCAAGTTCCCTCAATATATTGAGGAGCTCAAGGAGTGTCACCTCAAACTTGCTCATGTTAAAATTCATGATGAAGTGAGAAAAGGAATCTAGTAGGGGCTAAGTATAAGATCAACTTGAGTTTCTTGCTCAATGCATAGGTTATTCCTAGACCTGTGAGTTTCTTAATCCACTCTATCATCTTCATGACATGGTTTTTAACTAATGTCCCTTCTGCTATCATGGCTCGGAAGATACTCTTGGATATCTCGTATCTTTGAGTTCTTTCCTGTTCCTTAAACAACTAACGAGGATGAAGAATGATAGAATTGTCATCAATGCTCTCATGTTGCCTCTGTAACTCGGGAGTCATGGAGGCCAACAAATAGCAATTTCTAAATGGAATCGTCTATATACTTCAAATAGTGAGTGATCTCATCCTCGCTTACCCCTTCTTTTGGCGTGGGCACTATCATATCAAGGACATACATAATTTTCTCCACCGTGAGAATAATTCTCAAATTACGGAGCTAATCCAAGTAGTTTGGACTAGTGAGGCAGGCGATTGGCATCAAGTATGCCACGTAGGGGGTTTGTAAGCGATATATTTCTAACAAACAAGATATAGCATAAATAAATAATATGTAGATTTTATAGAAAACTAATTAAGATATGGAGTTCTCTCTTAATATACTCCCACTATTTTCTTAGCGAATCACACAATACTCTCGGCATGTGAAATAAAGTCTCCGACAGACTTCTAGTGGGGATTGCAATCCAATTGACGTCTTAATGCAACCTCGAGTGACTCGACCAATTATACTAACCCAAAAGGTAGACAACTCTTGCCAATCGTAACTCCTTGTGATTCCTATCATGTTCAACCTCCAAATCATCATGGTCTTGACTGCTCGACCAACCATGAAGTTCAGTTAAGCCATTACCATCTTTACAAGATGAGACTGATTCGATGATATACTCTCGAGTAACTCAGCTAAGTATACAATGTCCTCAGGTCACTGGTGACATCTCTATGTCATAGGCAAGATTTTGATCATGCAGTAGGTGAGCCTCGAGTGACTCGACCAACTCAACCTATGTCAAGATTCAATTTTTTCCTCTAACGATGGAAGACCATGTGGGTCAATCTTATTGCCTCATACTCTCTGACTTAATATTATCATAGGAGGGGTTTTTGTTTTGGGTTTTCCCATTATATAAGTTTGGCCACATGGGTCTATTTTTTATTCAAGTAGAGTTTTAGGTAGGGTAGAGACAAGCAACTACTATTTATTTATCTACTCCCCAGATGAATACGGATATTGCTTCCTCACTGGATCCCGCTTCTGATACTAATACTTACGCTTGCAGTTGACTTGAGAACAGAAACATCATTATCGATCTCTTAATATGTCGTATTACACACATATATATTTAATATATATCTAGACTGCATTGTCACTGACAACAATGTAAACAAGGTGTTTAATGAAATGCTCATGTTTGTCTATGTCCTTCGGTTTGTGTACATACCTTGTACAGCAAGTAGCGGGCTTGCAGTAGGCTTAGCAGCCCAAGTTTAGTTTGCTTTATGGCCAATTATGGCTTGTAAATACAAGTATGTCTTGTAAGCACTTGTGAGGGACTTCGGTCTGTAATGGACCATTATCCTTTGTGTGCAACCTCTCTGAGTTTGTAATGTCCATGATTTTAATTTTCATATGGCTTTATGAAGTGTTTGCTTGAGCAGTTGCTTGTGGATCCCATGGGAATTGCTTCTTCTGGCCTGTTTTCTCTTTTGTGAGTCTAAGGGACTCTAGGAGATCTCGGGGAAGGCTGACCTTTGCGGACGGATACGCAGGGGCACCGCACAGCTTAGGCAAAATCAGCTAAGCCCGTGACAATGTGGTATCAGAGTGGGACAAGCACACGCAGAGACACTTGCCATACAAACGTGGGGGACCTAGTTGGGCTGTGTGGAGGACAGCCAGCACGCGCAACCGTTTGGGGGAAAACAGACATCGAGATATAGGGAAAGGAGTCGCTCAGAGGGGCGAGCATCCAGGTTTGGCATTCAGATGAATGGCCAACCCTTTGCGCGAGAGGCACCACGAGGACAAGCAAGCGAAGAAGAATGCGTAGCACACAAAGATTGGGATGGTGGAGTTCGAGCTATGGCTCGACGTTGGCAACCAAACTTGACGGTGCTCAAGGTAAAGCAGGGCGTTTGGTGATAGATGAAACCGTGCAAAGTGGGAGGTGTTGCGTAACAACCGAAAGAGTTGTGCAAAGCTTACAGAGGTGAGGGGAATTGCTAACTCGAAGGATTCGGAACTCATGCAAGGGCTTGTACACGGACGACGGAGTGTTCGTGGCCATCCTAAGGTGCAATCAGAACTCAGTGCCATGGAGCATTAGAACTTTCTCTTCGATATAAAAGGATACGTCGGCGGCTAAAATGTGTAACAAGTTCAGCACGTTGCTAGACCCTGAAGGGTGCAGTGGAGACTATATTGGCGAAGGGTCGTAATCTAGCAAGTACATTTGCGGGGGCAGAACAAGGCACAAGTTGTTCAGCAAGATGGAGTAGTCCAAAGGGGTTGGTGGTCTCCGAAACTTCCAGCGGGAAGAATGTAAAGAGGAAAGTTGCTCCAATAGGACAGATATCCAGGAGGGATAAGTCCTAGTTCTTCAGAGGGAGAAACATGTGCAACAGATCGCACATATTGAGGAAGAGTTTCTCAAGGTAATATCTCCAAAAAGCTCAACAGATCGAGGGAGCGACGAAGAGTCATCGCATGATCTCGAATGAGGTAATGCATTGGTGGATGCATTTCGAGATCAAGTGGGAGAGTAATCCAAGGCAACATCATATGAAGGCACACTTCGAGTCGATGTGGAAATCGAACTCAACGGAGGGCTGACCCATGGAATGATGGACGCGAGGGCCACTATCAACTCAATGCAAATCGAGGAGTGGAACAACTTGGGTGGAACTTGGTGAAGTATCCAAGCCGCATGAAGGGAGTCGACATAGAAGATGGAACATGAAGCGGAGGCACAGATCTTGCCTTGGACGGAGGTCAAGGGCATGAACTCTTGTAGAGGCAAGAGTGGGATCATGTCGTTCCATGAGTTCTTCATTCTGATAGGGCAGACTTATCTTCCATAGTGCCAAAGATGAAGGGAGCTTCTAGGCACATGTAAGCTACCTCAGATATGCATTTGATAGAGTAACTAAGGTGATTCAACTTGCTGAGGCAAAGTTGGGATCCGGATACCTTAGCACGAGGCAAGAGGACACAGAGGCGGGTATTCTTGAAGAATATACCATAGTGTTGCCATTCGAGTTGTCAGGAATAAGAGGTGCATAGCAGAGATTTTGCTGGTAGAGGATAGAGGCCCAGGATCCTGACAATGGTGTACCAATTCTAGTGAAGTCAGGGAGACTTCATGAGCTACTAGATGACGGACTATCCTAGAGTTATGTTCGTCCAGGTGTGACCCAAGAGTGGGTGGACGAAGGTGAAATGCCAAGGGAGTGAACTAAAAATCGGAGATGGCAGAGGCCCTACGATGTGTTGGCAGAGGCCACATGTGGAGAAGTCATAGTCCGAGTTCATCACACGAGAATCTGTATGCAATGGAGATGTCACCAGGAGAAGACATGGTGCAGCGGATCGTGGTGGCATAGTTCGTGGCAATGCAACACAGGCAATCGTGTCCCATGAGGGACAAGATTATGCGGAGGTATAATCAGGAGCTATTGGGAGCTCCACTTTGGTGTACGACACAACAAGAAAAAGGGCTATGGATTCAAGGAGTAAATGCCATGGTACCGCAGAGGCGGGTCTTCGTGTGTGCATCGGATCTTGCATTGGATGAAAGCCTTAGCCATCAGCATATGGGGGCTGTGTACTACCGAGGAAGAAGTCCAAGTGCAAGTACCAGTGAGTCCCATGGAGGGGGATGTGATCATGTGAATGATCAGAAACTACTAGGAGCTCCACTTCAGTGAACAATGCAACGGCAAGAAGGGCTGTGGATTCAAGGAGTGAATACCACAGTACCGCAGAGGCGGGTCTTCCGTGTATATGCATCGAAGCTTGCATCAGATGAAAGCCTTGGTCATCAGCATATGGGAGTTGTGTACCACCAAGGGAGTAGTCAGATTACAAGTACTAGTGAGTCCCTTGGAGGGGACTTGATTATACTAAGGTATGATCGGAGCAGCTGGAGAGTTGGACTACTTCAGTGCTCACATTCGCTTAAGGGAGCCCGGTAAGTCAGAGGACAAAGCTGAGTAAGTGAACGTTGCTACCAAGGAAACTAAGGAGAACAGAATCGGTGCGAGCCCTGTAATAAGATGACGGAGGTCATGCATGAGAGTTGTAGTCTGTCTTTCCATCGACCAAGGAGAACTGCTAGGAGGACACAATGGTGTCGAAGCAGGTGGTCGGAAGGGGCGAGGAAGTGACGACAAGTCCAGTGCGGCTCAACTACCCAAAAGCAAAGCGTCGGTTAGAAATGTGGACTTGGAGGAGCACCACAGTGCCGTAGAGGCGGATCTACCGATCGCGAAGGAAGGGATGCAGATGCAAATCAACTGATAGTAGGGCTATGGGCTTGGCAGCACCATGGTACCGCAGAGGCGGGACTTCCATGGAGTCATCAATCCCTTGCTCTCATGGAGGGAGAGCATTGGTCATAAAAGAGGCCGAGGCGGTGGAGAATGCAAAGGCAAACTCCAAGTACCAAGACAGGGCAGAAGGGCAGAGGCCGAGAAACTTCATAAAATCGATGTCGAAGGGCTTCTCATCAAGATAGCCGAAAGCGAGGGACTTCGGGTTGATGCAGGAGTGCTCGACCAAGGAATGAAGTAGATAGTACATGGTATTGTACCTTTCTACTCAGAGGAGTAGGTGGCAAAGTTGATAGAGAAGATGGTACAATCCCAGATGTGACTAAATCTATCAAAGACTTACTCCAAGTTGGGGGATTCCAAGTTGGGGGACTCCAAGTTAGGGTGAACTTTTTGTTCTTTTCGGGCGAAACTTCTTGCATTCCAGAAGTTCAATGGCAGTGAGAAAGCGAATCACAGTAGCTAACTCAACGCAAGGAGTGCAAACACTTCAAGTGCTTCAGAAGTGTGAGCAAAGAGCGGGCGAATGTTAGTAACCAGCTCAATGCATGAAGTACAAACTTGAGGAGGCAGACAAAATTGAGTAACCTTTGCCTTCTCAACTCAGGAGAATGAGCGAAACCGAGTACCCCAAACTCGACGAGGTGAGCGAAGCCAAGTAACCTTGCCTTCTCAACTACTAAGAGAATGGGTGAAGTCAAGTATCTCAGTTCTCTTACTTATCTGGCAGAGGAGCTCTGCATATGTTCAGTGACCCTTTAGAGAAAACTTACGAAAGACAATAGTTGTCAAATCCTCACCATTGGTGATCGGTACTACTGAGAGTATATTGTTCGCTTCATTTTCCAATTGAATGCCAATCGAAAGCGGAAGTGATGCGAACCTACTTGGAAGTGACAACTAAACATGGAGGAAGGATCAATGGGCAAACATTATGGAGGAAGGACCTTAAAAACTTCAAAGTCTGCGAGGCGATGCTCGTTAAAGCTCCAACAAGCATCCACCCAGTTCAAGCAACATGAGTATACTACGATACTGGCGCATAATAAGGCAGGTCTTTTCCTTTATCAGCAGGATCTGCGAGAACCAACAAGGATCAGCACAACTCAACCAACCCCACAGTAGACTCAGTCATTGGTGAGTTGAAGCAGCATGGCGGATCATAGTTCGACTACTTAACAATAGTGGCAGAGAGCAGTTGGGAGCCAAAGGGGCGTGTTGCAGCTAAAGCAGAAGATTGAAGATTAAGCAAAATGCAAGGAGATGCAGCGTCTACAGTGGCTTTGACGAGGACCTTGAAGGAATAAGTGGAGGAGAATGTCACGGACAACAATGTAAACAAGGTGTTTGATGAAATGCTCATGTTTGTCCGTATCCTTCGGTTTGTGTACATACCTTGTACAACAAGTAGCGGGCTTACAGTAGGCTTAGCAGCCCAAGTTTGGTTTGTTTTATGGCCAATTGTGGCTTGTAAATACAAGTATATCTTGTAAGCACTTGTGAGGGACTTCGGTCTGTAATGGACCATTATCCTTTGTGTGCAACCTCTCCGAGTTTGTAATGTCCATGGTTATAATTTGCATATGGCTTTATGAAGTGTTTGCTTGAGCAGTTGTTTGTGGATCCCGTGGGAATTGCTTCTTCTGGCCCGTTTTCTCTTTTGTGAGTCTAAGGGACTCTAGGAGATCTCGGGGAAGGCTGACCTTTGCGGACGGATACACAGGGGTGCCGCACGGCTTAGGCAAAATCACCTAAGCCCGTGATAGCATACAAAACTACCTAAACTCTACTACTATCATAGTCTGAAAACCACACCAATTCGTAACCTAAACTCTACAAAACCGCAGGCCCAAATCGCACCCAAAACAGCCATAAATCGTACCTAAAAATCGTAGCCTTCGGTCCACCAACTTTTCAGCCGCCTAATCTCCCTTATCCCTTCAATCACAGCATATATCTTTCACTACCCAACACTGCCAACAGTGACCTCTTGCTACCATCCTCCTTGGTCGCAGCCAGTAGCGATCCTTGCGGCAAAAAGCTACCAGAAGCGATCTTTCACTGCAATCAGTTTACATCGCAGCTCGCAATAATTATTCACTGCCAACTATCTTGATTGCGACTAGCAACAAATTAAACACAACAACCACTGTCTCTCGCACCATACCACTATTGTCCTTCTCCATAATAGTCGTATACATCGCTGCCCCCGTCTTCCTCCTATTGTAGCCGCACCCTTGCTACAACCGATGCCACCAGCAGCCACGAAGTCGCACCACAGCTACAGCCAATGTTGCTACTGCCCTATTCTTCCTCCATCGTCGTTGTTGCCTTCCAACTCAGATCTCTTGGCTACCATCTTCCAACTAATATCAGCCACGAAAAAAATCGTAGCCTCGATGACATTGTACCATCAACATTGCAGCATCACCGAAGGACCGTAGTCGACGTTACTGCTACCATTGTCTTCCTCCACCATTGCTGCTACCTTTGGCTGCCATCCTCCACTTGGAGACTTCACCACCGCAGCCCCAACATCGCTGTTATTGTTGCCTTCAACTTGAAGATTGCAGCTATACTCTTTAATCGATTTGATTTGACAGGTTAGAGATCCTTATACCATGACATCGGTGGGCTTATTCGAAACCAAATTAGAGGCTCTTGATATGCGTATGGATGTTAAATTATGCGCTCTCTTTGAGGAGTTTAGATTAGACTGATCACCGAGCCCAATAAGATCACAACATGGTGTAAATTTGGATTGTAAAAAGAACCTTAGCGAAGAACTAGAGATGATCCGTCAAACCTCCACCATCCAAGAATACGAAACCAGGTTTGAAAGGTTATCTAATCAAACATATGATTGGTCTAAAAAATAGATATTGAAGACTTTTATTGAGGGCTTGAAGCTGGAGATTCAGGAAGAAATTAAAGCGCGACAGCCATACACACTTAAGGCAGTCATCTCCTTTGCACGACATCAAGAGGAGCGATTGAACTATGAAGCTCGGAAGACTATAGTTGCTCCCGACTAGTGGCACCAAAGCTTTCACCTCCTTCTACTGTCAACCGACCCCCTCAGCCATAGAAATTAACAAAAGAAGACCCTCATGACGGATCGACAAAGGGCCTATGTGGGTGTTGTGATAAACTATGGAGCCTAGAACACAAATGTAAAAAGGAGACACCGCTGATGATTACGCCCACTAAAGAACCCAAACTTGAAGATACGACTCTCGAGCCCAAGGAGAAGGATACACCACAACCGGCTACCCACACGATCCCTACCTTAGTCGGCTACACCAACCTACAAAAATTGAAGATCAAAGGGTTTCTCGAGCAGCAGTCCGTCATCATCCTCATCGATGTCGGGAGCACACACAACTTTATAAGTAGTAAGGTTGCTGCCCACTTAATGCTGAAAAAGGAGATTACAATGGGTTCGAAGTCAAGGTAGCTAACGGCCAAATTCTGAAGTGCAACCAGAAGTGCCCGCGGGTAAAATTGATCCTACAGGAGCAAGACATAGTTGCTGATTTTTTCCTCCTCCCTTTTGATGGTTTTGATATAATGCTTGCCATTGATTAGTTGTCCACGATTGAAGATGTTTTCTGAAATTTTTTAAAGCTAACCATGAAATTTTTTAGAAAATAAAAGCAGGTGATTCTATGAGGGAGCCTAGCGACTACAACCACAACACAACACTTGGAAGGGGTACCAAAAGACAAATTCAGTGGTTTCCCAATTCAAATTCAAGGGTTTCATAAGATTGAAGATAAGAACCCTCTCCCACAGCTTATTGAAATTTTGGGCATCTCCACCAAATCGAGTCGATTACCTCTTCTGAAGCTGTCCAACCCTCCTATGTTGAATAGGCCGAAACTTCTACCAGTTGTTGCTCGGCCAGATTGCTTCCTACAACCTCAGAAGGTCGAAGATAAAAGGGTCGTCCAAGAGATGATAGGAAAACAGATTATTCAGCCATGCTTATTTCCTGCTATGACACATCCCTATATCCTTTTTGATAGAACCCTAGATGAAGCTCTATAGATTTTGATCCTTGAGTGGGATCAACCCTTGGAACGCTGTAGGGGTTCCTCCTTCTTAGATTCGACACAAGGCTGAAATAAAATTGATAATTGCTTAATAAAAAGACGTGGAGGCTACATGCTTATATAGGCTCCAAACCCTAGCTCTAGGGGGTGCTTGCCTAACTAAAATTATCCTTTTGCCCCTTCTATAGCTTACCTGTCTTAGAGGGAACAGGTGGTGACTAGGTTGGCTCTATAGCTGACCTAAGCAAGGGAAAACCCTAGCCTACCAACCTAGTAAGGGGGGCGACGGCCACTAAGCCCTAAGGGCTAATCTAAACCCTAGTCATACTCCTTTATAAGATATGAGTGACTTTATTATAATCTAGTAAGGTTTTATTGACTACTTCTAAGGAGATTAGGACTCAATCCTGCTGGAGTCCTATCAAACCCGCCCTCTTAAAATCAGTATTGTCCTCAAGGCTGAAGTTCCATGAACTCAGGGAACCGGGACTTCAACTCCTTATCAGCTTAGGTGTCAGTTGGAAGAACTTGAGCTGAGTCGTCGGCTTTAAATTTCCATTTGAGGTGGGATACTTGGAGGATCAACTGTAATTTTAATCTGGTGCATGGATCTGATCTCTAGGTTAGGGCCCCAATGTGATCCCCAATTTTGCAAGGCCTAAAGAAATAAGGATACCACTTTCTTGAGGCTTGAATTTTGTGCTGGTTGAGCTGGAGATGAAGGAGGACTTGATCTTTCTCAGGAACCTTTCTTCTGCTCTTGCGTTT
Organism: Ensete ventricosum; assembly: GCA_029747655.1. Lineage (NCBI taxonomy): Eukaryota > Viridiplantae > Streptophyta > Magnoliopsida > Zingiberales > Musaceae > Ensete > Ensete ventricosum. Next base: position 35,943,694 of record JAQQAF010000008.1, on the reverse strand, counting down.
GTCAAGGGGAAGTTTCTTTCTTGCATGGGCTATCAAGTGGTTGCTCTTTAATAGTAGTCGTGCCTTCTTTTGGAGTGAGGGTTGTCCTCTATTAAAATCTCTAGTGGTGTGAGCCCGATCTGAGTCTATGGTTGGTAGGAGTGGTGATTTTTCAAGGCCCATTTTTACTTCTTCGTGCTGTTGACCATCTTGCATGAGGATAGTGCTGACCCCCACTCTGGATGTGTCTGCTCCAATAATAAACACATGGCCACGATTTGGTGTGGATGACATCATGGTCGTGAGGGCTATAGTTCCACTCAATCAAGGTGGTACATCTTTGTTTATAATGAGAGGGATGATGTTCATGCTTCATTGAGTCCTGCGAATGATCCTTCCCCTTTTTTGATTTTGCCATTGGAGGGGCTCAATTTTCTCACGGTCTTGGGTTGTAGATCGGAGGTCATCATCAAAGAAGTCATTAAGCATCATGGTCCAATCTTGGGGCAAGTCATGAAAGTCACCTGAGATCTGAAAGTGTTACACCAGCAACCATGGTGAGTTCAACAGGATGCAACACTTTAGAAGTAGCTTATCTACGAGAAAAAGGATATAGGGATGTGTCATAGCGAGAAATAAGTATGGCCGAACAATCCGTGTCTTTGTCATCTCTTGGATGACCCTTTTATCTTTGACCTTCTGATGTTGAATAAAGTAATCTGGTCGAGCAACAACTGGTAGAAGTTTCGACCTATTCAGCATAGGGGGGTCGGCCAGCTTCAGAGGAGGTAGTCGGCTCGGTTGGGTGGAGACGCCCAAAAATTCAGTAAGCTGTGGGAGTGGTTTTTTATCTTCAATCTCATGAAACTCTTGAATTTGAATTGGGAAACCATTGTTCTTCTTTTGGTACCCCCTCCAAGTGTGGTGTTGTGGTTGTAGTCGCTGGGCTCCCTCGTAGAATCACCTACTTTCCTTTTCTGAAAAATTTCATGATTAGCTTCAAAAAATTCTGGAAAATATCTCCAACTGTGGACAACCAATCAATACCAAGCACTATATCAAAACCATCAAGAGAGAGGAGGAAAAAATCAACAACTACGTCTTGCTCGTGTAGGATCAGTTTTACCCGCGGGCACTTCTGGTTGCACTTCAGAATTTGACCGTTAGCTACCTTGACTTCAAACCCATTGTAATCTTCTTTTCGGAGTATTAAGTGGGCAGCAACCTTACTACTCATGAAGTTGTGTGTGCTCCCGGCATCGATGAGGATGATGACAGACTGTTGCTCGAGAAACCCTACGATCTTTAATTTTTGCAGGTTGGTGTAGCCGGCTAAGGGAGGGACCGTGCGGGTGGCCGGTTGTGGTGTATCCTTCTCCTTGGGCTCGAGAGTCATATCTTCAAGTTTGGGTTCTTTAGTGGGCGCAATCATCAGCGGGTTGGAATAGTCGGCTAATGCTTGCACTACGTAGTTGGCCGATTGGGATTCTTCCTCCATGGCTTCTTCTTTAGGTTCAAGGGCTTCTTCAGATGTTTCATTGTCCTCATCCTCCACTGGTTCAATTATGAGGAGCTGGCCCTTTTTGCAGTGGTGTTCGCGGCTCCACTATTTGTCGCAATGCCAACACAACTCCTTGGCCGATCGTTCGCGAAGCTCGTCTCTTGTCAACTTTTTTGGTGCAGGAGCTTGGATGGTAGTAGAGGGGGCATTAGGCCTCGACATGGCTGGTCAGGGAGTGACTCTTGTCCTTCATACCTCATGGTTCAATTGTTCTTCCTGGATACGCACGAAGGAAATCATCGCCATAAGAGTGTACGGTTGTCGCACCTTTACTTCTCCTCGAATCTTCGGCTTTAGGCCCTCGATAAAAGTGCCTAAAAGTTATTTCTCAGACCAATTCTTAGTTTGGTTAGATAAACGCTCAAACCTTGTTTGGTATTCTTGTATTGTAGAGGTTTGATGAATCTTTGCCAATTGTCCGTCGATGTTGTTGAAATTGGTTGGTACGAAGCGGTCTAGTAGTCCTTCCTTGAATCGCTACCAAGAGAGTCCTCCATGGGTGTGCTTAAACCAATTAAACCATTGAATAGCATCTCCCTTAATTAAACCAAGAGGTGGATGGCAGCAATCTCCATCCGTGTGGCGTCGGTGGTTCCGTAGAACCGAAAATAGCGTTCTGTTGGGAAACCTTAGCGGGTGCATCACATGCGCAATGGAAATCAAAAAACAAAAATCAGCTTCCCACACATATCAAATTATCGTGCAAAAGATTAGGATCGTGAGAAAAATACAAAAACCGATAAAATCACGATGTGAGAGAGATTGATTTTACCTAGGGAGATCGTATATCCCTGTATTCCAGATTCGAATAGAGAAGATGAAGGAAGTCAAGCGTCCTCCTCTCTAGCGGTCTCCACACAATGGATCTCTGCAGCGAAACTCCTCCAATCTAATCTCACAACTCTTCCACAGAGGGAGAGAGGAGAAGAGGAGGTGGTGGCTAATTGCAGCCTATCAACCATGAGTCTCCCCTCCTATTTATAGAGAGCCACCAAAAAAACCCTAGGGCTCCTGCCTTAGTGAGTATTGGATCTCCATCCAATTACCCACTAACCTTACATTCTTGGATCTCTATCCAATAATCTCCTTAGGCCTCTAATTGGACCTTAATCAAGGAGCCCGTTAGCATAGGGTCTCATCTAATAAAAATAGGGGCTAATTGGATCTTCATCCAATCCTCTATTCGCTGAAGCATCCACCATATGTGTGTGACCCTCTAGGCCCGATACCGAGCTAGCCATGAGTCACTCCCATCAGAACACCTTCTGATATACTGAATTATTATCTCCATTATAATTCACTTGACTCATCGACTATGGACGTACTATGCCACTACGCCATAGTCCCTAGACGGTACAGGGGGATCGAATCCAGTAGACCTGTCTGTCCATAATTACCATGTATCTATAATCCCTCATCCAACTAATATCCCAGAGACAGTATGTTGGATATGGTACTGTCAGGTCACATACAGAATCCATCATAGTCTCGCTCTAATCGGATTCTCCCGGAGAACTCTTTCTCTCTCAATCCGAATAACTCTGGCTACGGATTTGTCTGAGCAAGCATATATAGGATATTCCTCTCATAATATCGAGAGTGGATGATCCTCTATTGACACTCAATTGCATTCGTATGGTTGGCTACCAATCCCGTTAACCAACTTTACCAGATCTGAAACTTTCCAAACCTGTAAGTTTGGCGTCGAAGAAAGGAGTACTCATATAAGGCATCCTTGGTGTCTCAAGTCTAAGGACCAGATACACAACTGGGACTAATGGAATCACTGTCTAACATTAGGTATCATTAACCATATAGTATTTCATAAGCAGATCAATCAGTGAACTCATTCTCCAATGAGCACCTATTCTATATTCTTAGTGTCTCCACATAAGTGGCTATAAGACCAACCGCCTCCATCATATGGACGGGTATATAGTACACTGATCTGTCCGGTTATCTCAATGTCCCTCTTAAGTAACCTATGATTGAGATTATTTAGGATCTGTGTTTAAAGGTGAATCGATCTCATTATCGTGATCTCATCACGATCCGACTCCCATTCCATAGAACCATGAACATCACAATATATATGTAACAGATAATGTGAGAATATGCCAATATACATCATAAGCAAAAAGATCATACAGCGTGTCACACGTGCCATCACTCACGTGATTGGCTTGCAGGGCACCTATAACCAGCAATCTCCCACTTGACCAAAAGCCAATCACCTATGTGTCTGATCCGCATCAGACCCCTGTGACGCTTAAATACAATCTGAGTCACTGGCTTCGTTAGTGGATCTGCAATGTTATCTTCGAATGTAACTCTTTCTATTGCTATATCTTTTCGAGTCATGATCGCTCTAATCAGATGGAACCTCCTCAGAACAATTTTGATGAGACCTGGGTTCCCTTGCTAGAGTTATCGCCCTGTCGCTGTCACAATATATGGGAGTCAGCTCCACACTACTTGGTATGACTCCTAAATCCTTAATGAACGTCTTCATCCACACCCCTTCATTTTGCTGCTTCTACTACGGTAATGTATTCCTCCTCTGTGGTCGAGTCAGTAGTAGTATCTTGCTTGAAACTCTTCCAGCTTAGTACTCCTCCATTCAGGGTGAAAATATACCATGAATTTGACTTGCTATCATCAATGTTGGACTGAAAATATGAGTCTGTATAGCCCTCAACCCGGAGGCTAACTCCTCCATGTACCAGTAAAAGATCCTTAGTCATTCCCAAGTACTTAAGGATACACTTTACTGTCTTCCAGTGTTCTAAACCTGGATCTGCCTTATACCTGCTCGTGACACTCAGAGTATGTGTTATATCAGGCTTGGTACATAGCATCACATACATGATAGACCCTATCGCTGAGGCATAAGATATCTTATCCATGTCTGCCCTTTCTTCAGTAGTCTTTGGGGATACTCCTAGAAAGTGATATTCCATGTCTCATCGGTATAAGACCTCTCTTGGAATTCTCAATGCCAAACCTTTTGACAATGGAGTTAATGTACCTAGACTAGAACAAGCCAAGCATCCTTTTAGATGTATCTCTATAGATCCAGATCCCTAAAATATAAGATGCTTCCCTTAAGTCTTTCATGAAGAAGTTTATGGATAGCCAAGCCTTTATTGTGAAGAGCATTCCTATATTATTCCCAATGATTAGGATGTCATCCACATATAGCACCAAGAAAGTGATAGCGCTCCCACTTACCTTCCTATACACACCAGACTCATCTTCGTTCTTAACGAAGTCATAAGATCTGATCGCCTCATCAAATCTTATGTTCCAACTTTGGGAAGCTTGCTTCAATCCATAAATAGATCTAAGTAAACTGCATACTTTATTTGGACTCTCTTTGGATACGAATCCCTCTGGCTGTATCATATACACCTCCTCTTCGAGGTTGCATTGAGGAATGCTGTTTTGACATCCATCTGTCAGATCTCATAGTCATAGTGTGCTGCAATGGCCAAAATAATTCTAATAGACTTAAGCATGGCTACCGGTGAAAAGGTTTCGTCATAGTCAACTCCTTGTCTTTGATGATATCCTTTAGCTACTAGCCTTGATTTATAGGTCTCTATCTTTCCATCCATTCTGATCTTCTTCTTCAAGATCCATTTGCAGTCGATGGGTACAATACCCTCAGGTGTATCCACAAGGTTCCAAACATTGTTAGAGTACATGAAATCCATTTTAGAATTCATAGCTTCTTGCCACTTCCCGGAGTCTATACTCATAATAGCCTCCTCGTAGGTCTGATGATCAACATCCTGAGAGTTATCTCCACTGATATGTCCCACATATCTTTCAGGAGGGTGAGATACTCTACTAGTCCTACATAAAGTTGAAACTTGTGTGTTAGGTACCTGAACAGACTCGGGCTCTAGAATGGTGCTAGATTCTCCAACCTCGCTCAAGGAACACAGCTCTCTTGACAATAAAGACCTTTCGGTCCTCGGGATGATAGAAATAATACCCACAAGTTTCCTTTGGGTATCCCACGAATGTGCATCATTCTGTCCTTGATTCCAACTTATCAGGGTTATGTCTTCTAACGTGGATAGGACAGCCTCAAATCTTAACCACCTTAAGATCAGACTTCTTTCCTTTCAATATCTCATATGGTGTAGACACTACCGATTTTGATGGAACTCTATTCAAAATGTAAGCTGCGGTCTCTAGGGCGTAACCCTAGAACGAGATGGGTAGATCAGTAAAACTCATCATGGACCGCACCATATCTAAAAGCGTGTGATTCCTCCTTTCTGATACACCGTTGAGCTGAGGTGTATAAGGAGGTATCCATTGGGATAGAATCTCATTGTCCCTGAGGAAATGGGTGAACTCTGTACTAAAGTACTCTTCTCCTCGATCTGATCGAAGAGTTTTAATACTCTTTCCAATTTGGTTCTCTACCTTATTTTTATATTCCCTGAATTTCTCAAAGGCATCAGATTTGTACTTCACAAGTACATGTGTCCATACCTAGAGAAATTATCAGTGAATATAATGAAGTATGAGTAACCACCTATAGCTTGAGTCGACATAGGACCACATACATCACTATGTATGAGTTCCAATAACTCAATGGCTTTCTCTCCAGTTCCACTAAAAGGAGCATTGGTCATTTTCCCACGAAGGCAATGTTCGCAAGTTGCATATAACTTATAGTCAAATGGATCTAAGTATCCATCTTTCAGCCACTTTTGAATCCTTCCCTCATGTATATGACCTAGCCTATAATGCCATAGGTATGCATTATTCACCTCATCTCTTTTCCTCTTAGACATGTTTATATTCATGATGTGTGGAGAAGTGTCTAACACATATAAGCCATTTGTAAGGGTCCCTCTAGTGATGATCTCATCTTCCATAATTATTGAACAACTATTGTTCTCAAAAACTAATTTATATCCACTAATTGTCAAACAAGAGATATAAATAATATTTTTGATAATAGAGGGAACAAAATAGCATGCATCTAATACAATAATAGCTCCACCAAGCAGATGTAGGATGACCTCTCTAATAGCAACTGTAGCAACTCTTGCTCCATTACCCATCTTGAGGTCCATCTCGCCTCTGGCCAATCTCCTAGGTCTTGCCAGAACTTGCAACAAATTACAGATATGATAAATACTCCCAGTATCTAATACCCATATGTTATCATGAAAATCTGACAAGTGAAGACTGATCATAAATATAACTGAAGCTTCTCCAAGCTTCTGTCTCGCCTTCTTTGCAAGGTAGTCCTTGCAGTTCCTCTTCCAATGTTCATCTTGGCCGTAGTGGAAGCATTATCTTTTGTCCTTTCTAGGGTATTTCTTGGCAACCTTTGTCTTACCTGGTCTTTCTTTGCCCTTGCCCTTCTTAAGGGTCTTGTTGGCCTTCCTTTTTCCTTTGGTCTCACCAATATAGAGAACTGGCTTCTCCTTCTTGATGGCACTCTCAGCTTCCCTCAACATATTGAGGAGCTCATGAAGAGTTACCTCAAACATGTTCATATTAAAGTTAATAATGAACTATGAAAAGGAATCTGGTAGGGACTAAAGTATAAGATCAATACAGAGGTCATCCTCTAAGGTTATCCTCTAGGACTATCTATATACTTTATAATGCGAGTGATCTCATCCTCGCTTGTCCTTTCCTTCGGTGTAGGCACAATCATGTTAAGGACATTTAGGAATTTCTCCTTCGTGAGAATAATTCTCAAATTACGGAGTCTATGGACCAATGAGGCGGTTGGCATCAAGTATGCCACATAGGGATTTTGCAAGCGACAAACAAGATATAGCGAAAATAAATAACATGCAGATTTTATAGAAAATACTAATTAAGATATGGACTTCTATCTTAATATACTCCCACTATTTTCCTAGTGAATCACGCGACACCCTCGACACGTGAGACGAAAGTCTCCAGTAGACTCTTAGTGGGGATTGAGATCCAATTGGCATCTTAGTGAAATCTCAAGGGACTCGACCAACTACACTAAGTCCAAAAGGTAGACAACTCTTGTCAATCATAACTCCTTGTGATTCCCGTCATGTTCGGCCTCTGAATCATCATGGTCTCAACTGCTCGACCAACCATGAAGTTCAGTTAAGTCATTACCATCGTTACAAGATGAGTCTGATTCGATGGATATGCTCTCGATTGGTCGACCAAGTCATACCATGTCCTCAGGTCACCGGTGACATATATATGTCGTAGGCAAGAACTTGATTACGTAGATAGGTGAGCCTCGAGTGACTCGACCAACTCAACCTATCTCAGGATACAATTTCTTCCTATAACGATGGAAGACCACGTGGGTCAGTCTTATTGCCTCACGCTTACCGACTTAATATTATCGTAGGAGGGGTTTTTTATTTTCTATCAGTCTCCTAATATGTCGTGTCACACACATACATATTTAATATATATCTACATCGCATGCACATATATATATATACATATATCTACATCGCATGCACATATATATATATATATATATATATATATATATATATATATATATATATATATATATATAACACATCACACATGCAAGCCACACCGGATGATCGTGAGCCGTCACCTAATATAATTAAGCCTCAGCCAATGGGCCTAATCACTCATAATAGGATCTATGTGTGCATCAGCGCATCTCCATGCCCTGTGGTTGTTGATCTCATCATCATCGGTTCTGTCGGATCGTCGCATCACCATGTGTCATAATCTCCCGCCACGGCATCATGGGTCCTGTGGTTATTGATCTCATCATCATCGGTTCTGTCGGATCGTCGCATCACCATGTGTCATAATCTCCCGCCACGGCATCGTGGGTCCCGATGTCACCTCCACGCCGCACCTCTCCATGTAATTACAAATAATCACAGGCACGCAGGCCCGATAATAAACGAGAAAAATGTAGGCTCGCGGGGCCAATAATAATAATAATCATAATTACACACATCACAACACATGGCTCATGATCATCCATCCATATCATACATCACATATACATCACATCATATGTAGGATTACTAGATATATTTAATAATTAATTAACTATTTAATTAATTATTTTTCTGGAAATCAGGATATAAATTTTCAGAATTGTCAAGGGCATTTTCATAATTTTGGATGAGAGGACAGTTCTTGAAATTTTTAAAATTATTGAGGGTATTTCAGGAATTCTGTATACAAGGATAGTCCTCGAGATTTCTAAAATTCACAGGGGCAGGATCATCCTTTTCTCAAAATGATGCCCTAGCCCTCTTGCCCCTTTGCGTTGTTGCTGCCCTACATAGGCGGCGGCTGCCCTTTGCGAACAGCAGCCGCCCTACCAAGGGGCGGCCACCCTTGCGGTTGGCGACAGGGCTGGCTGTTGGCGGTCGCCTCCTTATAGGCGCACCGTGGGCAGCCGCCCCTTTCAGCCTGGCAACAGCTGGTCGTGCCCGCGGGCGGCTGCTGCCCCTGCAGGTGGTTGCCCCTTGAAGGCTGCCCCTTGCAGGCTGCTACCCCTGCAGGCGACCGCCCCTTTGCAGGGAGGCCTTGGCTGCAGTCGGCCGCCCCCTTGCAGGTGGTTGGGCCATGCCCTGCTGCCCCTCCTCGTTTCCTTCGCTGCGAAAACGCAGCAAGAACGCGTAGACCGATTCTACGTGATTCAATCTCATCACACATAATTTAAAACTAATCTTTCGTATGTAAACCTTAGATCTGATACCACTGTTGCGAAACCTCAGTAGGTGCATCACATGCATAGCGGAAATCAAAAAATAAAAATTGGCTTCCCACACAGATCAAATCATGCAAAAGATTGGGGTCACGAGAAAAATACAAAAATCGATAAAACCGCGATATGACAGAGATTGATTTTACCTAGGGAGATCGTATATCCCTGTATTCCAAATCCGAATGGAGAAGATGAAAGACGTCAAGCGTCCTCCTCTCTAGCGGTATCTACACGATGGATCTCTATAGCGAAACTCTTCCAATATAATCTCGCAACTCTTGCACAGAGGGAGGGAGAAGAATAGGAGGTGGTGGCTAAAGTTGCAGCCTATCAACCATGAGTCTCCCCTCCTATTTATAGAGAGCCATCAAAAAACCCTAGGGCTCCTGCCTTAGTGGGTATTGGATCTCCATCCAATTACCCACTAACCTTACATTATTGGATCTCTATCCAATAATCTCCTGAGGCCTCTAATTGAGCCTTAATCAAGGAGCTCATCAGCATAGGGTCTCATCTAATGAGAATAGGGGCTAATTGGATCTTCATCCAATCCTCTATTCGCTGAAGCATCCACTATATGTGTGTGACCCTCTAGGCCCGATACCGAGCTGGCCGTGAGTCACTCCTATCAGAACTCCTTTTGATATAGTGAATTATTATCTCCATAATAATTCACTCGACTCATCGACTATGGACGTACTAGGCCATTACGCCATAGTCCCCAGACGGTACAGGGGGATCGAATCTATCGGACCTGTCTATCCACAGTTACCGTGTATCTATAATCCCTCATCCAACTAATATCCCTAAGATCGTATATTGGATATGGTACTGTCAGGTCACATACAGAATCCGTCATAGTCTCGCTCTAATCGGATTCTTCCAAAGAACTCTTTCTCTCTCAATCCGAATAACCTTGGCCGGGGATTTGTCTGAGCAAGTACATATAGGATATTCCTCTCGTGATACCGAGAGTGGATGATCCTCTATTGATACTCAATTGCCTTTGTATGGTTGGCTACCAATCTCGATAACCAATTGTACCAGATCTGAAACTTTCCAAACTTGTAAGTCTGGCGTCAAAGAAAGGAGTACTCATACAAGGCATCCTTGGTGTCTCAAGTCTAAGGCCCAGATACACAATTGATGGAATCACTGTCTGACATTAGGTATCATTAACCATAAACATTCTATAAGCAGATCAATCAGTGAACTCATTCTCCAATGAGCACCTGTACTATATCCTTAGTGTCTCTACATAAGTGGCTATGAGACCAATCGTCTCCATCATATGGACGGGTATATAGTACACCGATCTGTCCGGTTATCTCAATGTCCCTCTTGAGTAACCTATGACTGGGATTATTTAGGATCTGTGTTTAAAGGTGAATCAATCTCATTATCGTGATCTCATCACGATCCGACTCCCATTGCATAGAACTAAGGACATCACAATATATATGTAACAGATAATGTGAGAATATGCCAATATTAATTATAAGCAAAAAGATCATACAGCGTGTCACACGTGTCATCACTCATGTGATTGGCTTGCAGGGCACCTGTAACCAGCACGCTCCGCGTGCAAGATCCACCCGATCGGGTCTCCTTCTTCCCATCTAAGGAAGTCAACCTTAATGTTTGGATTATTGAGATCAAAGGTGATGTGGCCATGTTTTTGAGGATTATCTCGCTGATCTGAAGTTTCTCCCTGTTTTGATTTCCTCAGGTTCGACAATCGGCCAATGCTGAATTCGGTGAAAAGGGATCACATCTTCTCTTCCATGCGGTTTTCAAAGGCTTTAAGCTTTGCATCGATAGCCTCCTCTGATGCCATAGTATACGCCTCTTGATCTATAATATTGATATATTTTTTCTGTTGTCGGGTTAGTGGCATGGGAATTTTGGAGAAGGGGGTGGCCAGTTGGAAGGTGAATCGGTTTGGATGGAAGTAGGCTACGGTATAGGGCAGATTTGGGGCTGCAGTTTTGTGGTGTTTAGGTTATGAATTGGTGTGGTTTTAGGGCTGTGATAGCAGTAGATGAAGGTTAGAAAAATAGATTTTAGATCTGGGATAGATGGCAACAAAGGTAGGTGTCTCAATAAGGAAAGTTGGCTAAAAAGGTAAGTGGATCGATAAGGAAGTAGGCTGATTTGGGTCGCTGATTTAGGGGCGGTTTGGATTTGGTTTAGGGTAATATTTGGAAGGGTTTTTGGTGAGGATGGTAGGGTTTGGAGATGAGGAAAAGAGAGTCCAAAATTCCACAAAAAATAGCACTCAAATATGATAGAATTTGGTGAAAAGAAGTGCTGCGATGTGTTGTCTTGCTGAACCGGTTTTACGTCAGAGAAACGATGACTTCTCGACATAAATTTCAGAGGAAAGTTCAAGGAAATTATGCAGAAACCCTTGGTTCAGATGTTTTTAATACCAGTAAAAAGTTTGACGAAATTTTGGCAGCATAATAGTAGGGAAATAGGGCAAAAGACGAAAGGCAGATTCCTTCATCATAAAATTCCAGAATTATGTGATGGTCAAAGATTACACAAAAAAAATAGTTTTAGAAGGCGTTATTTTGTGAAATCAAATCCAGATGAAAGCCAACTTGATCTTGAGAATTGTGTAAAAATTTCAGCCAAAAAGGCTGAACAAAAGTTTGGTTTCAGGAGGCCAATAGACGAAAGGTAGATTCTACGTTATAAAATTTCAGTACTGTGCAATGAAGAATCATAGTGCTATAAGTCCAGATCCAGAAGGAGTTCTTTCATAAAATCAGTCTTAGATGAAAGTTAATATGATCTACGAAAATGTATAAAAGTTTTAGCCAAAAAGGATGATTAAAAGTTTAGTTTCAAGAAGCAAAAATCGGCTGAAAATTTATGCAATGTTTCACCTTTGCAACGATGATAACGTTTGTGACGAACAAAATTTGCAACGGATAAAATTTGGGAAAAAATTTCAACATGTAAAGTAAGGAATCTTGTAGTATTGAAGAGGTGTAGATGATAAAAATATACCAGAATTTCATATCAAATGCAGTGGGCAGCGGCAGATTGATTTGATCTGCTGCTCGGGTGGAAGGTGGAGGCATGTGTCATAGCAATTGTGGGAATTGCTTGGGAAAGTGGAGGCGTGGATGATGGCTACAGGGGCAGCAAGATTGCTACTCTGATCTAGATGATAGAACCCCAGATGAAGTTCTATAGATTTTGATCCTTGAGGGGGATCAATACTTGGAACGCTGTAGGGGTTCCTCCCTCCTAAATTCGGCACAAGACAGAAATAAAATTGATAATTGCTTAATAAAAAGAGGTGGAGGCTACATACTTATATAGGGCTCCAAACCCTAGCCCTAGGGAGTGCTTGCCTAACTAAAATTATCATTTTGCCCCTTCTATAGCTTACCTACCATAGACGAAACAGGTGGCGGCTAGGTTGGCTCTATAGCCGACCTAAGCAAGGGGAAACCCTTGCCTACTAACCCAGTAAGGGGGGCGGCGGCCACTAAGCCCTAAGGGCTAATTTAAACCCTAGCCATACTCCTTTATAAGATAGGAGTAGCTTTATTATAATATAGTAATGTTTTATTGACTACTTCTAGGGAGATTAGGACTCAATCCTGCTGGAGTCCTATCACCTTTCCCCGGAGATAAGCTACTTCTAAAGTGTTACATCCCATCGAACTCACCATGGTTGCTGATCTCAAGTGACTTCCATGACTTTCCTCAGGATTGGACCATGATGCTTAAAAACTTCCTTGATGATGACCTCCGATCTACGGCCCAAGACCCTGAGAAAATTGAGCCCCTCCAGTGGCGAAATCAGAAAAGGGGAAGGATTATTCATAAGACTCAACGAAGTATGAACATCATCTCATTATAAAGAAAGATGCACCACCTTGGCCAAGTGGAACTATGCCCTCACGACCATGATGTCGTTCACACCAAATCATGGCCAAGTGTTTATTATTGGAGCAGACACATCCAGAGTGGGGGTCAGCACTATCCTCATGTAAGATGGTCAACAGCACGAAGAAGTAAAAATGGGCCCTGAAATTTCACCACTCCTACCCACCTCAGACTCTGATCGGGCTCACACCACTAGAGATTTTATCAAAGGACAACCCTCACTCCAAAAGAAGATACGACTACTATTACAGAGCAACCATATGGCGGCCCATGCAAGGAAGAAACTTCCCCCTGATAAACGTCGAAGCTGAAGAAAGTTTTCTGAGAAAGATCAAGTCCCCCTTCATCTCCAGCTCCATCAGCACGAAATTCAAGCCTCAAGAAAGTAGTCTCCTTATTTCTTTGGGCCTTGCAAAATTAGGGATCACATTGGGGTCCTAACCTAGAGATCAGATCCGTGCACCAGATTAAAATTATAGTTGATCCTCCAAGTATCCCACCTTAATTGAAAATTTAAAGATGACGACTCAGCTCAAGTTCTTCCAACTGACACCCAAGCTGATGAGGAGCTGAAGACCCGGTTCCCTGAGTTCATAGAACTTCAGCCTTGAGGACAAGGCTGATTTTAAGAGGGCGGTTTTGATAGGACTCCAGCATGGTTGAGTCCTAATCTCCTTAGAAGTAGTCAATAAAACCCTTCTAGATTACTTATAAAGGAATATGACTAGGGTTTAGATTAGCCCTTAGGGCTTAGTGGTCGTCGTCCCCCTTACTGGGTTGGTAGGCTGGGGTTTCCCCTTGCTTAGGTCGATTATAGAGCCAACCTAGCCGTCATCTGTTCTCTCTAAGGCAGGTAGGCTATAGAAGGGGCAAAAGGATAATTTTAGTTAGGCAAGCACCCCATAGGGCTAGGGTTTGGAGCCCTATATAAGCATATAGCATCCATCTCTTTTTATTAAGCAATCTATAATTTTAATTCAGCCTTGTGCCGAGTCTAGGAGGGAGGAACCCCTATAGCGTTCCAATGGTTGATCTCCCTCAATGATCAAAATCTATAGAGCTCCTTCTAGGGTTTTATCAATTTCATAATATTCTAAGGTATTTTTCATCCAAATGACTTGTGAACAACATGCACCAGCTGCTATGTACTCAACTTCGGCTGTAGAAAATGCAACCGAATTTTGTTTCTTGGAAGTCCAAGAAACAAGAGCATGTCCTAAGAATTGACATGTTCTAGTTGTACTCTTTATATCTATTCTACAACCTACAAAATCGGCATCAGCATAGGTAAGCAAATTAAAGTTTTTACTTATGATACCATAATCCTAAATTAGATGTTCCTTTTAAATATCTAAATATTTGTTTAATTGTCTTAAAATAGGAATATTTAGAATTGGATTGAAATCTTGCACACAATCCAACACTAAGCAATATGTCTGGTCTAGTAGCCGTTAAATTCAATAAACTACATATCATTCCTCTATATATTTTTTGATCAAAATTTTTACATTTATTATCCAAGTCTAATTTTGTAGAAGTGCTCATGGGTGTATTTATGGTCTTATCATTGTCCATACTAAAATATTTTAACAAATCTAAGGTATACTTAGTTTGACTTATAAAGATACTATCATTTAATTATTTTATTTATAATCCTAAGAAAAAAAGTTAATTCACCCATTAGGCTCATTTAAAATTCTTGGCTCATACTCTTACCAAAGGATTCACATAAGGATTCATTTGTTGAACCAAAAATAATATCATCAACATAAATTTGAATAAATAGAAAATTATTTTTAAAATACTTAAAAAATAATGTGGTTTCTACCTTGCCATTCAAAAAATTGTTTGAAATAAGGAAAGTACTAAGTTTTTCATACCAAGCCTTAGGGGCTTGTTTCAACCCATAAAGAGCTTTAGATAATTTAAAAACATGATTTGGAAAAAGATCATTTTCAAAACTTGGGGGGTTGTTCAACATAAACTTCTTCGGAAATGAAACCATTAAGAAAATTACTTTTGACATCCATTTGAAATAACTTAAAATTCATAAGAGAGGCAAAGGCAAGGAGCATCCTTATAGCTTTAAGTCTAGCTATAGGAGCGAATGTCTCTTCATAATCAATCCCTTCTTCTTGGTTGAAACCCTTGGCCACTAATCTAGCCTTGTTTCTAACCACGATGTTTATAAAGACCCATTTAGTACCAATCACTAAACGGTCGCTAAGTCTAGGAACAAGCTCCCACACCTCATTTCTTTCAAATTGGTTTAACTCTTCATGCATTGAAATAACCTAAGAATAATCTTTTAGGGCTTCCTCAATGTATTTTGGTTCAATTTAAGATAAAAATACGACATTAGCACAAAAATTCTTAAATGATGAACGAATTTGAACACCTTTTGATGTATCTCCTATTATTAACTCCTTAGGATGAGCATCTACATACTTTCATTTGTTTGGTAAGGATTCCTTAGAGGTAAATACATCCAAGTTATTTTAGAGAGGAGATTTATCATTCAAATCTAAAGTATCAAAATCATCATCAAAATCAATTTTCTTCAATTTGGGAACCTCATTAAAAATGATATGGATTGATTCCTCAATTACTAGAGTTCTTTTATTAAAGACACGATAAGCTTTTAAAATTGAGGAATAACCAATATATATGCCTTCGTCAGATTTTGCATCGGACTTTCCTAAGGCATCTTTTTCATTCAAAATAAAATATTTACAGCTAAATATTTTGAAATATGAAATATTGGGTTTTTTATTATTCTATAATTTATAAAGAGTTTTGGAAAGTAATGGTCTTACGAGAACCCTATTCATGACATAGCATACCGTATTAACGGCTTCGGCCTAAAAATATTTGGGTAGGCTATGTTCGCTTAATATAGTTCTAGTCATTTCTTGTAAGCTCCTTTTTTTTCATTACTCCATTTTGTTATTGATTTCTAGGAATAGAGAAATTATTATTGTACCCATTTGACTCACAAAAAGTTTAAAAATCATGATTTTGAAACTCACCACCATGATCACTACGTATAGATGAAATCATAAAACCCTTTTTATTTTGAACAAATTTATAAAATTTTGAAAAATATTTAAAAGAATCACTTTTGTGTGCTAAGAAATAAGTCCAAGTTTATCTACTATAATCGTATACAATAACAAATATATATTTGCTACATCTCCATTGCATACAGATTCTTGTGTGATAGACTCGAACTATGATCTCTCCATATGTGGCCTCTACCAGCACAT
The DNA here is from genome assembly GCA_029747655.1 of Ensete ventricosum. NCBI lineage: Eukaryota > Viridiplantae > Streptophyta > Magnoliopsida > Zingiberales > Musaceae > Ensete > Ensete ventricosum. Next base: position 35,927,235 of record JAQQAF010000008.1, on the reverse strand, counting down.
CGTAGGGCCTCCGCCACCTTTGATAGTGTTCGCTCCTTTGGCAATTAACCTTCGTCCACCCATTCTCGGGTCACACCCAGATGAAGCATCACTCTAGGATATTCCGTCGTCTAGTAGCTCTCGAAATCCATCGACTTTGCTGAAATTGGTACATTATTGTCTGGATCCTGGGCCTCTATCCCCTACCAGCACAATCTCTGCTGTGCACCGCTTTCTTCATGACAACTCGAATGACAGCACTATGGCATATTCTTCGAGAGCACCTGCCTTTGCATCCTCTGGCCCCATGCTAAGGCCTTCCAATCCTAACTTCGCCTCCACAAGTTGAGTCGCCTTGGTCCCTCTATCAGATACTTATGTAAGATAAAGTACATATGTCTCGAAGTTCCCTTCCTCTTTGACACCATGCAAAATGAGTCCACCCCATCAGAATGAAGACCCCATGGAATAATATGATCTCACTCTTGCCTCTATAAGAGTTCATGTCCTTGACCTCTGTCCAAGGAAAGCTTCGTACCTTTGCTTTATGTTTCATCTTCTATGTCAACTCCCTTTATACGGCTTGGACACTTCACCAAGTTCCACCCAAGTTGCTCTACCTCTTGATTTGCATTAAGTTGATAGTGGCCCTCACGCCCACCATTCCACGGGTCAGCCCTTCATTGAGTTCAATTTTCACATCGACTCTAAGTGTGTCTTTGTATGATGTTGCCATGGTCGCTCCCCCACTTGATCTCGCGATGCATCCACCAATGCAGTACTTCATTTGAGATCATACAACGACTCTTCGCTGCTCACTCAATCTATTGAGCTTTGTGGAGATACTATCTTGAGGTCTCTTACTCAACATGTGTGGTCCACTGCACATGATTCTTTCTTTAGAGAACCAGGATCTATCCCTCCTAGATATATGTCTAATTGGAGCAACTTTCATCTTTACATTCTTCCCATTGGAAGTTTTGGAGACCACTGTGCCCTTGGACTACTCCATTTTACTGAACAATCTATACATTGTTCTGCCCCCACAAATGCATTTGCTAGATTGTGACTCTTCGCCAATCTAGCCCCCGCTGCACCCTTCAAGGCCTAGCAACATGCTAAACTTGTTGCACATGTCAGTCTCCTATGGATGTATCCATTATATACCGAAGAGAAAGTTTCAGTGCTCTATGGCACCGAGTTCTGGTCACTTTAGAACACTCCATCATTCGTATACCAGCCCTTGCATGAGTACCAAATTCTTCGAGTTAGCAATTCCCCTCACCTCTGTGAGCTTTACCTAACTCTTTTGGTCGTTGAGGAATACATCCTACTTTGCACGATCTCATATTTTACTAAGCACCCCACTTTCCTTGAGCACTGTTAAGTTTGGTTACCAACGTCGAGCCGTAGCTCGAACTCAGCCATCCAACCTTTATACAGTATACATTCTTCCTAGCTTGCTAGTCCTCATGGTGCCTCTCGCATAAAGGGTTGGCCATTCCTCTTAATGCTAATCATTGATGCCGACTTCTCTGAGCGACTCCTTTCCTACATCTCAATGTCTATTTCCCCCAAATAATTACACATGCTGGCTGCCCTCTATGCAGCCCAGCTAGATCGCCCATGTTTGCATGACAAGTATTTCTGCATGTGCTTGTCTTGCTCTGACACCAAAATATCATGGACTTAGCTGGTTTTGCCTAAGTCATGCGACACCCTTGCGTGTCGGTCCTCAAAGGTCAGTCTCCCCGAAACCTCCTAGGGTCCCTTAGGACCTACAAAAGAGAAAATAGGTTAGAAGAAGCATTTTCCATGGGATCCACAAGCAACCACTTTAAAAAATACTTTATATAGCCAATACAAATTACAACATAGACTTTACAAGCTCTGAACGGTTGCACATGAATGATCAAGGTCCATTAAAGATCAGAGTCCCCACAAGTGCCTACATAACATAACTCTTATTTACAAGCCAAAACGGACAATAAAAGCTAACCAAACTAGGGCTGCCAAGCCTACTACAAGCCCGCTACTTGCTATACAAAGTATGTATAAAAATCGAAGGACACGGACAAACATGAGCATTACATCGAACACCTTGTTTATATTTTTATCTGTGATAGTCCACTCCCGATTCCTCCTCCATTGATGTTACCGACTTCCACTATTGATCTTCCTTCAACGGGTGAAGATCAAATATCTTCTTTCAGCTCTATTCTCCTTTTACAAGTTCAGGTGAAAACCTGGACAAGTCTCTAAGCTCTCCCTTAAACAAAAAACTACACAAGATAAAATAAGGAGGAGCTTTCAAAGAATTACAACAGCGTCTTTATAAGGTTTTTGCTCTTAATTCTTTTCTGCCTCAAGCAAGGATGGAGGGGGGGGGGGGGGGGGGGGGGGGCGGTGGGTATTTATAGGCCCCAAATAGCTTCAATATTAGAGCCAAAAATTTAAATTTTAAGAGTTCCAGAGATGCTAGTCTCGAAGACTATGTTCTGACGGTAGTACCACTAGTTTGGGTGGTACGACCACTTGATACAATCTAGGAGACTATGTTTGGGCGGTACCATCGCCTAATACACCTTCAAAGACTGTGTCATTATGTCTTAACTAACTCTGGGTTACTAAAATGACTTTAATAATAAGTCTAAATCAGCCCCAACTAAGGCCTAATGACCTCTTAATTGAGTTAGTAAACCTAACTCTCATTATGATGATATGACACTTAACACACAATCTTCATTGTTCGACCATCAATTGATCTCTCGGAGAACTCTTGGTGAACTCCTGGCATCCTTCCGATGAACCCCCGACGAGCTCTCGATTTCCTGCGTTGAACTCCCGACGAACTCCCGGCATTCTTCTGGCGAATTCCCGACTACTTGTCGATGAACTCCCAGTATTCTTCTTGCGAGCTCCCGACTACTTATCGATGAACTCTGGACGAACTTCCCGACAAACCTCTAGTGAGCTCTTGACGAGCTCTCGACAACATCGTTTGAACCTTGGCATTACATATTCTTCTGGTCGCCCTTTCTCGCTCAAGTATTTGATGAACCTATACTTTAGGGCACTTTCAAGTAGTATAGTAGCCAGAAAGCTAGACAAGGGCAGAGACAAGTAACTACCCAAATCCAACTATTACTTGGACTCCTAATCAAATAGGCTCCTAACCGAATCTAACTCCTAGTTGAGCTTGGACTCCTAATTGACTTGACTGACCGACCAACATGACTCAATAGAGAACATGGCCCAATAGATACGTACACGACATTGTTAGGATCCTATCAGACCCACCTTCTTCAAATCAATCTTATCCTCAATGTTGAGCAGCATCAAATTTTGGAAGTACTTTAGTATAGGATATTTGTCATACATCATAACTCTTTGATCAATTAAGTAGAGTTTCCACTTAGTATAAATAATGGGTCGATATTCTGGTGTAGTAGTCATTGTAGTCTTTTGAAGAACCCTTTTCATCTGATGGCTAGTGGTAGTACCACGTCTTTTTTTAGGATCACTACTTCAAAGTCTTCCTGGGGCATTAAAAGGAAATCTACAAGTAGTTATTTTCCCTGTATACTCAGCTTTACCTTTGAACACTTGTTATCACAAGTTAGGATTTGTCCATCGGTAATTTTGAGTTTGTCACAGCCTTCATGATCAGACTTTACTTTCTCAGTTCTGATTCCTCCTTAATTGGCTCAATCATCATAAGTTGTCCTTAATTTTCATCACAATGTGAGCACAAATCCTTTGTTGATTTTTTCTTGGGTTCTTCTTAAGTCAGCTTTTGGATGTTTGGATTTTGGCTAGGAATAGATGGGGTGGGTGGCTTCCTAATTACTTATCTATTGACGCTTCTATTTCGACGAGTGTCCATATTGATTTTTCCTTCATGCACGTGGGCCAATAATATGACGGCTATCCATATTGATTTAACTTTGCACATTCTCGGGATTAAGTCCCTCGATAAATGTTCTCACCAATTATTTCTCGGACTAATCTCGGGTTTGATTTGACAGGTGCTCAAATATACTTTGGCACTTTTGTATTGTGGAAGTCTGGTGGATTTTGGCAAGCTGTCCATTAATATTCTCGTACTCTGATGGTCTGAAGCTAATCAGTTCTCTCTTGAACTGTCCCCATAAAGGGACTTCATGATAGGTCTCATACAATCATATCATCGGATTGCATCACTATCAAGTTGATTTGAAGCTACTTCCATATTGGATTCTTTTGGAGTTTTGTGGAAGTGAAAAAACTTTTCAACATATGAGATCCAACCGATTGGGTCTCCATCTTCCCATCTGGAGAACTCCACCCTCATGCGTGGGTATCATGTGTCTTGCTCTTGATTATATTCTTCAGATCAGCTCTCTTTGTGTTGGAGCTTTCGTCAAGTTGAGATTTGATGGGGTTTCCTACTAGACTTCATCTAAATTCATTGAGGAATTCTTGTTATTTTTCTTCCATGCTGGTCTTGAAAGTTTCAAACTTGGCATCTAGTGCATTATCCATAGTCATCGCATAAGACTGCAGATCTGTAATCTTCAATTTCTATTCTGGTGTTGGGTCAATGACATCAGTAATATCATATTTAGTGTGTCTGCAAGGGAAGTGGGTGCCTGTGGCAGCAAGGGATCGCTGCTATCAAGGGTGTAGGTCGTAGTGTTATGGCTTAGTAGTGTAATGTTAAGTGACTATATTGGGAGAAGATGCTAGAGCAAGGGAGGAAGATGACAGAGGTGCTATTCGGGGGCAAGAAGAAGAAATCATCGAGAGAGGGGAGAAGAGGGTGGTCCGTTGATATCGGCTGGGATTGGCTGCTGTTGATGATGGCTGGTAGTGTTGGGCAAGGGTGGAAGATGACAGCAGCATCAACGACGGTAATAGTGAAGGAGGGCAGTAGTGGTGTCTCCGGCAAAGGCATAGGAGATAGCAGCGACAAGGGAAGAGAACGCTGGTGATGGAAGAGGGAAGAGGGAAGAGGGAAGCAAGGATATCATTGATGGCATAGCTAGGAGAAGCATCACCAAGGTTCACTGATGGTCTGTTGGCCTAGGAATAGCAATGACTAAGGATGAAGAGGAGACATGACAGAAGGCGACGAGGATGGCCAATGGAGGTGACAGAAGCAAGGGCGTCGGATGTGACTAATGTGGCTGCAGGCGGCATTATCGGTAATCAATGACGACAGCTATCGGTTGGCAAAGGAAGAAGAGGGTAGCAGGAAGCAGGGGAAACAACAGCTGAGGAGGGAGCAACAACAGCGGAGGAGGGAGTGGCTAACGGCTTCTAAGTGCTTAGGCTAGAAGGCAACGATAGATGTTGCTACGGGGGAGGAGAAATCGCTACTACGGATCATTGGGAGGCAGCAAAGGTGACTCTCAAGAGCTGGCTGTCATGATCCCTATAGCGGCAGCAAAGGAAGGCATGGTTGTAGTGGAGCAACGGGTGGCAAATGGGGTGGATCAAAGGCCGCAGCTGGAAGCAATGGATATAGATGGCAAGGAGTAGCAATGGTAAGGCCGACGGTTGCTGTTGATGCCAATAGCGAGGATGGGAGGGATAGTGGTGACGGTGGTGGTCAGTGGCTGCAGAATCAGTAGTAGCAACAGAAGAGGGTAGCGGTAAGTCGAGAAAGCAGCGACTGAGGGAATGCCATCAATTGTTGCATTATTGAGAGGCAGCGGTGACAATGTTGTTGTGTGCAGCAATGCTATGGCAGAGGAGGGCATGGATGCATAGGCGGTAGATGGGAGCGACGATAGCAATGGTAGGGGAGGATGGCGATGGCAGCGCTGCAACGATGTGAAACAAGTAGACGCAGAGGAGGCAATCGGAAGTAGCAGCGATGTTGCTGTATGCGGGTGGAGAGGAAGGTAATAGCAATGGTGGTTATGGCTGCATGGGCTAAAGGCAGCAGATGAGGGCGACGACATAAATAGGAAGAAGAGGAAGAAGATGAGGGCAGCAGTTGGGTTCCGGTGAGACTCTACAGCGGATGCCGAGCGGGAGCAGGGGAGAAAGATAGCAACCTGCGATTAGCGACTGAGGACTAGTGATGATGTTCCCTTCTTGCTCGAGATGCCAGCAGCAAGGAGGGAAGGGACAGCGATGGCGGGAAAGATTGGCTGGTGGAGAGACAGCAATAGCTGGGGCGACAGCAAGATATGGCGTTGGCGACGATAGCAGAAGAGGATGCAGGGGAATTACAATGGTGGGTGGTAGCAGCGGGAGATGAAGAGGAGGGGAGGAAGAGGGCAGCGGCGGCAAGTGGGTGGAGCAGTAGGATGGGGTGCTGGCGATAGAGGAGTAGTAGGGGCATCGACGATGGGGAGCGGGTGATGTGAGAGGGATAGCGACCCGCAGTCTGATCTTTCTTCTTCTCCTTTTTCTCTTTTCTTCTCATTTTTCTTATTGGCTAATGAAAACTACAGCGAAGATGGTGAGAAATTGTAGCAAAGTGGCAAGTGCAACGACGATGACTACGTTGGCAAGGGGGGCAGTGAGGATAATGAAAGGCAGTAGTAAAAGCACGAAAGAGCATTAGTCAAATACCAATTGATAAGAACCCCTAGGGTTCTATCGCTGCTCTAATATCAATTGATAGGGACCCTTAGGTTTCTATCACAGATGAAGATGGAAAAGAGAGGATAAATGATCACTTCGAGGGGATTGAGCCTCCTTGATCACTATGGGGGATCGACCCTCCTTGACCACTATAGGGGATCAACCCTCATAAGGTTTTGGCTAATAGGCTAAAACAAAAGTCTTTTCATTGATTGCTTAAAATAAAACAGTTTCACCCTTATTTATAGAGACTCTTAACCAACTTATAATTGAACTTGGATTCTTAAAATAGACTCTTATTTAGACTCCTTAATTAGACTCCTAGCCAAATCCAACTCCTACTTGGACTCCTAGCCAAATTCAACTCATAGTTGAGCTTGGACTCCTAAATGACTTTATTTGACCGACCAACATGACTCAATAGATGTGGACCTAAAACTGTTAGGGTCCTGTCAGGGGTACTCAAACAAGGCATCCTTGGAGTCTCAAGTCTAAGGACCCGATACACAACTGGGACTATAGAATTGCTATGTGATGTTAGGTATCATTAACTATATAACATTCTATAAGCGAGTCAATCAGTGAACTCATTCTCCAATTAGCACCTGTACTGTATCATTAGTGTCACCATATAAATGGCTATGAGACCAGTCGCCTCCATTATATGGATGGATATATAGTACACTGATCTATCCAATTGTCTCAATGTCCCTCTCGAGCAACCTATGATTGAGATTATTTAGGATCTGTGTTTAAATATGAATCGGTCTCATTATCATGATATCATCATGATCTGATTCTTATTACATAGAATCAATAACATCATAATACTTATATTCAACAAATAATATAATATGAGAATATATAATAATAATAATAATGTAAAGAGACTATACAGCGTGTCACACTTGTCATCACTCATGTAATTAGCTTGAATGACACTTGTAACTAGCAAAGGCTAAAGGGCAAAGGCCATAGAAATTCATAAGACCAGGTCAACGAGTTTCTTATAAAAATAGTCGAAAGTAAGTGACTTTGGGTCGATGTAAGAGTACTCAACCAGGGAATGACATAAGTAGTATGTAATATTATACCCTTTATACTCAAAGAAATAGGTGGTAGAAATGATGGAGATGATGGTATAATCTCAAAGGCAACCTAAACTATTAGAAAATTAGTCCAGGTCGAGACAAAAATTTACTAATTTGATGGCAATGAGGAGGTGAACATATTAGTGATTGTTGATGATTATAGTAAATATACTTGGGCATACTTCTTAGCATATAAAAATGATCGTTTCAAATATTTTATTAAATTTTGTAAAGTCATTCAAAATAAAAATATCTTTTATTCGTAGTGATCATAATGGTAAATTTAAAATCATGATCTTTAAGAATTTGAGTATGACAATAATTTTCTTACTCCAAAAAATTTATAATAAAATGGAGTTGTTGAGAGAAAAAATAGAAGCTTACAAGAGATCACAGTAATCATGCCTAATAAATATAGCTTGCTCAAATACTTTTGGGCTGAAGCTATTAACGCAATATGCTATATCATGAATATGATTCTTATAAGACTTTATCTAACTAAAACTTCTTATGAATTATGAAATAATAGAAGACCCAATATATTATAGATAAAGTTTTTGGTTGTAAATATTTTATTTTAAATGACAATGATGCCTTACGAAATTTTGATATAAAACCCAATGATGATATTTTTTCTTGGATATTCCTCTGTCTTTAAAGCTTATCGAGTTTTCAATAAGAGATCCTTAGTCACTAAAGAATCTATTCATGCTATTTTTGATGAATCTTTCTCAACTAAGAAAAATAATTTTGATGTTGATTTTTAATTTTTCTAAATTATATTTGAATAAGAGTTATTCTTTCTAAAGAAACTTGGATATATCTACTTCTAAAGAAACTTTACCTAATGAATTAGAAGTATATATCAGGAGCTAATTATTAGAGATGTTCAAACTCATTCTTCGTTAAAACAAAATTATGCAAATACAATGTTTTTATCTCAAATTGAGACTAAATGTAGTGATGATGTTCTTAAAGATGACTCATGGATCTCGACAATCCAAAAAAAACTAAATCAATTTGAAAGAAATAAAGTCTAAATACTTATTCTTAGACCTAGTGAGCATCTTGTAATTGGTACTAAATGGGTATTTAGGATTAAGCAAGATGAACAATGTGTTGTGGTTCAAACCAAGACTACATTAGTAGCCAAAAGTTTCAACCGAAAAAAAGGTATAGATTATAAAGAAACAAACCCTCACTCCTGTATCTAAACTTGAAGCCATAAGGATTCTCTTACCTATGCATGTTTTAAAAGTTTTAAATTACTTCAAATGGATATCAAAATTATTTTTCTTAATCATTTTATTTTTAAAAAAGATTATATTAAGCAACCACCTGGATTTGAAAATATTTTTTAAAACCATATTTATAAATTATCTAAGGCTCGCTATGAGTTGAAGCAAACTCCTAGGGTTTGGTCTCTCTAACTCTTTTCATATTTAAAATAAATTTTTAAAAGATAAGGTTGACATCATATTATTATTAAATATTTTAAAAATAATAATAATTATTATTATTTATATTGATGATATTATTCTTCGTTCTATAAAGGAATCTTTATGTCAATCATTTCCCAAGAGTATGAGTCAAGAATTTGAAACGTGAATTGATATTTTTCTTAAGATTATAAATTAAACAACTAAATGATTGATTTTTCAGTCAAATCAACTATACTTTTGATCTATTAAAGTGATTTTATATGGACATTGCTACAGTTATTAATACATTAATAAATATTTCTACTAAATTAGATATGAACAATAAAAGAGAATAGTTTAATCAAAAGACTTATGGAGATATAATAGATAGTTTATTATATCTTACTATAACTAAACTTAATATAATATTTTTTATAAAAGCTTTGGTAAATTTTTTTTTGAAAATAACTTTAAGTTGTAATTATTTTGAATTAAGAAGCTATGATGAGATTAATTTAATAGTTAGTATTAGATAAAATAAAAGATAAAAAATTTAGATTAAGATAATTATATGAGGGTGAAAGATTTATTAGGATATGATGAATATTTTTATTATTTAAAAATTTATATTTTATCTTTTGATTAATATAAATATATGCTTTTGAATGAATCCAAAAATTTTAGTACTTCTTGTTCCTTCTCCTATCTTTTTTTTCCCCCCTCAAGTTTTGTAAAAAGTCAAACTGTCGATTGGTCTTCACACAATGTGTTGGCTGTTGGTTTGGGTAATTGCGTATATCTTTGGAGTACCTGCATAAGATTCCTTCTCATGTTCCTTTCTTTTGGAAGTCGATTTCAGTCCGATTCCTTATTCCGTCTATCTGCATGGTTGCCATGATAGGTCACCAAACTCTGAGACCTAGGTGTGGACGACAGTGTGTGCTCAGTTGGATGGCTACAGGGTGGAAATCACTGCGACTGGTACTAACGAGGGGAAAGTTACAGGTGACGTCTCTGTTCCAATATCCTGCCTGATATGGCAACAACTTTAGTAAAAGAATGAAAGCATTCATATCTTCATTATGAGGATCATGTTGTTAAATAGGATTCTTGGCACTCTTTTTTGGAAGGATAGTTTCCAAAAGGATAATGGACATATCCACGTTCTTATGTTCCTTGAGGATGGTGCCATTTACCTTGTACATAAAATTTACATTCTAACTGTATGACTATAAAAACAAGTATCCTCCAACAGCTATCTCATGTCTATATTTTCTTGACAATGGAACCTCGATAATATCTGTTTCCAAAGATATTTAGGCTTTTCATTTTTATTTGGTCATAGTTACTGCATATAGTAATAGTAGTATCAAGTTGATTGCAAATTATCAGCTGCTTTCTTGGTGTAACATGCATCACTTCCTGTCAGATATAGTCTTATGGACATGGATTTATCTACATAATTATTTGGTTTCCAAATTTCATACGGAAATCGTACGGTATGATTCAAATGCAAAAGATTTGTGTTTAACTAAGTAAATTATAGCTTAAAATAATTATGAAAGTGTATATAGTACTTGTCTAACCACTACATTAGATGTGACTCGTGTATTCCGGATCCATGTTTGAGTACTACTTATGCTTATATCCTAAATGCACTTATGCTTTTGTTTCATTTTATTTCATTTGGTTCATAGGTCTCCCGATATTATCTGTTTCATTAAAGTTAATTTTATTGTAATGTTTATTTTTACAACGTATTCATTGGGTTCTGATTGTTTCTAATATTGGGAACAAAACTTTCAAATTTCACTTTTGCAGTTTCATATCCTTATATTTCCTTTAATTTTACTTCATCAAACCTAGGTTCTAATTCACAATCTTTATAACTTCCGATCTTACATATTCACGTTCTCTTCAATTTGATACAGATATGGGATGTATCTTATTGTCGAAGGATAAGAACAATGGCGAGCCACTATTTGCGAATTGAAGCTCTTGCATGGAGTTCATCTTTGTTATCCTTAGGTAGCATATTGTTAAACTTGATAGGAAGAAGGAATAGAGGTATCACACAAATGAAGAGTAGAATAAGACTAAATCTTCTATATTTCTCTCAAAACTCTTTACACCTTCACAAACTTTATATATTTCATGACCCAACATTTGAGGTTTATATAGTCCTCAAAGATACATTACATTAATTATATTCAAAATGAATAATTCTCTTTCAAGATATCTTTTCAAGAAGTAATAGCTAATTTGGTTTGTCCTTCCATAACCATTTAATGTATTTCTCATCTTGATGCAATGAACCTCTCACTTGATGCAATGAACTTTTCTTTTGATGAATTAACCTCTTTATAATACTTTAACAAATTTAATTCTAACATTCTCCCCTCTTAAAGTTGTTTCATCTAACATGCCAAGTTTCTTTCGAAGTTATTAAAATATTTTAAATTTGAAAGATTTTGTAAGTATATCTGTCACTTATTACTTGTTCACTTGTCTTGACATGATGTATCTCTACTTCTTTGGTTTTATGTGATCTCTTATAAAATAATATATTACATCGATATTCTTCAATCTTTCATGGTAGATTGGATTCTTTTGCTAAGGCAATAACTGATTTGTTATCAACACAAATCATGGTTAACTTCTCCTATGGCATATGAAGTACCTAGAGTAATCTTCTTAGCTATATTGCATGATGAATACAAGAAGACGTTACTATATATTCTGCTTCACAACTTGATAGAACAATAATATACTATTTTTTTTAAGACCATGTGAATGTAGCTTCACCAAAATAAAATATAAATCTAGTTGTACTCTTCCAATCATCGTAGCTTCCAGCCCTATCACTGTCACTAAATCCAATTAGCTCCAACCTGTTTTAGATGATGAATAGAACATTTCATACTCAATTATTCCTGTAAGATATTGCATATTTTTTTAGCAACATTTAAATGAGAAGTCTTAGGAGCTTCTATGTATCTACTTATATCAGGTCCAGTGCATGTCAAATACCTTAAACATCCAACTAGACTTTTATAATAAGTTGGATTAATATATTTACCTTCACCTTCCTTAGTCAACTTAGTGCCATATTCAACAAGTGTATATGTAGGATGACAATCTTCCATAGAAAACTTCTTTAGAACCGTCTTTACATAATTTTTTATGAGATAAAAATTCCATTATTGTCTTGTATAACTTTGATACCGAGGAAATACGTCATTGGGTCCAAGTTGGTCATCTCAAACTCCTTCATAAAGTGCTTAAAATCTTTAATCATGGAGCTACTATTGCTTGTAAAATTAAATCATCTACATACAGGCATATAAACAAGATATTTCTATTAGAGTTAAATTTTGTATAAAGAGCATATTCATGTGGACAATTAGATAACCCATTTTGAATAAAATAAGCATCTATCTAAGAATTCCATGCTTGCGGGGTTTGTAAGCCCATAAAGAGCTCTCTTTAACTTCTATACCTTATCTTCTTGTTCATGAATAATAAAACTAGGAGGTTATTGAACATATACCTCTTCTTCAAGAACTCCATTAAGAAATATTGATTTGACATCCATTTGTAAAATTTTTCATTTCATTTGAGCTGCTAAGGAGATAATTAATCTTACTATCTCCAATCGAGCAACTGGTGCAAAATACTTCATAATCTATCATATATTATTGTTTGTATCCCTTTACAACCAATCATGTCTTATATTTCTCCACCTTTCCTTGTGAATTTCTTTTTGTTTTGAAGATCCATTTAACACTGATCGTTTGATGGTTTTCTGAAAGTGTAGTAAGCTCCTATGTATTATTTTTATTAATAGCACGAATCTCCTCATTCATAGCTTGTCGTTATTTTTCTTCTTTACAAGCTTCTTCGAAGGTCAATAGATTATATCCTACAAAAATAGAAAATAAAGAAAGTTCATTATTGTTAATATCAATCCATCGAGTCACATCATATAGTGCTTGAATCGGTCTTGTCCTTCTTACAATCAGACTTCTTGAATCATGTGACCTAGTCAATCTAGGTGATGATTCAGGCAAAGACTCTTTAGCACTTGCTTGTATTATATTCACCTCTTATGAAGATACAGTTTTCTTATGTTGTTCATTACTTTTCCAATTCTAAATCTGTTGTTTATTAAACAAAACACCTCTTAACATCATAACTTTATTTGTAATATGAATATAGAGTTTGTAGCCACTGGAATTCTCTGCATAATCTAGGTGATGATTTAGGCAAAGACTTTTTGATGCGTGCTTGTATTATATCATCCTCTTATGAAGATATAGCTTTCTTATGTTGTTCAATACTTTTTTTGTTCCAAATCTGTTGTTCATCAAATTCAATATCTCTTGACATCATAACTTTATTTGTGATAGGATTATAGAGTTTGTAGCAACTATAATTCTCTGCATAACCTAGCAAAGTGCATTTCTAACTTTTATCCTCAAGTTTTGTTCTCTTTTCTTTTGCTATCTTAGCAAATGCAACACTTCCAAAAATTCTTAAATGATCGACACTTGGTTTTTGTAAGCTCCATACTTATAGTGTAAAATTATCAATTCATCTTATTAGAAACTTATTAAGCAAGTAAATTGCACAAGTAACAATATCTCTCCAAAATTCTTTATGAATTTTTTTTCCTTTAGCATGCATCAAACTATATTAAGTATAGTCCAATTTTTTCTTTCTGAGATATCATATTGTTGAGGTGTGTATGGCATGGTGAATTGATGCAAAATTTTATTATTTCTGCAAAAGCTTTTATATTTATTTGATATATATTCATCACCTATATCTGTTCTTAATATTTAATCTGACAACCACATTGTCTTTCAACCAAATCCTTAAATTCTTTGAATTTGTATAAAATTTCTTTATTTTCCTTTAATATATAGGCCCAATTTATTCCACTATGATCATTAGTGAAGGTAAAAAAAAATATATGCTTCTTCTAAGTGATACTGAGTTGATAATGCCACAAACATCTGAGTGCACCAGATCAAGTTGATGTCATGCTCTATTTATTCTTCGAACTTTAAAATGCTTTCTTTCTTGCTTACAACACATACTTCATATAATTTTGATGGGTAATCAATTTTTGGCATTTCTATCACCATATTAAACTTCTCTAAATGTTTTAAAGCCTCAAAATTTAAGTGAGCATATCTAAAATGTCATAATGTAGAAATATCCTCAATATCAGTCTTAAAACAATTTTACCAATCAGAAATACATTAGTGCAGAGGACATATTATGTTCTTCACTATTTTCATATGTGAGATTAATGTTTTCTTCTTATTACATATTGAAAGAGTCATATCTTTTATCTCAATATCATAACCTTTCTCAAGTAATTATCTCAAGCTCATAATATTATTTTTCATATCAGAAACATCATAAACATATGAAATGTTCTTTACCATTATTAAGTCTAAGAATAATTTACCTTTACCTCTAACTGGTCTTTAAGATAGATCACTAAATATAATATTCCCATAATAACCAATATTCATTTCTAAAATAGTTCTTTGATACCACACATGAGATTCGAAGCTCCGTATCTAGTAATTATGTCATAGACTACTTTTTCTTCAAGTTATCATAAGTCATTAGCAAAACTTAGTTTTTATTTTATCTTCTTTTTTAATAAGATATACCTTATCACCTTAATTGTTAGGATTATAATAACACTCAAAAGATTAGTGTCTATACCTTTTACAAACATAGCATTGTATTAATATCTTTTAAAATTTCTATCATATCCATAGCCTCGACCATAACCTCGACCTCTTTAGCTAGAATTTTTTCCATCACCTTCATTATTTTGAAATTCTTGATTGGTCTGATTTATATCACCTCTTCGTCTTTGTCCACGACCTCTTTCTCTTTGAGATCTTCATTCACTTTTGATTTCAAGAGCAAGCTTGGTTTGTAGTCCTTATTTTATAGTTTTGTCTTCTTCTTTTTTTGTAATTCTTTGTTCATGAATTTGAAGGAAACTCATAAGTTATTCTAAAGATATTTTTTCCAAATATTAAGATTTTTCAATCATAATGGCAATAAAATCAAATTTTGGATCTTGAGATCTTAGAATTTCTTTTTGTTACTCTTTAATCACTTATTTGTTCATCATTTCATCTCATTTGATAAATTATAGGAATGATTTTTGAGGAGTAACCAAAACTAGTTTTAGAAGTACTTTGCTATAATTCTTCAAACTCGGCTCATAAAACTTTGTAGACGGAGATCACCACCAAATGCTTTTTGAATCATTTCCTAAGCCTCTTA